>OZ038465.1:2815666-3415666 GCA_964036295.1 Plumapathes pennacea | reverse complement strand
CTCCACGCGATTGAGCTTGATCTGTCCCAGGTTGGACGCATTGCAGTCCGTGGTAAGGTGTGGCGACAGAGCCTGGGCTAAGAACGCGTCTAATTCACGCGGGTGGAGGAAGGCACGACCCACGCAGCTCTGCTGCAGCAGGTACCTGCACAAAAGACACGTGCGTTTAAAGAGCGCTGTTTAACAGTCACATGACACAGTCAACCCCCAAATGATGTTCCAGTATTAAATGGGCCACTTCTGACTTGCCTTCTGCCTCTGTTTTCACACAATATCTAGTGCAACGTCTTTCACTTGAAAATTACCTTTACTCACGTGTTCATTTTCATTAAAATGGAACTAGTTTTTAAATGGAAATATTTTCATTTAGAAATAAGAGTAGGTCAGAATGATCGACAAGTTGACAAATAATGTTACTATTAAAAAGTAATATTGAAAGACTTTTGCTCTTTCTTTTTCTTTTCATGAAAACTAGTTTTATAAGTAAGGATTCTCAGAGGACCTCGTTTTTAAACAGAGGCAACAAGTATCTTGAAAATGGCCAATTTCACTGGCTACTCACCTCAAAATGCAGCAAATAATGATGAGTCTTTGAGGGACAAATGAAGTCTGTGTCATGTGTGGAATGTCGCTCTTCATACAAGTCAAGAAGGCTTTCAGTCGATTGGAATCATCTTTCTGCCCAATGCTGAGCCACAAGTTGTCCAGTTTTGGAACATCCCAGCTCATACTAAGTGCCTCAACTAAGTCTGGTTTGTTCAGAGCTTTCCCTTTATAAACACACCATTCTTTCACTGCAGGTGGTGGTTCAACAGGACGAACATCTTGCTTTGTCTCGAATGCCCTCTTGTCATACAGGATTCCATAGGCGTACTGCCTGATTGGGCGAAATAGGAGTGCAGATGGCAGGCGGTCTGTGCAGTGTTCATCCTCTAGGTTGCTACCAATGGTTACTTCACCCTTGGTGAGAACTTGGAAGACAAATGGCGACATAACACCTGACTGGTGGCGTGCCTTAGTCACCTGCAGGACTTTCTGGGAAATTGTTGACACAACACCCTGCAGGACTTCTTCTTCTGTAATAAAAAAGAACAACAGATGTTTATGATTAAATGTATATTTAATGGAATGGAGCACCAAGAGTGCTTGCCTTACAGAATCCATTAATTTATTTTGCTTTGCCTGACTACCTGAACAAAAAAAGCATAATTATTAAAATAGAACAAATTAAAGGTTCCCTTCACCCAGTTCTTTGTGTACCAAAATCCTTGATCTACCATTCTCAGGGTCACCAAAAAGTTTAAAGATTACTTTCTTTCATTTTGGGAACTAAATTCAGCATCAGATTATTCTGCACATTTCTAGATGTAAACACAAGAAGTAATCCCTTGTCAATGTGTCATGCTGAGTTATAGAACTGAAGTGTTTGGAATTTGAAAGGACATGATATTAGTCTCAAAGAACACAATCTCAAATTCCTAAGTGCTTCTATAACTCAACACAGAACTTTGCTTTATATATGTCTATGTGCATTTTAAAGGGGAAATACAGTACAGTACCTGCTTCCTGGCCAGTGCTACAGTTCAGTTCCGTTTGCACTGTGTTGGTCATGGGAGAACTCCCAACTGACGGGGGAGGAGTCGGGAGTATTGAAGTTGGTGAGGTTGCCATGGCAGCTGTTGAGGAAGTGGGTGTGACCCACGCCTGCGGTGGGCCCTGAAGACCTGGAGACGACTCTTGTGGAGGTGACATTGTTTGAGCAGGAGGGGTTTCTATTACATCATTGTTTATTGGGGTATCTGTGATCTGCATTCTGTTCAGTGCTTGCTCTACCTGTTGGTCCTCTGGGGTGACAACAGTTGGACCAGAAGTGGGAGTCTTGGGTAAAAACAATACCAGACAAAACATAAATATCAAAGATGCTACGACATACATGTACAATTCTCTTGGTTTGTATTTCCATATAATCTCATTTCAGTTGTTTCAGACGTTTTCCAAATAAGACAAACCAGAACAAAGTCAGGAGAAATTGCAAAAGCACTTCCCATATTTTATGGGGGTCCTGCTAGTACAGAGTAATACTCTTTACTATCAATAAACACCACATATAATACACCTGTCAGCAGATGGTGGGAACACAAAGTTGGTTGGTTTTTCAGTTCTCGATACTTGCTCTGTTTGTGAATGCTCAAATTGGGAGGAGTACTAATCTATTAGCTTTAATCTATGATTACCTACATAATGTGCCCAGGAGTGAAAAGAAAATCTCAATTGGAAAAGAATTGACAGCATTCTGAAATACACTTTCTAATACAAAATGTAACACAGACAGGGCTTAGGAAATAAAAATAATGTTTTATTTATCTAACCTCATTATCAAGGATCTGGGTAGGGGTGAGTGGACGTGGGATCTGTTGGTGCTGTTGCCAGTGCTGCCACATTTTCTGGTACTGGTGTTCATTCCTTCCTCTTCCCAGTGGCTTCATGTTATCACAGGAGCTGTACTCAGAAACTGGGTAGCTTGGCTTGTCCCCTGTGGAGTGTAAGTGAAACCCAGGAAAGAAAAGTTCACAAATGAAGATTTTTTGACCAAAAACAATCGATGTGGATTGTGTGTATGTGAACAGTTATTCAGATAGTTCATTTTGAACAGTTGGAAGAAACCCACTATTTTAGAAACATATTTTTGTGACATCTTCACTCTACCACTCTATACTGAACCACATGCAACTGATTGAAATGAAAAGAGGCACTCTCAGGGTGCAAAGACAAGGAAATAGTGAGAGATATTTACACTTTGTTCCAAAAAGAATATTGTGTTAACTTTTGGCTTCACAATGTGCCTGCACTGACATGGAAACTTGATTCAGCTCAAAGAGCTAAGATTTGCATACAGTGTACTTTTCCTTATTATTTTTTCAAAGGCAGGGAGCTTCTCAATAACCTCAAACAAACTTACTTCAGAGAAGTATCTGATTTTATTACCTGCTTGTTCTGGAACTTCCACAGGGTGTGGGTAGTTTGCTTGATTATAGTACTCGACTGACTGTTTCAACTTGTCTAACAAGTCCTCTTTGTTGTGATTTTCCAACCTAAAGACTTGACTGGCAATCCAGGACAAGTTGTTAACATCAGAAAACTGCTTGGTGTAGGAGAGGACATTCTTGATTGTGGCATCACTTGGTGGGAAGAGACACTTTGGACTTGGTTGATTCTGTGAACATCAGTCAGAAATCTGTCAATGGCTGCAGTAGTCAAGCATAAGGGATTCCACAATACAGCATGTGCCATTTATTTTGTAACATAATATCAGGGGCAACCATTTGACACCACAAGATGGCAGCATACACAAAATTCAGTCAAGTTTTGTGTGAGGTTGCTTTTAAGCCTCCCTGGCTACCATACATTCCTATTTTGATCAACACTAAAGTCGCAAGCGACGAAAGAACCTCTGAGAGTAATGGTTGATAGTCTTGACCTCATGTGATAAGAACTGATCAGTGACAAGACACAGATTTTGTTCCTGATCTGAGATGTGGAAGTGGAGACTTTCAATGTTGCCCTAGGAGTTCTTCATGCATCATGCCCACAACTTTGGTTCTCAATGGTCCAAGAAAGTATGTCTAGTTAAGAGAGAAGTCTGGTCACTTCAGACTGGCTTCATACAAGTACATACACATACAACAAAGTGTTTAGAACCCACAAGATTGTTAACAGCACCCCCCGAAGGACTGACGTGTCAGAAAACACACACATTAAAGCGCTTACCTGCTGTGAGAGGGGATGGTCTGATTCAATCAGTGACCAATGAAACGGGGCCAGAAATTCCTCAGGAAGCAAGTCATTTCCAAGCAAACTGGCAAAGAGTCCAACACGATTATGGTGCAACTCGAGTTCATTAAACACAACTTCGGGATCAAAACGAACAGTGGTAACACTCTTCTTGCTGAATTTTAGGTGTTCCGCAGACAAATATCGCGGAACACGTAAAAGGATAAAGTCCGCATGATACCCCACGATGCCAGCGAGCAATTCGCTCCTGTAGTACGAAACCATTTCCTCACGGAGATCGCCCACAGAGGTGCAAACTGTAACGCCACAACTTTGGAAAGCCAGACGTAAACACATGCCGACCACGGACGGCGGAACATAAAGTTTCTTTCCTGGGTACGAGCGATATCTCATGAGGTGAACGAGGACTTGGTGGATCTGTTGTCGTTTTTGCTCCTCGTTCTTGATCCATTGGTTCGAAGTAGTTGGCCCCGCTGCGCCGTCAAAATACGCGATAAGTTCAATGTTCAACTGGCGAAACGACCTCACAAAATTCTCCACGCTTCGCAGCATTTCGTTCCACTGGCCTCCGCAGACCCAGTCAGTTCCTGGACCATAGAGAAACTTCAGACAGCTAAGCGCATCAACTAAAATATAAGCCGGACCAGAAGACCTCCCAGCCGTCAGATCCTTCAGGTCAAACGGCACAGAGGCTGTCGGGCAATTTGTCTCTACAAAACTCTGTAGATTATGCACTCCCATCCTGATGCTGCTGCGAGGGGCCGCAAACCCCGAAAGCTTTGTAAGTGAATCTAGAAAGAAAAGCCTAAATGCCAACTACAAGCAATATACACGTGTTCTTCTGATCGCCATAACACCTCATCTCCGCCGCCGGGCATTCTGGGACATCTTTAGCCCCTGAAGACCCCTGGGATGTATTCGGCACCCAAAGGCTTGTGGGATACAAACACGTTTTCATAGCAACGCGACGCCATTTGATCAAAACCAACACGCTGTTCGTAAAGGAAGCTTTCTAAAATGCCGCGCGATCCTTATCCTTTCCCAAGGCTCGAAAATGACAGCAACTTCGTGGGACCCCAATCTGAACAGGTACCGTTTCTTTGAATTGCGGGATTTGTTTAGTGCCGCAAGCAGTAAAACTTGTCATTTTCAATTCGAACGCGATATTGATACAGCATCGGCCGGAAGCGACGCGCAGTTGAAAAATCGAGACGTACCGCTTTCCAATTGTTGTCTTTTGATCACAATCAGAGCAGAAGAAAGGAAAGGAAGGCTACAGTAGATGGAAGATGCTATTGTCGCTTGACTGTGCTACTTTTTGCTTGTTTACCTTTACTAGGTTTCAACAGACAACCCACAGATGAACGCGAGTCCCGAAGGAAAACCGTGGGACCGGCTCTACAGAACATCAACACTGAGCAGCTCCAGGAGGGAAGTATTCCACTACGACCCACAGGTAACGTTACCTTTTGTGTTTGAAGTTGGTGTTTGAAGAACCATTTTATTCTTAAAAGCAATAAGAAAACTCTCACTGTACTTATATTAAAATGTGTCATTATCTGAGTGTCATGCACAGATCTGTCTTTCTTACAGGCTCCAAATGACAGTTTAGACTTTGTTATTAAGTCCACATACGACCATCACAATGAGTTCTTGCACTCAAAAGCCGAGACCCTTGTTCAACATGAAACAGCTGGACTTCCTCATGGGTAAGATGGTTCACACTACGTGGGGGTACTGCATTAGGCTTTAATTAGGTGCTTCCTGACTTTGATGGTACATTTCATAACATACCTCCTCTGCATGACTGGGCTATCCTCAGAAATTTGGATGGGCATTGTGCTGTAAAATATTTCAGACTCCCTGTTCCGTACCACCCCCAACCCACCCCCCCCCCTCCCCCCCCAAAAAGATAAATGGAAGCAAGACCCCCGATACACTGTTATCAGTACGCTAGCAACTTTTTTTGTCAAATTGTTCAGTTAATGACAATTAACAGATCTTAATAAATTATTTTGAAACTATAGGCGTATCCTGAAGAATCGACCCCCTCCTGCTGAGCCTGAGGTAGACCTGTACAAACTTCCACTTGTAAAGAGCACAAGCACAAAACGAGAAAGCATCCACAGCATCAATGGAGCCATAGGTGAGTAACTAAATTTATCCTTCACAATCCCTAAGCTCAGAAGAAACTCTTCCAACCAATCAACAAGAAAATATAAGTTATGTAAGGATTGAGAATTGATATTTCAATCAGCCCTTATCTTAGCAAGATATACATACTGTGTGAAACTGTACATGTATATTGGTGAGTGGCTGAAAAGAGACAATTTGGAAAAATCTCCCCTGGAGTGAAAGGATGAGCCTGAACAGATACTGTCCAACTGACACAGACCCACCCCTCCCTCAACACAAATGCACTCATTCAATAAGCATAAGACTAGCTGAGCATCCCTAGACTTCATTTTTTTCCAATTCACTATCTAGAAAAGTACTGACTGTTTAACAATTATTTGCCGAAGTGGAGGTGAATAGCGGTGGATATTTACCAAGCCGTTTCGGTGTTTTAGTATATACCACACACGTTTAATAGCCAACTCCCAAATAGCCAATGTTGTATCCAGGATTAGGATTTCAAAACTGGGGGTCCGGGACCCCCTCTTCCAAAATTTAGGGGTCCAAGTAGAATTTTGTGGGGTCCAACTAATTAATATTCATTTTTTAATATTAATATTCGTGGCGCGTCATTATTCACATCGCTTATTTTTGTACCAAACAAATAACAAGCCGATAGGACATTTTTTATGTTCCTGCCACATTTTGTTCTCTTTCGAGGAGGTTTTCGGCTAAAAGTATTTTATTGACGTCCGCCATACGCACAAAACATATTTATGCAAATCTGAACTCAATTCTTTTGATTATCAAATTTCACCACGCTATGCGGAAAATTGACAGCTTGATTTTCAGTCGATGTGCAAGACTACAGGTCAATGTTTTAAGATTTGTATGCGGACCGTTTGACATATTAAAAGCGGTGTCGTCGTGATCGATAAAAGGTGTGCACGTCGCGATAAACTGAGCCGCTCGAACAGCCAGTGGTTTACAGTAACATTTATCGAATATTTGTTCAGTCACACTCGCATTCCAGGATTTAACCCTTTACGAAATTGTTATACTTTTTTCGTGTCGTATGCGACAGAAAACCAAATCACGGAGTGATTTTTTATTCGTGTCGTAAGCGAAAGTTGCAACGCGTCAATCGGGCTTTACCGACGCGCTATCAGTGGTGAAGGATCAGCGTCGGCTTTCCGCTTAGTGGGTCGCGTTCCGAAGAGTCGCTTGTCAATTAATTATTCGAGTGCGTCCAGCGGACGCACTTGCTGGAATTTTTTGCGTCCAAATTGAGATTTGTGCGTCCCAGGACACAATGACGCGCTCTGGATACAACACTGAATAGCTATTTTATTTCCGACAAAAGTGGGCAAAAATTGGGTTCGCGCGCCATTTTGTTTTACCGGAAACCGCCAGGAGGTGAATAGTACTTGATATTCCGAGATTGAGGAGCCAATCAGAGCGCGCGAAAAGCACTATTCACTATATACTAAAATTCAATATTCTTTTGTTTATCAATTTAGAAAGTCACCACAGTGCCGCGACCAATGGAGGATATTCTCGTAAACACGATGGTGGATTTTACACAACCTAAAGTAGCATATATGTGTGTGTGATACTGTGTTTTGCAATAAAACTTAAATGAATTTATTTTCACCCCAAAAAAAGGATGATTAATCTTCAAATTTTTTGCTTACATTTCAAAATATTCTATAATTATGCTTCTGATTATTGTGTTGTGATGGTTCCATGAAGTTTGTGTTGGCCTTTGCACTGTGAAATGGCAGATGAAGAGAAATATGAGACCAACAAAGGTGACAGAGTATATGTAAGAGCCATGTAATATTGATCATTTTGGATGAAAATTAATAACTAATGTAATAAAAATGTGCTGAGTTGTTTGAGACATAAACCTCAGCCTGTAGCCTACATTTCTGTATATTTTCAGAAGCTAATAAACCTAATGTTATGCAAATATGATCCTTTTGTCCATATACGTCTATATTATGCCGTTTTGACACTGAAACCTGTCAGTCGTCTGGCATTCATATTCCACTGGCAGCGCAAGTATGTCGAAACGAGAGTTCATTTTGGACGCCGTAAAGAATGTGTAACAAATGCATTGGTTGAAATGCGATTGTGTTCCCGCTTCATGTCGGAGGGCATCTGATCGGGAGATAACCACATGCATCCATAGTACAACAAATTGTCACCACAAACAAAATCGGTCAGCATAGACATAGAATATATCAAGAACGGTCGGCGTGGAGGTGAAACACAGAATCTATCTGCATAAGGTTGATGCTGAACGCCGTAACTCATGTTTTGGCTTACGTTTTGAGCGTTAGCTACCCGGTTGTCTTTCAGAGAACGAGGAGCTGTCAATGCGAAGCAACAACGAGCGAGAAACCCTGAGACCAGAGTAAGCGATAGTCCGTTGTCAGAGTAAAAAGACGAAGGGCAATACGTCAGCCAAAACATTCTTCATGGCGTTCAGCAAATCTACACAACCTCACGTCGATATAGTCTACATTTCACCGTCGCACAGAGTGACCAAGGCAACACTAAACGCTTTTGCCTGAAAACGTCTTTTTTCGATGCGTCCCCTTCTGTCTACACTAAAAGGCCCTTGAACGATGTCTTGAAAACGGAGGTTTTCGTGAACGGTTCCAAAGTGGACGTTTTCGAATGAAAACATTAGTGTATACCGCGCCCAAAATTGGTTCTCGAGCATACGGACTAACATCCTGGCGCGGCGCATGGATATGGAACTTTCAAACGGGTAATCAGACCGTTTTTATATCGAAAACGTTTCATATTTCCCAGGCTTTCGATCTAACACTCTCACTCCACTCCACGCCGTGGTTGGATGCGAGTGTCAACTGTTCCATCCTGACAGAGTTATACACGCAAATTGGGCAGGCGGTGGGCAGGCAACCACTCAGCGGCTTGTTATAAAACCGAAGGAGGAGCTTGGTCGTGTTGGCGAGAGGAATGACAAGCTCGGACATGTGATGTTGGAATTCTGGCAAAATCACATCGACAAAGTACACTCGGGGAAAGTGATGGTTACACGTGAACACCACGACGTCCGCATCTGAATGATTCACAGCTTCGCCATTTTGTCGCGATTCCCGTTGCTGGGAGACGGCTGCTGCAGCGATTGTTGCAGCTGTTGTCATGGAGAGCGCAATGTTCCCTTGTTTTTCAACGTCTTTCTTGATGTTGTCTAGGATTTCTTGCCACAGACGTTTTTGAACACCAGCAATTTCATTTGATGTACTGGTAGTGAACTCACTAGGCATGCCAACTTGGTCAACTTGCTCATCCGAAGAACAGTATGTCAGTAAATCAGATTCATACTCGGCTCCTTTTCCTTCTTCCATCACTTGTTCGGTGACCACATCAGTAACTTTAGTTAGAAATTCTGTGCTGAAATGCAACTCTGAAAATGGTTGAGAATCCTCAGTTATTGTATCGAGTTCTGTATTTGAAAATTGCGATGACGCTGCTTCGCCCGTTTGTCCACCGGATGCACAAAGAACGGGGTCTCTGCAAATGAAAATGTTATATTTACGCTTGGAGATCCCAACCTAAAATCCTCCAAACTGAATCATATAAACACTCTTCTTAGCTATGTGTTGGGAGATACAACGCAGTTTGTTCAGAGGCCAAAGTTTCAAATCTTCCGATAGCGCTAAGAGGATGATATTATCTCACTCAAAGTGCCGCCCATCGAAGAAGGCGAAGTTTCAATTCATTTATAGGTTTGCGCACATTTGACGTTTGAACATTGCTTGCGTTTGCGCTTGCTCTATACACATAAACCAGCCTTTAAGCTCGAACTTTCATCATGAACATAAAACATCACTCATGATTTACTTTACCTGATCAGTATCAAACTCAAAGAGTAAGCGAGGGGCTGCAGGTGATCCAAAAAGAAACTCTCTAGAGAGGCGACGGGTAACTGGTGCAGCTGCCAGAAGTAGAGGAACTGCGGACAACGCAAAATGTATATATCATTATATTTGAACATTTTCATTTAAGCATGGTGTCCCAAGCAAAGGACAAGCGTAAGCACAAAAATATGCCCTAGTCCATAGTGAAGGCGAGCGACACAAGTAAGAGGGATGATCCTTGCGTGAACGTGTATTGAGCCTATGTTCGCTGTGAATCAAGGACTCCTGCGCTTGTATCGCTCTTGGGATTTTAATACAAAACGCACTACGGTGTTAGCCTTTGGATACTAGGAAAATCTGCTGCACCCAGTCATGAAGACAATGCGTGGTTCACTTAAGACGTAAGCTTTCAGATACCAGCTTTACTAACCAGCTGTTCCACATTATTATCTCAGTTCACAGTTCGGGGGGGGGGGGGGGGGGGGGATAATTCACTTTTATTAATACATAAGACCATTTAGCAGTGCAGCGCTGACATCCTTCTGTAAATCTTAACTTACCTCTTTCACTAGCCATGAAGTGTGCCGTTCAGTGCCTTCCTCGTGAATTGCGCTTTTTAGGTACTTTCTGAAGCGGAAAACAGTTTACGATAGAGATAGACGAGTCAGCCTTGAATAAGTTTGCCAGTAAAAAAAAAAAAGTGTGAAAAGTCACGAGCGCCGACAAGTTGTGCTGTTATCACCTATAAACTATTAGTATCAAACTTTACCAACCCGGTGACATATTGTAACACATCCATCGCAGACTCAAGCAAGTCCAAACTCTTAGAGCTGTGCACCTCACTTCTCTTACACCAACCAAGAAATGTCAACTGACACCGAGCAACCTGTTCACGTAAATGTGGCGTGACATAAATCACGATCAATGTTACTTTCATCTCAGAGTTACATATAATTATAGTATTTTATAAGAGGACAATGTCACAGATAACAGGGAATTTTTGCTGTTGTTAGTGTTGTTGTTGCTGTTGTTAGTGTTGTTGTTGCTATTGTTAGTGTTGTTGTTGCTGTTGTTAGTGTTGTTGTTGCTGTTAACACACCTGTGACCACTGATCCAAATTCTCATAAATTATAGAAGCGCTGAGATAGTCATTGATGTCCATGCAGTGTCTACAGAAGAAACAGAAGGCTGCGTGAGGGAATGTCACAACAGCAGGAAGGACAGTAGCTATGACAACAGCGATGAAAACAACAGTGTAGTGACATAATGAACACGATAACCAGGATGACAACAATAACGACACTATACGTTCCAAACGCGGACATAATGGCACAGACTGATCGCACATAAACTGCACCTGATCATAGCTTCGGCTGGATAATGTTTCTTTAGCATCAACAAAGCCGCGGTGAGAGATTCTCTGCCGTATGGCTCAATCTTGCTGCCTGCAGAACATCCATTCATAACAAATGAAATGTTATGATGATTCGATATTCAGTTCTATAGTGTGTGTCGGACAAAACATTTGTTCAAAATATAAGAATATAGGACTCTCAAACTATGCCTACCTAGTGACGAGAAGTTTGGCAAATCCAAGTCAAATTCCGTACTTGACTCAACTGCACTTGTAGACTGCTAATTAAGAGATGGACATATACCCAATGTTAATGATTCTGAAGACGGGGACTGATGACAACTGATTATAATCGTTCACACTTGCAGTTTGAATAGCACAAAATACACCAGTCACTCACGAAAAGACCGAACACTTAAAAATGAGACAATATACAAATCACTAAGAGATAGACAGGAAGAAACGTACCGTTACAACACAAAAGATAAAAACCTAATAATCTATCTCCTTCGCTGCACGAGTTAAAAAGAAAGGAATGTAAAAGAAGAGAATGGTTTTAGGATGAAGGTATAAGTAACCTCTGAGGTGTCGGAGGATTTCAGATTCATTAGTGGTAAACTTGTGAGTAGAGTTGGAACGGGAACCTGAGGAACCTTCTTGCCAGCGCTACTGATGGCACTTGCATCGAGCCCGAGCTACAAAACAACAACAACAACAACAACAACAACAACAACAGAAACAAAATGCGTCATAAAATGTGACAAACTCTAAGAGAATTGGTTTAGATGAGGCGCCTGCCAACCCAATCCAAAAGGAATGGGCATAAATATAACACTCGATTCCAGCCAATGCAAAATCAAGCATTAAATGATCAATCAAAACTGAAATAATAAAACAGATGTTTTGATGAAAGACACCGTACGTTCCGTCGAGCAATCAGGTATACAACAAATAAAAAAAAAGAGACAACAACAACAACAACAACAAAACAAGGTTTCCTGATTGATTACACGCGCAATGAATTACGTGCATGCAGTGTCATATTTGTGATTTCCAGCTGCAGGAAAGCTGAATTCCTGTGATTGGCTCTATCACTATTTTTTATCACTGGTTTTACATGTCAGAGGTCTTTGTCTGATGGACTGGAGTTCAGATATCGTGAGCGTAACGTACTTGTCCAGAATCGGCTCGGCCCCAGACCCAGACCCGTCCTCCTGTATCCATGGCCACCGAAAATTCTGCTCCCACACTGATAGAAGCTACCTCGATTTCAGACAACTTCTGCACTAGGCTTGGAAGTACCTGTTGTACAAAATGCACACAACTAAATCAGGGACAGAAAATCATAATCTGTTGACACCAGTGATGCTGGTGACATTACCACAGCCGTGGTGTAAGTGCTATACCATCCGTTTGACAGAGACGTACACCATGAATTAATTTTGGTTTATGCCAACCGATAAGCAGTAACTTTACTGATTGAACAAGCCTAAAGGTTATTTAAGCATTTTGACTAGACATGACTGGGTTGGTTACCTGGGATTCCCGTTTCGCGTTCCCCAACTGACCGTTGTCATTGTAGCCCCACGTGTACACCTTACCAGACGCCGTCAATGCTGCAAAATGCAGATTACCGCAGCAGATCTACAAGAAGAAAGATCGTACATTCGAGAATTTTATTCACTCGCTATGATTTTACAAAAGTCAGACGTTATGGAAACTTACGATCTACGCACACGCACGCAAACATTCCGCGCAAGAACACACGCATGGATACGCGCACACGCGCATGTACGCAAGCATTCACGCGCACAAAAACCCTCCTGCACGCGTACAAACACATGCACGCACACTCACGCGCGCACGAACACACGCAAACAAATACGCGCAAACGCACAGGCAAGCGGGCGCATCCTTGTGCAAAACTCAGAAACGAAAAAAGAGACCACACCTGTTCCAGTTGAGACGGGAAGCTGAAATCCATCTTTACAGGAACAAGACGATGCGAACTTCCACCCACCACTGGAGGACGTCTTCCCCGAGACTCTGGTCTCTGAAAAAAGTAATGTGGATACTTACGGTTGGTTTAGAGTTCAAATTATCCAGACATTTCGCAGGACCTCCCTGAAAATCACTTTAGTGAGCGGAGTATACCTGCCTAAATATTATTATTACCTGGATAGAATTTGACTTCAAGTTGGGAGGACGGGAGTAAAAAGTGGAAACTCGGCCATTGAGGACAATATAATCAACGCACAGTCACTTAGTCCAACATACCATGTGAGATCTTAAGTAGTTAGGGCTTCGTCCCCAGCTGTAGACCTGCTGATCCTCAGTGACAGCAACCTGAGTAGCGTTCCGACAAAGTATCGAGACATGAATTATGGCATTAGCATGGCCGCCACTACTGGGCTCTAGTTTTATGTTCTAAAGCCGGAAACCTTTGCGATGCAATACATATAAGTTTATTGATTACACTTCTCCGAAGAGTGCCACTCAAATAAGATAAAAAAATTACTATATTTACGTTTATGAAAAAAAAACAACAACAACAACAAAACAAACAAAAACAAACAAACAAACATAAAAAAAACACAAGAGCTCTACAACGTTTTCTTACCGTTTCAAACGAACCGCAACAAATGATGTAGACTTTCTTGTTCTTAAGTAACTCCACCACTC
Organism: Plumapathes pennacea; assembly: GCA_964036295.1. NCBI lineage: Eukaryota > Metazoa > Cnidaria > Anthozoa > Antipatharia > Myriopathidae > Plumapathes > Plumapathes pennacea. Next base: position 3,401,827 of record OZ038465.1, on the reverse strand, counting down.
GTGGTGCAGTCTGTTTGCTGGTCGTCCCTAGTCCAAGCTGACCATACAAACCTGAGATTGTGTCACATGACAAATGAGTTAGTTACAGAATGAGGGCGAGCAGCAGGTCCACAGTGAAGTTGTACTGCGGTATTCTTCATCTGACTACTTAATATGTGGTTTTACATTATGGAAAGCTGACCTCTGTGTTTCAGAGTGACGAAATTATAGACAACAAAATACTAGAACGTAAGACAGAGAAAGTAAGAAATAGAAAGCAAAAGAATAGAAAGGGATGGAGGCAGGACAGACACAGATACAGATGAATGAGATCAAAATATAATAAACAAAGAGAGAAAGAGAAAAGGAATGTAACAGAACAGTTTTCATACCTCCACCAAATGTCGAGACAAGACCCTGTTGGATGGGAGGAAACAATTGGCTGCATGGATATTGTTAAAGAGACCCTCTCACCGTAGATGCTTTGCGCGCCCATGCTTATATTTACATCCGGAGCTCGACTTTCCTGAGGCGCCCACGTTATGACCGATCGATCTGTCGCTGCTTGCCGTATTCAATACACTTTCTGAGTTTGTGCTGATTTATTTCGCGATAAAACGTAGAAAATAAAAAATCCGCCATTTTCGTATGATACAAAAATGGCCGCCGTCAGTCACTGGGCGCGCAAAGCAACTACGGTGAGAGAGTCTACTTAACTTGATCAGAATCCGCTTTAAACACATCCAGCAGAAATGAAAAAAAAAAAAAAAAAAAAAAAAAAAAAAAAAAAACTATTTTAGACTAAATTGTCCATTTCTCTCACCTGTGATGTCAACACGGCACTGTGAGAATACCCAGCGGCCAGCTGTGTCACTTCACTGGATTCAAGAGAGGTCACGTGACTTGGCAACAGGACGTCCTCAATTCCTCCATGTCCCAGCTGTCCGTGCACGCCCCAACCCCAGGACCACACCCTGAAGTCAGCAGACAGTGCCAGGGAGTGGTGGTGTCCACAAGCCACTGCCGTGCATTTCTTGTCAGACAGTTCTGTGACATACACTGGTCTGGTGTGTTTCCGAGTGTCCCCTTGACCGAGCTGTGAGATCCAGAACATCAATGCTTTTACATAAGTGGTCGCACCTTTCGATTAGTTTAATATCTGACAGTTCAGGAGTCGTTCTTAGTCAAATCACTTTTGGCAGTAAAAACGTTTGAAATAGAGTTACCAATATTTCAGATAAGAACAATCCGCACAAACCTGACCATATTCAGATGACCCCCAGGCATACACCTGCAACACACACACAAAAAAAGGTGGACGTTTATTTATGACACGGCTTCTTACCACACTGATAAACTAACATTTTGGGAAATCACCTTTTGTCCACAAAGCATCACATCTTAGATACAAACCAGTGGCCTAACAGTTCACTGCAATAAGCAAACTGGTGATACCTACCCCGTCACTACAGAGCGCCAGAGTGTGTTCAAGTCCGCAAGCCACAGAAAGAACCTTGACCCTAGGGAAGTAAGGACGTGACGAAAGGATAAAACTGGACATCTAAGGTTGGCGTCGTTGTAGATCCTAAGTGAACCATAATCGTTATGTTTTTCCTAGGTTTACCTGTGCATGTGTAAAATTTCGACTCGAAAAGGAACTGACTTTCCTTCATCTTCAATGAGGTCACCATGGCCAAGTCTGCAAAATAAGATTAAAAATGAGGAAAAAGCACGATATCTTCCCGGGCGAGGGGACTCCCATATAAAAAAAGGACGGGGATTGTTCGTCGTACCGATTAGGGGTCAAAATATCAGGTTTTTTAGGGGTCAAAGTAAGCTCGAGCTACGTACGTTTTAGTACCTCTTAGGGGTCAAAACGAAAATTGCCGACGAGCATCCCCGTCATTTTAATGTGGGAGTCTGTGGTAGGGGGGGGGGGGGGTATCTTGCTCTAAAGCATACTAAATGGTTGCAGTCTATCCCATGTCGCATTAAATAAAAAGAAAAACAGGTTGCACTACTAAACTCTGGGATTTTATCACTTTAGTAATAAGACTGATGTCTGACGGCATATAGAGCAGAAAAATCTAAAGTCTGGTTTTCAAGAAGGCACAAGCAAAATAAATATGCGTAGGTGAAAACGGGCGACGTGCACACAAGCGCAAGATCAAGGAAAAGGAATACTTTGACCCTCGTGCTTGCGCATGCACCGAACCTGCTTTCACTGTAAGATACAGAAAGGACTCTTGTGCAGTCATATTTACTAGCAAATTGCCACAAGTAGGAAAAGTAGAAAGTTGCACATGAACCCACCGTCCCTTCTGTGACTTGCCCCACGTGTACACATCTCCCCCTGTACTGACAACAGCGGTGTGTTGCTGTCCACAAGACAGTACAACAGGCTTACACAAGGTATCCACAGTACCACCCTACAAAAGAACAAGATACAGACAGTATAACAGGCTTACACAAGGTATCACAGTACCACCCTACAAAAGAACAATATACAGACAGTATAACAGGCTTACACAAGGTATCACAGTACCACTCTACAAAATATCAGAATTTCATACTAGCTTACCAAAATTTCAATATTGCCGACTATAGTGCTAATCTTTCTTCAACCTTTATCAACTAAGAAAGCTGGCTAAAAAATAAAGGAATTAGTATCGTGATAACGTTTTTTCACTCGTTGAATCTGCATACCCTCTTCCTGTTGTTATTCTCTTTGGAATTCCCTTGTCCTCCAGAAACAATTTTAAGCATAGTCCTGCATCGAGAATGGAGCAGTAATTAGAAAGTATCTGCGATTAATATAACAGAATATTACACAGTCAAGAATATTCGTGCAACGTAGTATGAATGGTTATGCATATATTTAATATTTTGTCCTCCACTTTTCAGACGTTTGATAAAAAACATCCACAGTTTTAGTCCAAATTCCCCGTAACTTTCAGTTTTAGTCCAAACTCCCCGTTCTGTATGTTAGAAATTAAAGGAAGTAACCAACGACACAACGGATTTTGTGAATGAAAATCAACATGTAAAACCAAGTCAAAACTCACTGCATGTATAAAAATTGCTTCAAACAAATTAGTTCTGATGTTTGTAGCGACGTGACTAAAAGGTCATCATTTTGCAAATGGAAACTCAAGAAAAGAATCAGAAAATGTCCCCTTTACCTCGGTGGTAGAAGATGTCGTGCCTTCCTTCTGTGATTGAGAACTATCAGCGTGCAGAGGAAGAGTTGGATGAGGTCTGTTAGGGAAGGATGCTTGCTCTCCTCCTGTGGGACAAGTATCGATATAAGCATGGACTCTAAAGAAACAAGTTCGGTAATCTGATGATTACTTTGTTCCAGTTTACTTGTGGTCAAGTGCCAATGTAGCCTGCGCAGCAACGGCGCAAAATGACGGGGAGGGGGAACGGTAGGCTAGTACAAATGATGGATTAATCAGTCTACATTATGGTTTTACAGTGAATGAAATTGATTGTATTCTGAACAAACAAAAAAACAAACAAACAAACAGGCAAGCAAGCAAAAACAGACCCAACAAACAAACACAAACAACCTGAGCCAAGCTGACGGTGCTTTCTATGGAAATGGTGGAAGTGATGGAGCTGCCCGATTCAGTCCTGAAAGAGAGAAGAATTGAGGAAAGGAGAGAAGAGAATCCAAGGACATACATTCAAGGGATAATCCAAAACATTTTGCATGTACGGCAAAAGGACTCGTTTTCAACCGTCAGAAGCAGAAATAGACATATATTCTAAAAAAATATCAAATGTATTACTTGGATAAGCAGCTAATGAATAAGACATCATTCACCTCTGTCGCCGGCCTGATTTGAGTTTTGCCGCAAGTGACTTGAATGAAGGCCTGGAAGGATCAAGGACTCTTGCTATGTGAACTAAACAGTCTTCATCAAGTGACAGCAGATGCGAAAGTAAGAACTGGACATGGCTCAGGATGGTTTCAGGCTGGAAAATAAATATTACATGCAGTGATGTTACAACAACTCCTGATCAAAGGCGCTATTTACAAATATGCCGAGCTTTTCTTCAATGAAGTCCATGGACTTAGCATCGAAAACGCCACAATTTTAACCATTCAAATCATTTTAATCATTTAACCACTCTAATCACTTAATCATTAAAACCAAAATCAGTTAAAACTCATAGGTTTTTGGACATGGACGCAGGATGTAAATAATAGTTTTACAATAAAAACTAGATAGCTGAATATTAGTGATCAGCTTCGTTTCTGAATTGTTGAACTGAATTGTGAAAAAAGCCAACTGTCCAACATAAGTGACGTACAATGACGAAATAGTGCAAAGAAAAACAAACTGCACGTTCGATCTTCCGACACATGAGCTACGCAAATACAACATTCACAGAGTCTATAAATAGCGATCAAGTGTACAGATACCTTCACCAATAGAAACCCAACAGCATCTTCTGGGTCCATGCATTTCACAAAAGCACCTGACACACATAATATATCTTATTAATCAAGTGCGAAGCCAACAAGGCGAATAATCAAAACGTAAAAATACACCAAACAAACGAGGTTCATAAGATATTTTATTATGCATTCACCTTTTGAGCTTCGACTGATAATATCCGTGAAACCGCGAGTGGCCAGCTTCGTTTGAAGATCCGTTGACAAGTGGAACATTCCCTTCTGCGCCAACGATTCCAGCGTTTCAGCCATTAAACCTCTTGCCTGTACACAGAGAAAACAGGCAAGGACAACTGTTGTGTGGAGGAATACACAATTCATGTCAAATCGTGCCTGTGCATTTGAATCAGAAAAGACTAACGGGTGGATGTGTCCATGCGCAGTTCTTGTGGGTGAAATATTCTAGCCGGGAACTTGACGAATAACTTTAGAAGGAAGAGTAAAGAACCGCTACAATCATCATAATGTAAAAAGTATACAGAAATAAAACCAGACTGAGTGGAGAGATTCAGTTTACAGCCACTGATTTAAAACTGCACATGATTGTGAAAGTGGCTAATTAGACACACTGTCTACAGCTATGATGTGAAGTTTGTCCGTGCAGAACTTTGAGGTCGTTAATTGTCGTCGAGATGTGTGTGTGTGTGTTTAGGTAGAAATCTTGACAGTTATTCAAAGCTGAGTGTGACCTTTTGTTTTATCGGTAGAGAAACATACAATTGGTATACGAGAATATGATTCTATTTACCTTTGCTACTCCAAACATGAAATCTTTCAGGCCATAGTTAGAGAGAAGTTCGAGGGCACTGTACTCATCATAATCAAAGTTGTCGTTAATAAACTGGCTGCAAATGCAAATACAAAGGTGCACTATGAATACACGTTATTATGTACACAGATGTGCTCATTACATGACAGATTATTTCTATTTTAAGTCTTGGTACTTCCACCTGTTTTCCCTACAACCCATTCAAGAAGCAGGCAAGTATATCGTTTTGAGACTACTGTAGTTTGTCCTAACCGTAAAAGAAGCATTTTACCTGAAAGCTTGGTGGAGTCCATCTTCTCTCATTTCATCTCCTGCTGACTCAAGAATCTGAAACAACAACGAAAAGTTTTAAAATGCTGCTCAACATACACCGATATAAACAAACCAAACTAACTACTGTATCGTTATGTTGTGATTTATAGCAGGGCCTAGATTGGAGGAAGGGGGGGGGGGGGGGGGGGGGGGGGGGTCTATGTAACACTTAACAGTAAAAAATTCAGGCCCATAACACTTAACAGTAAACTCCATCTAGGCCCTCTTACAGTTTAGTATATAAAATTGCATGACCTGCGCTTAGACAATACGGAGGTAACAGGTTCAAACTCTTCATGAACCCTTAGCAATGTTCTACAAATGATACTTTTCAGTTTACCCAGAGTTTACTGTGTCAATTTGTCAGTTTACCATCCCTAGAGAGCGACAGTATGACCCTCCCGAAAAACCTTTGAGGCACAACTAGTCCTTGATAGCTCTCAGTGGGACTTCACACTGTAACGTTTAGAAACTATCGCGATTACACTCTAGTCAATACACACAAGATATAGTTATTACCTGCTGGACAAAACAGGAAAATGCCAAGTTTGAAAGTTGTTTTCGCTCTGCCGTGTGAACATCACTGTGTTTACTCAGCACCTGCGTGAAGGGAGAGGTGTAGCATTATATCAAGTGTTACATGAAGAAAAAACAGAGGACAGGCCAGAGAAACGGTATAGACACCAAGTTCTGTGAGTGAATAGTTACGTGGTCTGATGGACAACTCAGGTGAACGAATACACCGAAATAATTTCATTCTCTTCAAAAAACAAGTTTCATTTCTCGCAGCGGCGAGCCGAGATAACGTCCGACCATACTCAAAAATCATAAGTCCCATACGATTCATACTTGTCTTAAGTAGCCAAGAATGTCTGCAACTCTGCCGTGTTTCGCGAACTGAGCCACTCTTCGGCTGAAGGGGCACTGAAAAAAAAAAAAGAAAAAAAAAAAGAGACATAATTACCAATAAAGAACCAGCAATGCATCGAGTAAAACTTGAACCAATCCGCCACTTCCACAATCATGTGCAAGTCCTCAATACTGTATGACTGAAAACGACTGTATGACTGAAGGGTTAAAAGTTTGACAGAAAAGTACCTTGGACAATTGGTAAAGTTTTAATGCATGCTCGTACTTCCCCATGATCAATGACTCTTCGGCCGCTTTCTGTAGGAAATGAAACAAAACTCAACTTTGCATTATAGTTATGTAGTATTGCAATTTTCAAGCGCCCTGTGAGAGGAAGTTAGGCGATAACTTAGTCAACGTAAAGTGACATATTACCTCGTAAAGAGAGTTGACATCTAAACCTGTAGTTATCGCCAGAATGTCTGCAGTCGAGGTATCAGCCTGGTGGATCGCCAGGTCAAGAAACAGCTCTTCTGGACATACCCTGATAAGCAGTAACATTTCATAATTTAAGAGTGTAAAATGTCTATCATCGACATCATCACTCTCTTCCTCCCCCTCCTCCTTTTCCTCATATTATAAAACATATAATTAAGATAATATTGACAAATACATTATTCGCAGATATCACCTCGCCTAAATAGTCAAAGACAGACATATATGCGACTGTTTGGTTGCTCATACGTCCATACGTCACCTAAAACCAAACCAAACGTCTGTTAAACAACCTCACATTATTGCTAACATGACCCATAACTAACCTTAGTCGACACTCGTAAACCCCTGAAGTCGTCACGACAATAGCACCATCCATAACGTGGTGCTCGGCAGAAGTCGACTGCGTACCAAACTCCGTTGAATCGCAATGAACGCTCCTACCAAGGTACTTCCTACGTTTGAACATTGCGATTACTCGTTCCTCCAGTGGCAGTACAAACGACTGAATGGTACTGACATCGGTTTTCTGAAACACAGCGTATTTACACAGAAAGATGCATAAACAACAGTGGACAATGGGAGTAAAGTTAAGAATCGCAGTCATAAAAACAGTCAGTCAGTCTGCTATTCGACGTGTTCTTTTCGGCCTTGTCTTGTTTATTCTGATAAGACACCGCGGAAATACGTTCTTGACGTCACTTCCGTTGGTCAGCGTTCGTCACCATGGCTACCTAACTTCTCATAATTCGAGGTGAAATTTCACATCGTGTGCAAGCCTCGTTTTTCTTGTGCACAACCTATGTTATAGAAAATGCCTTGAACTAACTTACAGTTGAGTATCGAGTCCTAGTATTGAGTTTCTTGGCCGAGTTTTGAGGTTTTACGAACGTTATATTTAACTACAAAATCTGCACCTGAATCCACGATTTTGTGCAATAACCGCTGACTCAAAAGCAAAGTGACCGCACGGCCGAAAAACGTATTTCCGCGGTGTCTTCTGATAACTGTGTAATCAAGATAAATAACATTAAAACCATAACATAATATTATAACACCTACCCGGTGTGGTTTAGGCGCTGCAAGTGAAGTCTCAGCCAGCTGGCTGGAGAGTACATACAACAAAGCCTGCAAGGAAAAGGGGAAAAACATACATGGAAGACCATTTCCTGCTGGCCAGTTTGATCAATTCAAAACGTATTCCTCCAATAGATTGTGCGAGCTCCGACAAAAACGAGGTTGCGTTTGTTGGGGTCTATTTTGGAAGAGGAATAGCTGAAATAGAACAGTTGATTGTTCTGCAGAAGTTGTATTCCATATTGTTTTGAATACTTTCACCCTTGCATTGCAAATATCTCGACCGGCTGAAGTCAGCTCCAAACCAATAAAGTATTTCATCGATCAGCACTGCTATGGCCCACCCCCAAACAAACGTGACATTTACGTGTAGATTAGCCTGAATATAACCTTGCCATGATCTTGATAGGAAACGGTGAAGATCAGCCGGTCAGTCAGTAGAATTTCTGACGTGCAAGATGGCAACTGATAAACAAACATCGGCAAATGCTCTACGTCCATGTCGTACACCTGACCAAAAAATAAAATAAAACTAAAATAAGGGAAAAATATTAAAGACACAAGAAAATATTACGATGCGGCTAAATAAAACGTCATGTGCACAACAGACAGCAGTGGCCCTTCTATACTCCACATATAGACTGGAATATGACGCGAGTTCTGTCTACTGAAATTCCCACTGTATAGTCTCTCATACATTGGGTAATACGCCCCCACTACAAACACAAACGCAAACGCAAAACCCAAACTCAAAGAAGTAATCGTGTTGGAGACATGAGAGACACCAACAAATTCCTGCCATGGTGAGAATCGACCTGAGGTTGATGTGGGAAGTCTACTAGTAAACGCTGAGGAAGTACGACCGTGTTAGCTAACGTTTCGAGCGTTAGAACTTTGCAAGAGCAAAGTAACAAAACTTGGTTTGACAGAGGGCAAGTTGTCAAAGTCTTACACATAACACTGACCTCAAGCACATCGGTTCGGTGATCATGCGCTCCTATGAACACTTGGTTTCTTGCATACTGAACAGAAAACTGCAAATCGCCTGAGATGGACTAAAGATTTAAAGGAAAACATACAGGATTAGACAGACAGTTGAAAACTGGTGAGAGGACTTAGTGGAGTCCAATTTCGCACCACGTGGATGATAAGACGACACGAATTTCTCTGACCAAATTAAACAAAAATATTGCAGTTTCTGAGAATGATACCAGATATGCTCGAGTGTCCAATTACAAAATGTTCGATTAAGTATTAATAGAGGTTTGTGCACCAATCACGGAAATTGTAATATTTATCCCCGAACGAAGTGAGGGAAATACTCAAGACGCTAATGCAGTAGTATTATCGCCTTATCGGAGACTCCAAGCCTGCCGCCATCTCGAAATCTAATGTTCGTCTGTCAGTCTGTCAGTCTTGCGTGCGACCTCGTCCCCAGTTCCTATCGCGTCGCTGCAGAACCAATAACAAAGGCCGGATCGATCACGTGTGGCCCTGTAGTTTTACTCGCAATATAAGAAATTAGATTGAACGAAGCAACTACAGTATATCGTAGCTGTGTTCACGAAAATAGAAAACTTGAAACACAACAGTCTCGCGAAGCTCGTCTTCAAAAGAGAAGGGAACAGGCACGAGCAAGGCGGAATCGTGAAACGATCAAACAGCGCCAAGTTCGTCTCGACAAAAGACGGATTTATGACCGAAAAGAAAACAGCGCATGAATGCCGATCGAAAGCGACATGAAGAGAAGCGGGTAACACAGACAACTCCGCAAAGAGAACAGCGCTTGAAAGCGAATCGAGACCTTCAGGAGAAAAAGCGGACCGAAGAGAAGACTCCGCAAAGACAACAGCGCATGAATGCCGACCAAGCGACATGAACAGAAGCGGGTAACACAGACAACTCCGCAAAGGGAACAGCGCTTGAAAGCAAATCGGGAGCTTCAGACGCCGTTTTGTGTTAAACTCAGATACTTATTTAGAAAGGACAAGCAACAAAGGTTAGTCAGTGGAAATCGAACAATCACCGTGACAAATAAATTCTATCCCGTATAGCTTGTAACTCGATCACTTCAAGAATGTACTAAAATCTGTATGCTGATCATTTTCGCCAGTTTCGGCTACCGTATTCGCTCAGAGCAATCGGAACTTGGAGTCTTGAATAATTTAGTCAGATGTCTTATTTTCTGTAATCTGACACGCGGTGATTGCAGCGAGAATCGTTCACAAACACTTAGACGTATTACTGGGTCTGAAGCCCGTGTATAATTTGAAGTAAACTGTTCAAGTTTTGCTTTGATTCTGGGAGAAATCTTGCTGTTTTGAGTGGGTTGACATACAAAACAATTCGAGCCTATTAAATATGCATGCCTGAGTCTGGAGCATGCAATCCAGAGTAAAAACAAATCGCACAGGAAGCCTATTTAATTGTACTGCCTATGAATTCAAAATTGGAAAATCAGTGTTCCTTTTTTCCCGTACTACGACGGCCGACCAACTTCAAAATTTGAGTATTAAATTTTGAGAACGTGCTTGGAAGACTGTATGAATTAATTTGACGTGCCGACCGTGGGAAATACGTACTTCGTCACGCAATCGATTCTTTTTTCAACGCAAAAGTATAACACACACCATTCTTTTTCTCCTTCCTTTGCGTGTAGCACTTGAGTTCGAAGAAAAGATTGAGTCAACATTTCGGTAAAACAAAGGCTACTCTTGTTGGGAGTTTCCAAAGTAATATCCCATCAATGGCAGAGTGAGGGGGTATCTGCGATTATCGTATTTCTAGTAAACAATTAGGTCTTGCGTATCAGGCGTATCCACTGAGTAGCATAACACTTACCTGCACTGGCATGGGCCTGAGTCGCTCTTGCAAGTTCCCAGTGCTTGAGAAGACACTGTCAAGTGGTATGGCCACTTTCCCAACCATCTCATATCCCATGGAGAAGGCTATCGAAGGACTAACGGTCTGGTTAAAGCTTGCTTTTCGTACAGACTTGTATTCTAACAACATCTGCCAAGTCTCTCCTGATACAGAAGTAATCTATGAAAGATTAGAGTTGTGGTTAGGTCAGAACAGAAGATAACAGATTTTAAAAAGTTACGCATTAGCATGCTTTGTTGAATTCTAGAAACCCGACGCATAAGTGAAGGCTACAGCAACACTAACAACTAAAAGAAAAATGTCTGAAGCTAGAAAGGAACTCGTCAGAGAGGCGCGCAGTAATTGGCGCTGCTGTTACAATCGCCCTGTCACTGTTTGTCAGTGTCAGTGTTACTCAGTGTGTTATGTCTGTAATTATCTACCGGTGATGAAGCTAATAAAATAGAACTAATAACAATGCTCGTAAATAGTGAAATCAAAATGAGAGGCAGACATGCTGTACCATTAGAGCCGTTGTTTCGTGCTGCTTGTCCTGTAACAGCTCGAGTGTTGTGATACTCTCTTTCACATCGGCTGATGCTACAACTCCACCAGCTTTGACATCTAGAAAAATTACCTCGCCAAACTATAAAAAAGAACACGGTATCAACACTATAGAGTGCACAGACAAACTTTTTGAAAAATACAGTATTTTTTTAAATATGCCACTTTGAGAACGTCTTCGCACTCCCAATTACCTCAGTGCCAACAATGCAGATGTGAAAGTCATCTACTGTGTGCCACCACACGATGCTAGAAGGCAAACCTGCAGAGAGAGTGGAACAAAATTACAGTCAAACTGCTCTTGCTGTTGCCAACAGATGTAACAGACTGCATTTTCCCCGTATTATTATCTCTGTTTTGTTATAATTTACTTCTCGCTCGTGCTGATAACGGGGCCTTCTTAACTAGTAAATCAATTAGACCCAAAGAAAAAACCGTAATAAATTGATAATAAGTAATAAGTAAGTATCACTCTTCTAAGAAAAAGCATATATAGAGGATATTACACGGCGGCGCGAAGATATGAATTTTATTTTCGAGTGGTAAAAACAATATATTTAACGAACGAGCGCTTCGCGAGTGAGTAAAATATTGTTTTTATCACGAGAAAATAAAATTCATATCTTCAAGCCGCCGTGTAATTTTCTTTTTATTATATTAGACACGAGTGTTTTACGACAAATTGCACAAACAACCGTGCAAAAGCGGGAAATGATGCCAACGATATCCTCACTGGTGAGGATATGGAAAATACGCCACTCGGGTCCCGGAGGTACTTTCGTATGGATTTTACGCACGGTATATTTTCCAGTAAAACACTCGTGTCTAAATAATAAAAAGGGCAGTGGCAGTGGTACATGCGTCCAATCCACATAGTGCTTAGTTACACTTCAGTTGCAGTACGAGTACCCTACCTCGTCTGGCGTTTGTTTGTAACCTTGTGATGTCATCAGTGGACCATGATGAAGAATTCGAACCGCTGGCATTTCCCTAAACAAAGCAGACTAAATTAACACTAATAGCGTAATACCTCCAACCTTGTTACGGCTAGAAGGATGGCAAAGAGAAGTCAATCAGTTGGTCAGACAGAGGCACAGTCGCAAGGGTGTTATAAATTTCGTCACTAGTAGTTCGGAAAGTTTAGTAGGCGAAAAACAATTTTTACTTTCTAAGGTAGGTTTGTTGGCCACTTTGTGTAGTCCACTTTTTGGGCATAGGCTGTAATTATTTCACCTGTTTTATTCCTGGGGCTGATGAACTCTTCTCTCTTTTCTTGTTTCTCACCACAGATACATCATACAGTATGGAGAACTTCTGACAGCTTGCGCTAATGAAAGCTGGTGAAACTATCACTTCTCACTAAATCACTCACACACTTTCTTATTTCAAGGTTGGGAGAATTGGTATGACTAGATCAAGAGTGAAAATGTTAAACAAACCTTGACCACAGCACCCACTGGCACAATGTAAACGTGTGTATCCATGCACGCACACGCGAGCCACGAACCACTCGGATCCAGGGCAAACGCGCGGATGACTCGTGCGGGATCCTGTTTACAGAAAATGAAACAAGAAAACTTATTAGCACATTGATTTCCCACATCTGAAAAATTTGAGTCTGTTGTACAAGAAAAAAGCAAAAACAAAAACAGGCATATCTTTATAATAACACGCGTTCCATCTGTCCGTCTGTAAGGCTCTTTCCCAGGCCCCATCTATGACGTCGTACATGATGACATTTAAAAATGGCGGCTTCAGCCGATCGAGATATATCTAAACACTTTTTTCGTTGTTTTAGTTCGGAAAAAAATTACCTGTCTTAAATCTTGCCAAAATGCTAGGAAGTCCCAGTTCGGACGCCGAACTTTACATGAGCATAACTTAAAATCCCGCCTTTTGATTCAGTTAATGATTGCTGCATTAATAGGTTGGACTAATGAAAAGTTCGGCGTCTGAATCAGAATTGCTCTAAAGCCAAAATATTAAACCAGGCTTAGGCCCATTTCAGACGCCGCTCCTCAGATGTGCCGAGCCTAATGCAAACAAGTTAAAACAATGGTTTTTGCTCATTTGCATTCGGTTCATTCTTGCGCACGATCGTAGTTCTACTAACTTGTTGTCATTTTTATCAACTGTGAAAGTCACGTTCTTGTATGTTTTTCATGACATTTTTACATAAAGAAACACAACAGAGTTCACTTTCGTGCATGCTCTCCGCCCCACAACGTTTTTAACTCGTGAATGCGAAGCAATTAAAAAGTTATAACGGTTGGGAGGAATTCACCCGTTCCATGTCTGTTAACAATGGCCATTGTGTTCCATGGGTGTAAACTTCCGGCGGAAACGGGTTCCGCTGACCAGTGCATAACACTGGCGCAGGCCTTGCAAACAAAATGGCGGCCAGTTTGCGACCGAGAATGGTCCCAAAAGTGACGAACTGATCTTTCACGTTTGGAGTCCTTTGATTCTCAAGGCACATATTCTTGAAATTAAGACCGAACTGCGGATTTCACCTGGATTTTACAGTTCGATCGATCGAAAGCTTTTTAGCAACTTTGAACCGTAGCATTGGCTAAAATAATCAGAGTACTTGTATGGCTTCAATGCTATATTTTCTAATGCTATATACAGAGGATAGATCTATAGCGTTTCTCATTCACGAGTTGGCTCACAGGAGCCTTTTATTCGTGTTACAAACTATGACGTCATTTCAATATGGCCGCCGTGCGACAAGACAAATTTTGGAAACACACAGGAATAACGCAAAAACTAGCTCGGTGACCTACATAGGTCTCTACAAATCTGGTACACAAAAGGAGTCTTTGTAGCGAATTTAAGGAAAATTTGTGGAGTATAAATTGCATGATCGCATTACTTTAATTATTAACTCAGATACCGAAATTTCAAGATGTTAGGTTCAACTAAAGAAAAGTTCTGCCTCTGAGCTATAGGTATTAATGGCAGTTTACTCGTCTCTGGACGAACAAACACTTTTATACCGTTCGCTCGTAAAATGGCAGATGCCCGCCTTCTTATGATCACAAGTTTATATAGAAAAGCACACCGCAAAACTGCCAGCTGCTGGCTGTCAGTCTAAAATGCGCTCTCGCAATTAACTTCTGATAAGCCGACCTCAACATGACAAAACAATATTTTAATCGACCAAAACTGTCAATATATGAATTGGAGAATATATTCAGAATTCAGAATAAATGACAACAAGTCTTTCAGAACTGGGTGTGGGAAAAGGTATGCACCACACATATGCAGTTCAAAACAACCTGAAAAAAAAAAAAAAAAAAAAAAAATCGCGGTGGAAAAGTAAAATAAACCACAGACAACCCAGGCTCAGGGGGCCTGGAAGCGAGTTTTCATTTTATAAGAGTTTGAGTGGGGATCTAGATGGCGCAAAATAATTTAGGAAATACTCAAATAAAAGAAGTGAAACTTTGCTTTGGTGTTTATTTACCTACGAGCTATCTGTGGTCGCGATTACAGCGTTTTCGGACAAATTTTGCGCCCAAATTGTTTCAGCCAGGTGTGAGAAATTGGTCCCCTGGCATAGTTTTCGACCCGCAAGTGGGCATCTCTGAAATGACCTCCGAGAAGTGCCCTGATATGAAGCCTTGTATCCGCAGGTTAACACATTATTTTTTTAAGTTTTTACTTACCAGATGGTGGTCAGCATGGATGTGTGAAATAAACACACATGACAAATTTCTGATGACATTGTCAAGTGCTTCCCCATAATGCCAATCAGATTACCATCTACCTTATCTTACAAAAATCTAATAAGGTGCCGGCTGGCAAAATTATTAAAGCTACACTCTAACAAGGTCTCTAAACCGGATAAAGAGCAATACATTTTGTGAGAAATATTTTAAACTCTTGTTTTTTGTTTTGTTTTGTTTTTTGTTCTTTTCTTAATAAGCTACGCAAAACTAATTGCAGAGATTCGAATGCCTGCTCGGTGTTTATTGAATGCAAATTTGTTTCTCATGAATCTCATAATAAGACGGTGGACTCTGACCAAAGTAAAGGTCATAAATTTAGCCAGACTATAGAAGTACTAAAAATTGACACTCCTCATAAAGAGAAGAGGTTGCTGCTGACCAAAAAATGAACATTTTGATTACCGGCCAGTAGCACTTTACACCGCCTTTAAATCACTAAGTAAGCGTTGTTTCTTGTTTTTCTCACTTTGTTACAGGTGGGGAGTCACTGAAGCCCTCTGAATCGAATAAAATAATCGCTTAAGTTCCTTTTTGATGTCCTTCTTGAAAAAAGCATACGCAATGGGATTCACAGTTGAGTTGACCAGCTTAAGCAGGGTGCTTATAAAATAAATTGCTTCTGGTGCTTTGCACAAATCTACGAGACAGATATTGGAATAAATGTTGACGGCATAGCAAACGATAAAGATGCCTACAACAGATGCAACAACCTTTGCTGATGCAGCTTCTTGAGGTCTGAACGCTCTGCCTTGTTGAAGTGTGTGGTTAAACATCAGCTGTTTCATCATGATGGCATTTCGTCTCGCATGTCTGCGAGCGACGAGGAATATACGTGTCGTGGCAAGGATTAAAGCCAAACAAACACTAACTTGAATAAAGGATAGTAAAGCTAGGAGCCACTTCTTAAAGGCCAATGTCCTTTGACCAAATGCTTCGAATCTCGACGTTAGGAAGAGTGGAACAAATACGAGGAGTGGCAGCAACCATGCAGTCGTTCCCAGGAACTGAAAGCGTCTGATAGTCATAAAAGTGATGTACCTTAAAGGTTTTGTTATAGCCATGTAACGATCCAGTGTTAATGCACAGAGATTGGTTATTGATGCATAAAACAAGTAGTACCGGATACTTGAGATGGTGGTACAACTGACAATCGACTGAGCAAAGTGGCAGACAGCATCATGAAGAGGATAAACAAGACCACAACTGAAGTCAGCCAAAGCGAGCGACAACAAGAAGTAGTTGCCACAAGTTCGAAGGTTTCTTCGCATGGCGATCAAGTAAATGACAAGACCGTTCCCAATAACAGCGATCACAGCCAACAGTAATCCGGTGCCAGAGGACCAAAGAGGTATAAACATCTTTCTTTAGATACGGACTACCGCGGCCTGTTTATGCTGACTAAAAAAGAAACAAACAAACAAAAAAGTCTCCAACGAGCAGAAAGACGCAGATGCTTTTATTAAACTGACCTATCAAATTTGTTCGTAAGCGACGACCTCCCGTATGTACCGCCCGCTTATGGTAGGTTCTATTGTACATGTTGGTCAAACGGGAACTAGGTTGAATCTTCATGAAAACTATATTGAAATGCAACCAGATGTTTCTCGGAAGTCTGAAATATGTCTTTTGTGAATAGGAGAGTAAACAACTTCAAATTTTTCCTTCAGTTTCTCTAAATATGTAATTTACGATGGAGTTTCATAGCTGCGGCTTGCTCAAATGAAAGCTGACTCGGCTTCATATTCTAACTACATCATGTGTACATTTCCTTCTTGGTTAATTGGAAAAATCCGTAATTAAAAAAACTTAAGCACGTCTGAACTATTTACTCATGTTATAGCATAAAAATAAGAACCTTTCGCTCACAACGACTCCCTTTCCATTTCCGTTTATAGTCTTTGATCAAAACTCTGCAGTTTGTTGGCAAAAAGAACGAAGAGAAAGGATTTGGTTAATCGTGTGATAGCTCAATCGAGCAGTTTGAACAACCAGAGAACCCAAAGTCAAAAACATACCTAGGTACTCGCTGAATAAGTCCGGTTTGAAACTTGATAGGTAACAGCTTTGAAAAAATAGAAATGGATCGATGCCTATTCTTGACATACGCCAAACAATGACATATATTATATAATTTGACAGGATTTTAAATTATTTTGTCCGGCAAATGTGGCACGGCTTTTACTTTGGATTTAATTTTTTTTAACAATATTTTACACTTCACAATTACTCCAAGAACTGCACAACTTGTCGTTCATAGAGAGTTTATACATTTACGAGTTTTACGCACGGAAGTTCACCTAAAGCCCGGTTTCACAGCGACGCAAGCACAAGCGCACTCACAAGAATCCTGGCACCACAGTGAAAACAAGCTGGACGCAAAGCACAAAGGATCAAAATGTTTCCTTTGCTTGCGCCGCACGTCGTCTATATACAAATGTCATTAACATACGTGTGTGAATTCCAAAAACAAGAAAGTTATATTTCCTATACACTAACATCACTATTCTCGAGATAACAGGGTGCTATATAATATATCTGCATTTTAGATCAACCGAACATAATATTATACATCTCGACCAGAAGCCGCACATGCGCAGAAGAAATATTCGATAAGCAGAGTGTGTTAACAAGAGCGTGTTTCTCGTACCCAGTTCAGTTCGTTTTTAGGTCAAATTCGAACATCGATCATGGAAACGAAAACCGGAGCGTTCTCGTAAACGATTCCTTAGTTTTTAGCAGTGTTTTCGAATGGAAACCTTTTATCACCAACGTTTTCTTTTTTCATGCAGACGGGAGACAAAAATGCTGCATGGTTTTGTAATCTTTCTTTGATTAGGAGGGTTCTCCGTTTTCAATAGGAGTTTTACAAAAAGTCAGGGCGATCGCTGCTCTACGTATGGACAAACCAGAGTATTATTATATATATATATATATTTTTTTTTTTTTTTTCAGTATCAGTCTCCTGGGCAATAATCTGCGCATCATATATATATATATATGCACATGATTGGTGCAACTACGACAAATGCTAGATGCTGTTAGGGAAACTACTGCTATTTGTGCCGGTACTATGTCAGAAAGTTATGATGTTTACAATACAAATAGATAAAGTACAATAACTTTATAGTACTGGCTTGATCATGCAAATTTTAAGAATTTATTTTTAAGTGTGCAAATTTACTCGACCGAAGCTATTATTTTGCAAATAAAAAATGCATGGCCATGGACATTACGTTTACGAATTTATAGTACATTATCACTGACAATGCATAAAATAAAAACATTATTTACATCATATCGAGTTTTTCTTTCTCCAAAGTGAGCCATCACTAATAAACTCAATCATGTTGTACTGGGGAGGTTGCCGAGGTCTACAGTGACCGTCAATAAACTCCTTCAACAAACGGATTTGAAGGTACTCCTATCCTTAGTAATATCTGAATATTGCCTCTCCGCGACTATCGACAACCTCTGTGACGAAGTAATCGTTTGAGTTCCTTCTTGATGTCTTTCTTGAAAAAGGCGTAAGCAATGGGATTTGCCGCTGAATTGGTTAACTTGAGTAGGGGTGTTAAATAGGAAACTGTCTTTGGTTCTTCGCAAAGTCCCACGAGACAGGTAAAGCCATAAATGTCCAAAATATAACAGATTATAAACATCGCAACAACGGATCCCACCATCTTGGCTGACGAAGCTACCTCTGGCCTGAACGCTTTAGGCTGCTGAATGCTGTGGTTGAAGGACAGTTGTCTACGAAGTGTAGTGACTTGTCTTGCATGCCTCCGAGAAGTGAGAAGAATACGTGTTGTGGCAAACAATAACCCAAAACAAACACATATTTGAAAGAAAGAAATAAAAACCAAGAGAAGCGTTTTGGATAACAAAGGTTTTTCTCCTGGCGTTCCAAGTGCAAGGTGAGGGGCAAGGAATACAAGAAGAGGAAGCCCCCATGCCACAATTACCAGAGATATAATACGCCTTAATGTTATGATGGAGATGTACCTCAGCGGTTTCAAAACAGCAATGTAACGATCCAATGTTAGGAAACAAAGGCTAGTTATTGACACGTAAAGAAAGTATATCAAGGTACTAGAAACTTGGACACACCTAGCGGGTGATCCATGGAACGAGCAGCCACTAAACACGGCGGCCACTTGGGCTACACCACAGGCAAAATCAGCAAAAGCGAGTGACAACGCGAAGTAGTTGCTCAAGGTTCGCAGGTTTCGTCGTCCGACGATGAGGTAAATGGTAAGACCGTTGCCAGTGACTGTTATTAAAGCGAGGAAAAACCCGATTATCTCGAACCACCGAGGTGCCTCCAATCTCATATTAGAACCATCAAGTTCTTCCTAAACAAATACACAAGCGAACAAAATTTTAATTTTAACGTTCTTTAAATACATTATTCTTATCAAGATCAGCAGATGTTCGGTGCGAACCTATACCCTTCAAATGAAGTGTCTCACAGCAGATTCATGAACACAAAACCCTACTCTATCACACCTTGACGCCTAACATAATCATATGAAATGCTGGGATTAAATATTATTCCAATTCGAGCTAAAAATTGTGATATCTGAAAAATAGTTTTCCAAAAAGAAATTATACAGTTAAGAAAGAAAATCTATATTCGCTTAACTAGAAACGCCAATCTTCGGGTTCTTTCAGTCAGCTTTACTATTCATCCTCATAAGCATAAATCTGAAATCTGAAATCTGAAAACAGATAGCCATATACTGATCAAACAAGAAAGTTTCTTGCTGAAAGATCATGAAATTTTACTTGCTAATTCATACTTCAATATAATGATCCTTCAAACCTTATTAGTTGTGCGGGCAATGCAACAAGATTTCCCCAGTTGTCAGTGCTTGCAATGTAGTATTGGTTATCCAGAAATTGGTGTTTTCAGGATCATATAGGCTAGAAGTGTAATGATGATAGCAAGTAAAACTTGAAATGGTTTAATTTCGAATGTTGTATGTTTGGCAGAAATGTCATTTAGCCGCACCATAAAATAAACGAACATGAGGATAATTACTACGACTGTGACGTAAATGTACAATATAAAGTTTTTAAAGCGGCTGCTGATCATAACCATCAGTACAAGCCGTTAATGGACATCGTGGAAATAGGTTTTTCGCCGTGCAGTCACCTTGCTTTTGAGTCAGCGGTCATTGCACAAAACTGTGTATTCAAATACAGATTTTGTAGTTCGTTGAACGCTCGTAAAACCTCAAGACAAGTAACTCAAAACTAGAACTGACCAACAGTCGGACATTGTGATGAAGTTGGGGGGGGGGGGGAGGGGGGGTGGGGGAAGAGTAGAGATTGAAGCAGAATACATGCAACATTTACATAAACCAAGATTAAAATGAGAAATACAAAGTTTGTGCCACCTACACGGCTAAATAATGATTGTCTCCAAATCTAAATCAAGACACAGCAGAACAATTCCCACCACCACCACCACCACCACAGTATTCCTCTTTCTCGCTCCATATTTCTGATCCCAAAAGCGAGTCACTGACGCCTTCTGAAATGACACAGTAATCTCTTCAGCTCTTTCTTGATGTCTTTCTTGAAAAAAGCGTACGCAATGGGGTTGGCAGCCGAGTTGACAACCTTAAGGGTAGTGGTTATGTATAACGAGTAAAATGCCCCTGGTGCTTCACATAATCCTAAGAAACAGGCGTTGTCATAAATGCTCAGAACATAGCAGATTATAAAGATCGCCACGACAGACCCCAGAACCTTGCATGAGGCAGCGTCCTGAGACTTGAAAGCTCCGGTGCGTCTAACTCTGTGGTTAAAGCTCAGCTGCTTAATTATAACAGCGTTTTGTCTCGCATGTCTCCGAGCAACGATGAAAATACTCGTTGTGGCAAACAGTAATGCCAAACAAACACAGCCTTGGAGGAAAGAAAATACAGCTAGAAAGCACTTCCAAAATACCGATGGCGCTTGTCCAGGTGGTGAAGCAAGCCTCAATGCAATGTACGGAGCAAGAAACAGGATAAGTGGAAGGCCCCACGCAACAGCTACAAGACACAGAATGCACCTTGAAGTCATGAAGGTGATATACCGCAACGGCCTTATAATAGCCAGGTAACGATCCAGTGTTAACGTACAGAGATTGGCCACTGACACATACATGAAGTAGAACTGGGCAATTGGTATCAGAGAACAACTGGTGCTCCATTGACGAAAGTAACACGAGAAGCGATAAAGTAATTGAACAGCGCCACAGGCAAAGTCAGCCACAGCGAGGGAAAGCACAAAGTGGTTGTTTGTGGCTCGGATATTCCGGCGTACACCGACCAGGTAAATGACAAGACCATTGCCGCCAATTGTTAAAACAGAGACAAACAATCCGATGACTAGAAACGAAACGGACGGCATCTCACATCTCAAGTAATTTGCAAAAGAAAAAAAATTAAGTGTAAACTCCCTGAACGTCCAAGATACTGACTGTTGCTCAGTCAAATCTCCATCTATCATGTGACCTCTCGTAAGTGACCAACATACCACCTCTGAACTATGTCGTTTCCTTTCCCTATCTCCGGTAAGTGAACACCCTTATGAACAGGAACCGGCGAAATAATTAACACATGGACGGAAACGAAACGAAACACTGGCATACGCAATGTAACAGAGATCACAGAAAACAACCAATAGAGTGACTTCGTACAACCCGATTTTTATATGCTAATGATCTCCTCTAAATGTGATGAGACGAAACAATGCACAAAAGCATGATTTGGATAAATAAACAGTGCACGGTTGACACCTAACTTTCACGATCAGTATTATTTCAATATCGCAAGCTTTACTAAGAAACAAAATACCAGCTCTCTTGTAAGAAATTAGCTCGATTATAGCCTTTAGGAAAGAGCGTCTACGAGTAGGTGGCTAAATTCCGAAATACGCTGAATAACCGTGGAACAAAACCTGGTATATAATTTCCGCGCTTAGAGTGTTATTCCCATGTCTCTCAGTCTCTTCCTTCTGTCTATGTCCATGTATGTGTGTGTGCTAGCTTTTAGAATTTAGTGGAACTCATTAGCACACAGTGAGAGGGTTATACGAAATCACTCTAATATAAAAACAAAAACGCTCTTTATTTTTTGGTCTTGACCGCAGTTTCTACATCACTTCAAAGGAACCGCGATGACATCTGGCAGAAAACAAAACTAGCACATATGTGTAAAAACGAAACTTTAATTTTAAGACTAACAATGGCAGTGCAAGCAATTCAAATAATTGCTCAGAAATGTAAGGTTACATTTGAATAAGAAAGGCTCCAGCATTGAATACTATATAGTGTGGGTGCAGCTATAGCAAAACAGATTTTATGCCACACACGCCTTTTATCCTGTTTCGTTTACTCTACTAGCAACTCTTTGTATAAAGTACTATTTTTTACTGCTGTCTTTGTCCAAGTTAATCTCAAAATTACTAAAAGGAAAAATTCTAATCAACAACAACGTTAACACGTTAATATTCTTATATTAGAATATTCTCATCAAGAGTTCTTTTCGTTTCACTGATCACATTTCACTAGATTTCTTTTTTTCTTTTTCTTTTTTTTTTTTTTTTTTTTTTCCATTTAACATTGCAGGAGTTTAATGTTTTAGAACTTGGTTTAGTCAAACTTTCTTTCGGCAGTGAAAGGGGCCAACACTTCTGCCTATTCTGCACCTGATCAAACCAGAGAAACACCTATAGAGTTCTTGGTAATTTTAATTGTTAATTCATATTGTAGGTGAAAATTCATCTGGTTGGTCAACCAACCAGAAACGTGGGGAAAAACTAAAGAGAGGCTGAAATCAATTCAAGCTAATGCCGGGCTATCATCAGGTTGATGTACGCGTGTGATGCACGTTGGCTTGAGCAATTAGATTGCGCGTACCATCCACCTTATCTTATAAAATCTTACAATCTATTCTGTGTGACGTCACTTTTAAAGGCTCGTGTTGCTTTAAGTTTTTACAAACAGCTAATATATAACTAATGGCAAAAATTCGAATGCCTGCCCTTTGCTTAATGGCAGAAAATATGTTCCCATTCTCTAATAAGAGTGAACGTCATAGATTTAGCCAGACTATAGAGGCACAAGAACTTGTTACCCATGAAGAGAAGGTTGCAGCAGAACAGTTAAAGGGACACCCACCGCCTTATTAATAATTT
Organism: Plumapathes pennacea; assembly: GCA_964036295.1. Classification (NCBI taxonomy): domain Eukaryota; kingdom Metazoa; phylum Cnidaria; class Anthozoa; order Antipatharia; family Myriopathidae; genus Plumapathes; species Plumapathes pennacea. Next base: position 3,378,531 of record OZ038465.1, on the reverse strand, counting down.
ATTACAGATAGGGACTCACTGAAACCCGCTGAAGCGAGCAAAATAATCGCTTAAGTTCCTTCTTGATATCTTTCTTGAAAAAGGCATACGGAATGGGATTCGCAGCGGAGTTGAGAAGCTTAAGCACATTGGAAATGACATACACTGCTTCTGGTGCTTTGCACAAATCCACGACACAGATATTGGTATAAATGTTGACGCCATAGCAAACGACAAAGACGCCTACAACAGATCCAACAACCTTCGCTGATGCAGCTTCTTGAGGTCTGAACGCTCTGCCGTGTTGAAATGTGTGGTTAAACATCAGCTGTTTCACCATGATGGCGTTTTGTCTTGCATGTCTGCGAGCGACGAGGAATATACGTGTTGTGGCAAGAAGTAAAGCCAAACAAACAATAGCTTGGAAAAAGCACAGAAAGAAAAGAAAGCATATCTTAAATATCGAATGCATCTGTCCAAATGCTTTAAACTTAAGTGAAAGGAAGAGTGGAACAAATACGAGAAGTGGCAGCAGCCATGCAGTCGTTCCCAGGAACCAAAAGCGCCTCGTAGTCATGGAGGTGATGTACCTTAAAGGTTTTGTTATAGCCATGTAACGATCCAATGTTAATACACAGAGATTGGTTATTGATGCATAAAACAAGTAGTACCGGATACTTGAGATGGTGGTACAACTGGCACTCGACTGAGCAAAGTGGCAGACAGCATCATGAAGAGGATGAACAAGACCACAACTGAAGTCAGCCAAAGCGAGCGACAATAAGAAGTAGTTGCCACAAGTTCGAAGGTTTCGTCGCATGGCGATCAAGTAAATGACAAAACCGTTCCCAAAAACAGCGATCACAGCCAGCAGTAATCCAGTGACAGAGGACCAAAGAGGCATAAACATCTTTCTAGTGCAAACGACGCTTTCCCGCCGACGAATATGTAGGTGAACTGTTATCAAACTTCAGAAAAGCCGTCGATTTTCTTTGGATGCTGAATTGTTATTAAAGGGTCCCTCTCAACCAGGGCGCATTGCGCGCGTCTATTATCGTTGTTATCCGGGGAGTTCCAGTATCCTCCTGTCAACCACATCAAAGAAGAAGAAAAAACAACCCTTATATCCTTATATCGAAAGTTGAACAGCAAAAACAACTTCGGGAAATGAAATTAAATATGACAGGTAAATCCTGAAAGGCTGGACCGTAATTTAATTTTCTTTTTCTGTGATGACTTTGGCTGAGCTGACGAGCCTGTGTGTGATTATATAAATATCGCAACTCCTATCGAAAGTTTCTGTCTCATCGAAACTCCTTCACAGAACCTCACGAGACTACTGTCCGAGGTCTTTCCTGTGTTTCAGACCCTTTAATCCCTGGTGTGGGGCAGGCGGCTCTGACAGAAGAATTTCGAGGTCGAGTTTCATCGCGAACAGCGAAAAATAGTTCGAAACAACCTCAAAACTGGTCGTACGTAAAACTCACCAGAAGCATTGACGTCCACAAAATCAATCTGACTTTCAATACCGCGCAGATAATACTACCTCGCAATTGACACATGCACGTACACCTTGCGAACCTATTATTCTCATTTGCTGGCAGAAATAGATGCCCTTTGGTGCAGCCGTTCGCGGCATTACTGATCAGCCACAGATAAGGAGACCAATTGAACAGAATTCAGGGCCCAAAATGAGAAAAGAAAAAAATTAATATAAAACGAAGCAGCACCAGCTAAACAGTGACTAGAAACTGTTATTTGGCTTTCAAATTAGACCACTTCGGAAATGGCCATTTAGAGGCTCTACAAAATGGCTGACAGGCGGCTCCGCGCCCTATAATTTTCGTTTCTAAACTTCAACGCACGGGACTCAAACCGGTGGCACTGTTCCAGAATTTAATTATTATTTCTTGTGAGCGATTACGAGGGATTTCCAAACAATGAAAGTTCAAATGCTTCGCTTTTCTTGCCCTTTTCAGGTTATCATTAAACACCATAAAACATCGAGAGAATTTTTTAGGTCAATTTAGAACATGCCAAAATGTTCGATAGCAGACAATGATAAAATGCAAATTTGTTTCTCATGAATCTCATAATAAGACGGTGGACTCTGACCAAAGTAAAGGTCATAAATTTAGCCAGACTATAGAAGTACTAAAAATTGACACTCCTCATAAAGAGAAGAGGTTGCTGCTGACCAAAAAATGAACATTTTGATTACCGGCCAGTAGCACTTTACACCGCCTTTAAATCACTAAGTAAGCGTTGTTTCTTGTTTTTCTCACTTTGTTACAGGTGGGGAGTCACTGAAGCCCTCTGAATCGAATAAAATAATCGCTTAAGTTCCTTTTTGATGTCCTTCTTGAAAAAAGCATACGCAATGGGATTCACAGTTGAGTTGACCAGCTTAAGCAGGGTGCTTATAAAATAAATTGCTTCTGGTGCTTTGCACAAATCTACGAGACAGATATTGGAATAAATGTTGACGGCATAGCAAACGATAAAGATGCCTACAACAGATGCAACAACCTTTGCTGATGCAGCTTCTTGAGGTCTGAACGCTCTGCCTTGTTGAAGTGTGTGGTTAAACATCAGCTGTTTCATCATGATGGCATTTCGTCTCGCATGTCTGCGAGCGACGAGGAATATACGTGTCGTGGCAAGGATTAAAGCCAAACAAACACTAACTTGAATAAAGGATAGTAAAGCTAGGAACCACTTCTTAAAGGCCAATGTCCTTTGACCAAATGCTTCGAATCTCGACGCTAGGAAGAGTGGAACAAATACGAGGAGTGGCAGCAACCATGCAGTCGTTCCCAGGAACTGAAAGCGTCTGATAGTCATAAAAGTGATGTACCTTAAAGGTTTTGTTATAGCCATGTAACGATCCAGTGTTAATGCACAGAGATTGGTTATTGATGCATAAAACAAGTAGTACTGGACACCGATTATGATGATACAACTGGCACCCGACTGATCAAAGTAACAAATAGAATAATGAAAAGGATGAACAATACCACAACTAAAGTCAGCCACAGCGAGCGACAACAAGAAGTAGTTGCCACAAGTTCGAAGGTTTCTTCGCACGGCGAGCAGGTAAATGACAAGACCGTTCCCAATAACAGCAATCACAGCCAACAATAATCCAGTGACAGAGGACCAAAGAGGTATAAACATCTTTCTTTAGATACAAACTACTGCAGCAAACAGTAATCCAATGACGAAGGACCAAAGAAGTGTCATCTTCACTTAGATAAGAACTGGCCTTTTACTGCTAAACAAAAGAAACATACAAAAGGAAAAGTGTCTAATAGGTAGGAGGAAGAGAAGGCAGGTGTATTTATTGAACTGACAAATGTAATTCTAGTATCATGTTATCGCCTTGGCCATGAATGCATTACTAACACGCAACGATGTTATGTTAAAGGATTATTAACTGTTTTTTTAGCCATGACATCAGTAGTTTTAAAGAGCAGTTTGATATAAATGACGAAGAAGAAAGGGACGATAAACGAACAATGGATATACCTGGAGTTGCAGTGTGGATAAGTCAGTTATCTTAAATCTGTATATCCTTGGACAAACGATCTTTATTCTTCGCGTAAAGAAACCGATCGAATTACTACTTCACTTGATTGAATCTAGAACTCTTAATACCGCTGGCCACATTATTAACTTATTAACGTACACGGCTCTTATTACAACAACAAAATACGCAAGAACTGATTTAAAATTTAATCAGATTTTAAGTGTCAAAAAACTGTCTGACTATTTGGTAACACGATATTTGTTCTGAAGTATATAAATACAGTTTAAACATAGGACTGTATATCGTCGTACGAATCTTGTATTTATTTCATATGCAGTTCGTGAACGCACTTTCTTAATCACTGAAAAGCAAAAGACAGCTGACAGGCCACCTCCGCGTCTTAATTAACTTCTATTATCATCAACTGACCAAGCTTTCCCCACTAAGATATCCCCTCTTCTCTGACTCCTTTCGTATCAGATGCATGGGAATCACTGGTGCTCGATGAAGTGACGATGAAAGAAAACGCTTTAGCTCTTTCTTGACGTCTTTCTTGAAGAAGGCGTAGGCAAAGGGGTTCACAACAGAATTGACCACCTTAAGCAACAAAGTAACATTATATAGTTTGAATGCTTTCGGTGCTTTGCATAATCCAACGAGACAGATATTGTTATAAGTGTTCACGGCATAGCAAATGATAAAGATGCCTACAACAGATCCAACAACCCTTGCTGATGCAGCTTCTTGAGGTCTGAACGCTCTGCCGTATTGAAGTGTGTGGTTAAACATCAGCTGTTTCACCACGACAACGTTTCGTTTCGCATGTCTCCGAACGATGAGGAATATACGCGTTGTGGCAAGGAGTAGAAGCACACAAACACAAATTTGGATAACACAAAGGAAAGTCACGAAGTGGATATTGTATTCTCCTGACGTACCAAACTTTAAAGCAAAGGAGGGAGCCAGATATATTACAACTGGAATACCCCATGCCAGCGTTATCAGGAAGAAAATGCGCCTTGTAGTCATGAGCGCGACGTATCTCAGAGGATTAACAATAGCCAGGTAGCGATCCAGTGTTAATGCACAAAGATTGGTCACTGACACATATAGCAAGTAACGCATGATTCGACCGAGTAGGAGGAAACTTGCAGGATTAAATTGCTTACTGAGAAGAGCAGATGCGTAAAATAAGCCGCAACAAAAGTCGGCCAGGGCGAGTGATAACACGAAGCTGTTGTTTGTTGTTCGGAGGCTTCGTCGCCGAACGATCAGAAAGATAAGAAGACCGTTTCCACTGACTGCAATCACAAACAGGAGTAATCCGACGCCCAAAGTCACCAATTCCATGCTGAAAAACAGAACCAACAGTTCCTGATAGAAAGGAGGGCAACGTGAAAGATGGTTGTATTAGACACGAGTTGTCAAGTCACTCCTGCTTCTATAGTATATCTATGACTGTGTTGTATTAATAGGTATCAGAAAATATAAAAATAGAAACAAAAATACAGCAAAAACATGATTCGACTTCATTTGTCAAGAGCTTGTTCAGAATTAATTCGTACCTTTGACCTCTTTAAATCTGACTTTTCATCACATTTAAACTTTGAGAAAACAATTAAATAAGCTATATATACAAAAACAAGACAGCCTACCTTAGAGATGCTTCAATATGTCCGTTATGTCGTACTTCTTTCCTCTACATCTTGGTGCAGCAGCGCGTTTTGAAAATGCAGCTTTATCGTATTTCATCTCCGTTTACAAAACCAATCAAATTACTCCTGCAATCTATTCACTCCAATCGGGCGTATTTATCTATTCATAAAACTGTTTCCTACATTATTAATTTTGAAATTTAAAAAAAGGTCGTACAGTAACCACGAAGACATACGAAGCTTTTTCTGCAAGTCTGCTCTTGAAATCCATAAAATCTATAAAGTCCATAAAATCTATAACATCATATAAACGCACAACCTTTTTTTGAACTTTCACAATTAAAAATTTAATAATACATTTTTTTTTTAAATAAGCAATATTTGGCATCGTTTGACGGACGTTTCCGGCTCTGCTGGGTACAAACTTCTGCGCGTTGAACGTTAACAGCTGCAGGTTTCGCATTCTTTTTTTTTTTTAATTAGTTTCCCAAAAGGAAGCAGCTCCCGTGGCTCAGTTAAACAAACTTAACGTCTAGGACTGGTTAACACCAAAATGGGGAAGAATCCCAAGAAGGTTACTTCTTGACCTTCTTGAGTTTGATCTCAACAGGTCAGGTAAGTTGTTGTAAGAATGATAATCAGAAATTATTATGCATCACAACAGAATCACACAACATAGACCTTGCATCATCAGTACAGAAATGTGACACATGAGCATGAATATCATATTTTTTGCTAGCCCACTAAGCCAGCTGGTCCAGATTACACATGAAAAAATGTAAGCCCGTCTAATCGAGATACCAGTATCTCATGGTCAGTTCTGTGTAATTAGGCAGTTGACTTTTGATGTTTATCACAGCCACATTAGGATTTGGCAAAATCTGGCCATCGCACCTCATGTAATCAGGTCCGAAATCCTCATTCCATGTTTTTACTTGGACTAGTAATACTTTTTTTTTACTCCATTGACCACCACTCCCCTCACCCCACCCCACCCCCCTCTCCTTCTTCCCCCTCAATTAAATCAAATTCCTCCCCTCATTCAAGCACCCCCTCGTAAACTGCAATAAACACCCTTCCAAGAAATTATGGTATATGTATAATTTTTATATTATTATATCATCATTAATAATAATAATAATAATAATAATAATAGTAATAATAATAATAGTAATAATAATAATAATAATAATAATAATAACAAAGTAGAATCTGACCTGGAACCATGATATTTGTTTCACAACTGGAGTTCCTGTTGGACAACTGCTCCAGAGCAAAAGACTACCTGGCAAATGTTACATGGTAAACTTGAGTTATTGTTTTTCTAATGTATTACATGCTAGTTCTAGGTACAAGCATCTCTATTACTGGTATTGGCATTTTTATTATACCTACAGTCAATATCAGTACATGTCAATCACAATCCAAGCAAAATACATCACAGTTTGCTGCTGCAGCATATGTATAGCAGCTAAGCTTCTTCAGATCAATATCTGATCTCCTTCAGGCAAAAGGAAGAAATGTTTGCTTCATGCAGGATATTCTAGTTTTTGGCACATTGATAGTATATTTATTATTATTATTATTATTATTATTATTATTATTATTACTATTATTATTATTATTATTATTATTATTATTATTATTATTATTATTATTATTATTATTATTATTATTATTATTATTATTATTATTATTATTATTATTATTATTATTATTATTATTATTATTATTATTATTATTATTATTATTATTATTATTATTATTATTATTATTATTATTATTATTATTATTATTATTATTATTATTATTATTATTATTATATGCAGTAGATATCAATGAAATACCAGGATTTCACCTGTTCTAAAACCTGATATTTTCATCACGTGCAATATCGTCACATGTGAAAGATAGAAATGTTATATTCACTGTGCATGGGATTTTCCAAGACAGCAACAATCCTGGCCAAAAGTATGTGGGACACTCTGAAAAAATGCTATGTTTTCACCACCACTCCTTGTTGAACAACGAAAGCGGCTCCTGTTTGCGAAACTTAGTCCTCCACCTCCCCCCCATACAATGTTGCTTAAAGGGAGTGCACTTTGAGCACATTCATTCAACATTGCAAGGGGGGAGGGGGGCGGGAAGAGGGAAAATGTCATAATTTTTAGATAAAAGGCTAAGTGTCCCACGACTTTTGGCCAGGATTGAAGTTTTAACAAGAAATATAGGCTGTGAGATGTCTTTCTTTCGGATATTTCATCTCAATATTGATATAGTTTAAACAGAACATCACATGGCCACTTAGAAATTTATACAAATTTTATCTTCTTGTGTTGATATATCTCAAACACTCGTAGATAAAACTCATATTTCCATGCGGCCATGTAATATCCTCTATTTTTTCCTAAAGCACTTGTACATATTCATCATATGTGGTTGGAAGAATCTGAAGTTAAGCTTTGGAGTGAATGCAATGGTTAGACTTGACTCACCATTACTACAAAGCAAGACAAGCAGGCAAGATGAGTCTTCAGTCTCACTCCAAACAGCACTCTGGATAGTTGGAAGGAGCTGAACATCCACTGATAAGCCAAGCAAGGAAGATTGTACAAATAGTATTCATTGTATATCAGGGTTTCATTTAAATTATAATCCCCTAATATAACGAACACATTTCCCCAGTCCCTACCACCACTTTGTTCTTGGGGTTTCACTGTATACTGTACATTCATTTCAAGTTTCATATCAAAATCTAATGATTCATTATCAATGGTTGAAGTAAATGCCCTTATGCAACAACTGGTGTCACAGTGGATTTCATACCATGAATTTTATCCTCTTGGATATAGGATCTTTATTAGGTTTTAATCTTTTAAACAGTGTTTGTTTCACCTTTGAATGCTTCACTGTCAAGTATGCAGACCAAGGAGTAACAAATAGCATCTTAATTATCCACAGGGAAATGAAATCCAGTATTGGTTGGTCATATTTCCTCAATATCTGCAGGCAGGAGGATGAAATCCACCAGACGTTTCTTAGGATACAGGATTCTGTACACAATAATGGATTTGTGTACCCCTCAAGTTCTAATAGCATTGCAGAGTACAATCCTGTGATTTACATTGTACCCTACATCAAAATGGGCCATTCCATTTTATATCTGCACCCCCACTACTGAGGGTTTTCTAAGGAGACCCTTTGGATAATACATTATTGGTTGGACCCCTGGATATTTGGAGAAGCAACCCCCATGGAAATACTGGGCTGGGGTGGTCTAATTTTGCCTAATATTACCTAGTAATCTTATTGCATTTTACTGAAACCAAACCACCTCCCCCACAGACCCCCATGGATTTCATCAGGGATTCACCCCCTTGAATACAAAACCCCGTGGATTTTATGCTGGGACCCCTCCCTCCAAGGATATCCACAACCCTCAATTGGGGGGAGGGGGGTGAAGACATAAAACGGATTGGCCCAATGCAGGAGATCAATATTAGAGTCAGGCAACCCAATAACTCTTCGTTTGCAACTGACGTCATGGCAGTCATGTTGGAGAAAGTTTAACAAAAGATGGCTCATTAGCCTCTATTGTACTTGAAGCCAGCATCCTCCAACATGGTCAAAGTTTCTTTGTATTCTGAGTCCCAAGGATTTGATTGCAAACCATAAAACATCGGAAATCCCCAGGCATTCTTCAAGACTGACATAGGAGTATATACCATAAAAATAATGACATTTTATAACGCATGGGCTTTGCAAACGAATAAATACGTTCAGTGTTACTGTACCTTGCAGTTTCGATGCAGGGGAATACTTCGGCCAAATTCGTGGACGAATCCTCAGCAAATGAGCAAATTCAAACAAAGAAAATGCATATCCTACAACAGGCTTGTCTTGACCTATTTCTCTCATTACATGACCACTCTGCATTGTGAATTAGCCCTTCATCTGAATACAGAAGCACCAGGCAAAGAAAAGCCTACACCCTCGATCATTCGCCATGTTGGATGCCGCGAGAAACTGGAAAGGACTCTTGATAAGTACTTTGTGTAACCGTATTACAATGTAACATGGAGTTTCCTAACAGAACAGCATGTCAACTCTCCACAATGAATTTTAGGCCAAACATATATATTGGCAGATAAATCTTTGTTACCAGATGACAAACTGATTCGTCAAAATGGGCCATTTTTGAGAAGAAAGATAAAGCAGCCTTTGCATTATATTTCGCAAAATGCTCATTTTTGGCCAAATGTCAAAATCGCATAATACTTTCGGGCAACTTTCCAGGGACTGATAACCAAGCTGTTTGTAGTTTGCAACTCGCCAACACCCGCGAAACTTCCAGACCAAACGGGAAGAGATAATCCGGCCCCCAAGCCGTTGCGAATTATCGAAGAGTGCGATAGTGGTGTCAGCATAACTTGTTAGTAATATGTATTCAATCACCTCCGAGACACAAGGCCCTTCATCCATATGGGATGTACCTTTGTATCGTCGCTTCTTCTATTACAAACGATTGCAACGGCGGCTCATATTAACCATGCTTTAGCTCCGCTTCACATCCCATAATTATTTAGTATCCGAGTTTTGCGCTCAGAGTTTATATTTAATGCCGCGTCAATAGCGGCTTACAAGCTGTGATGCTGGGATTATGGGCTGGTGGGTTGAACTTGTGTTTACTGCTATATAAACTCCTTCATGCGAGTCTATTTTTGTGCCCAAAAGGAGTATTTTCCGCAAAAAAAAAAAAAAAAAAATGAACAGGCTGCCATAGCTCTTTTTTATTTTCTTTTTTTTTAATGGCCGACGTTGACGATTCTTTTTACCCAAGCGCAACAAGAATTTCTCTGCTAATATTAATCAAATTGGCCAGAAATTCACTAACAAGAAATGACAAGCATAGATCTGTGCATTGAGTTATGGATTTCGTTAGAAAGTAAGGATTTATGGAGATATAGCAAGAAAACAACGCAATTGGGCTTGAAACTCTTCTATTTAGAACACGTTAACTGTTGCTCGATGATCTGCTCGTACGGTCGGTTGTCTAAAATGTCGAAGATTGCACACAAACATTTTTGTCATAGCATTAGAGAGCCTTCTTGAATGTTTCATGCGAGTCTGACATTAGGCCAAAACATAATGGGCGATTTCCGACAAATGAAAAATCCTATAGCTTTCTTCTCCTAAATTGCTGTTGTTGACAAATCATTTTACAACCACGTACAAAGATTTCTCTGCCAATATTCATCAGTTGTGGATTGGATTATAAACTTATGATATATGTCGCAAAAGAAACAGTGAAACTTTATAAAGAAGAAAGAAAATAAAAATTTAAAAACCGAGTATTTAACCCGGCCCGATGACAACACACCAGTGGGTCGGGGGAGAGCTGCCCGGCCCCCAAGCCAGATCGAGGAGCAACTCGCCAACACCCGCGAAACATCCAGACCGAACGGGGAGAGATAATCCGGCCCCCAAGCCGTGGTGAATTATCCCTTGCCCAGAAGATTGCGATAGTGGTGTCAGCCTAACTTGTTAGTAATATGTATCCAATCAGCTATATAGCCTCCGAGACACCAGGCCCTTCATCCATATGGGATGTACCTTTGTATCGTCGCTTCTTCTATTACGAACAATTGCAACGGCGGCTCATAATAACCATGCTTTAGCTCCGCTTCACATCCCATAATCATTTAATATCCGAGTTTTGCGCTCAGAGTTTATATTTAATGCCGCGTCAATAGCGGCTTGCAAGCTGTGATGTCAGCGCATGCGCTTCTCGGATTTTGAGCTGATGGGCTGAACTTGTGTTTACTGCTATATAAACGTTTCATGCGAGTCTATTTTGTGCCCAAAAGGAGTATTGCCCGCAAAAAAATGCACAGGCTGCCATAGCTCTTTTCTATTTTCTATTTTCTATTTTTATGGCCAATATTGACAATTCTTTTTACCACAGCGCAGCAAGAATTTCTCTGCTAATATTAATCGGTTTGGCCAGAAATTCACTAAGAAGACTTGACAAGCATAGATCTGTGCATTGAGTTATGGATTTCATTAGAAAGTAGGGATTTATGGAGATATAGCAAGAAAACAACGCAATTGAATTGAAGCTCTTCTATTTAGAACACGTTAACTATTGCTCGATGATCTGCTCGTACGGTCGGTTGTCTAAAATGTCGAAGATTGCACACAAACATTTTTCTCATAGCATTAGAGAGCCATCTTGAATGTTTCATGCGAGTCTGACATTACGCCAAAACATAATGGGCAATTTCCGACAAATGAAAAATCCTATAGCTTTCTTCTCCTAAATTGTTGTTGTTGACAAATCATTTTACCACCACGTACAAAGATTTCTCTGCCAATATTCATCAGTTGTGGATTGGATTACAAACTTATGATATATGTCGCAAAAGAAACAGTGAAACTTTATAAAGAAGAAAGAAAAAAAAAAATTAAAAAACCGAGTATTTAACCCGGCCCGATGACAACACACCGGTGGGTCGGGGGAGAGCTGCCCGGCCCCCAAGCCAGATCGAGGAGCAACTCGCCAACACCCGCGAAACATCCAGACCGATCGGGGAGAGATAATCCGGCCCCCAAGCCGTGGTGAATTATCCCTTGCCCAGAAGAGTGCGGTAGTGGTGTCAGCCTAACTTGTTAGTAATATGTATCCAATCAGCTATATAGCCTCCGAGACACCAGGCCCTTCATCCATATGGGATATACCTTTGTATCGTCGCTTCTCTTATTACGAATAATTGCAACGGCGGCTCGTAATAACCATGCTTTAGCTCCGCGTCACATCCCATAATCATCTAATATATCCGAGTTTTGCTCTCAGAGTTCATATTTAATGCCGCGTCAATAGCGGCTTGCAAGCTGTGATGTCAGCGCATGCGCTTCTCGGATTTTGGGCTGATTGGCTGAACGTGTGTTTACTGCTATATAAACGTTTAATACGAGTCTATTTTTGTGCCCAAAAGGAGTATTTTCCGCAAAGAAAGATGCACAGGCTGCCAAAGCTCTCTCTTATTTTCTTTTTTTTTTTTTTTTTTTTTTTTTTATGGCCCATATTAACAATTCTTTTTACCACAGCGCAGCAAGAATTTCTCTGCTAATATTAATCGGTTTGGCCAGAAATTCACTAAGAAGACTTGACAAGCATGGATATGTGCATTGAGTTATGGATTTCGTTAGAAAGTAAGGATTTATGGAGATATAGCAAGATAACAACGCAATTGACTTGAAGCTCTTCTATTTAGAACACGTTAACTGTTGCTCGATGATCTGCTCGTACGGTCGGTTGTCTAAAATGTCGAAGATTGCACACAAACATTTTTCTCATAGCATTAGAGAGCCATCTTGAATGTTTCATGCGAGTCTGACATTACGCCAAAACATAATGGGCAATTTCCAACAAATGAAAAATCCTATAGCTTTCTTCTCCTAAATTGCTGTTGTTGACAAATCATTTTACCACCACGTACAAAGATTTCTCTGTCAATATTCATCAGTTATGGATTGGATTATAAACTTATGATATATGTCGCAAAAGAAACAGTGAAACTTGATAAAGAAGAAAGAAAGAAAAATTAAAAAAACCGAGTATTTAACCCGGCCCGATGACAACGCACCGGTGGGTCGGGGGAGAGCTGCCCGGCCCCCTAGCCAGATCGAGGAGCAACTCGCCAACACCCGCGAAACATCCAGACCGAACGGGGAGAGATAATCCGGCCCCCAAGCCGTGGTGAATTATCCCTTGCCCAGAAGAGTGCGATAGTGGTGTCAGCCTAACTTGTTAGTAATATGTATCCAATCAGCTATATAGCCTCCGAGACACCAGGCTCTTCATCCATATGGGATGTACCTTTGTATCGTCGCTTCTTCTATTACGAACAATTGCAACGGCGGCTCATAATAGCCATGCTTTAGCTCCGCTTCACATCCCATAATCATTTAATATCCGAGTTTTGCGCTCAGAGTTTATATTTAATGCCGCGTCAATAGCGGCTTGCAAGCTGTGATGTCAGCGCATGCGCTTCTGGGATTTTGGGCTGATGGGCTGAACTTGTGTTTACTGCTATATAAACGTTTCATGCGAGTCTATTTTGTGCCCAAAAGGAGTATTTTCCGCAAAAAATGCACAGGCTGCCATAGCTCTTTTTTATTTTCCTTTTTTTTTTTTATGGCCCATATACCACAGCGCAGCAAGAATTTTTCTGCTAATATTCATTGGTTTGGCCAGAAATTCACTAAGAAGACTTGACAAGCATGGATATGTGCATTGAGTTATGAATTTCATTAGAAAGTAAGGATTTATGGAGATATAGCAAGAAAGCAACGCAATTGACTTGAAGCTCTTCTATTTAGAACACGTTAACTATTGCTCGATGATCTGCTCGTACGGTCGGTTGTCTAAAATGTCGAAGATTGCACACAAACATTTTTCTCATAGCATTAGAGAGCCTTCTTGAATGTTTCATGCGAGTCTGACATTAGGCCAAAACATAATGGGCAATTTCCGACAAATGAAAAATCCTATAGCTTTCTTCTCCTAAATGGCTGTTGTTGACAAATCATTTTACCACCACGTACAAAGATTTCTCTGCCAATATTCATCAGTTATGGATTGGATTACAAACATATGATATATGTCGCAAAAGAAACAGTGAAACTTTATAAAGAAGAAAGAAAAAAAAAGTCAAAAAACTGAGTATTTAACCCGGCCCGATGACAACACACCGGTGGGTCGGGGGAGAGCTGCCCGGCCCCCAAGCCAGATCGAGGAGCAACTCGCCAACACCCGCGAAACTTCCAGACCGATCGGGGAGAGATAATCCGGCCCCCAAGCCGTGGTGAATTATCCCTTGCCCAGAAGAATGCGATAGTGGTGTCAGCCTAACTTGTTAGTAATATGTATCCAATCAGCTATATAGCCTCCGAGACACCAGGCCCTTCATCCATATGGGATGTACCTTTGTATCGTCGCTTCTTCTATTACGAACAATTGCAACGGCGGCTCATAATAACCATGCTTTAGCTCCGCTTCACATCCCATAATCATTTAATATCCGAGTTTTGCGCTCAGAGTTTATATTTAATGCCGCGTCAATAGCGGCTTGCAAGCTGTGATGTCAGCGCATGCGCTTCTGGGATTTTGGGCTGATGGGCTGAACTTGTGTTTACTGCTATATAAACGTTTCATGCGAGTCTATTTTTGTGCCCAAAAGGAGTATTTTCCGCAAAAAAAATGCACAGGTTGCCATAGCTCTTTTTTATTTTCCTTTTTTTTTTTTATGGCCAATATTGACAATTCTTTTTACCACAGCGCAGCAAGAATTTCTTTGCTAATATTTATTGGTTTGGCCAGAAATTCACTAAGAAGACTTGACAAGCATGGATATGTGCATTGAGTTATGGATTTCATTAGAAAGTAAGGATTTATGGAGATATAGCAAGAAAACAACGCAATTGAATTGAAGCTCTTCTATTTAAAACACGTTAACTGTTGCTCGATGATCTGCTCGTACGGTCGGTTGTCTAAAATGTCGAAGATTGCACACAAACATTTTTGTCATAGCATTAGAGAGCCTTCTTGAATGTTTCATGCGAGTCTGACATTAGGCCAAAACATAATGGGCAATTTCCGACAAATGAAAAATCCTATAGCTTTCTTCTCCTAAATGCCGCTGTTGTTGACAAATCATTTTACCACCACGTACAAAGATTTCTCTGTCAATATTCATCAGTTATGGATTGGATTACAAACATATGATATATGTCGCAAAAGAAACAGTGAAACTTTATAAAGAAGAAAGAAAATAAAAAGTCAAAAAACCGAGTATTTAACCCGGCCCGATGACAACACACCGGTGGGTCGGGGGAGAGCTGCCCGGCCCCCAAGCCAGATCGAGGAGCAACTCGCCAACACCCGCGAAACTTCCAGACCGATCGGGGAGAGATAATCCGGTCCCCAAGCCGTGGTGAATTATCCCTTGCCCAGAAGATTGCGATAGTGGTGTCAGCCTAACTTGTTAGTAATATGTATCCAATCAGCTATATAGCCTCCGAGATACCAGGCCCTTCATCCATATGGGATATACCTTTGTATCGTCGCTTCTTCTATTACGAACAATTGCAACGGCGGCTCATAATAACCATGCTTTAGCTCCCTTCACATCCCATAATCATTTAATATCCGAGTTTTGCGCTCAGAGTTTATATTTAATGCCGCGTCAATAGCGGCTTGCAAGCTGTGATGTCACCGCATGCGTTTCTGGGATTTTGAGCTGATGGGCTGAACTTGTGTTTACTGCTATATAAACGTTTCATGCGAGTCTATTTTGTGCCCAAAAGGAGTATTTTCCGCAAAAAAATGCACAGGCTGCCATAGCTCTTTTCTATTTTCTATTTTCTATTTTTATGGCCAATATTGACAATTCTTTTTACCACAGCGCAGCAAGAATTTCTCTGCTAATATTAATCGGTTTGGCCAGAAATTCACTAAGAAGACTTGACAAGCATGGATATGTGCATTGAGCTATGGATTTCATTAGAAAGTAAGGATTTATGGAGATATAGCAAGAAAACAACGCAATTGACTTGAAGCTCTTCTATTTAGAACACGTTAACTATTGCTCGATGATCTGCTCGTACGGTCGGTTGTCTAAAATGTCGAAGATTGCACACAAACATTTTTGTCATAGCATTAGAGATCCTTCTTGAATGTTTCATGCGAGTCTGACATTAGGCCAAAACATAATGGGCAATTTCCAACAAATGAAAAATCCTATAGCTTTCTTCTCCTAAATGGCTGTTGTTGACAAATCATTTTACCACCACGTACAAAGATTTCTCTGCCAATATTCATCAGTTGTGGATTGGATTACAAACTTATGATATATGTCGCAAAAGAAACAGTGAAACTTTAAAAAGAAAAAAGAAAAAAAAAAAAAATCAAAAAACTGAGTATTTAACCCGGCCCGATGACAACACACCGGTGGGTCGGGGGAGAGCTGCCCGGCCCCCAAGCCAGATCGAGGAGCAACTCGCCAACACCCGCGAAACTTCCAGACCGATCGGGGAGAGATAATCCGGCCCCCAAGCCGTGGTGAATTATCCCTTGCCCAGAAGATTGCGATAGTGGTGTCAGCCTAACTTGTTAGTAATATGTATCCAATCAGCTATATAGCCTCCGAGACACCAGGCCCTTCATCCATATGGGATGTACCTTTGTATCGTCGCTTCTTCTATTACGAACAATTGCAACGGCGGCTCATATTAACCATGCTTTCGCTCCCTTTCCATCCCATAATCATTTAATATCCGAGTTTTGCGCTCAGAGTTTATATTTAATGCCGCGTCAATAGCGGCTTGCAAGCTGTGATGTCAGCGCATGCGCTTCGGGGATTTTGGGCTGATGGGCTGAACTTGTGTTTACTGCTATATAAACGTTTCATGCGAGTCTATTTTTGTGCCCAAAAGGAATATTTTCCGCAAAAAAAATGCACAGGCTGCCATAGCTCTTTTTTATTTTCTTTTTTCTTTTTATGGCCAATATTGACAATTCTTTTTACCACAGCGCAGCAAGAATTTTTCTGCTAATATTCATTGGTTTGGCCAGAAATTCACTAAGAAGACTTGACAAGCATGGATATGTGCATTGAGTTATGGATTTCATTAGAAAGTAAGGATTTATGGAGATATAGCAAGAAAACAACGCAATTGACTTGAAGCTCTTCTATTTAGAACACGTTAACTGTTGCTCGATGATCTGCTAGTACGGTCGGCTGTCTAAAATGTCGAAGATTGCACACAAACATTTTTCTCATAGCATTAGAGAGCCTTCTTGAATGTTTCATGCGAGTCTGACATTAGGCCAAAACATAAATGGGCAATTTCCGACAAATGAAAAATCTTATAACTTTCTTCTCCTAAATGGCTGTTGTTGACAAATCATTTTACCACCACGTACAAAGATTTCTCTGCCAATATTCATCAGTTATGGATTGGATTACAAACATATGATATATGTCGCAAAAGAAACAGTGTAACTTAAAGTTCTCGGGGTTGCCGTGCTCTCGCGTGCGACTTCAAATGCTTCTTTTTTAGGTCGTTTTCAGGACGTGGTGAGCAAGGCACGTGACCAGCCTGAACCAGGGTCTTTCTTCGGGGGCGGGGACCGGGAGATGAAAGAGCCTGGGAACGAGGTTGACCGGTTCTAACTAATTAACGTTAGTAAGCGCGCGTCCTACTACAATTGTCCAGGGAGGAGAGATGGGATTGAGTAGGATGCTCCCTCCGTCCCCTTCTTTCAATGTGTTCGACTCCAATGCCAAGTGTCCACAACGGTCAACATTTCGCTACTTACGGCATTGAAAAGGGGGAGAGGGGTTGTTATGTTCGCGTTAAAAGGCCGCTGGTCCCGCCTCTTTCGACATCAAATTTGCATAATGTTTATTGAATCGCACGTGCGTCCACAGCGTTCAGAAGTCGCTCTATCCATGAAATTTCTCTGCAGCTTAGCGATTAAAAGTATACCTAAAATTGAACACATGCGGGCAACTTCAATGTGGAATCCTGGACGGAAGGATTAATTTGGAACAAAATTTGTCAGTGAGCGTATCGCTTGGCAGCCAATGAGATACAGTTGTTCATTAACACGTACTAAGTATATTTATATTCGGCGGAACTAAATGAAGTGCAGTAACAAAGAACATAAATTCATCTCAGCTGTCGAACTTCTCAGAGTAAACCTTTATCAGCTAATCAGTTATGTCCTGTCTTCCAAGGGCTGTGTGTGTCTGCATTTGCATGGTTGGGGATTACGTTCCCAATTTTTCCCAAAGAGTTTTTGGGTTTTTTTGTACTAAATTGAATTGAAAACTGATTTTATTTTGTGTGGAGGTTTTTGAAATGTAAGACAAAGTCTGCCAATTAAAAAGAAAGCCGAGCTTACAGCAGCATCGCTGCTTTGATTAATGTGTAGGGGATCTATAATCTTGAATGAGCTCACTGCCAACGTTCAGTCTTGTTGGTATAAAGAAGAACATATTAAAAGAACGGCTTTGTAGAATAAGCGGTTTAGATTTTATGACTTTGATTACAGTGTCAGATGAAAACACTATAGTATTTCACAAGCCAAAGACACTGGCGAGAAAAAGAAGAAAAAGAAGTTAACTCTGGCTCAGCTAATCGAGTTTTGAACAACCCAAGGCAAGTCCATATTAGTCTTAATCCCGAAAGAAAGAACAAAAGAATATCGACACTGAAGAAACTAGTAACATAACAGTAGGTTGGTTGTGATCGTTCGGGTTAGAGTAGCCTCCAGAAAGACTGTTGTTGGTGACTGACGTTTCGACTACCTGAGCGGAAGTCATCAGAGACATATATACCGCCATCTGACGAATACTTTCACTTGACTCTGAAGATGACTTCCGCTCAGGTAGTCGAAACGTCAGTCACCAACAACAGTCTTTCTGGAGACTACTCTAACCCGGACGATCACAACCAACCTACTGTTCACACTCCTGGGTTCAAACCATTTGCCTAGTAACATAAACCATAAAACACGAAAAAAAAGTCTGCCTCTGTGTTCGGCATTGACCCAGGTTCATATGTCTATTACGCACGCGTCTTGTTGTCAAAAAGTCATCTTTTAGGCGCTTGCCAAACCCAATCCATAACGCGAATCGGCCGGCTATCCGTCGCGCACTG
Organism: Plumapathes pennacea; assembly: GCA_964036295.1. Taxonomy (NCBI): domain Eukaryota; kingdom Metazoa; phylum Cnidaria; class Anthozoa; order Antipatharia; family Myriopathidae; genus Plumapathes; species Plumapathes pennacea. The sequence continues at coordinate 3,359,640 of OZ038465.1, read as the reverse complement.
ATCTTTGTGCTGCTCCTGTGCTAACAATCAAGTGTTTGTTGGTAAAGACCTGTTCAAAAGGCAACCAAGGTCAAACGGTTAGGCCGCAAGTTGAACAGGTCAAGCCAAACTGATCTACTCTGTCTACACCTTTTATTTTGACTGTGGTTTTTTCTCACTAGTTTGTGTATTTCCCTCTCGCCGCAAGTCAATGCAAGTTTTCAAACTTTCGCGGACCGTTTAGCCACCCAATTGCACGGATTTGCATCGACTTGCAGTGACTTGCATTGAATTTGAACATTCATGTCAAGTAGACGAAGTTTTACATTGTTTGGCCACCCAACACAAGTCAATGCAAGTCAACGCAAGTTTCTCTGTTGTTAGGAAGCGTTATAACCAATAAAATGCTTCACATTTTCGCGGCATTTTTTTATTATTATTTTTCGCGCAGAAATCCAACGAAACTTGCATGAGCTTGCATCGACTTGCGTCTTGTTCGGCCAAGGCTGTATCCTGACTAACCTCTCCGGCATTCTCACATTGTACAGTTCCCTCGTATCCTCTCTCTTCTCCACATTCTTGACTCCGTGATCCAGGAAGATGTGCGGCCACAGCTTGAAGGCGTCGCAGTAAGATGTCAAATAGTCGAACACGTCACTCTGTTTGGGGAACATACCCATCTCATCAGGCATCGGGGAATCAGACATCTCTGTCACGAAGGATGATGAAGTGCATTTGGTATTTTGCATGACCGTGACGATATCGGGGTCGTCTGCGTAACCCCATATTCCACCGATAGTGTCACGCTTTTCCAGACACACGGCAGAAAGTCCTTCTTCTAGCATGCACTTGCAAGCGATCAGGCCTGACCAACCGGCCCCAATCATGATGGTCCGTGTGTGCCATCATATGAGGGCCTTTTGGGATCTGCAAAGCAAAACCAACGGGAAATTATATGAAAGTCTCACTTGGTAACCCCTTCTCCAAGTTGGAGTACTATCGTGCTCTATCGTTTTGAACGTAGTGGAAAAGGGTATAGTATCTTGTGTCTTTACTTTCACTGTTTTCTGTCACGGGCGTTTCCCCTCTTGATGCAAAAATATGGAAGTGTTAACCCTCGTGGACAGGCTGCCAAGCTTTCAAAACTGCAAGCGCGTGCAAGATCGTGGCCGGGGCAAGACACAAAATCAGCGGGAGAGGAGAGGATAGAAAATAGAAAGGGGCTTATTCCTTTGGTTCCTCTTTCTTCCCTCCTTCTTTTCCTTGTCTCCCGCCCCACGATCTGCCCCTGGATCCCCGCAGATGGTGTGGTGTATGGACGCCGGATCATCAAGTCGAATGTGCGACCACTCGACATGAGAACACAAAATTCGGATAAGGACTGACTTAAATGTTTGGCGCAAAACCGCGTAACAGTATACGGGGGTCGGCGATAAGCTCTGATTTCAAGTCATGTCAACACTTCAAAGCCAAAGCTGTGTGCGTTGATTGACTTTAAAACCGCGTTTCTATGCCAACACCGGAATTCGAACAGGCTCCTGCAGCGCATAAAGCTCGTCATGTTTGAAAGTATGTTTTCAACCCCCTAGCGTGAGGCTTAAGGCGTGACATGTGCAGGTCAATAGCTCTATTTACAGGTTGCAGAACGACGGCAAGAAAGAAGAATGAATGAATGAATGAATGAATAAAAAAAAAAAGAAAGAAAGAAAGAAAGAAAGAAAACTATAACCAAAAACCACATATTACAAGTCAAAATCCCCTATAAACAAAATAGCAGTGCCTACCGACGTATTATCCTGAAATGTCGGTCGTCTCCTTGGCCCTCAACGGGGAGACCGCTGACATTTCAACCTAACCGACGTATTGTTATATATGTATTGGAAACCTAAGTCCACAGCACAAATGACTTCTACAAACTTTAATCACATTGAGTGACCCGATACAAAAGACCTTTCCTATTGAAGGAAGCTTATGAAGATAATACTCCCTCTAGCTATTGTGTATATCTGGCTGCAGATAATCGTTCGGTTTACATTTGGATGAAAGATTAGGGGACTTTCTCCCGAGGCTTTAGAAGCTCTTCACAGCACTAATGATGTGCCTTGCGCTAATGCCAAACATGTCCACTAGAACATCCGGGGGTCCGCTACGAGGTATGCGTGGAACAGCCAGCCGACGCACAACAATGCCTGCTTCTTCACTCACAGCGCCGCAGACTGCCTCACCAATACCACCTGAGAAAGAACAAACAAAGTTGGCAAAAAGTTGAACAAGTTTGCATATGCATACAGCTTGTCATTTTCTGCGCGGAAGTTGCTCTAGAGAAGAACCCCAGTCTTTCTCCCTCCCCGCCTTCGCGAGATGTTCCCGAATCCCCCACCCCACGTCAGGTCAAAATATACGATTTTCCATTCCCTTGACAGTCCAGCCCCCTAAATTCCGTAGCCTTTATTTGTAGTCCCATACATCCCTGCCAACTACCGTAATGATTCTAATTAACGCCCTGCTTCCAGCCCTGTCTCTAATAAGCGCCCCCACCCCTCCCCAAACGCGCAATTTTCAAAATGCTAGATGTTATACATTGAACTCGTTGGCATCAAGTGAACTTTTATCACTATTCAGACTACACGTAGCCCGTACTGCTTTTTTTTTTTCTTTTTTTTTTTTTGTCGAAGTTTTTATCTTTCTTACAGTTTATTGATAAAGTGCCCCACCTCGTCTCCAATAAAGCGCCCTCCCTTGAGGTCCCAAAATTAAATTAAGCGTCCCAGGCGTGTTACCAAAACGCAATCAGTGCAGCAACAACCTGTTTTGAATTACCACGAGGACTTTATCGCTTGACGTTCACCAGCACAAACCCACCTTCATAGTAGTGATCCTCCACGGTAATGATCTTGCCTCCAACAGCCTTTGCATGTTGGATGATTGTGTCTTTGTCGATGGGTTTGATGGTGAAAGGATCGAGGACCCGTATGTGGACCCCCTCCTTCTCCAGTTCTTCTGCTGCTTTGATGGCCTCGAACAGAGTCACACAAGCTCCAATAACCAGGCACTTGTCTTTTGGACTCTCACGAACAATCTAGAACAAATAAAAGAGTATTTTTTGTTAGAAATATTATCACAACAGATAACGCTAATCCATATCTAACCATCCATAAATTGTGGTTGTCATGAAAAACTCCGTTGATTTTAGTATTAACTGCTGTCACTAAAATTAGATGACCATTTTTTTTTTGGGTGGCACCGTGTGGGGGCCCCAAAAAGAGCTTGAGCGATTTTTGATATTTTGTTCATAAAGTAGTCGGAGCAAAGTAGTCTTTGACTCAATCTTTTAGCTGACATTATGATGAATACTGTGCCGGTATCATTAAAACGTCCCTACCTTAGCTTTACCAATCTCAAACGTCTCGTCATTCTTGTAGATAACTGGCAATGCCGGTCGGCTGCTCCTTGTGAATGTCATGTATTTGGTGTTGGCTGCCAACTCAATAGCTCTTTCACAAGAGACGGCATCGCTGGGATAAAACACCACACAGTCGGGAATCGTACGGAACATGGCAATGTCTTCAAGACCCATCTGGGAGGGGCCGTCCGCACCTGTAAGTCAACAGATGACAAATGTTTACTACCTTTGCTCCTGTATAAACGGCTAGATCTGAAATGAAAAGTGACAAATTACTGAAGAAAGTGTAAACAACGTGAGCAAGGAGACGAAATGAAAAACACTACCGACCAAACGTCGTTTCCGACCACGTTACCGATCACATACCGACACCTACCGACCACGTTACCGATCACATACCGACACATACCGACCACATTCCGACCACGTTACCGACCACATACCGACAGATCAACTTGTTCACAATTACCCATAAGTAGACTTACCAATAGAGCAACCAACGTGAGAACCACAGAAGTTTGCTGCAGTACGGGAAATGGCACCCATGCGAAGTTGATCAAAACCTCTGGTCAGAAAACAGGCAAACGTGCTAGCAAAGGGGATAGTGCGACCCCGTGTAGCAGCCCCAATGGCCACACCCACCAGATTCTGCTCAGCAATGTAGCATTCGATGTAGCGGTCTGGATGCGCTTTCTTAAAATCAAGTGAAAAGGTGGAGTTCTTTGTGTCTCCATCCAGTGCAATAACACGATCGCAGCTTTTGCCAATCTTGGCCAGTGCTGTGCCATAAGCCTTGCGTGTTGCCATCTGAAGCAAAGAGTAGCATGTACAAAATTACATTTCACCATGTGGGTATTTGTGTATCATTCATTCTTTTGTTTCCCGAGCCATTTAAATATACAGTCACCTGTCTCTAAGGCAGACACCCTCGGGGCCAGATTTAGTGTCTGCTTTAGAGAGGTGTCTGCCTTAGAGAGAGTTCATTTACAAAGAAACAAGTGAAAATCGACAAGGACCAAATCTGCATGCTGTCCACCTTAGAGAGATGTCCACTTTAGAGAGGTGGAAGTGTCCGCTTCGAGAGAGTTGACTGTATCACCCACCTCTCCTCACTCTAATCCCTGTGTTCACCCACCTACCTAGTCCATTCGGTCAATTTTATCTCCCTCCTACCCATCCATCCATTCACATATATCATCCACCACTTCCCCTCCTGTTCATTCACTCACCCACCCATGTATCAATATGGTACCAATGCTTGTTACCTTTTCTCCTAAAGTGTAGTTGGGAGGCTCTGAAAGTGTTATCCCATCAGTTTTTATTTCTGGTGCATCACTGACCACAGCTTGTGGCAACAGACCATGAGGTCCCTTGTTAGCAATCAACTTGCCAATGATTTCTCCTGCTTCCTTTGCCTTCTCCGCTGACATTGGCTTCCCATGGAAGTTTTCCAGATCCTCAACACCTGGGACAATCAGCATCACATGAATAAGTGGTTCTTTGTGATAAGCCTGTGTTTAAAACTTCCAAGTTAAATAGAACAGAAAGGATTGAGTAAAAGAAAACTAAGGAGAGGAAGGGAAGAGGAGGGAGAGGGGGATCTGAAGGAATGGATGAAAGGAAATAAGAAAAAGGGAAAAAAGGACAGAAAGGTACAAGTAGAAAGAAAAAAAAAGAAAGGAAAAGAGGAGGACTGAAAGAAGGTGTGAATGGAAGGGAATAGAGCAACACAAATTACGGTACAATCCAACCTGGAATTCCCTTGCCCTTGAAAGTCTTCGCAACAATGCAAGTTGGACGTCCCTTAGTGACAGAGGCATCATAGAATGCACGGCAGAGTGCATCTACATCATGACCATCAACAATCACAGCATTGAACCTATTGTCAAAAAACAGTATCAAGCAAATTACACCACAAGTAATGTACACAGGTGACAGTATATATTAATTTCATCTGATCCATCAAAATCCCTTAGTATAGAGCATTACATCTGAACAAAAAATGTCAATATAAAAAGCACTTTCTCCCAGGCATATCTAGTACCCTAAATATATTTCACTAGGGAATCTTTTGTTAGGAGAAAAAAAATCTAAACAAAGTATAACAATAATTTCCAGACTTACCCAAATGCCTCTGCACGTTGCCTGTAAACTTCACAATCATGTTGTAAAGATGTGGGCTCGCTCTGTCCAAGTCTGTTCACATCAAAGATGGCCACCAAGTTATCCAGTTTGTAGAAACCAGCAAAGTGCATTGCTTCCCAGATAGAACCCTCGGCAGATTCACCATCTCCAATGACACAGTACACACGGTAGCTTCAAAAAAAGAACGCAGTATGTCCTAAACTCTTCATAACCCTCTATATAAGAATTCCATTGTTTTGGATAATTTTCAAACAAGGAAACAGAAAATATTTCTGAGATTTCTACAGGACATGATCACTTTTTTTTTTTCAATAGCCCGGAGATACCAGACTTTCCCAACTGGCTAGTTAATTTTCCCAATATCCTTGCTCAGGGGTAAGCTGGTAAAATGGAGGTACAATTTATTCAGAGCAGAGATTACAATTTGCTTGAAAAGTTTGTTTGGCTGACCAAAGTGTCAACATTAGAGTATTGTATTAAAAAAAAACAAAACAAAAAAAACAGAAGTATAGTCAATCTTTACCTGGCCTTATCAATGTACTTTCCAGTGTAAGCCATGCCACATCCACAGCTAAGGCCTTGACCAAGAGAACCAGTAGCCACATCAACAAAATTCAATGTCTATGGGATAGAAGGAATAAACTTGTGAAATTCTTACACTTCTTATATATTAAACATTCTTTAAATCTCATTGTTTGGGGTCCAACTAACTGAACCAATCCAGTGTACACCTACAGAGTGGACCAGAGGTACAACTTACAGGTATTGGATGCCCCTCTAAGTCACTGTCCACTTTCCTGAGGGTAAGCAGCTTTGACACAGGGAAAAGTCCAGTCTCAGCCCATGCAGCATATAGGATAGGAGCAGCATGCCCCTATACAAACAAAGAAAACCATAGGTCACTATTTTAGAATTCAATCATTCACTGTTATCATACCATCAGGCAATTGAAATTAAAACTGCATTAGTGCCCTAACCCTTAACCCCTTGATGAAACAGTTGACTGGTAGAACATTTTTTGCCTTGAATGTGGTATATTCTCTGAGTTAGAAAAGTTTATGTTTTGAATTATGCTAGATGTCTTTAGTTGTTGATGTGATTGATCCATTTTATCGTCATGTGGTTGGTCAAGGTGACTTGTTATGTTTCGTTATTGGTCACTCGATGTTCTGTTGTCTAATCAAGCTGTACATTGTTCATTTGGTTGGGTTTGATGTATTTTTTTTTTATCAGGTGTTTGTTGGGTCTGTTTTAAATTTGTATACCAGTTGAATGCATCAGCCACCTACAATAAAAACAAACAACTTGCACTGTAAGATGATGCCCAAGTTGATGTTACATTATTAGCATTAAAATTATTATATTATTACCTTTGATAAAATGAATCGGTCACTCGATGCATCCTTTGGGTCTGAAACTGAAAATGACAATAACAAGACAAGTAATTATAAAACAGAGAAAAGTACATAAATTCTTGTTTCTATTATAAGCTTAATTTGACACAACCATTTACTATCACCATATTTTGTGACTAAGCTCCAGTCATACAGGTTTATGTGGATAGCAAAAAATAGATTGGTGTATTACTGGTCCAATACTTACCAAATAAAGTCATATTGTTAATTAGCCTTTGCATGTTACACAACAGTTAACATGGACAATAGTTGGGGTGAATAAGCAATATTAGTACATACTTTTTCAGGTTGGCCGATTTTGGACCAAATGTTAGCATTTGCAGTTATTTTGGCCCATTTCAAACATCAAACTTTCCATGTGCTGATCAAGCTCAATGCAAATGAGGAATTTACTGTTTGAGCTGGCTTGCATGGCCAAGTTCGGCACATGAAATTAAAGTTTAACATTTGAAGCAAGCCTTATAGTTGCAACCAAGTACGTTGACTAGAAAATTGAAATCGTGAAAAAGTCTTCTGTAAAATATAGTAACAAGGATGACAAAAATTCGTGCACAAATATTCACAAAAAGCCACACACAAATAAAAATTCTATAATTAGAAGAGATAAGGTGAAAACATGTATTGTTTATAAAGATTGAATATTTTAAAGACTAAACAATTATACTTTGTCCAAATATACAGGTGTTTAACAGTTCACAATACTCTATAACAATTTAGTTTGTGAATATAACTGAAATTTGACTTATGCAACTAACAAAAGTTTACACAGTAAAAAATAAATAAATAATTGAAAGACTTAATTGCCCGGCCATGCAGTGACGAAGGCATTTTTGATTTTTCCGCATTTTCTGCATAAATTATCGATAATTAGCACCGATTGCAGGAAAGTTAAATACCTACAGAAATTGCGGGGATATCAACTGTAAGCCTTTTTCCTTTTGTAAGCTGGGAGAAAGCAAGCGCAATGCAGACAATATATTTCACATCAGACAGAGATCGAAATCCCTCGGGGCCGAGCAGTCGATATTGTGCAAGTGTACATAATTCCGGAGAAAGTTTCAGAAGTTTTTCCTTTTCAACCACAACCTTCCTCTACCACAGCACTAAATAGAAGTTTACGAAAAGATCCAGCAAGGATGCACGGCACACGCTTTTATATATAAAACCACTCCTGATGTACAATATATGTACGAGACGCCATATTAATTTGCAAGCATAAATTCCCGGACTGGGTTTTCGGCAAAGTCACGAAAATCGAAACTCTATACTCTAGAAAAAGACCTGGAAACCCATCAAGTAGAAACGTCAAAAAACTTTCGATAGTCGACATACGAGGTGCATGCTGTGATTAATATCTGGAAGAGATACGTGGTGCAATGCAACAAATAAAAAGCAAATACGTACCCTTGTACCGCATGGTGTTGAAGAACAACACCGACATAATTTCGGCGATGGAGGCACATGATGTCGGATGTCTAAAACAATCAAATACAAAAAAAAATTAGAGATCGAGTCTTGCTACTAAAACTTCACAAAGCGCCTGTTCCCTCACCCAGATCCAGCGGCTGTGGTAGAATCGATGCTTTCGATCCTAAGCTTATTTGCGATGTCTTTCAGGGTCTGCACTTTTTTCTGGTCTGGTCTGTGGTAAGAGTCTTCCATCTCAGCTGCCGTTTAAGAACAAAGCTACACTCCCCTCCTATGCCTGCCGCAACCCGACGAAATGAAGCCAAACGAGTGAATATATTCAAAATGCACATGCGAGTTGCCTCGATTCGATGCAGAATCGACCACGTGAAACTTCACGCATGGGGGCGGGGTGGGGGTGGCAATTTATTTCCGGGGAGGGGTAGCAGGCCTAATTTTACACGTTTTCTTTTTTTCTTCGTGATTTTGCAAAAGACGAATAAGATTCATCTCTCGGATTCTCGCAGATCTTCGTCCTCCCACGAGCAGTATATATGCCTCGTAATGTGACTGATTGGGTCAGTGAGGTCTCATTTAACTTATTTCACTTCACACCTTCCGGTTTCACCTTTCTTTCCCACAAAACGTGAACGCTCACTTTTTCATTTTTATTGGGAGAAAATTATAGTACAAGAACATGAAAGTGCAACAGAATCTGAATGACATGAAAAATCCGTTCACATAATCAGTTTATTTACAACTCTTCTCCTGGTGGCCGTCTGCTTGATCACCTGCGACGAAAGTTCAGAGAGGGAACCGGTTATTCACGTACAGCCGGTTTGTGTACCGTACTTCTTGTGTACCCATTCTAATTAATGAATCATTTTTTTGCAAAGAAACCGCATTCAACTTGAAAACCGTTTCGGAAGTTGAGTTTAGCTGCAACGTACAAATTCGAACTTTGAATATAAGCGTGCACGAATAGCCGGGGATTATTTAAAATTTGGCTATATATATTTCCTGTTTTAGGTTTCATGAGGTATGTTTTATGATAAGGAGACTGTACTGTAAACAGCCGATACCATCAGGGCTGGTTACCGTCTATAGAGCGACCGAATACTGATGGGCGGAGTTCATCTCCTTTTAGCGATTTGGCAATGGAAAGATTAATGCCTAACAGTAACAAAAGAGACCGCAATATTCCCCTTTCGGGAGAGTAGTGTAAGAAGACTGTAGACAAGTGCTCGGCATCTGTGAATAAAGTTCGTCAAACTCTAAAATCACCTTACACATTTGCGCGCGTTTCCTATTGGAATACTAGGAAATTGTTAAAAGATCCAGATAATAAAAGTAACTCAGTTAAACGAGGCTACAAACAAAGAAATGAAAATTATATAAGGAAACTTCTCTATCGATTTTTAGACCAAATCAGATTTAGTTTCCAGTGACAAACCGCAAGAAAGTGCCAGTAAATAAAAAGGGCGAAGAAACACAAATAAACCCAAAATCAAAACGGAGCAAATTTAAACACCCAGCATTGAGATGTATGGGGCTGGGAGTAAGAGGCATGCATACAGTTTACCGGGCCGGCTGTTGGGGTGTTTTTCTGCGAAAAAGAAAATCATCCATGACGCTAAACCAAGAGCGAAAAATGAGGAAAAATATGAACAGAGACCCCAGAGAACTAAGAGAGAGATACTACGAAGAGAATTTAAAAATATATTCTAGTGTTAGTTACAGAGCATTAAATTTGAAACGTGCCACCAACCTTTTCCGCAGTTTCATTCGTGCAGAATACTCTTCCCCTTGGCGGCCATGTCATCATCGATCACCTTCTCAATTTCGGCCGCGCCCGTGTTCTCTTCCATAGACTTCCTCGCTCTGCACATCGAAGAGCACAGTGTACATCCCAGACATGTAAGTACGAACAGCGTAAGCGCCAGCACGATGCCAACCTCAATCAAAGAAATCCCGTCGAAAAGGTCGGTGTACCGGAAGGCCCTTGCTGTTGCGGGGTAGTTGTTGCAAGTCGCGGCCGTGAGCGGTGCAGAGGTCGATGTAGGCCTTGGTCCAGGAGGCGACATCTTGTAAACAACGATGAAGTCGATCAGCTTGGCACTTCACTGATTTTACACTTGGCACTAAGCCGTTAGACTAAAATCGGCGCGCAGCTGTGTCAAACAGGCTTTGCTTGAGATTATATTCTTTGGAGAAACACATGGTCGGAAATGCGCTTGGCATAGTCATAAAGAAAAGACTATATGGCGGGGCAGGCTGATTTTAATAACAATCTCGGCTTTACACTTTAGTGAATTTAGAGTAATAGCTACAGGGTCTAAGCTTTTATAGCTGAAACCGGCAGTCGAGGCGGGTCATCTTGGCGTTCATTCCAGTCCAATACAGTTACACAAATGTTTTGCAGTGCGGAACGTTTTGCCGTTCATGGTGACTATAAAACCATTCTACAAGCCCAGCTATTAGGCTTTAGTCTTGTGTATGTAAGGGCGAACGGATACCACTAATTGCATGCAAACCTATTGGGCTTGCGGCGGATGCAAACGAATTTGAATAACTGTACACTGGCTGATTATTTGCTATAGATTACTGCTCGTTAGGCTGAAATTGAAGTAAGGAGCCGGCGAAAGATTATATAAAAGAAAAAGACAATGGTACTAGGATTTCTGAGTAAGTTTATTGCGGTCAAACCCTTAGCAAACGAAAAAAAATAGGAGGGGGGAAATTGGACATACGGAAGAAATAAATTAAATCATTAGATATTCTATTTTAATAGAGTAATCATAATAGCTAGAGCGAACTATTTCCTGATCCGTCGATGTCAATATAACAGCCCGCTATAGATAGTTTCCGGTTGGAGAAATTATTAGAAGCGGCAGGTGATTTCTTGTTTGGGCAGATTTCTTCAAACTATTTACAAATTTTGTGCTATAGACACGGCGTGGAACGAAGCTCTGTATGTTTGGGATTTAAAGAGAAAAGCAGTGTCGAGTATAAGAAAACGTACCGAAAAGCCAGTTAAGGATGAACATCAGACAACGCTTATATACTCGCCGACAAAAACGGGAAACAAGAACTGGTGGGAGCACACTTTGCACGATCGTCGTAACTCGTAAAGGACTAAACGATCAGGGACCAATTCAATAAAGTATTTACAAGTGTATTTTACAAGTTGGACTAATTCCTCTGCACGTTAGACGCACTTTAGTCCAATAACATGGCCAAAATCTGTTGCGGTTATGCACGTGAGACCGGTATCTGTCTCGGGGGGGGGGGGGGGGGGGGGGTACTCAAAGGACTTTTGTACGGGGAGACTCCGCCCGGACTGTCAACCCCTTACCCTAAAATACCATCCTGGGGGCAAAATCGGGACCCTTTTATATACCTCCAATACAAATGCACCCCTTTTTTATACCTTTGATGCGTCCGGCAGACGATTCTACGGCGGGGTGCTTCCCTCTTTTAACAAGGCGGAGTTTCCGGTCTTCCGCCGCTTTTTTCCCCGGTTTTTCCTGGCGGTTTTCGTACCCCTTTAAAATACCAAAATTATTTCCTCACTCCACTCTTTTTATTGACCCTTTAAAATACCTAAAAAACGTCATTTTCCTATACCCTTTTTTATACCTCGATCGTAAAAATACACCCCTTTCGGGCGGAGCCTCCCCGTATAGCCGATCATAGGGAGTACCCCCCCCCCCCCCCCCCGGGTATCTGTAATGCTTGTCCCAACCAGCCATCGAGATAAGCCTCAGAAGCGTTGCAAACGGATGCTCGGCAAAATCACAAAAACACCATTCTCCTCTCTTACATGCACGTCAAGAGAAACGCAGACGGTGGACTTGAGTAAAAGTTCTAAATTTTGTGAAGATTACACTGTGTGACAGTTTATCATTTGCTATACATCGAACTATTAATCTGTAAACACTTGCCGCAGCAGAGAAACGCATTACTGTGCACGCAACAAGTTCGAGAGATCTATTCCATCCCCTCGTTGGGGAACGGACTCATCCAGTATACTCGCATTCAGCGTGTGCAAGGAGAGTGAAAATGTGTTGGCGTTTTCGATCAACATTCATGTCATACACGAAAAAAATTCGATCACAGAAACGCGTTAGTACTTACTTTGAAGACAAGAACACTAAATCATTCGGTAAATTGGACGAGAACGTTGTAAAACTTGCTTCACCCAATCAAGACTCGCCTTTCACTCCCAAGCTCAAAATACAGATTTTACTAAGTGAGAATTGACAGTTCAGTTTAGTTGTCACCTGAACAAGTTATCAAATGAACTGCCAATTTCTCCTTACTGCATAATTTATCTCTAATAAGAGACTGAAAGAGACATTTGAGGTTGATCAGCCTTCTAACTACAGAAATAAAACGAAAGGTGAACGTGGGTCTTTGCTTTCCAGTTTATTAATTAACGTATGAGTTTTAGTTCCCAACAAATTACAATTTATTCTTTTCCTACAATATGTCAAGGTTTGGTACCAGAACAAGAAGCGGCCACTTTCACAAGATATTTTGGCGGGCCATTTGACGCCAAAACCTGGCGGGTAGACTGGAGACCTGCTTCTTTGGTCATAATACAATGTAGAAACAACACCAAGCTCAGGTAGTAAAAAGTACTATTTGCCAACTGTGCAGCATCCTCGTTCCCAGGCTCTTGGAGGAAAAGGGAAAAAAGCCTGGAAACGAGAATGACTGCATAATAGTGAAAGTGGTTTATTAATATTAATATATAACTTACATATCTATTTAGACACTACTATTTTTAATACCTCGTCGTAATCTACGTCAGTATTGTAAAGTATTTTCTATTATAGAAATACATCTATAAAGCCGCCGTACGGGGCACAATATTATGCTCTCGGCCCCAGCAACCACTATATAAAGTTCACTGGATTAAAAAAAACTCCTATTCTTACCTTATGCTACAGTAAGTGACTAATACATGGATTTCGCCCATATTTTTTCTTATAACGCTTTCTTTTACTAATGTATATTGGTCGAACTGCCCCGAACCACTGCCGTGAGCATGCGCAGAGTGTCAGCCCGGCTCTTTCACGTTCTCGTGACACTAGATTACCCTTACATACAAGAAAGCGAGGCTCAGCTTTTTATACAAGGAGTATGAGGAGACAGCGGACAAAAGGCCTGGGCACGAGCTGGACGCTGGCTAATACTGTGCGGGCTCGTCAACTTTGGCTCTTGGCCTGTCACGTCACGCGGCGTCATCGCTCGACTGACTCACGTCATCGTCGTCGTCTTCGTCGTCGGGTTCGTGCGGATTCGGACTTTCCTCGAGCAGCTGCATGTTCACGTGACCGTCTGTTATCATCGAATGCTCGACCTGCAGTCGCGAGATCACAGTCTGATACGTGCGGCTACGGAGGACTTTCTGGGCAATGTTGTCCTCGCCAAACTGCTGAGGCAAGTCCTGTATAAATAAACAAATACACAAAACAAATAAATAAATAAATTGGGGGAGCTTTATGTCTAACCTTACCCTAGCCCTAAACCCAGTCCTACGCACCGTAATGATGGCGAGGAGAGTCTGGACCTGGTAGTGGTGAAGCGCCATGTTCATGCGCTCTGATAGCCAATCACAGATCTTGGCTACAGTGGAAATATACCACTCCTGGAAAAGAGAATTTATCGGGAGTATTCATGAGACAACTAGAACCCGTTTTGATGTTTTTAGAATATTGTGACAGCAACTGTAGTTTGGAGTCGAAAACGTAGCAGTGTTCTTACGCCAAATCTACTTTTAAATTCACTATCGTGTCCAAAATTAAACTTGAAAAACAAAACGATCTCCACACTGAAACTTGCTCAGAGAAACGCGGTCACACGGTTTGGGTTGGGTGTACCGTATAGCCTCGGCGTGAACGGCTTTTCACAAGTTTCTGGTAAATAAAATAAAACGCCATGGTTTGAAGATTACCTTCACAAGTTTCGCTCTGAGCTTCGCGTTATTCAACTGAGTCCGAAAACGACCCAAGTTGGACTTCACGAACTTCAAAAACGAGTCCTCCATTTCCGTACCGGGGCTCTGCATCATGAGATAAAAGGAACAAGGTGCCCGGATTCTCAGTACACTAGGTCTCCATATACCCTGGTTCCAAAGGTTCCTTGCTTGCCAATGAAGAGCGGCGAAGGCTTGGCAGAGAGCGGCAAAGGCGACCGGTGGCTAGGGAACTTCTGGGCGAGTGGGCGCGCGAGGTAGCAGCCTCACTTCCAAGCCAGTTCTTCTCGCTCGCGACCGCCATTGTGTTTGTCAAACATTAACCAATTAGCGACGAAGTTCAGCTGATTGGTACCTCGCACGCCCAAAGGTCCTTTCCGCTCGCTTCGTCGCCGCCGTTCCTGTCGGAAAACTCTTGAAGGAGTAATATAAGGACCTCTGGAACCAGGGTAGATCTTATTTTAAGGCCCTGTTTACACAAGCCCGGGTCACCGTCCCAGGCAACCATTTTTCAGTTGATTTTCTGTGAGCATTTACATGAAAAATTTAATTTAAAACTTAATTCAAAGTTTCCAGCCCGGGTCAACCATTTTCCAGGGCATTCCTCTTGAGGCCCGGGTTGACCCGGCTAGAAGGGTTGAAAGTTTAAAAGTTTTCTCATGTAAACTGCCCCAAACTTGCAACCCACCCGGGTTCTTGTAAACATACACTGTACCGCACTGACCTTTAGAGAGAAGACTGGAGCCAACAGGGAGCCCTGGTCATAACGAGCCACTTTGCCCAAAAGTGAGTCCAGCACGGATGTCAACTGTGAACAAATACCACAAGCAAAGAAACGTGCGAATCTTAAAGTTTTACCTACGCACTTGTATTACTGATCCCATTCAGCTCGAAAAGAGCGAACCTGACTCGTTTACCATCTACCAAGCGTAAATAATGAACTGAGAAAATGAGAATATCTGCAATTGGATGTATGAGTGCTAGCATTGAGAAGAGTTCAAGGGCAGTAGTGGTCAAGTTACCTTGGTGACAAGCTGCGACAACACGTCATTGATCACCTGCCTCAGGTAGCAGTGCACGTCTGTGTGATAACGGTTCTGAAAAAAAAAAAGAAAGTACGTTGCTATTCAGTTTTGGACGCGCGTTTTCTTGAGTTTGTGTGCGTGTTCGTGTTCGAGTTTGAGCGTGTTCGTGCGTGTGCGTAGAATTATCAATCTTACCTCGGAGTTTTTTTTCTCTTTCGAACATAGAACCCTCGACTGAAAGGCAACTCAAACAACTCAACAACTAACTAAACCAAACATGCAAGCAAACACAAACATATACTACCTACACGGAAGAGAGGTATAAATTTGTCATCCTTCGAACAATTTTTACCATGATTGTAGGAACACGTTATTTGAAAAAGTTTCCAAGAGGCAAAAACAGAACAGAAACAAAGTCGTAAAAACTCAAAAACCGCGCCACTACAAAGTAAGTGTATTTTACCTGCTTCTTGGCGTGTGTGAGCACATTCAGCATAACGCAGTTAGCATTGGAAATAATGAATTCCACGCTGAAACGCGTAGTTTTCAGCCAGCGTTCGAAGGTTTGTTTAGTCCTGTCGAGACCAGAGTTGAATTAAAGTGAGGGCATTATCATACCCAACAGTTCAAAGCACGCGCTTAGGCTAATCCTGGATTAGCTGGCCAACACATTTTTGACATTTCCCAGCCTGAAAATGTTAAGGCTTTGTTCATAACAAGGCTTCCCTGGGATGTTTTGATGTTTAGAGCATCAGCAAGCTGACGTTTCGAGCGCAAGTGACTTGCTCCGAGACAAAAAGTCTACGCTCTACTAAACGTAGGCTACTACTGTATTTATGAATCAATTCTCTCTAGAAAACTCGTACGTTTTTTTTTTTTTTGGATGGTTGGAACAGTTAGTATTACGAGTAGAATTCCTGTCCACTCACCTGTCTACACACGACTGTACCATGTCTGCGGCCATGAGCTTTAGTCTGGACATGAGGTGATCGGCCATCACTTCGTCAGGCCAGTTCAGGTCTCCTATGAACTGTTGCAGCGCCGTCAGTTTCCAAAACAAATCTTCAGAAGCCGCACAACCATCGCTGTTTAGATAGAGAAGATCAAAGAGACAAGTAAGTGAGAGAGACGAGGCAACCGGAGAGAAAGAGAGACATGGACAGGGACAAGGATAAGGCAAAGAGACAATAATAGTAAGAAACAGGAGCGGATGCGCTATACGTATGTAAGAGAGAAATAGACTCCACACGAAATATCTCTGCCCATCTCTTGTCTGTGAGTGTGTTCATCCCCGTCTTCTTTCTTTTTCCCCTTCCGTTCTCGCATTCTCTCTCCCATCCTCCCTTCCTAAACTCCTCTGCCCATCCTTTATTTCTCCCCTCCTCTCCCCTCCCTCCATCCTTCCTTCCGTCCCCCTCTGCCCCCTCCCCCTTTCTCTCCTTCATAAAACACTCCCGGTTCCATCCCACCCCGAACTTTAGCATACCGCACAGCGACCCAACGCTCCTTTGCAAATCCTTTGTGCACCGACTGAGCGATTGAGGATTCCATCAGGTCGATATAACGAATCACAAGTGGAGCAAAGACCTCCTTCAAGTGGTCATGGAACTTCCCTAGGTTCATGCTGCCTGACAGAGACATTAAAGCGATTAGCCTACACGGGAAGATAGAAGAGCTGGAAAATAATCTACTTCTTGCTCTAGAACTACTATTAAGTCACTGTCATTTCTCAGAGATACTCAATTAGCAGCTGAAAGTTTACTTCTTACGGTAGGGCTAATAATGATCCACAACTTACTGTCATTTCTGAGATACTCATTAAGCAATTGAAAGAGCTGAAAGCTATCCCACGAGTCCACAGGTTGCAACTTCAGAGCGACCTGCATGTCGACTGAGAAGAGCGACCAGAAAAGTTCTTGATGTTCTATCATGAGATCAGACACCCACGCTAAGGCCTATCAAAAACAAAAAAACATAAAAATAAACAAACAAGCAGAAAATAAACAAATAAAAATTACATAAACAAGCAAACAAAAACATACATACACATAAACATAAACAAACAAACAAACAATAATAAATAAATAAATAAATAAAAACAATTCATAAACAAACAAGCAAAAATGAACAAAATAAAAATACATAAACAAAAACACAAACATAAACAAACAAGCAGAAAATAAAGAAATAAAAATTACCTAAACAAACAAATACATACATACATACATACATACACATAAACATAAACAAACAAACAATAATGAATAAATAAATAAATAAAAACAATTCATAAACAAACAAGCAAAAATGAACAAAATAAAAATACATAAACAAAAAAAAACAAAAACAAAAACAAACAAACAAGCAAACAGATAAACACCTCGGCGTGGTGCTCGTCATTCTGTTGCAGTAACTCGATACACAGCTCTGCCAGATGCATAATGTCATCTAAACGTTTGGATGGGGGAACGTCGATTTCGGCTGACTCTAGGGAAAACAAGGCATTGTACTCAAACCGAAAGGGACCAGAGCGTTCTAGGAAAAGGAGAAATATCGCAACGATATCACTCCGGATGATCTTTCTTTTATGCTCTGTGTGTTTTACGTGCATGCTTGTCTGGTTTACGCGTTCCACGTAAGAATTACTACAAAAACCTATCTCTTTTGAGTTTCTCCTCAAAGATCTATCTCAGAGCTGTGTGCAGATCTTGGCTGTTGATATAGCTTGCTAAGATAGGAGATGGTTGAACTATCCATTCTCATTACATCACTCATAGCTTTTCTTATCGAATAGTTGGAAGATTCTACAGATGGCTGAGCGTCAATTAAAACTTTCCTCTTATTCACTTGTAAGGTAACATTTCTTCAAACTCACTTACCACCAAATAAATATAAAAGTGCTGAGGTTTAGTACAAAGTGCAGATCACGAATATCATTTTATTGCGGCCTTTACATATTTCCAGTACCTTCTATCTTTGCATACGCTGAAACCCTGGTGTAATTTACGAGTGCAGCTTTCTGAAGACACTGGCGTATCTCTGCACGGAACTCTTGAGGGGGCACTGGGGTGGAGATATCTTTCATCATCACCTGGAAACGAGAAAAGAAAATGATAAGAACAAGACTAAGTCATGAAGAAAAAGACTAGGAGCAAATTAAGGCAAAGCCAAGAAAGAACAAAACCAAGTTAGAGCAAGAACTAGAGCAGAGAGTTAACGCTCACAGCAATTCTCATCACGTGGCTGGTTGAGCCCGCAATGATCTACAACTAGAGCAAAACTGAGGAGGCAGTTAGAGCAAGAGGCAAAAAGAAAGGGTGGGGGAGAGAGAGAGTGAATAGAGGTCAGAAAAGTGGAGCCTCACCCTTTCAAACAGGGAGAGCGTTGCCTTCAGTGCACCTTCAGGCCGTCCAAACGGAAAAGAATACCTTTAAAAGTAAAACAAAACAAAATAAGATAAACGAAATAAGAAAAAAGCTTCAACTTTATTTCGTTGACGACGTCTTGGTCTTGAGCTTTGAGGCAGTTTCTCACTCGTGAGTTTGAGAGTTTATAACACAGCAAACAAGAAGCACCTGAATTGCGTTATCTGGGTAGAGAGCATGTTCCAAAGGCGGTCTTTAATTTCTTCGAACTTGGACTTCTCCTCGACAGTTATGGTTCCTACACCATCAGGCCTACAAAGGAAAAATCCTCGCATGAAAAGTGACTTTTACAAAGAAAGAAGCAAGCAAAGGAAGGAAGGAAGGAAGGAAGGAAGGAAGAATCAGTGGTTTCTGTATAAAGTGCACCAAAATGCAAAGGTCATGTCACGCAATTTTCCTTGCAACTTGTCTCGCAACGCTGACGACAACATGTCACACGGTGCAACAAGACCATGCAACGTTGCGAAAGTAGAAGACTGGTTAACTTTTTCTGCAATTTGTTTCGCAAATTTTTGTTGCGTTGCAAGTTGTAAAGAGGGGGTGTCACACGCGCAATTTCTTCTGCAACTTGTCTCGCAACGGCGTTGCGTTGCAAGTTGCACGAAGCTTGCCTCGTGTGACATGGCCTTAACGAGAATATCTGAAATATGGGAAAAGCAACGCAAATTTATACAAATCAGAACTAGGCTTAGCCATCAATTGTAACAAGTACATTGTACACTATTGTATATGTTACCACAAAGCTATTTAACTAACTTTGCAGCAAACAGATGATATGAGCGCAGAAGCAAAAAGCAAATAACAAGCTGAACAACAACAGTAAACATGGACCCACAACAACAATAACAGCACTCAAACTTGTAGGAATAAGGACACAACGTTACACTTAAGGAACAAGATCAACACGGGAGTCTGTGCCACTCTACCTGTTACCATGGACATGCGAGGCGCAGAAAGCGAAGCTGTAGTGCAGCAGCGTGGGATCAATCATGATGCCAGTTTCTGCGCGATCCAGCAAGTCACTCAGATAACACAAGTGGCGGTGACAACCACGCACGCCATACCGGAAACAATATTCATCCAATACAAAGAGCTGGCCAGGAGAAAACCAACCCTGTGTAAATAAAAAAAACAAAAACAAAAACAAAACAAAAACAAAAAAAAACAACAACAACAACAACATACAAGAACAAGTAAAGAAATTAACTTTCAGATACCACTAGTGACGATGACAACCACGCACCCATACTAAAATACTTATACAATACAACTAACTGGCCGAGAAAAATCCAGCCAACTCGGGACACAGTGCATGGTGGGAGGCGCACACATAATGAACCAACCTGACGACACCGCGGAAATACGCTCCTGACGTCACTTCCGTTGGTCAGCGTTCGTCACCATGGCTACCTAACTTCTCATAATTCAAGGTAACATTTCACCTCGTGTGCAAGCCTCGTTTTTTCTTGTGCACAGAGCATGCATTGAACGTAGCTTATAGTTGATAACCGAGGAGGATATTGAGTTTCTTGGCTAAGTTTCAAGTTTTACAAGCGTTATTCTGAACTACAAATCTGCACTTGAATTCACAGTTTTGTGCAATGACCGCTGAGTGACTTAGAAATAACACAGCCGTGCACGGTCGAAAAGCATTTTTCCGCGGTGTCCAACCTGACTATGAACCTGGTCGCTGTATCATTGTCTATACACTCTGACAGATATAAAGCTGCACGTTTGTGAGCCTTACCAAACATGAATAAGAGTCGTTGAGCCTGTGAGTTAGAGTCAAGCGCTGCAGCATTTCAAACAAACGCAGGTGATCAAAGATGCACGGGTCTGCCTGGATCAGTTCGTCCAAACCAAGTTTGCGAGCTCGGTCTGCATCTGAATTGAAAAGGAGAAATATGAAAGACTAGGCCTTGCTCTTACAAACCAAGTGGAAAGAGGTCGAGAAAAAAGAATAGAGACAGAGTCGAGAGAAGAAAGACAATGAAGAGGAGGTTGCCCTCCACCCCCTCCACCCCCTTACCTCCTTGCCATCTTGTCAAACTGTTCGACTGGCTTGGAGCAGAGCTGACAGACAGCTTTGGAGCGACAGGCTTGTGTGACTGTCCCGTGGCCGTGTACAACTTGTTTACCCAAATCTGTCTCTCCAGCTCCTCGTCTGTTGCGAACACGACCTGGTCGCCTTCCTTGACGGCCTTGAAAAAGAACCGCCCGTCCTTGTGGTCTTCATCTAGGGACATTAAACCAACATTTTAGATGTGTAGAGTAAAAGATAAATAACATGAACGCTGCTACTAGAATGTGCTCTCGTTGAGGCGCTTTTCGTTTTAAAGTGGCGACCCCTTTAAGTTTAAGTTGACAGTTCAGGATTTTAAATTTGCCTCTGGCAGTGAAAGGGTTAGAAATGAAAAAAAAACAAAAAACAAAACAACAACAACAACAACAACCCGCTCAACAACACTGCTTTTAGACTGTGCTTCTTACGAGGGTCAGTATTCATTTGAATGGTCACACCTTTAAGTTCATTTCACAGTTCAGGAGTTGGAAGTTTTCTATGGAGTAAGTGGCAGTGTAAGTGTTGGTATGAATATGTCCACATTACCTGCGAGTGGTTCACAGTAGTCGACTGTGTAGCCATCTAGCTGCATCATCTCCGACGGTTCAGTTTTCTTTTCGCCGTAACTGCACACGGCAAAGGTGTACTGACTCACCTTGAGACGAAAAGTTACACGGTTTGAGACATTTTGAAAGGCTATCTTAAAACCCAAATAAAAAGATTTACGAAGTCAAACGTAGTCCTTTCATCTCAAGAGTGATTGACTTAAACTTCCTCTTCCAGTTTCTCGCCAGAGATAAATCATACAGCAAGTAGAACTTGGTTTAATTCGATAGCTCGCCCAGATCATTGACCTGTCAATTTACAATTTCTCGCGCACATTTTCTGGAACGCACTGGGAGCGAAATAAACTAGCCGGGGAGTAAAGGTACTACTCTTTATTTGACAGTTCTGTATGACAAGGATCTAAAAGAAAGAACAGGATCCAGCTAACCTGCACGATAACCAGAAATCTCTTTTTCCATTTCTTCCAAACTGTCTTCCCTCGCGCGAAGATATAACTGGAAAAGAAACGCTATAAGTTACCTCCAACAGTGTCATGCAGCCTGCAATTGTACGCGAATAGACTAAGTGACAAACTAATAAATACATGGAAATTCAAAGTGAGAATTCCTTAATCAACAAGCTAGAAAATACACTGCGATAAATAGATTAAAGTAACCCAGATATAAAGCTTCAGTTAGTCTGTAGATATTTAAACTCGGGTGCTGCAGCACTAACGCTCGCCGCTTGCTCTTACAATTACTGAACTTTAGTTGGGAATTAGGCGGCTTGTAAACGAATGGAAGCAACTGGATTTGAGTCATTTTCACTTACTCACCCGCACTTCTTTAGGTTCACCGGTTTGTCCATTTTTGCGGAAATCTTCAGTTTAATCTTTTCGCCGGACCAGCCCTTGGAAGTCGACATCTCGTGCCACTCAAACGCATCGGCACCTCCAGGGGATGGCTTGATAATCACCTATGACAACACAAGAGTTCGGCTAAATCTCCACTACTCCCTTTTATACGCACAGCCGATATTTTTGATCGCACATTGAGAAGGCTTCTTTCCCACCTTGGTTCGCCCTCGTAAATTGATAGTCCCCCTTACGCTTAGTAATCCACTTCGACTTTTCCAATCAGTTTATCATCAGAAACATGTGATACAGTAGGGAGAACTTGGCTTTTTATACCTTGCTGAGATGAAAGTTGATTAAACTTTCAATTCTCACTACATTACTCATACATTTTACTCTTAAAAGGTTGAGAGAATCTGCATTTCGAGCTTGGGAGTGAAAGGCTTAAGCATGCAATAAGTGGTCCCTTGGATGTAAAAAATCCAGCACAGAAAGACTCGGAGAACTCATTGTATTTGATGGAGTGGGAAATAGTTCTAACAGATACGCCCACTGTCCACGATGACCTCGCATTTGGCCCAGATCGATCTAACTGCCTGACCTTGTGAACGAGGAGAAGAGCACAACACAACGTGCCTCGTGACAATGTCATCTTACCCTTCCCAACTCTTTGTCATCCAAGGCCAGCACTCCTGTATTTTCCAGGAAGAGCTTTACCTTGATCACAGGCCGCGGGTGACAGGTGGTGAAGTCAGCCCTCGTTCCCCAACTGAAAGCAATAAAATCTGATCAGTGACCTGCCTGTACATGTATTAAACGTTCATGTAACAGACGTCGCAGGCACTGCTTACAACTGTGGATTTGTATAGGCCCGCGTGGAGCATTAACCAAAAATGCGTAACGAGTAATTGGAAACTGGATCTATGTTCTTGGGTACTGTCTTGAACTTGAAGAAGAGGAACTCAAAATTCATCAGTGCCCAACATGTTCTGCAAGTCGCACAATAGCACCTTTTTTATGCCTTAGAACAGGAAAACGTCTACTAGAAAAGCCGCATGCAACTTGTTCGGGAACGCGACTATTGCGAACTTCTCAATCGAGGGACGAGTCTTAGAACCTCTGTGAAATGTCAATACGGGTTTCCTTCGGCGAGCCCGTCTTACCGACCCTTTCAAATACCAAAACGCTTCGTTTTTCTATACACTTTTTAATACCAGAGGCTCAAAAAGGGACCCCTTTCGGGCGGAGCCTCCCCGCATTGTCGATCTAGGAGTGCCAATCGAGCGTTCCACAGGCCCCGTTGTATTTGATTTCAGACTTGTTTCGCACATGTCTGATAGAAGTCGTTTTCGAAGTCTCTTTCAGATGTTGACCTCTCTCAAGGCTGAACTTTGGCAGGAAGGCCTCAGTGTGTACTTACAAAGACTATATTATACAGTACTTACATAGGCTTTGCGGCAGGCTCGTTTTGCGTCTGAAGCTTTTCACCACCACCTTCGACCTTAAGAACAAAATAGGGGTCAGCACAGCTCTAATATTCCTATTTGTTAATTAATCTACTAACCAGTATGAATATAATCGTACAGAGAGGATATTTAAATTGAAAAGCAATCTACAGAAACTAGTTACCATTACACAGATCAGTATCAGCACGACACTGGGCAATGCCTGAGGGTATAAGACTGTGGACTTGAAGTTTTGAGTCACTCTACGTACCTCCATGGTGCAGTAAACAAGTTTCTTTCCCTGTAATGATTTCAGTCCACGGGCTTCAGCCACAACTATCTGCCAGGACACAGGAAAACACGTGACACACTCAGACATCACACTATTACGCGCGAAATTCTGCGTGAATATTGTCTTTTGGAGCATTTTATTTTTTACCGTAACATCTGCGTATGCTTAATTTGAAACGTTTATCGACGCCCGTGCTAAAACAATTACACGTTTAATATGAAAAATGCGCGGTTTGTAGAGCTTAATGGGCGCTGCGCTGACGAACTTCGAATTAGTTTCCCAATTCAGCTTTTACAAGTTTAAACTTACCCAAGATCTAATGCGAACAATCGTCCAGAAAAAACGCTACAGTGTAAGTTCAAGATATTCAATGCACGCAGTGTTCATCCTCTCTCTCTGCGCAAATGTTGCGCATTAAAAAAAAAAAAAAAAAAGAAAAAATTACCATGTGGCCACGATTTGGGGAATAAAAAGAAAATAAGTACCCTCCATTAATAAGCGCTCCCCACCTCCTTCCCCCTTTATCCTAAATTTGAAATAATTATTCGATGATTTACGAGGATTTACTAATCCTGGCCTCCTATACATGTTTTCCAGATTACCCTCGTTCCTACAAAATACTTCCAGACAGCACCGGACAAACTTGACATGCAACCGTAACATCAAATCCTCTGCAGAGAGTATTAATTTGTATTGTCATCCTGTACCTCTATCATGAATGACAGAACAACATCTGTCTTGGACAGTGTAGGGTCTGCGTCATCAGCAACCTCTACCATTGATATGGTGTTTGGCACTCTGAAAGAATACCAAGCAGGGTAACTCTCTTGCATGCAGTTAATGTGTTGAATTTTAATGGATTATAAACATTTCACTCTGTCCCCATCACCACTTGAAAACATGAGCTCCCTGGTAAATTCCCCCAGCCATTTAATAGTAGGATGTGTGAGTGTTGAGCGAAAATCAGTTGTTCAATCTGATTTCAAGTTTCCCATATTATTATAAATTATGTTTGAGAAGTTGAGCTGATTTGTACTCTTAATACTTTCACTCCTAAGATCAAAATGCAGCAATGTCCCAGCCTTCTGAGAAGAAAGTACATAAGTGATGTGATGTAGTGAGAAATGATAGTAGTCTAAAATGTCAGCAGTCTCCTCCCCTGATGCCCCCTGTGGGATGGAGAGGAGATGGCTGACATTTCAGACTAAACTGATAGACTATTATCTAAGCAAGATATCAAAAGTCAACTTCTCATACCATAATTGACTATTTCTGTTGAGAAACTGAAGGAGAAATTGAAGTTGATCATTCTTACTTTGCCAATCTGTACAGAGGAAACTTGGACTCTGTTGTGCCCTTGGTTACTGGTAAGCTCTCCAAGTTTCCCATGAGCTGGTTGATGGCAGTCTGCTGTTCTTCAACATAGAGAGACTCCATGTTCTTGTGCATAAATGCTGGAAGACACTGGAAGCAATAAGTAAAAAAGAAAGAAAATCAATGAGCTGAAATAGTGAAAATTTCAGGAAAAATCTGAGAATATGAACTGCTGCTTCTGGGATAAATTGGCTTTTGTTTAAGGCAAAACAATGTTTTGATAAAAACCTTAGCAAATTTGAATTATTCACATAAATCAACCAGGATCATGATACAATTTTAGATAATATACAATACAAAGCAGAGTCTATGTTATCTAAATTTTACTGTAAGGTTAAAGAATTTTTTATATCACTATTTCTGATATCCTTATATATTTACCTTCCTCTGAGTCACAACAGCTTTTACTCTGCCCTGCAGTTCTCGGCGAATGCATGCTGCCTGTTCATCAGGATTGTCAAGCTAAAACATCAAATAAAAACAAACATTATTATTCACAGTATCTATAGATATCATCCTCAGAGCCTCAGGGACAGATTGTGGGGCAGAGGATAAAAGTGGAACTTAACAGTAGGAGAAGAAAAGAGAATGAAGAATGAAAAGAAGAAAGAAAAGAAAAGATCAACATTATTTGACACACTGTAGGCCTTCTATTTTCATTTGACTACATCTAACTTGCATAAAAACACTAAAATTTAACCCTGTCACGAGCTCTTATTTTTTTCTTTCATTCTCTCACCAGAAATACATCACCATGTAGTGAGGAGAATTACTAGTTGGTTTTCAACAGCTTACTGACAGATGAAAGCTGCATGATTAAACTATCAGTTCTCAATACATCAACCATACACTCTCTTCTGTACTGGTTGGGAGAATCTATATAGTAATCTTGGGAAATGTTGTACGTTATATATTGATCTAACTTTATATTTTATCAGCTGTTTTATTTATCATAGAACAATTAACTGACTCGCAAAAACTGTCACCTGGGCATAAATTTTTGCATTACAAAGTACATTATTTCATACCCTATCAGCCTTTAATTACATATTATAAATTAATCCTCTGCAGCTGGTGAATGTATATTTTCAAACCTTTATTAAAGATCTTAAAAATGTAGTATTTTGTCTCAAAAATACCTGTCAAAGTTTTGAAAGGATATATTTGTTTAATATCATTTCATTGAAGATAACATCTCATTAACTATGTTGACCATTACAAGACGGACTGCTCTAATTATGCATACTTAAAATAAATCAGAAGGACAACACAACATGCATATATTACAATATATGCATATTGCGTATATACAACATATCAGGAAGGAACAAGCCAGGAAAATATCAGAAGTATATATGTATCACAGCACTGACTATTTACAAATATCCAGGCAAGTGATCAACACAGGACAGTCTAAAATGTTACCCTACATGACAAAATCAAGGGAAATAGAAAAGTGTGATTATAAAACAGAACTTTGACTTGAAATTTCAGGATCAGCATTCTGAACCACAATTAAATTGAAAAAACAAACTATAGTCTATTAATTAGTTTCTCCACACTCAGCTGTTAGAAACTTGACATGGATGGTGCGCTTAGAAAGAATATATAAACGAGATTTTATTTTCGTGATAAAAACTTTTGAACTATTTGATTCCAGATTTGCCCTACCACTTGACCCCAAAACAGTCAAATCACGCATGGTATTTCCCAAAAACTTCTGTTACATCCTGGGGCTTTTCTTCAGAAATTACATACCTGGCAGGCGTTGTACAAGATCTGATGTTCGTATCGTTTGACGCCCAGAATTGTCTGAAACATTTCGTACAGTTGCTCTTTGGACAATATCAGTTCCGATGCTGCAGAGGCGGCGATACGCGAACCTTTCCTGAGGTCTTCTTCGCCTCGATATATCGCGTCAAACTTTGCCATCCACGAGCTCAAGACTGTCTCTTTACTAAGACCACTGATCTCCGGGAGATTTCGGACACGTCTCTCTATCATATTTTTGAAAACCTCGCGGAAATCATTCGCCGAGCAGCCGCCACTCATAACCATCTTGAATATTCGATCGCTGCGAATGAATCCTTCGTCGAATGCACACACCGAGTTATGAAACGCTTCATCTGAGGCAATCTTCGTTTCTCCGTTTATAAAAGCCCTAAACCTCTCTCGTATCTGCAACAAGTTTTGCTTACTGACCCTGGTGTGTCGACGAACCATGTCGGTGGGTTGGCGAGCATTGAACGGGTAAGCTATGCACCTCAATACGAACACATAAAGTTGAAGCTTTTCTTTCCTTTCTTCATCTTCTTTTTCTTTAGCCAGGGCCACGTTAGACTTCAGAGAAGGAGTCGGACTTGGTGTTTTGTTATGCAGGGAAAGTGTCGAGCCGTGTGGACTCGCGTTCGGCGAAGCGAGTCCAGTGCTCTCGCTCCCTTTGAAAATGCCCAGAAGTTCTTGTTCTTCGCCATCAGGAGCCTCGTCGCTCGATTCCTCTTCTGACGAAGGGTCCAGCATGGTGCGGAAATCTTGCTCTTACCAAAATGAATCAAAGAAAAGGAGAAATGAAGAGCCGAGTCGCACAGTTGTTCAGCTTTCCTCGTTGGTCTTTTACTTTCGTTGGGGGGAAACCGCTGGTCATAATAAACAACGATGTTTGTTGTTGGGATGAGTGGGCGTGTCTGACAACCAATCACGTTAATGCATGACAGATGTATAAATATTGTCCTTTTTTCAACGGCAAACTCACAAATCAGATCTTACACTTCTTGGGCGGTGAACAGCTGCACACTTGGGTCCAATATTTTTTAATACTCAGGTGTAGTTATAGTTAAAATTCAGCTAATCCTTCTGTCGCCAAGGATGGCAGCTCGCCGTGATCGTATAGTGGTTAGTACATTGCGTTGTGGCCGCAATAACCCAGGTTCGAATCCTGGTCACGGCACTTTTTTTTTTCTTTTACTTTCTTCGCAAAGTTAAAAACTGACTGTAAAGCTAGAAGAGCGCAAGTTTCTAAACTGAAAACAAGATTTAAGTGAACATATTAAAAAAAAAACACTTTACGACGGCCTATCAGCCGGGTTTTGTTGTAAACAAAATTTTGCTAACTTTCGGTGTCCATGAGCCAAACTGCAGTCATCGAGGCGGTGGAAAGGACTGTCCCTGCCCCACCCCTCCTCCGTCGTCCGTCTAGTTTTCATAACTAGTGCCTAGTCTTTCGGTGGTCTCAGTGCCGACGTGGAACGCCTGAGACATTTTCGTGAATAAAGGAAACGAAGTGGTATTTTGTCGCCGCTGTTCTTTCTTTGTCCATTGTGGATCGCAGCTGTTCCATAATGGGAAGATAATTGGAAAGCAATATCTGTAAAACCGGACACACAATGCGGACGGAAGTACTGATTTTGGGACTTACAATCAATCTTCTTTCGTCGATATCGATCGTGTTGTTAAACAAATGGATTTATGTTCACCATGGTTTTCCCAACATGACTTTGACGTGCATTCATTTCATCGTGACCTTTTTGGGCCTTCAAATGTGCGTGTCCATGAATGTCTTCAAACCGAAGGAGTTGCCGCTGTTAAATATGGTGCCGCTTTCTCTGGCTTTTTGTGGATTTGTTGTGTTCACAAACTTAAGCTTACAGAATAACGCGGTTGGCACATATCAACTCGCCAAAGTTCTCACTACACCTATGATTATTCTGATCCACACGAATGTCTACGACAGACAGTACTCAACCAAGATCAAGCTTACCATTGTGAGTTCAGTTCAGTTGTTTTGACCTGTTTCATTTTCCCGGATTTTTATAAGTAAAAAATGCTCTAAATGCTCTAATAAGCTCCCCCTTTCTAATAAGCCTCCCTCTCCAATAAGCGCCGCACCCTCTACAAGGTCAATTTATAAAATAAGCCTCCTCATGGCACTCATACGTGGGGGGTGCTTTGCAAAATTTTGGGTGGGAGGTGCCATTTTGAATGTTGAAAGCCAATATGATTTGTAATGTTTTTATTGTTGCTGACTGTTGAAATAACTTTTTTTCTCCAGATTCCCATTGTAGTTGGAGTTTTCCTGAATTCTTGTTATGATGTGAAATTTAACTGGCTTGGCACAATTTATGCAGCTTGTGGAGTTCTAGTGACCTCCCTTTATCAAGTGGTAAGTATATCCAAACTCGCTGCATTTTCTTAGCCTTATGCTAACTAGTGGCAAGTGAATGTGAAGGTATACAAAGAATTC
The DNA here is from genome assembly GCA_964036295.1 of Plumapathes pennacea. Taxonomy (NCBI): domain Eukaryota; kingdom Metazoa; phylum Cnidaria; class Anthozoa; order Antipatharia; family Myriopathidae; genus Plumapathes; species Plumapathes pennacea. The sequence goes on along the minus strand of OZ038465.1, from coordinate 3,330,046 downwards.
CGTAATACATTAATAAGAAAATTGGGTTTAAACCCAGAAGTTTCAGTTGTTCATTTACTCTGAATTTTTGTGTGTAAATAGACCTGATGTGAGTTGTGCAAGCTTTCATTTGTGCAAGCTATCAAATATACCAAGGTCTCACTGTATGATATTAAAGATGGTATGACTGTTTTATAGAGAATTCTTCATTTCCACAGTGGGTTGGTACCAAGCAGCAGGAATTCCAAGTGAATTCAATGCAATTGTTGTACTATCAGGTAAAAAAAGACTTTCAATTTCATGTTGATCTACTTTTACATTGTACAATTAGCCCTTACTGTAGCGTCATGTCTAATACACAAAACCGATGGTATCAAGGGTATACCCTACCCTAAACCCTTTAACCCTAATGGTAACCCTAACCCTAACCAGCTAAATCCTAACCCTAACTCTAAACCTTATCACCGAGTTAGGACTAGGCTGGCTAGGGTTACCATTTAGGGTTAGGGTTCCATTGTTCCATCAGTTCTGTGAAATAGACATGCTGTGTTAAAACTGCAGAGTGTTTCTTGTTCTAGGCACCTCTGTCAGCATGTTTACTGGGGGTTGTTGTGCCCTTCTTTGAACCTGTGACAAGTCCAGGGGGTCTGTTTACATCATGGTCAACTACTGCTCTGGTAAGTATATGCAACTTGGTACAGGAAAATGCATTGGTTGGCACTAACAATACTCATTTTAATATACAGTCGAACACACTATTTGAAGTCGCACGGGACATAAAAAGTTCAAAATAGGGGGTTTCGAAATAGCCGATAGTAAATGACTGAAAGAATAAATCCAAGGGGATTCAGCTTGACTTTGAAATAACGAGGACTTCGAATTGAGTTCAAAATAGCGAGGTTCAACTGTGTTTAACTGTGTTCTTGTCATTCTTTCAGACTATGGTGCTTTTGTCTGGAGTTATAGCATTCAGTGTCAACCTTTCAATTTACTGGATCATTGGGAACACATCACCTGTTACGTATCCTTTGTGTTTGGCTGAAAAGTTCACACATTTTCCTACTATTTTTCATCTTCTTTTCCTTCTTTTTGAGACTTTGGCTCCTTTTTTTCATGTTTACTCCGCTAATTGATACAATAAAAACAAATATGCTGTAGTTGCCTTTACAAGCAGAGTGGGAAATATCTAAAAGCGACTAAGACACCATATGAAGGACCATGTGAAAGATATCTCCTTCTTCCTTTTCGTCTTCTTTTTCGTCTGTTCCTTCTTCTTTGTCGTCGTCTTTTTGGTCTTGTTCTGTAATCGTTTTTTATCGTACTTAGTACGCTATCCTTTCCTTCTTTTGTATCTGCACGACATATTTCCGTTACAAAGTACGGACAATGCACCGCCCATCCACCCACAGGCGGCCCAGACTCCGGGGATCTGTCTGTCTGTCACACAGTGATGTTGCATAACAGAAAATTATAAGGAAATGTATGGGGAAAAGCAACGATCTGGATAAGATTCTGAATGAATTAAAATAAAAGCAGATGTACCTGTTATTTGTGGCCTCTTGAGTCCCTTGTGTCGATTTCAAGCCGCTACGGCCACTATTAGTGGCCACTATTTCTTATAATTTTCTGTTATGCAACATCACTGTGTGACAGACAGACAGATCCCCGGAGTTTGGGCCGCCTGTGATCCACCAAGAGCGAGTTGTGTACTTTCCTTGAACAAAGGTGCACCATTATTTCAGGTACAATATGGTTGGCCATTTGAAGTTTTGCATAACTCTGCTTGGAGGTTACTTGATATTTAAAGATCCACTTCAAGCCAATCAGATGCTTGGTATTGCCATGACTCTGTCGGGAATCATAATCTACACGCATTTTAAAGTACAAGAGCAAAACAAGATAAAGATGCCTTATACAGTGAACAAAATATAAGAGTGTGTATATAGAGAGATACACGCCGCTACTGAATTTTAAAAACTTATTAAAATATGTGTCTGAAATGGAGCAATTTGTCTCCTTATGAAGGTATAACTCTGAAGATTTAGGAGCGAATGGTATGAGTTCCAAAAAACTTCTATGGGAGACACTCGTGCCTTTCGACTCATTGTCACAGACCTTTATCGCTCTGTACGAAGAGGTTCCCCGTATTTGGTCAGCTTACGTGTTCGATCCATTATTTGAGTAACGGTCGGTTGGGGCCCAGGCCAGCGGTACTGAACTCCAGTTCACGGGATAACATAGAGAATGCAGTAACGAAGGAGACGTAAGAAGAAAACCGATTTTTGGGTACCAAAGCGTCTATTACATTCGAACAAGTTAACAAGCAACGCTTTAGAAAGGCAGACAACATTTTTACGTCAATTTTTCGCCTTTTGATTCTCTATATTCGTGGACAGTGTTACCCGTATACGATTAATTCGAATCATGTACGAGTGAATCAAATCGCAAGGCAGCCAGTTTGACATGTATAGAAGTGAAAATGTCGGCGAAGCGTCTCGTGAGTCCACAACATTTTGACCATAAATAAATAAGAGTCCACACCACGGCAAACCAGTGGGAGTTTATTAAATGTTGGTTATTGAATGGTGACTCCTCACTGCATCACTGCGACATCTTGTTCTTGATTTTGCTGGTCTTTCTTGATGTACCTTTTTCTCGAGTTGATGGCGTCCCAATCGAGGTAACATCCTTCTACCGACCGAACTCCAGCCGTCATATCAAACGCTTTTCTGCCATGAATGATGCGGCGGTTGTCCAGTGCAAATCCTTGTCCTGGTTGCATCTTGAGGGTCAATATGTTGGCTGGATCTCTGATTAGCTTTGTCAGCATAAAGTGAGCGTTGTAGAATTCCTCGACCTCTTTCACCGACATGAGGTATTTAGTAGCTCTGCTGTGTTCGTTGTAACTGATCTGACGGAGTTTTCCGGCATGATCCAAGCTAAACATTGCGTGAACAGAGATCGGCTATGTTAGAAATCTTGCACCAATGTAAAATATAACTGATTTCAAACCACGCATACAACTGGCAAGACCAAAACACACAACTCCTGCTTTCTGGGCAAACAGCGAAATGTACGCCAAACAAATTCATTAAAGACCCTGTTAAACCCGGCGAGACGTCTTACAACGAAACGTTGACGTCAGCAAAGCATTGCAGTTTTTGGGTGCACGATGTCAGAAGCTCGTAACTTTTATGATTTCTTTCTTTCTTTCTTTCTTTCTTTCTTTCTTTCTTTCTTTCTTTCTTTCTTTCTTTCTTTCTTTCTTTCTTTCTTTCTTTCCTCCTTCCTTCCTTCCTTTCTTTCTTTCTTTCTTTTTTGTTGTTTGTTTGTTGTTGTTTTTGTTTGTTTTGTAACCCGAGGTTACTGAACAGCAGATAAGGAACGTAACCGTAAACAAATCACAATATATTGCCAATTTCGAATAAATGTTAGAATAAAGAAATGTCCCTCAGAAAGTATATTTAGTTTACCAGGAAAAATTACACCTAATACCTGCATCGGCGAGGGGATATCTGCAAATATCGTATCTCCAGTAAAACTACTCCAAAAGCGGGATGGAAGGGAAAGGGAAGGTGATATTCGTCAAATGTAATGAGATGACTAAGAATGCGTACCGTATGGGAACTTTCTCGCTTTCCACCATAGCTTTACCAGAGGGTGATTCTTCCATGTAGCGGTAAGGGAGGCAGGACTGTGTGAGAGATTCGAATGCCTTTGGGTCGGCCTTGTAAATCTGTGCGGCAACGTTAAATCCATCAGCAAGCACTGTCTCGCCTCCTTCGGACGATTGCTTTAGGCAGCGCAAAAGAAGCACCTGGAAAATGAAGAGAATCCCGAAAATTGAATTGTTAAGCCTGGTCCTCACTAGCGCATGAGCATAAGCATAAGCATAAGAATAAGAGAGCGACAGTGGCGACATAAGCATAAGCATAAGGAACGAACATGTTTGATCCTTATGCTTATGCTTATGTCGCCACTGTCGCTGTCTTATTCTTATGCTTATGTTTATGCTTATGCGCTAGTGAGGACAAGGCTTTAACGCCGAGTTAGAAATGAGAGAAGCCACAAGCACAAGAGAGTGACCCTAGTGGCGAATATAAGCATAAGTAGAAAGGAGTAGACGTGATCGTAGACGTGTACTAGCGCATAAGCATACTCTATCATATAAGCACAAGAGAGCGGCAGTGGCGATATAAGCATAGCATAAGGAACGCACGTGTTCGATTCCTTTTCTTGCTTATGTTGCACTGTAGCTCTGACTCTTGTGCTTATGCTTAAATGCGCTAGTGAAAACACGCATTTAGTGATGGCACACATTGGACAGTAACTTTAAAACCGATCAATGCCCTACACCGTGTATCTTTGTTTCTTTTCAAGTGCAAACACTAAATTATAATGTCGGTGTAGATGATTTACGTACATCAGACGGGTTGTCGAGAAATGGCTGATCGAGGTGTGGGGCGACCATCTTGTCGGTGAACGGCAGACCAAAGCTATCCGGGTTTACAACGATTTCAAATACGGATCTGAGAAATAAACCAAACAGGAAAACACCCTTAAGTAGGCAATCTCATTTCCGTTGATTTTATATACTGAGCGTGTTGAAAGCGTATTAGCAAGAAATGAAAAATATATAGAAAAAAGAAAGAAAGAAAATTGAAGAACATAAAAATATTATGTCAAACTTTTTGGCAGAAATAATTATGGCCCCTCTTTGTTTAGCTACGACCTCCCTCCCAAAAATCTGATTCCCCCCCCCCCCCCCCCTCCTAGTTTACGAGAAAATAAATTGGGAAGGGGAGGGGGGATGGGTGGGGAGGGGCTGGCAGCTCAGTTCCTTCCTTCTACACTCACCCACTGATGGTTGACCTGATGTATCCCGCGACCCGTTCAGCCAGACGTGTCAGTTGACCCGGCTCTATGGGAATATCAGTCATGAACACAAAGCCGTATTTTCTGAGGAGATCGCTCCATTTGCACACCCCATCGTTGTCCAATAGAATCTCCTCAAAGTTCATCTGTGGAATGGTCCCTCTCTTATCGTTTCCCCACAGTGCAACGTGGTTTGGTATGATAGATTTCGTAGGTTCTCTACTCTCCGGAAAACGTCTTTCCTGCAGCCAATCAGCTCTAAAGATGCTCACGTGATTGTCTGGCCATCTTATTCCTAGCTGGACATTGTCTTCAGAGACACTCACCTTGATGTCGTCATACTTCAAGTCACAATACTGAAAGAAGGATAAGCAGGAACGGATATAATTTTTTGCGCTCCAAAGAGCAAATGCGGCCATTAGTCACGTTACGGCGACTGATTCGTTTCTGAGTACCATAAAATAATAAAAAGACTGACTGCAGACTTGACCAAATGTGCATTTGGTAGTCAGAGGAGGATGTGTCACAAGAGTTCAACTAGGGGTATGGAGCGGAGCTGAGGAACTGTGATACATACGCTCATCACATCGGACAGCCTCAACTTTAAGTTCGGATCATAACACGACAAGCACTGACAATTGTCTCGTAAGTACACGAGGGGATATCGATTGGTTGTGCCGTCCCTCCAAGTCACATTGATGGTCTTTTCTGTCCACTGTGCTCTGGCTTCCTGAATAAGTCGAGGCTGAGGAGGGCTGTGCGTGAGGAGCCTGACATGGGAGACCAATGAGGCGCAGCGAGGTAAAGACCGTTTACCCAAAAGACGCAACATCTTCAAATCCTGGAAAGAAGCCCTGTAATGAGACTTTAAATAAAATAAAATAATCTCAAAATATCTGCGAGATTGTATTGTTTGGCAATAAAATTAAGGCCTTGTACTCCACACTAAGCCGTGTTCGTTTGTAAACGCATTTTGTTTTTCGCTTTGAAAAAGTTTTCCGTCCACACAGTAGCGTTTTCGAATTCTATTTGTTCCGTTTTGAAAAATCAATTGACAGAGAAGCGTAACCGTGACTGAGTCTCTAGCATGACGTCACGCCGATCGGTTTATATCTCCCAGAGCCTTTGATTTTGTCGGGCATGCGCGTAAGACATCGGAGGGTCTGGGTACGAGATTGGGCCCACGTTCATTTAGAAATCTGCGCATGCTCAATCCGGGCATTTAGGTCGGTTGGTCCAGCGCATTAGTGTGGACCCCGATTTGAAAACGATAGTAAGTGTGGACGGAAAACTGCGTTTTTTGTATATGAAAACTCCGTTTTTAAACGAAAACGGATTAGTGTGGACGGGGCCTTCGTTAGAGCCTTGCGTAATTCGTCACGGCGGTTGATCACGGTCAGTCTCCTTTATGAGAATAGCACTCTTCTGAAATCCTCTCGGAAATAAAAAAAAATCCCTTCAAACTTCTCTGAATAGGTAGGTAATAAAGTATTTATCTATGGTTTGTGGCGTCATTCATTGCCGTGATCAATCGCCGTGACCAATTACCCTCCAACAAAAGTTCAAATGACCTGTGGTCTCCGCCTGCTATGCATAAAATGCTGAGAAAATTGTAATTTGTCCAAATTTTAAGGACTTTAGGGCTGGTTTTCACAAGCCCATAAGCATTAGCATAAGCATAAGCACAAGAGAGCGATTGACAATTCATCTTTACAAGTCCGTGCAGATAATAAATTCACTTCTGCTGGTCGTTTCATGTAGACATAACCTGTTAGGTGGAACTTTGGATTAAAGGTCATTCACACTCTCAGCTTCTGGGCTCCTCTCGTGTTATTATAATCCCGGCCTTTTCTTACCCTTGTGCTTGCACTTGCGTCGAGACTGTTGTTTTTAGTGTGACACAAAAACCGTGTGTTGTGCGCTTAGCACTTGCACCGGTTCTTTGCCTTGTACCACCTGCGCCGTAATCATTCAAAACGGTGGACTCGCCTTCAATACAGGAGTGCCGACCACGTTCCGCGACTGAAACAGGTTCAAGAGTGAAAATCTCAAAAGCTATTTTTTTACCGAGCTCACAGTCTACTTACGTTTTTGAATGTTTTAGTTAGTCGTCGGGTAATTTACTTCACTCCTTATAGAGAAGCGCAGTCGTGCTCATCGCGTCAAGGGTCACTTAACAACGACATTAGAAAGAGGCATTTTAAATTGCACGCGAGAGCACAACGACCCAAGACAGGTCAAGTTAACATATCACGTGCGCCTTTTGTGTTCCCACTGTTCGCCCCGGTCGCAACACGGTAGCAGATATGCTTGTTATGGTTAAATTGTGATAGGGTCTTAATTTTCGGAAACGAAGTGCGTTTTACCGACCATCATGGCGTCAAGCCACGTTTCTTTCAGCTCCTTCGTTACTATCTATTTATTACTCCGAAACCATCACCTGCTCCATCGCCAAGCTCAACCTGACTACAACAGATTACCAGGCCCAAGCCACTCTTCACCATACTGCGACACTACCTGCCCAACATACTGTTACGATGCAGACTCACAAAGATTTAATGGAGTCCGTCGCCGCCATCTTGGGGCACAATTCCGGGCGGGACATTTCCACTCTAGAATGCCCTACAGCCCAAACTCCGTAGCTACTCTCCAAGTTTACAAGCTTCTTAACTGTGGAGACATTAATCCCAACCCTGGCCCCGTGAAACACCCGTGCACATTTTGCAACAAGCCAGTCGCCAAAACTCACCGTGCAGTCAACTGCCAAGGTTGCGGTCTTAAGACACACATCAAATGCGGAAACATCTCTGCATTAAGGTACAAAGAACTTCAGGCCCAGAATCAGAGTAACTGGACATTCCAGTTATGTCTCGGAGCTCACTCCCCAGTTAACAACACAAACTCTATATTTCGCCCGTCAAACGAAGACACAAACGAGTCGATCTTATATCCCTCGCTCCAAAATGTCATCTATGCAACCCGAGGTCTCAAGATCGCTCACCTGAATGTAAACGGCCTCATGGGGAAGATTCTGGGCATTAAGGTACTCTTATCCGCAACTAAAGTTGACATTCTAGCTATATCTGAGTCACACTTAAGCAGTGAGATCCCGAAAAGGACATCAGCATAGATGGATACAGAATTACTAGAAATGACCGCAGTGACGGTCGTAGGGGTGGTGGCTCCCTCATCTACTTTGCAGAATACCTCCATGCCTTTGAAAGATGTGATCTGTACTAAGAAACCTTGCCATTGGAAGCCACATGGATTGACATAACCATAGACTCCCAAAAGCTGCTTATTGGATCAATCTACCAGCCCCCAAACTGTAACAAATTTTTTCGATAACTTCTCTACTGTTATGGAGAAAATCTGGATTAAAAGAAACAACATTATTCTCTTGGGAGACTTCAATGTAAATGTAGCAGTGCGAAGATCAAAGACTTCGACAGCAAATCTGTAACTGTGGACTTTACTTTATTCCCGAGCTTCTGCAAAATGGCTTTACAGAGGGAATACCCAAGTCTAACTCTGAACTAATCGAATGTTACACGGATAGATATAGCATACAGGACAATAGGGCTATTGATTACAAACATTACAACAGATCATAGGCATTTCCTAGGCGTTTCCGAATTAGATGAATAGAGAATAGAATCATTGCGCTCATCACACGAAGGAGAACGCAACCCTAATCTCAACCGGATTTGGGTACCGTGGGGTCGATGGGATACCTGTCACGTGCTTTCCGCAGCCGCAAGAAATCGAGATTTTTCGTTGGTGGGCGATGTTCCAAATCTGCGCCATTTTGAATAATTACTATAGGCGCTGTGTCGCACGATTGGCTCTGAATGATCACACTGAGGTCTATCAAAGGCAAAGACAGCTACTTTTCACTGAAAGAAGCCAATATCTGGGATAATAAGGGCAGCCGACAGCAAGAATTCCACAGAAAAATGTAACTCGACTCGCGATTGCCGTATTTCAGTTTCTGCGTTGATGAAAATATACTCAATATGCAACCGACACTTTACTTATGTTCCAGATACTTATCTCGAAGAAATATACGGCTTTGTGGAGACATAGGTATCGCGGTGATTCAATCGCAAGCCACAGGATGGTCGAATTGTGAAACTCTCGTTTGCAACTCAACTTATTTCTTCCGACGAAGGTATAAGTGTGATCTAAAATCACACTTGACCATGTCTTACAATTTTCGTATATCTTCAAAGAATTAAAACAAAATAAAAAGAAAGAAAAAGAAAAGAAAATAAAAGAAAGAAAAAGTTTTGGTTTAATATTGCTTGGCCGGGGTTCGAACCCGGACCGCACGGTCTTCGTGCTGCTCACTTCCGGTTTCAGACGAAACCCACGAACTTTTCGAGACCGTTATAGGGAAAAGCATTTTAGAACAAAAACAACTCCAAGCAAAGAGAAGTCGAACGCACCTGATTAATCTCTGATTACTACTAGTTATACGGTAATAAATGGAAACAAAGATAAAATTGATGACGTAACACAAACCTTCAGACGGGACGTGACTGCAGTGTCTGCATGGAATATGTGACTACTAAATAGGGGGAGTACCCAGTTGATGAATGCTTGGTACAGTTGTATGCATGAACCAGCGGCACTACATACTCTGGCCAGTCTTTCTTCTTATCTCCATCAAGAGTGCCCAACATGCCAAGCAGTACGTGTTCTGTTAATAAACCCCTCTGTTTGGCCATTTCCCTGGGGATGATAGGGGATGGTTCTAGTCTTCTCAATGCCAGCCATCTTGCACAGATCCTTGATAATCTTTGACTTAAAGTCGCGACCTTGGTCGGAGTGTTGTCGCTGAGGGAAACCGACGTTTACCAGTATTTTCTCCCACAACAGCTTGACAACAGTGGGGGCTTTCTGACTCTGGGTTGGAAATGCCCAGGAGTACTTGGTAAAACTGTCTGTCACTACCAATACATGCTCGCAACCTCCTTTCCCTCTCTCCAGCGACAAGAAGTCAATGGCCAAGAGCTCCATTGGCCAGCGAGACTGAAAACTCTCTCCCAGCAGTCCGATTTATTTTTTTTTCCGAGCCAGCAAAAAAGCAGATAGATCTCATGCCAACCCGGACAGGTTGCAGTGCGGAACACATATTTTGTGGAACAGCTCCGATGGGTGCTCCTCGAGACGTAAGAAGAAAACCGATTTTTGGGTACCAAATGAGCAAGTTAGCAAGCAACGCTTTTGAAAGGCAGGCAACATTTGTACGTCAGTTTTCGCCGTTTGATTCTGTCGCGATGTTTAAGGTTGTTGCTCGCAGTTAAACAGGACGCGTCTTCAGTTCAACACAAAATCTACTTTTAATTAAATTCAAAACACGGTGTTGTGGACATGGCACATGGGACAGCTGAATAATGCACTGCACATGTCGGTAATGTCATCAAACATGGCGTCCCAAACAGTGCTCCTGAAGTCCTACAAGGCACAACAGTGCGTTTTAGACATGCGTGGAAGAATGTTTTACAAATTGAATTTTAATACTACATCAAATCCTCTATTCGACACACTAAAACTAGTGTCGCTTCAACCCGCTTCAACCGTACACCCAGGTTTAATGCGTTTCTCTGCAGGACTCTTGAGAGGCGTTACTGTTGTTTTTAAATCGTTTCAATAAGAGCGGGGTGCGGAGTATTGCGCAATATAGTGAAACTTAAAATAAAAACAAAGCTAAAACAAACACACTCATTTAAAATTCATGAAATGCACAAAGATTGTATTCTCTCTTCTTCCACTCTTATGAATATAATGAAAGCTGGCCACAGATAATATAAAAGCAAGCATGCATGGAATTTATCACCTTTTCACACGCCGGAAACAGATAAGTGACCGAAAAATGCGATCGAGTGCAGTCTTTCGCCAGAGACATATCATACAGCATGGACAAGCTGATTGGACTTTAATCAAACTGCGCTCACTCTTGTGGTCGCAACACCTTGTGCCCTTCCCCCACAAAAACCACCACAAAACGACTGTGAGCAGACTAGCCGTCTAACGTGTGAAATGTCATTACTTGACTGTCATATAGGTTGTGTTTTCACTATGACACTTTACACTAGTGTAACGCGAAAATTCCGGAAGTTCCAATGAAAACACCTAGGATGTAACTCACGTAAATTTTCATTAGTGTAAATTGCAAAGTGTTTTCACCGGGATTTTTGGGTTATAATTACCGGAAACCGAGCAAAAATACACGACCTGAAAAGATGGTGTAACGCGGTGTGTACTTAAGCGTAGCCAATTGCAGCGCTCCATTTTCTGCCAAGCTGTCAAATACTGTACACACCCAACTTTAACAAAATCAAGACGTCTTTCTCAGCGCCAAATTTCTTTGCATTCTTGAAGAGTAGGAGTGAAGATCGCAATCAATCAAGTTCTTCGTGGCGTAAAATTGTGTCTTGTCGCATTATGTGTGGACCAACCAGTCCGCAAATGAAGTGAAATGTATTCCTGTTGACACGAAAATGTTCACGCCACAAATTGTCCCCATACTGGTTAAGCAACATTTGCTCAAACCAAAATTGAGGTCTGAAACGAACCCATTCCGCTTTGGCTCTTCTCCGAGGCTCAACTTGTCTACATACAGATCTAAATGCCGCTATCCGCTGCCTCCGATTTTGCAGTAAATGCTGCCTTAATCGGTGAAATTGTCGCCTTCGTCGGCGCAAGCGAGCGAGACTACGAACTGCCGCGACAAGCAACAGAATTACAAACACCGCATTCTCTTCTCCCGACATCTTTCAAAACATGTGCTTTGTAGAAAACGGAAGTGATGACAGATCATATGTCAACTTAACATTTCTGATTTCAGTGGTGAAAACAGTGGCGCGCCTACATTAGTGTTAGTTGGTCAGCAAACAAAACCCTCGAGGAAAATTACGCCAGTAAATTTCGCTAGTGAAAACACAACCATATAGTCAGTGTGCGATGTGACTAGCGTTTTTGAACTCTATTCTCGAAAACTTTAATTCAATGTTAAACATGCGAATGTTATTTGTGGCTAGCTTTCATTCAATTAATGCTTTACTGCGGCTCTCTGAGCACATAAGAGTGGGAGACGATAGAAAACAATGTTTGTGCATTTCCTGAGTTTTAAATGAGATTACAGTGTGTTTGTTGCAACTTTGTCTTTACATTTATTTCGAATTTCAATAGATTACGCAACACTCCGTACTCCGCGCTTTCCACTAGACCGATTTTGCACCACTTGGTTAGAGTGTTTAGATTTGTCCCTAGTTTAAGGACTTAATAAGCCGCACCTACTGTCACAGTTTTCGGCACGAAAGAGTAAAAAGACAAAAGGTCTCATTGTTATTAAAATAAGGTGCGGGGTTTATTAGCAAACGAGGCAGGGCAAAACGTTCTCGCCGCGCGCAAAATGGAACAAAAAATGACACGTTCTTAAACGTTGCTTGCGAAAAATTGATCACGTCAGCTAATAAACCAGTTGATCTGGTTCCTGACGAGTGAATTACGATCCTACCTTTGCCCTCGTCCGGGCGTTTAGGCTACGTTTACACTTCTCTGTGAGTCTTGAATTTTATCATTCATACCGGGTAGGATTTTGAGCCGTTGCGAAAACCTATCCGGCATAGTGTAAACACGAAAAGATCGGTCCGGAGCGACTTTGGCCGAAAAACCTATCCGGTAAAGTATAAACACGGAACAGCTTTGTCACAATCAACGCAAATCGGAGCGTTTTCCTATCCGATACGGGTCCGTGCCACGTTTCAAAAATCGCTCCGAAAACAGCGTATCCAATGTAAACGGAAGGCCTATCCGGTACGTTTTTGCGGCGCTACGGAAAGCTATCCGGTATAGTGTAAACGTAGCCTTATCATCAATCGAAAATATGAAGTCGTGTAATAAGATTTTGTCGAGGACGAGGGTAAAATGTCGAGGTTAAAATGTCGAGGGTAAAATGTCAAGGGTTGAGCTAAACGTTGCACGCTTAACGTCGCCCTCTTGTGTTTATGCATGGGAGCAGTGAAAACCAGGGTCTACGGAGTCATGCATCTTTGCAAGTCAGTGCACAGGCGGCCCAAGCTCGGTGACGAAATGTTGCACAACTCAAGATTATAAGGAAATGTATGGGGATTTTACCGATCCACGGAAAATCATAGAATTTGATAATGAAACTCAAACTAAACGTTTGCTACTCGTTAGTAGTTGTCTCCTGTTTCCCTTGTATCGGGCAGTATTAGTGGATTTTCCGTGGATCGGTAAAATCACCATACCTTATAAGTTTGAGTTGTGCAACATTTCGTCACCGACGGAGCTTGGGCTGCCTGTGATCAGTGTAGATCATAAATTCACTTTCACGTGGACAGTATCTCACCGGTTCGTTGCCTTGCACCACTTGAGATGTAACCATGCAAAACGGACTCACCTTCGATACAAGTCCTGCCGTCCACGTTCTGTGACTGAAACAGGATCAAGAGTGAAAATGGATTTCCAAAAAAGGAGTTGCTGTTTCCAAAGGTCATGATCAAGGTCGCGTTGTGTCGTAACGTAACGCAGTTTGTTGCGTTATGGGCTTTTATTAACTTAAGAACGTTCGCGCCAAAAACTTCTAACGTTCAGAATTTTTTCAAATTTCTGTAATATAGTTAGTTGTAAACTAATTTATAAAATGTAAAAAAATTTGGGGGTCACCAGTATGGCGTTCCAATCCCGCCAAAAATCAAAGTTGGAACACAACATTGCACTTGACAGATCAACAATGAACTTGAAAGATCAACTTTGGACATCATCCCTTAACTTTAGACTTGATAGAGTTCAACATTGAACTTGAGCCATCAACTTTGGACTTGGATCATCGACTTTAGACGCTAGCCATCAAATTTAGATTAGATCGTCTTGCAGTTTGCAATGTTGGACTTTGCGACGCAATGTTCAATGTTGAGACGTGAGAGGCGTACCAAGCCCGCCAAAAATCCCATAATAGTTTTGAAGAGCGGCTTGGTAACCTCCCCTTTCTTCCCGGCATGGAATCCAACATGGCGGACATACAAGTGTAAAAATAAATGTTGAAATGTGCTATAAATGACGTTATCTCAAGAATAAATAGGCTCGAAGACCCTGACGAGATTGGCGCAATCATATGAAGGATGGACTACATAAACAGGATGATTGTTAATTTGGGCCTTGAGGTGAACACTATGTGCAGTTTGCACGATGCTGTTGCGAATATCGAGCTGAAGTACCGTCGTCGTACGGAAGTGGCAGATGCAGGGTACCAAGCTTGTTCGAAGAACACTGGCAGTCGTGGAAGACCAGCATTCGATATTCCGAACGAACAGTTATCGTTTTTATTGGAACAAGGATTTGGATGGATTTTCCACAAAAGCAACTTGAATAGTGTCATTTGGACAGATGCTTGGTGTGCCATTTACAATCTTTCTTCTCACCATCAGCTAACTGAACTTTCTTGAGTAACAGCTCAGCATCGATCACTGCATCCTCCATGGATGGAAAAACCTTGCTTGTAATGCAGGGGTATTTCCTAAGAAGATCCAAATCCTTGTTCCAATAAAAACGATAACTGTTCGTTCGGAATATCGAATGCTGGTCTTCCACGACTGCCAGTGTTCTTCGAACAAGCTTGGTACCCTGCATCTGCCACTTCTGTCAAATGAAAATGACAAGGGAGGATTTTGAACTGAAACCTTACCCGATCTTCCGAAGAAGGCAGTTGGAAATTTATTGCAGATTTGGTGATACGTTTTACATGGGGTCACACCGCCGTTCTAAACAAATATTGAAAAAGTAAATCTAGTTCTGTATAAGCTATTTCGAAAATCAGAAGCACATTACTTCATTTTTTCATAATCAATTTCTTTGTTTTTCTTTGAAAATGATAAAAAGCTTGTAAATATTTGGCTTCTTCTTTACAACCTGCTTCTTGTGAAGGCGTGTTTCTCTATATAATAATCAACAAAATCTTTAGTTGTAATCTATTTCTTCGTCGCTACAGCTGCAGAACATGCTACTATCTTTCGGAGATAAGAAGTTTATGACAATTTGTCATTGCAATCTGACTCGGACAAATCTGGGTTCCGAATGGAGCGGAAAAATGTAATGTCATCAAGCTTTCCATTACACCAGGCAATATACCAGCCTCTCTTATTTACATTATCTGTTCCTTAACAAAGAAAAATAGTTTAACATGAAACAATTTGAACTTCAAGAGCCCAAGTTAGTTTTGTAATTAGGCCTGTTTCACATGCGTCGAATACGATGTAAATTAGCTGAAACAATAGATTTTGCTCATTTGCACTGTATTCGACACATATGAAGTTTGACGTTTAAAACAAGCCTAAGGCTCCGGTCGCACTCGTAACTTTAACGACATAAATATCGCCATTTTCATCATTTGAAATTCAAACAGCGCTTGTCACCAGAAATATATGTCAGCAAGTTGCTACCAAACATTGAAGAAACCGTCATATTGCCCTCGATGCTGAGATATTCTCGACTAAACTTCCTAGTGCGACCGGGCCCTAAGTGAGCTAATTGTGTGGTGTGAATTTTTATCAGATAAAATCCAATTCAGAAAAGCAAGTTACTGCTGTATTACTTCGAGACTAAAGGAACTTCGGTTTCTTCCATTTCCCACTTCATTGATACCAACCAACACGAACCAAAAACCACAAACAGACAAAAGGCGCGCAGTCCACGTCAATCAGGCCGATACCATGGTTACAGGTCAGGTATGATCTACAAAAGCCAAGAAGACTAGGTGAGCAGTGCTTCCGGTGAATTTGTTGCCAAATACCCCAGAACGCAAGTAAAATTATCGGGGTGTCGCAGAGGTCATGCACTCGAATTATTTTCTGGGCTTTCTTTGCGACTCCTTAGTTGCTCCGAGCTACAACTTTTTCCATTACCATTCTCGACCCGTTGTTCACATACATGATCTAAAATACATATACACATAACTTAACAAATCAGATAGTACCTGGCTTTTAATTGGCTGTTGGTTCCGATGGTGAGTCTCCTGTCTCCGGAGTCTCGGTCGGCTCATCTGATGTGAAAAACAAAGCATCTATAGCAATATGTTGACTTGATTTTTTAGTAGCTTGGTTTGCCATGTTGGATCCACTAACAACGACCAATCTGACAGTAATAGTGACCCTCGAGATTATGAAGCAACTTGAGCAGTTGTTGAAGTTCATCCAACATGGCCGCTATGACGTCACATTAACAGTACCTTCCCCCCCCCCCCCCCCCAAAAAAAAAGTAAAGTAAAGTAATGAAAAGCCCATGTTTATACAGCATAACGTACCCTCACTCTTACTGTCCTTTTCGTCCTTCTCCTCCGCCGCCGTCTTGTCAGCGCGGAAGAAAATTCGCGCGCTGTTCAGCGAGAAGTAAACCAGCTCGAACTCCTGGGGTTTTAAAACAAACGAAACGTCAGGGCCTGTTCACACTGGGCATTTCTTAACGACGAAAAGATAGTGTGCACACCAGCTCCGACGAGGAGCCAACGCTTAAAACGTCAATAACACTGTTTTTACGGCGCCGACGAAAATCAAAACTAGTTTCCTATGAGAGCTACTTTGGTCTTTTCATTCATAGCCTGCGTAGCTGGCGGTCTCATTCGATGCGGTTGAACAGCGTCATTTTGTACTGGTTGGCAGCGGGGAGATTGAGGGCGAGCGACCAAGAAGGGCGGGGGCAATGGGGTGGCTTGATGTAGCTCTTCTCCTTCACCTGTTGATACGTGTTGAGTCGTTTGAGCGTCAGGTTCATTGTCTGCTGCAGCTTTTCGTCTCTCACTCCACGAGCAAGAGACGTCTTCACGTCAGCCTGATGGAAGAAAAAGAAACAAACTAAGATTAAAATTGCACGGATTGTGGGCTCATTGCACGGGAACTGGCGCAAACTTCAAAGCAAACCTTTCTTGGCATAACTCACAAATTGTGTATAAAACTTGGTGAACTTCGTTCCAGAAAACCGAAATAGCAGCGTGCCTTTGAAGCTCTGGACCTGGTTGTTCAAGGTCCGATTAAGATAACCCAAGATTAACCAAATTATTTTTCTTGACCTCTTCGGCACCAAACTGCGGGGTTTTAATCAAATATTACTGCAACTCAAATCATATCGAGAAAACCGTATTGCGAGAGAAACGTGACAGAAACGTTCGGATCTAATCCAGGATTAGCCCAATTGAGCTTTGAGCAACCAGGCCCTGAAAGACACCACGCATAACACTAGTGTAGCCTGCAAGCAGGCTCTCTAAAATCTGGAAACATCAAAATGCACGCGCGGGGCATGGGACGAGGACAAAAATCAATGAGGGGTCGGGGCCACCAAACTTTCACACCAAAGCGAAGGAACTGGATCTCACCTTTTCCTTGGCGTACTTGTCACGTACGGATTGGAACCAGTGCAGCGAGTCAAACTCGTGGTATTGGTCAAGCAGCTTCAGAATGTAAGCGACACCTGGGGATGGCAGAGAAGATATGGTGACTGTCGCTACTTCACCTTAGTCGGCAAAGCGCTGGTTACCAGGGATTTGTCGATCTCTCGGGCTTATTGGCTATGGACGACAGAACATCTGGTGGCGCCGCCTGAGAATCTCACCTCGGCCTCATACTTGTAAAACCGGTTTGTGGTTGGTCAAACGTGCCACAATTCGACCAATTGCCGACGGAATTTATAAGTGTACGAATAGAATAATAATCAGTCAGCCGAGACACTGAAGCAGGATTCATACAGAAGGTCACACTGGAGCTTCTTTCGTTAATAGTTCTTCCCATAAATCGATAAAAGATAAAACTCTGAAACTCAATGCAGCCACTTTTGTCGGACAGAGCAGTGACGAATAAACTGTTTTTACATTTTTGGACAAGGATTCTCTCGCATGCGACAACAGGGACCTTAAGATGCAGGACGGGAGAGAGGACGGCGACGTCTCCGGAAGTGAAATTGCCACTCAGACGATCACTGCGCATGTTAGGAATAAATTATGTCCCCGTCCTGTCGCGTCTCCGACGGCAAAAACAGTAATCTCACGTTGTGGTGACAACGTCGTACTTTTTCGCTTGATTTAGGCAAGAAAGATAACGTTTACGACCTGAAACCTAAACGAGGAACACTGAACATATTCTTGAGCCGTATGAAGTTTACTTGAGCATTTTATTGCGGATTATTCCGCGATTTGCGAGCATCGCTGTCACAGGAGATTTTGCAGTTCGTTCGAGATATGTCAAGCGGCCAGGAAAAGCAAATTATTCGCCCTGAAACCTCGTAAGTACGATCAACAGAGTATAAACTCTCCACGGTTTTATGAATTGTCTTTTTGAACCATTTTCTTTCCTTAATATTCGAGTATCGAAAAACATGTATTGTTTGCTTGAATCTTCGGTCATTAAATCGTTTGTTTACTGCGTGTGTTTGATGTATTCGTCCGAATGCTGATCTTCACAACACAAGCTCTCAATATAGATGTTTAGCCCGCTGAATGTGTTTGTTTTAATATCTGTGTATTGCAATCTCGCACACGCCGATTTCGGCAGAACGAATTGAGACAGCTTAGTCAGCTTGTTGATTGTAATTTCAACATGTCGCGAAAAGCTCGCTGTTACCACTTATAATATTTATCCTCGATTACTAACGATTCAACATGTAGGCAGGTTTCTGTCGAACGAGTCTGCACTCGGCAGGATCAATATATTCCTCGATACGAAGGGGCTTTAGAAACGTTTTGCTCGTACAAAACCACAAATTCATCGGAGCCAATGTTCTATAGTTATATATCTCATGTGCCATGATCATAGAGTCGCCAGTGTTTAAAATGGTACAGCAAAACTAATCAAGTTATCCGACGTTCTGCTTAGCCGTCGTGCTGTTTCTTAAGTACTTTGAAAAGCATGACACGACCGCGTCCTCTGCCCAATCCTCTCGCGGATTTGCCGTCGCCGTCGTGCTCTCCCGTCCTTTATCTTAAGGTCCCTAACGTTGAATACGAGAAGA
This sequence comes from Plumapathes pennacea, assembly GCA_964036295.1. NCBI lineage: Eukaryota > Metazoa > Cnidaria > Anthozoa > Antipatharia > Myriopathidae > Plumapathes > Plumapathes pennacea. The sequence goes on along the minus strand of OZ038465.1, from coordinate 3,311,170 downwards.
CGGAGGAGCTAAGTCATGAGCAGTTCATTAATTGCATGGACAGAGAAATGTATTTTACAACCGCAATCTCAAAATGCTTCAGTTCATACCCATGACAAATCCGTCATCCGTGAAGGCCGCGCCAACTTTGTTTTTCTTGTTTAACTTCTCCTTGCAGCTCAACATGTACTCCACAAAATTCATGGTCTGCAAGAGAAACGGTAATTGTCTCACGACAATGGACACGGGAAGAAGTCCAAGAAAAATCACATGACACACGGACAGCGATATGTACTGGGGCCGACGCATTCGTCCGGTCGGAATGTCACGTGATATCTCCATTTAGGGGAAATACAAATATCGTTATTGTTAATCGTGGGTTTAGAAAAACGCCAAAAAGCTGCTGTATACACAACTATTTGGTGAATAATAATCAAAGATCGGATTCAGGACATTTTGTAATACCGAGAAAAGGCAAACTGGAAACCATCTGCCATGTTGTTTTGGGAGAAATGCGTTGGCTTCCGACCGGGCGAATGGACAGACACGTGCAAAGAGAAGAGTAAGAGAAATATGTACCCCAGGTAGGAAATGTAAACACAAACAGGGCCCGGTTTTTCGAAAGTCGATTAAACTAATCCAGGATTAACGAAATTCTTTCTCTCGACCTCTCTACCAATAAACTGCAGGGTTTTGTTCAAAGATGGATTAAAAAGCTCGTTCCAGCTTAAAACGTTGCCAAGAAAGCCGTTGTGGACGAAACTTTCACGTTTTCAGGCTTACATAAGGCCAGAAAGTTTATACCTAATCCAGGATTAGCCTAATCGTTCTTTGAAAAACCAGGCCCAGAAGAACTGACGAAAATACGGACAAGGAAAAAGACACAGATCGGACACGGTCCAGGATAAGACAAGCCCAAGCATAAAATTAGGCACAAGTGCAAACCCTGATTATTTCGCAGGTTACACTTAAGTCTGTTGACTCACCAACGGAGGAACAATGACATAAAAGTTCCTCAAGTGCATATTCTTCGCACCTCGAAACTCTGGCGCAAACACATCGACTAGCAGCTGCAAGCAGACAAACGGCAGAGACAATATATGACTTAAGAACTTCAAGTGGGAAATTAAAGAAAATTCCAGATTGTTTTCCAGATGGAAGAGAAAAGACGCGCTTGCGCTTTCGATGTCCAAATGAAAGCTACCGTGCTCGACAGCGTTCATGTACAGTTATGATGATACAAAGAAACAAAGAAACAACAACAACAGAACTAGTTATTTTTTAAAATGACCAACCTTGAAATACTCTGTTGCACCAGCGAAGTTCTTGTTCAAGTTGTCAATGGCAGCATCTAGCGTCCTGACAACACCAAACGATAGCACATGAAGAATACAACAGTCGAAGCTCTCATAAGCGATCACCTCGGGAATTCGACAAGGTGGTCGTAACTAGAGCTGGTTGCTTACGAGAATAGGTGGCTCTCGTGTACTGCGTCACCCTCAAATAATAGAGGCTGGTCATTTTATACGGGAGCTTTTAGTATAAAGTCGCTCGGAATGTTTGAGTCGATTGTACTTTGGTGACGATAATTATTATTCAAGAACCTGCTTCAGGATATTTAATAAATTTCCACTGGTTTGCCGTGGTGTGGACTCTTATTTACCACGATTTACGTCATCACATGGTCAAAATGTTGTGGACTCACGAGGCGCTTTGCCGAGTGAGTCCGCAACTAATTTTGACCATGTGATGACGTAAATCGTGGTAAATAAGAGTCCACACCACGGCAAACCAGTGGAAATTTGTTTTTTACCACAACATTTAGAAATATACAGGAAACTTTCGTTGTATTTCGCTGCAAAACGTGACATGCTGGCGTCAGCTGGCGTCAGCATCATTGTCTGGACTCTTATTTACCACGGTAAATCGACCAATCAGAGAGCGAGAAACTAGTGTGTTGTGGTAAAACGACCAATCAGAGAGCGAGAAACTAGTGTGTTGTGGTAAAACGACCAATCAGAGAGCGAGAAACTAGTGTGTTGTGGTAAAAGAATGAATTAGAGTATGACACTCCACGACATGATTTGTGTATTCCGTTGTAGCATGTTTTTCTCTAAAACATGCAAACATAAAAAGAAGCGTACAAAGTAGAGAGCAAACAAATTAGAGCAAAGCAAATAATTTCTGTTTTGAAGACTGAACGACACAACTAACCTGGCTGCTTGCACACATTCTACTGACAGTTTCTCCTCCGTGACGAGGTCTTCAAATGTCACGATGTCTTCCAGGTCAGGAACAAACCTTTGTCACGCAAGAGATCGTGATGAGTACACGTGTCATGCAAGGTACCGTTACATGTTGTGTTAGTCAACCGTCAGTTTTAGTTATGTTTACTGTGTACAGACCTAATGGCGTTGCTACAGCAATGGAGGCCACCCGAACGGATCATTCTGATGTAGCCCATGGCATTTCCTGCAAATAACAATGCCGTATGCGAAGTCTTGTTTAAAATTCCTTCAGTTACAACGATTGATAAATAAAGGGTGAAAAAGAACTGCGCAAAAAGAAGTTAAAGCAACAAAGGAACAAGAACAGGAAAAAAAAGGACAAGAAGAACTGAACGGAACAAAAATGGACCTACCCCCCCCCCCCTCTTGTTATGTGATGCGTTAAATTTGATTGTGACGTAATGTTCTAAAAGGAATGGGACGAGACAACGCAATACACTAAGCGAACGAGTTTTTTGGAGAATAAAATGGCGATATTGTTCAACGCAATGTACGAAACGTGAGAGTTGCTGTATACCCATAACAAGGCTGGTATAGAACCAGATATAAAACACAAGCGAGACCAAGAAAAACGTACAGTAACAACAACAACAAGTACAGTAAATGACAACAACACAGGTACAGCAACAACAACGAAAGGGAAAACCTCAACAAGAATATATTTGGATGACACCGACCAACTCAATCTGTGTCACAGAAGGAGGTCTTATTCACAGTTTGGATACAGCTTGTCCTGATTCAACAACACACTCACCGATCTGACTGATGAGCATTCTGAACTGGTCCAAGTACGTGAAACCGTCTGGGGTGAGGCCGAGTTTCCGGATTCCTTTGTTGAATTTCTCCGCTCGGTCGAATGGGTATTTTTGGTTAATCTCTGTTTTGTTTTCTTTGAAGAAACGGATATCCTGTGGCCGAGAAAATAGGAGAGCAGGCAATACAGGGCATACGCAGGACAGGATTGCAGAGTTTTGAGAAAATACCTTGATCTAGTTCAAAATACATCTCGAAAAATCATTTTCAAGCTAAATATGACGGCAAAGTTTAGACAGATTCCAAGATTGGTTTAATCGTGCTTTCGACAACTGAACCAGAGCCGCAAAACAAACAATAACAACGACTGGAACAAGAGTTATACAATCTAACGCACAAAACTCGGTGAAGCTAACCTTGATGATGCGGGCTTTGATGTGTTCGTCGTAGAGGAACTGCGAAAAAATGAAGAATTTCTTGCGCAGAAATTGGTACGTGAAATTCACAGTGGTGTTCATGATGCCCGCTCCATGTGTCCGGATCGAGTTGGCGATGTGGCGAATGTTGATTGTGTTGAGATGCTTGTTGTTAGACGCACGTTCAACAAAGATCTGACACAAAAGAAAACACAAACAAACAAACAAATAACAAAAATGACGCAAAATTTTGTCAAAGGAAACCTTAGATTATACTGAAGAGAGGATTGAAGGAGAACTAAATCAAAGACAAAAACAAAGAGGTAGAAAAAGAAAGAGACATACAAACGACAGAGTAAGAACTAAGTTGCTGAGAAATCAAATACGACTTCTCCTACCAACGTGGCTCAAAATGAAGGAATTCACAAGAAATGTTCATTCTTTGAACGCTCTATTATCTATCTGAAGATACAACGACGTCTTTGCTTCAAGGCAGTCGAGTTTCACAGGTTCGCCGAGTGTTTTCGGTCACCAGCGACCAATCGTTCACCTCAGTTCGCACGTACCTGATTGTTGAGATTGTACAGATAGCGGGAAACAAACACGTGGATGTTGCGCATGATTTCCAGCACATCAAGACCCTGTTACAAGTCAAGAAAGTAACAGAATTATGAAGAGAAATGCATAATTTTTTCAATTAGTTAAAGTTATTGCAACACTCCTGCATTGACAGTGATGCAAACGTCCATGGTTTTTCACTGGCGTCATCCAATATGGCGTCTCAACAGTGTTCACGGTTACAGAATTGCGTCTAATATATAGGGTTTTACAAAGCACGGCGAAACTGAAATTTCAATAATAAATCAATTCTTCTATTTGAAACACCAATTAGCAGTTTGATAATGAGCTCGACAACGGTCTTTATTTTCGGTCAAATTGTTTGCAGTCATTTTACTTAGCCAGGATTAACGGTGCCCGCACTACATTGGCCAGCGTCAAGCTCGTGCCCAGCGCCAAAAGAATGAGCGATACCACTGACCTGTTCCAGAGTCTGGCTCGGAAGATGCGCCTCGGCCAAGTCCAGCCCGTACTTCTGCCTGGCAAGATTCCTCATGTCGCCATATGTCTTCCAGTCATGCAGTGCAACAGTTGTGAGATTGTAGAAAGTGGAGTCCAGATAGTGTGTAACACGAACTGTGAACAAACGACAGCGAGACGTAAGACATTTTACAACCGTACACTGGCCGCCATATGAGCCCGCGGATACAGCCGCCTCGTATCAGCAGCATTCTGAGTCCCGAGCGGGAATATTCTGACAGGGTCTAGCAAGTCAGAGCTTTTGATTGGCTACACTACAAGCACCGCGTATGTGCCTTTGATTGCGATTTTTACCACATACTGTAACTCACAGACTTTGGGAGAATTTCATAATGATAACAGCAGACATTCACTTACCTTTGATGTTTACAAATTCATCAAAAAACCTTATCGGTTTCAGTTTCAAGAACTGCGAGAAGTCCTTTAGCCCAACCTGCAACGCGTCACCATCAGCACACGAAAAAAAAAAAGGGCCGTGAGATCATCAGCAAGACACAGCTGACGTCATAGATATTGTGTTACGTTACAGGATAATGTGCGACAAAATAAGTTAACCCATGGTTACCCCGTGCCCCGGCCGCCACGGTCCGCGTGACAAAATCAGTTAGCACACCTCGTACTGGTTACTCCGTGCCCCTGTTGCCTCGTTAGACGTGACAAGGTGCGCTGCGTGACAATGTATTGCTTTGCGTTACCAGACTAATGACGCACCTTGAAAGGGTTTCTATCATCCAGCTGAAGATGTTGGTGAATATGAAGACGAAGGTCGGTCTCGATGTCTCTACACAATGGCCGTAGCAGGTGCTGAGACAGAAAGTACACATCACAGCAAATTCGTAACCAGTTTAGTTAAACAACTAGACTGTGGCGGGTACAGTACCGGCAGATGTGAACGAGAAACATCCAAGCAAGTGGCGATTTTTTAAGGCCATTAATTTATGGATATGCTCTTATCCGATAGACTGAACTTTAGGGGAATTTTTTGGGGTATAAACTATTGTCAGTGGCTCCAAAACCCATCAATAATATTACCTCTCTTTCTCCGTTCTTTACAAGTAATGGGTCTTCTTTTCATTGAACTTGTTTTATCAAAACCCCACGACATTTTACGTTTTGCTTACGTCATTCAGCACGTCAGAAATCTCCTTGTAGAACGTATCCAACATGACTTGCGCCGAGGATTCATGGCGGACTTGCTGCAGAATGGGTACACAGTCCCGCAGGGCTCCAAACATGTACTAAATTCAAATGAAAGTAACAGCTAATGGTTAATATTATATTGGTCTGTGTGATGTGTGAGGCGGATGGTGCATGATGTGGTGATATTAATGTAATGTAATGTTATGAGGATGAGGATGATGCTAACGATCAGAATTACGATGACGATGGTAATGATGATCGCAACAGGTTTTCACACGTGAATTCTATAACGTCTGCCGCAAAGATTTTGACAAAACAGTGATGGTAGTAACGGTAACGCTAGTGATGGTAATGGTGATAATAATAATGACGGTAGTTATGATGATAATGACGAGAGTACGATTATGATGATGATAGCAAAACTCGGTAATTGCCAGGTTTTCTCACGTGAATTCTGTGTACGTCTGTCACACCCTCATAAAGATCGTCCAAATAGATTGGAAAAATCACCTGATGAAACAAAAGTCACAACTTGTTATTCTTGTGGTGCAACAACAACAACAACAACAACAACAACAACTACATCAAAGAAGTGCACTGGCATAAATATAAAGGTATCTGGGTGGTGCCAGGCTCGAGACCTTCTGTACATATTTTAGCTCACCCGATGCCAGTGGAGGAAGCCGCAGTCGCACGCTTGCTTCAGTCGAGACCTCAAATCTCCAATCATGTCAACTTTTTTCAGTACTCCTATTAAACTGTTCATCTCCTCGTCCTTGAAGGCTTTCTGTGATGCAACATTCAAAATAACTATACTGTTATATTGTCACTGCTGTTCTTATTGCTGGTGTTGAGTTTTTATCCAATAGGATAAAAGCAAACAAGGAACATTTCATTTTGTATGAGTTAGAATAACCTCTTTTATTGAGCTTGAGATTATTGTCCGGAGCCGTTCTAAACAGCAAAACTCGACTTCTCTTTAAATCGACCATGTTATTGAGCTCAAGCTAATTGCCTGAAGCTGTTCTAAGCAGCAAAACTCGACTTCTCTTTAAATAGACCATGTTATTGAGCTCGATGAGCTGATTGCCTGAAGCTGTCCTAAACAGCAAAACTCGACTTCTCTTTAAATAGACCATGTTATTGAGCTCGATGAGCTAATTGCCTGAAGCTGTCCTAAACAGCAAAACTCAACTTCTCTTTAAATAGACCATGTTATTGAGCTCGATGAGCTAATTGCCTGAAGCTGTTATAAACAGCAAAACTCAACTTCTCTTTAAATAGACCATGTTATTGAGCTCGATGAGCTAATTGCCTGAAGCTGTCCTAAACAGCAAAACTCGACTTCTCTTTAAATAGACCATGTTATTGAGCTCAAGCTAATTGCCTGAAGCTGTTCTAAACAGCAAAACTCGACTTCTCTTTATGTAGAACATGTGAGCAGCAACCTTACCATTTGGCAACCAACATGAAGTGCTAGTCTGGAGACTAATCGTCGCTCCTTGGTTCCTGGATAAATGGAAAACACTTTACGCGTCAAGCAATATTGGACTTTACACAGTGCACACAAACAGGAATCTGTTTCGATGACATTCGTAGTGTAGCAAATGATGATGAAGATAAAAAAGCTAGTAATCCCAGACTAAATGCTTTTCGATGAATTAAAACTCCACACTTAAAAAAAAAAACGTCTCGTTCACGTTTAGCAGAAGTCGACGTGCTCGATAATTCACTAAACTGTTGACACAGATGCAACAAAGGACATGCCGTGAAACCAAATGGTTCACGATTCAGTTATATTCGAATAAGCTGTAGACTGTATAGCCGGTGTTCCCGTTCCTTTTCAGGTTTCAGGTCAAGTTTTGTTCTCGTCCCACTCCTTTGTGCCTTACACTCGGATCGAGCTTGGCCTGAAAACTAACGGAAACGCCGCTTTGTAGGCTAAAAAAGCTGTTCAGTCATTTCACACTTTGTTCTTTCAGATACCTGGTCCATTAAGTGAACTCTGTACCAGAACAAGCGCAGCAAGAACGTCCTGTAATCAAAGAAATAAATCATTAATCGATCTTAATTACGGTTCTTTTTGTATTCCCTCTAACTTGAATGTTTTGGCCAAAAGACAGAATACTCCATCTATAACTAGTTGTACCGAGGTAAGGTTACTAAAGCATGCAACAGCATGAACATAGACTGGCACGCTGTTGCAGTTCAGTGAAACTCCTGATCAACAGCCCATGTCCTGATGTTCTCTAGCAAGCGTCTCCGTGGGTTTCTCAGCGCACACGAACACTTTTTCGATTTATGACCGCGCGAGAGTTGGGGCGAGCGTAAAAAAAATATATATATATGGTTTGAACGTTGTGCTACGTACCAGCCTCTTGTCGGTGTATTTCTTGTCGGCTGCAATGCGTTTCTACAAAAGAATGAGCAAGATGTTTAGGTGATTCTTGGTCAGAGTGTATACAAATGGCACGCAGAAATATAAACAGTAACAAACAAAAAGACAGAAATAAACATACAAACACGCAGTTACATAGGAAAACTACCACTAAAGAGAACTAGATTTTGACTGCGTCGGCGTAGAGAATAACGTGCAGAATATATCGACTAAGAGGTGATGCGTGAAACCTAGACACCGTAAAAGAATTTTAAGCTAACGTTTCGAGCGCTAGCCCTTCGTCGGAGCAAAGCACTCAAACAGTCAACACAAACATATAAAGAGAAGGAGAAAACAAGGGCAGACAACGTAATAGAAGGGATATGGTCATAATGATGGAAGAGGGGGAAGAAGAGTTTGTACAGTAAACTGCTCAACTTCTTCCCTGCGAATTGTCTCACCTTTGCTATGTCGATACACGCCAGGGCTTGAAATGTTAAATGCTGCATGATGTGATTAATACTCTCGGCTATCATCATGCTTCTGCAGTGAAACGTGTGCTCAATGGCCTGCAAAACAAAAGTGTCGAGAATGTGGCGTCAATACAGGCAACCTTGAAAACCCTCAGACGCAAGGAAGATTTTTAGCATGTGCGGTTTGTGTTCCTTCCCTGGTATGCAGGCGAGACGGCACGTGTTCCTTCTCCCCAGGTCTCTCCAATAACTTGCGTGCTCAAAGATGTCTAATTGGCTCTTTGTACAAAAACTGGCACGAGGCTCAAAACGAGGCTCTCCTGGAAAGTTTCTGAGTTGTGCCAGAAGAACCTCGCTTCGAAGCTCGTACCAGTTCGCGTGCAATGAGCCCATCACTGTGCACCCAGGGTGGAACACAAGTTGCATTAGTGTAAAGTTTACCTTCAAGAGTTCTACCAGGCGACAAAGAGCTAGCACAGCAGCCTTGGTCATGGGTTTAGACAGCACCAGGTGCATATTCATCACTGTGCGTACGATGTGACTGATGTTATACGCGTACATGATGCCCTGGCAAGACAGACAAAAAAAAAAAAGACAGAGAACAACGGTAATCTGCTGATAAAAAGTGCTAAAAAGAAGCGATACTCTTGTTTCGAATTATAGTCTGAAATGATGGGTTAGACACTGAGCGATGGAGAGAAAGTTATCGTAGAGACGTTACCTGTATGTACATGTATGATAGTATCAGGTATTAAATATGTGTGATATTAAATGTATGTGATGCTATATCTACAGTGGAACCTCTGACCAAAGTCCCGATTGGTCAAATTTCTAGTAATGAAACTTAGCAGACGTGTAAGCAACCACCTCTCTGAACCTCTCCGAAGCGACCGAGGATTATCCTTGGTTTTTGAGCACCGGCAAGCGACCACCCCGCATGTGTACCCAAACAGCCGAATGGAGTAGTAACATACTTATACATGCGTCGACTGCCGGCATATGTAACGTGACGTGATATATAACGTGACGTGACAGCATACCTTGATAAAAAGGACGCAGCGTGTGTTCAGGTCATCAACCAAGTTCGGACCTTTGGACAAACAGGATTCCATGTGCACCATCCAGGAACTGACTTGCATGTAGTAAAGTTGTGCATCTCTGCAGCAAAATCAGATGTCGAGTATCGCTAAAGCTGTGCGTGAGCTCGCGGCCGTTATCTGCTAAAAGTCACTTTCACTCGTCTTCTCTAACAGAAGCTTCGCATATTATCATGCGCTACTAAAATTTAAAAATTCCGCCAGCCCGACGTCCGGGGCAGAAACGTTTGTTCGGTGACCAACGTAGACTTCTCTTTTCCATAATTTCTTCATTCTGTGTAAGGATAATGTTTGTCTTGAAAATTCTCGACCTTTTATGAAACAAAAAATAATGGCTGAGACTCGATAAGCCCCGAACGCCATGAACGCAGAGACTAGAGAAGCTGGCGAGTGTATGTTGAGGACTACAGTGTTCACTGAATCTTGGCTGCAACAGTATTACCTCCTGGCCCATGGCTAGTCAGACAAGGACGTTTTTCAAGCCCTGACTGTATAACTGTTCTTCGGTGGAACAAAAGATCATCATACCTGATAAGGTTCTGGTTGCAGTTCGCGAGGTACGTTTCTCTTGACGACTCCACCGCCGAGATCTGTTTCTTGTCCACCATCTTGTGAAGGTGGGGAACCCTTCTCAACAGAAACTCATTTGGAAAAAACATGATGTCTCCTGCAAGATGTATGGCGGGAACCTAAAAGCAATGAGTTGTACAAAGAGGATCCAGTTTGAATTGTGCTGCGGGTATTTTAACCCCTGTGCTATTTTATTGAGATTAATAACGGATGAGTTATATGAAGTTAAAGGAGTGATTGAGTGGCGAAGTGAAGTATAAATTAAAACGGTGTGCGTTAGTACGTGATTATATGCTGCAGCGCTAAAATGTGGTCCATTACAGGGCTTGTATTTGTGTAGGAAACATTGTCGGTGGGGAGAAATGTAGAGTTTGGGGTCGGTAATTCGCACGCGGTGTGTTGGGCAACAAATGGGACGGGAGCGAAAAACAAATAAATCCGAGAGTACAACAAATAGAGAACTGAAAAACGAAGGGATTGGTGAAGACGCTAACACAATAGGGAGCTTAAGCACCACGACGGGAGAGGACGACGGCAACGTCGGTGAAACAATAGAACTGCTCACAGAAGACAAAAGAAGCACATGAATATCTGAAATTGACATTATCTCGGGGTCGTCGTGCTCTCGCGTGCGACTTCAAATGCTTCTTTTTAAGTTGTTGTCAGGACGTGGACGTCATTTTGAGAAATTACGACAGTCGTTCGTCTTAGTAAGAGACGATGAGAGCAATTGAACTACGGAAAAAAAACGGAACAAATTTGAACAAATTAAGAATAGGCAAAGTTACAAAGACATACGGAAAACGGAAATACTCTTTTCCTGGTTCCACGCGCTGCCGTCGCCGTCCTGCTTTGCTTAAGCTCCCTAATAACAGTAATTGGTAAGAGTAGAAGTGAAACGGGTGGTATAGGGAAGAGCGCTCTGAAAGGTGTGCCGAACTAATGACCATCATTTGGGGTTTGTTCGTCGAAGCGATGTCTGTACATGTAATGTAATGTACCTTCTTGTAAACATCCCAGAGCTGTTTGAAGAATTTTTTCTCAACTCCTCTGTAGATTTGGAAGTGCAACACAAACAGACCCAGCAAACCAACAAATTTCTGTCTCTGATCAATCTCGTTCGTTTCACCTAAAAAACAAACAATAAATAACTAAACATAATAGGTAAGGGCTAAATTTTATCAACAAATTTAAAACTGCACTTGCTGACTTACCCAGACGGGATTCCAGGGTTTGAAAAATGGTCTTGATGTTGAAAAAGAACTCCTCAGCAAATGCCCCATTGCGGGACACTGAGACTTGTTGTCCATCAAAAGGTTGTTCCACACAGCTCTGCAATAAAATGATGGTCATGATAAAACAGACTGTTAGTACTAGTGGTTTCTACCTGAAGTGCTGCACAGTGTTAGATCACTCAGTATGGCTACTAGCAGTTCTTACAGTGCAGTGTGTGGTTAGTGGTAAGTAGAAACAATACTAACAATACTACTACTACTACTACTAATTAATAATAATAATAATAATAATAATAATAATAATAATAATAATAATAATAATAATAATAATAATAATAATAATAAACTCACCCTAAATACCTGTAAGACAGAGACAACACACACACATAAAAACAAGAAACATAAAATATTTAAAAATTGCTTCATTGTGACATGTCATTTTATAAGACTTCCTAAATACCTGTAAGATAACTCCATCCAGTATCTGGCCCTCCAGACTCATGAGCAGCTTCTCAAAAGGACGCAGCTTCTCTTCATCGACTCCAAAGAGTGAAGTATTGTGGTAAACTGATTTGAGCATCCTGTTCAACAATGGAAAGGCACTTATTGAAATTTAGAGTTATTTGACTACACATTTGTACTGATTCTAGATTCCTGTATGGCAAAGTTAATTACAAAATTTGGACCATTTGAGTTGGAATGATTAGGGGCATGTGGTGAGGATTAGCAATATTGTAGTACACTGCAATAATACCATAGCTTGAAGATTATGTGCCTCAATCTGACTTTGTTTTGAAAAACATCTCAAAAGAGACTTCACAATACTGAAAGCTCTTGAAATAAGTCAGTATTAGAGACTCAATGGTTTGAGGAAAGCAAAGATGATATCAGAGCATGTTAGATGTTCATACCTTCTGTACTGCTTCCAATGCTCTTTCAGAGTATGACTTGCATCAATGATCTCATCCAAAGTTATGAGAACTGCAAGTAAACCTCCAAGATGCTCAAACACAGTCTGGTGAAAAAAAAACATGCTGGTGATCACAACCACAATAACTGTAAACAAATCAAATGTTAGACTCTCTAACAAACTTACAGTAAAGTGCACACCAGTTACATCCATCACTTTTGGTCTGGTCCTGCACAACAATCAAAACATACACTGTAATTTATGATCAACAAAACTTGCTATTGTACATGTAAATATTACTTGGTTGCGACTTGCTTCACTGAAAAATGTTTGAAAACAATTCTAATGACAGTTTTGATATGGATAACAGAAAGAAGGAAAACAGCTTTCCACACTCACTTGGAGTATAATGCCGCTAACTGCTGCACTACGTTCTTCACCACTTCATTTGCACGAGTGACAAAACTTGAAATGTCCTGAAAGCACATTTTTGACAAAGACATGAATTTGTATGTCGACACTTTTTTGGATTATGAGCTACCCTTAATAAAATTATAACTTCCCCTTTAATACAGCTGTACTTTCCTACATTCTTTTGGACTCGTTAGAAAACACAAAAACACTCTTCTCCAGTGCCATCACTTCTCATTATAATTATTTTCCTTTGTGTTGATTGTTTCAAGTGACTATTTTATACTGTAACAAGGGACCCTCCCTCATAAAATGGCTGTCTAAGGGGACCACTGCCCTAGCCTGGGCTCAAAAATACAACATGGTTGTAGTGCGAGTTAGATTGTTATGTTGTATTCCTTTTGCTGATACCTGAAGTAAGGAGAACATTCGAGACAATCGGATCTGAGGTTCCCCATCATCCAGCTCCTTTTCAGTTCCTACAATGCAGAGAAAGCCATCATCAGTGAAAGCCCAGATGTGTTTACAATTGGCTGGCTTTTCAGTGAGTACTACCAACTCCACATGACAGCCAGGGGCTTGATGTTCCGACTTGATACATTTGTTTTCAAATTTTCCATCTATCAATTTTTAAAGCACTATACTGTAATGTCAATCTTACCTGCTTCCTCATACAGTAGTAAAGGTGTGTAAAACTTTGTTTTTGCCTGGAAAATGAATTGCTTAGGTTCAATGACCACAATACACATGCAGTAGAACCCTGATATCTCAAACTTAGTGATCTCAACCCCCCACTATTTCAAACTATTTCTCGCTCCCCATAAGTGTTCAATATGGTGAGGTACAGAATGGGACCCCCCATAGCTAAAGTAAACCCTAAACCCCCCAATTTGTTAGACATACTTTGGATTGCCTTGTTAATAGCTGGAGATTCTCTGGTCACATAAAGGCATGTGCACTCATGAAGAAAAGCTCTCTGCACTTGTGGATTGCCATCAGATAAAGTTATAATATCCACAAAAATCACTAACTGGTGGTTAAGTGCAATTACTATTCCTCACTAGATGCACAGGACTTACTCACCATCTCTCACATAATCCTCCCACTTCCCAGTGTCACTAATAATAATTATTAATAATATTGTGTGCTCAACTGACATGGTTGTCACTCATTGGTTACTAGGCTCTTTATGGCACACAACACTCTGTTCTTTACTCAGTGATGTCGTACAATGTGACTTGGTTCATTCTCTCAGTGTTGCTAAAACTCACCTCATACTTCAGCTCTTCCATCTCACAGCATAATGCAGAAAACACTGTGACAATTTTGTTGAACACCTGTGGACAATGTACAGACATACTGTACTGTGCAATGAAGTAAAACAGAGGAAATAGAAACAGAAGGGAAGAGAACATGGAGTGCCTGCAGGCTTTCTGAGGACCTCACCTACAGTACTAGGTATATATTGCTGTAATGATTATGGTTAGTTTATCTTTGACCAGGGAAAGAATGAAGGAGACAACTATATAGTACTGGATAATACTCTCGGGAAATAGGGCTATCTTTATGTAAAAAGTATATATGTAATAATATTATGACATTACAATTTAGTTATGGTACCTTGTTGTCTGTTTTGATGAGCTCCAACAACTTAGTTTGTTCATATGGTAATACCTGCACAAAATTAATAACATTTTATGAGACCCAAGATCGAAGTTTGGGTAGGGGGTGGGGGTGTGGGGCAGGAAGGTGGAAGCCATCAATTTGAGGGGGTGTGATTGCTTTTACAGACTTAGCAAGACCTGTAGACAGCATATTTCTCACCTGTAGTGATATCGGATCTAGAGTAAAATCCCAAGAATCACCCACTGACTCATCCAGGGCATCTTCGATACCTTTCAGCTGAGCGGCATACTCCTCGAGAAATTGGCCATATTTTCGTAGCTGTATCTCGCCTGCAATTTCTAACGTAGCAGTGACCGTGGTAAGGGAACAGACTTACCACAGGATCCAATTCGGCAAGCACAAATGTGATACTTACTGCGAGAACCGTCATCAAATGCATCCAACTGCCAGCCATTCTCCATGTTGGCTGCCGGCGGATGTTGTGGTCACGTGCTTTTCGCCAAGTGGTACCGAAGAGGTTGTGGGTAATCTCCCAGAGTTCCACGGAAGTCGCAATATTGGACCGGTGTGATCACGTGACAATTATTTTCCTTGTTCGAAAATATTGTTTTTGATTGCATGCAGTGGTAGACATCGAAAAATGAATCGCTCTTCGATGTACCCTGCGTCCACTCCAATCCTTGTCCGGGTTCCCACGTGCATCGTCATGACGGGATTACCCGCACGTGGAAAGACCTACATATCGAGGAAATTGGCTCGGTATTTGAACTGGATTGGGGTCAGTACGAAAGGTAAATGAGTGCTTATGCTCAATGACTAAAGCTTGAGGCCTTTGGATCACGAAATCTAGTTTGAGGTTTGTTCGACCTCAAATCGCAAAGATTGAGTAGACTTTATAAACAAAGTAATCTACAAAAGGAATGACCTGGCGGGGGCTCTCGAATCCCCGGAGCTTGCTTGCCAAAGTATGTTTATTGTTACATTACGAGTTAAAATATTTCAGATATTTTATTAAAAATGGAGGTGTGTAAATAGAAGCTCATCCATCTGACCGTGGGTGAGCAGGGAGGACTGGGGAAGATTTTGTGCTCAAGTATCAGAGTCTTGTTGAGAAAGAAGATGGTTCATGCCACAGCTCACAATCTGTTCAAGCTACTGCAGATATGGTGTTGTGGTTCTCCTGATGTCTGATACTACTCTTATTCTGAAAAAATATATAAATTATATTCTGAAAAAAAAAAAAAAAAAAAAAAAACAGACAGGTCAAACAAGACAGTCCCTGGGGTGTACTCCTCAAAATTTTGGGTGGGAGTGTGCCACCCGGCACTGAAACCCTATTTCAGACCAAAATTTGCAATTTTTTGATTGACCCTATTTCAGACCAAAATGTGCAATTTTCGACCCTCTCTTAGACCAAAATTTGTGATTTTCAACCATTTTTCAGACTAAAATTTGCAATTATCGACCCTGCTCAAGGCCAAAACGTGCAATTTTGGACCCTATTTCAGACCAAATATCAAAACCTCCAACCCTATTCCAGACCAAAGGCTCAAAATTGATACCCTATTTTAGACTAAAATGCTGAAAATGACACCCTTTGGGGCAGCACATACATATATAGCTGATTTATGGGTGTACCCCCCACTCCCCAAGAGACAGTCTTAAATTGTTACCAATCTTGCAACTGTTGTGGTTCAGATGACGATAAAAACTCCAACTTTTTATTTGATTTGATTTGATTTGATTTTACAGTGTTTAGCCTTGGGCAGTATCGACGAAAATTGGTTGGTGCTCATTGTAGACATTCATTCTTTGATCCTGATAATTCAGAAGGAATGCAGGTCAGAGAGTAAGTACCTCAATCATGCAACCATTCATACTGTGATCACTAAAATGGGGTTGATGAATACTGAGAGCTTTGGTACCAAGATGGTTAAATGACCGTTTTCTCTAGTAATAGAATGCAGTGGATTGGATTGGAAAGATAAATAATTCCTAAACAAAGAGACAAAATAATATGTTAGTGGGCAGATTAATGTCTCAGTGTTATACAAAAGTACTGTCCATGGTCACATTCTAATCTTTACTTTATTGTTCAAAAACCCCACTGCTGCAAGTATGTGGATTCTGCTGTTACTGGTGTCTTGTCAAGAATGCAACATAGTTGGGCAGATACAGAATTCCTGAAATTATTTATACCGTCATGTATTTCATGGTCAACCTAACGTCATGGATTTAGATCAAATTTGAATTATATTTTGAAAATTTTGTTGAACTAAATAGGTCTGTACATGTTTATTGTGATTGGCAGAAAATGTTCAGAACTGGCATTACAGGACATCACAGAATGGTTCAGTAACAATGGCCAAGTTGCTGTAAGTTATCATGTGCATACTGTATTTTCATGTATAATACAGGTATTCATAATATTATGTTGGTCAGAATTTACTGTAAGTGAATATTGAGAGTTGTTACATTTTATGCACATTTCAGGGACTTTACTGCATGGTTCAATTTTGTCTATGCTGTAATACAACATTTTAATCCAATGAATACAGATATTTGATGCAACAAACACAACACGTGAACGGCGTGAGAAAGTCTTGAAACACCTCCAGGGACGTGGATTCCAAGTAAGCAGCTGTGTAACAATATGGCATCTCTTTCCCTACCCCTTACCTGAGTGGGTAGCTGATATTTTTTCATATGAATATCAGATAATATTGATGTTGTATCAATTTTCCCTTTTAGGCATTCTTCATTGAATCCTTTTGTGATGATGTTGACATTGTAAAATCTAATATCATGGTGAGCATACTGTATTTATATCATTCTTTAATCAGGAAAAGAATGTAACCATACTGAATACTGTACGTCATGTAACAGCAATGTATATGGCAGCTCATTAGGGTTGTACATGCACACTTACATACACGATAGAGAGGTGTGTGTCCCATTCACTTCTAGATTTCTACTAGGTGAAAAACTGTTACCATGGGAAAACCGTGTGCATAGGGGAGCCTGTGAAATGGGCTCCCCCTACCCACATGGTTTCCATTTCACATGGTTTTTCACAAGCTAAGATCCAGTAATGATTGTACATATAATGATATCATTTTTTGTTTGATCATTAAAACTCATGTCTGCTAATTCAGAGGTGTCCTATACCTGTCCATTAATTGCCGATAATTTTCCAAAATAGGAAGTGAAGGTGACGTCCCCTGATTATAAAGGTGTGTCCCCAGAGGAGGCCTGTAAGGATTACTTTGCCAGAATAGACCATTATCGCAAGTGCTATGAACCACTGTCCTTGGAACTAGATGGGTAGGTGTTGTACAGTAGGCTGGTCTTGTTCTTTCAGTGATCTAAATATTAAGTTGTAGACCAGCATTTTTAAGATTTATTTTTGGGGAGTCAGCAGTGTCAGAGGAGAACATCCTCCTTCGGACAGGTATCCTATGTACCACATAATTATATCAGTGTACATATAATTTGACTATTGATAAATAGGGCAAACTATGACAAAACATTGTTGTCTGGACCATATATAGAATAGGGTGTTTGGAGACAGAATGAGAGAATGCCTCCAAACAGAACCCCTCCAGAATATTTTTACCTTCAGTGCTTGCACATTTGACAGCCAGTCAGATTTTCTCCTGGCTTCACCCCTGAATAAATTGTGGTAACATTTTTTACTGGTAACTTCATGAACTATTGTGCTGACATATCCAGATTTCCCTGTCATAAATGTATTAATGCTAAGTTACTGGTCTGTGCAGTTTTATAAATTCTAATATTATAACACTAATAATGTATAAACACACTAATTTGACATGCAGAGATTTACCGTTTTTGAAGATCATCAATGGAGGAAAGCGTTTTCTTCTGAATCACATTCAAGGTAAGAGGTGGTAAAATCTGTAGCTCTCAAAATTAATAAAAATTATTTACACCTTTATATTTATGTGCAAGCTTAGTAACTTTTGCAGTTTGAGTTTCACAAGAAAATATGTTTGAACCTTATTATTTGCTCCGTGGGCTTTTCTGTTTTTCTTGCAGGTTATCTCCAAAGCAGAATAGTGTATTACATCATGAACCTGCAAATTACACCAAGGTCAATTTTTATCTCACGGGTGAGGAATCTTATTGTTTCCTTGTCAGTTTTGGCAATACTGTACAAGTTTACTACAAGAATCTGATCAACTCAACTCAAACTGTAACTCTCAATAACTCTCTCTCTCTCCTTAATTTCCTCATCTGTTTGTCTTTACATATCTGTTGTTTGTCTGTCTTTCCTCAGCATGGAGAGAGTGAGTTCAATACTCTTGGGAGGATTGGAGGGGACTCTGATCTGTCTGATCATGGTCGTGAGGTGAGAGATGGGGAAGGAGATAATTCATTTTGATATTTTTTTGTTCCTGTTTTATTGATCAGTTAAAATTGTATTACACATTTTGTAAAACAGGTTCTGAAACACCCCCTCCACTTTAAAAGAGAGCAAAATCCTCATTCCAAATTAAAACGGATCAAAATTCACTGACATGGTACTTTAGTTAACTTCATTGAGTATTTGAAAAAAGTAGTATTTTTGAGTCAAACCGACAAAAGTTTTGACTCCCATTTCCATAACGGTCAATTTTCAGTCATACTCCAATTTAATGTGCTTGAAAATGATAACATCAGATCTATATTCTGCAGTCCAAGACCTTTACAACGATATATAATACGTGTATGTACGATAAATTATAATGCTACAATGATTTTTTTCCAAGAGCTACTCGTGAACCTTTATTGAGGCTTGAATAATATTCTTACCTGTATCTAGTTCACTTTAGATCGTTTTAGATCATATTTTTACATTGCACAATATTATGTACAGTCTGACATCTTTTCATTTACTGCAGTATGGTAAAGCATTGGCTGAGTTCATAAAAGAGCATGGTGTTCCGAACATAAAGGTAATATGAATTCACAAGAAAAACTATATACTGCCAATTTCTCTTTGCCTTGTACTCTGCCCTGTGATCTGCCTCTGGATCTCTAAATGTTAATATCCTGGGCTTAATTTCTGCATTGCAGGTTTGGACTAGTCAATTGAAGCGAACATACCAAACAGCTAGTGTAATCGATGCTCCCATTGAGAAGTGGAAAGCCCTCAACGAAATTGAAGCCGTATGTATTTCTGGACATTAGGAGAATTCCATTAATCTTGAGTTGCATGCATGATCAAACAATATTGTTAATGTTACTGTGGTTTTCATGTGCACCCTAGCTATATCACTTCTCTTTTTTTCTTTTTTTCTTTTTTTTGTCAGCCTGTTCCTACAAATGTAAATGCTTCTTACCAAAACAAAAAGAAAAAAGAAAAAAGAAAACAGAACAGAACAGAACCCAAGCAAAACAGAATACTTAGTCATTCACTGGGATTTGGTCTGTGTTGGCAACTGGTGTTTTGTTCTAATAAAAAGCTAGTGCTCTAACAAACTCATTTCTAATGCTCAAACTCTTTTTGATAGGGTGTCTGTGAAGGAATGACGTATGAAGAAATCCAAGATCAATTCCCAGAAGATTTTGCTCGACGGGATGAAGACAAATTCCACTACCGATACCCCAGGGGAGAGGTGAGGGCTATTCCAGTTCAGATAATGTTATTCTTACTTCACAAAAACTGAGTTGTAAATCAATCTTAGCTTAAAAGTTCTATCGACATATTGTATCATTCATTTATGCCAGTCTTGGAATATTTGTATGAACTGTATTTCCAGTCACAAGCATGACCATTTAAGTGACTGGTGGGCTCTTTTATCAAGCATATTTGATTTGTTCATTTCCAGTCGTATGAAGACCTTGTGGCTCGACTGGAACCTGTCATAATGGTGAGGAGCTACAGTGTAAAAGTGTTATGCAAATCGTTTTGTGATAGTTCACCGGGATCAAGTGCTTTTATAGTATTCAAATTTTCACTTCATGTTTTTGGGCACCTCGACTCATTCGGAGCGGTTGAGGAACTATGAAGTATAGTATTTCATGAGCTTGGGAAGACTAAGCAAACTCGAATCCTCACTCGAAAGTTAGGTATCCTCGACTGAGCATCTGTCTTATTTCTAAACTAAAGTTCTTGGTCAATCTTTAATTTGCAGGAACTTGAACGGCAGCAGCATGTTCTAGTCATCTGTCATCAGGTAATGGAATGTTTTCTGCAATAATTATTTTGTAGTAAGGAAATATAAATTTGATTCGATTAACTCAAAATGGCCGAAACTGTCCAAACCTAATACAAAGAACCGTACGTTGAGGAGACATCCACTGCGAATATCGTATTTGAGACAGATGTAGCGAGTTAAAGTTTAAGTTAGTGCTTCACTGTGTTTCGTGTAACGGAAGTTAAGTTCCATTTTTGTTTCGGCCATCAGGCAGTTGCACGTTGTCTACTTGGTTACTTCATGGATGAGAAGTCCGAGAAGCTACCATACCTGAAGATTCCTTTACACAGCGTTCTCAAACTTACGCCCTTGGCCTATGGTAAGTTTGTCTACTGTTGTTGTTCTTGTTACACTTGTCAGCATCCAGTATTCTTTTGTTTTTATTGTTGTTATTGTTGTTGTTGTGGACTCGAAAGTGAAGGATTGGAAGAGCTCATTCCAATGAAAAAGTTGGGAAAATAATCTCTATTTCGTCGGTATAAATTTAGCAGGTACAAGCACCACATAATAACAAACAACTCTGGCCACTTGAGAACGCAAAATCACCAAATGTACCACCCTTTCAGAAATGTTGACTCTCCTTTCTAACTCCTGATAAAGAGTCTACGCTGATCCCAGAGGTTACTTCCAGAGGGAGAAGAGCTTGCCAACACGAAGCAGCGAGCGGAAAGCCAGAGGGCCAGAGTTTTGCGGCTCGCTCGTTGCCGCTTTGCGACGGCAGCTCCTCGTTCTCTGGAAGAAACCTCTGGGACCAGGAGATAATCCTACTCGCTTCTACATGCAAATAATGCTTTGATCAGTGGAGGTGTACAACAATATTATAACTGCCATTCTACGTGCCCTCCCAATCAAGATTCTTTCCTCTTTACTTGACAGGCTGCCGATTAGAACAATTTGATCTCAATGTGCCGGCTGTAGACACTCACAGGGAAAAGCCCACTGTAAGTACAAACTCACGATATACTTGTTTTTTATCAGAAGATCATATCGGCTTATTTTGTTACGGTTGTTTCAGTCAGCGCCCGAAAAACACAATTGCACGCTTTACGTTGCTTTTTGCGAAATAAGGCGCCGGTCGCACTCGTAACCTTAACTACATTAATATCGACACTTGCATCATCTGAAGTGCAAACAGCGCTTGTCACCAGAAGTATATGTTAGCAAGTTGCTACCAAACATTGAAGAAACCGTCGTATTGCTCTCGATGCTGAGTTATTATAGACTAAACTTTCTAGTGCGACCGGGCCCTAAGTCGAGAAATGAACTCGAAAGTGTTAAATTCCTTGAAACATTGCGTCAATATTCCTGTTTTGAGTCTCCTCTCAGGCGCAAATGCGGCCGTAAAACTATTGCGTTATCCCAGATCTTTCTCTGAAGGAAATATGTGATATGATCCTGTGATTTTTTCCTCAATTTTTGTCTTTTCTTTTCTTTCTTTCTGTCTTTTTTTTTTTTTTTCTTTTTTCTTTTTTTCTTTTTTTTTTTTTTGGTCAGAACGTATCGACAAACCGCCCAAGCGAGGAAGCTTTGCAGACGGTACCACCACATCAGTAGTAAAGTGACGGTCAAACCAAACTACACGTATTTTAATGCAGCGGCGTCATTAACCGTACCGAGTAATCAGTAGAAGTCTTACCCTGATTAGTAAAGTGAATAAGTATGATATAATTACCATGAATTGGACAATGAATCGTATTATTTTCGTATTAAACTTCAAAATGTACAGAATCTCTTGCTTTCGGACGCACCGAAAGTTAATAGGCATATATTACGATAACATTGAAGTGCATGAATGTGCTTTCCACAGACAATTAAGGCTGGTTCACACGGTAAAGCAAGTGCAAGAGAATGGAACCATTTTCTTGCGCTTGCGTTTGCGCTTGTTTCACAAATTTTACCTTGTGAAGCGGTCGGTTGCGCTTGCTCTACTCGTGTGAACCAGTCTTTAGTCTTGTAATTCAACTCAAAATTTAACGAGGTCAGTAAAACGTGCGAGTGTAACGAATGTTGTAAGATAAATTAAGTTGTTACGCGAGCATCGCCAGAAATTTAGTCAATTACACTGGGGGTTAAAAATGGATGGGTTAAAAGTACAGTTTGTTGTTGTTGTTTTTTTTTTATTATTTTATTTTATTTTATTTTATTTTTTTGTTCTTAGATCTTGCCGTAGTCATAAGTTTCAAAATGTTCGAAATCTCTGGTCACAAGACTTAAGGAATATTTATCAATAAAAACGTAGGAACTCGATCTGAATGTCTATTGAAACAGCAGTCTCTTTACTTGTAACTAATGAAAGTAAAGTTGGTTCGAATTAGCGAGCAGTTTGGCCAAGTGTCGGTTTAGAAATGTTTTAGAACGTTTCTTTAGAGAACCGAGCGCTGTGGCCAACCGTCAGGCTATTTTAATCAGCACTCGCATGTTCATATCTTTGATACAAAGATAGGCAACTGAAACAAAAAAATAAACACAGAACAAGTTTGGTGGTCCACATACAAGTACTTTTCCATCCACATAGCGATAAGATTGCCAATATATAAACAGATTCCTTCACTAACTTGATCTACACAACAGAGAAAACCTTTTTTAACTTTTTAATATTTCAACTTTGCCCTGAATTTCTGCAGTCATACAGGAGCCGTCGGCCCCGTTTAACGTCGGCATTTTTTTTTTTTTTTTTTTTTTTTTTTTTTTTTGTGCTGTCGGGATAGTCACTGACTATACAATTGATCCAGATGAACGTGCAGTACCTAAATACGATGTATGAAAGGTAAATACTATTTTGCATATTGCGCCGGTGCAAGTGAAGGCAGGAATCCATTATTTATAAACTCTTTGTATCTTGTTTTGTGTTTTCTTATCTGCAAGACTGGGGTTTATCTTTTGGAAAAGATTCAACTATTATAAACTTGGGGAGTACAAAGAGCTGATAAAATTCTACGGCATCCGGTTCTTTAAACTCTATTCCTGGAGCGCCCCTATAAAACGTGCCACCCAACAACAGAACGTCAGAAATCGTTTTACATCGTACGTGCACCTCCGTTATTCGTTTCGTTCAACACAACTGGAGTCTTAAAGGCATCATGAGCAAAGCAACCTTGCTGTTTGTTATACTAAGCCTTTGCTTTGCTGCATCACTTAGTGCACCATCAAGGAACAAAGTAAGTAGCCAAGTTTCTATTGGCCATACCAGATGTAAAAAAAAAAATGCTTTTTAAGTTGTCGTTGCATTCTGCCTGTAGTTCTCCTTGGAACTGGAGTGTAACTTCTTTGTCTTCCATCTCTGATAAAGTATTTTACACACCGGTTATATCTCATGAACGTTCCACCATCGAAATTCAAAGCACGCCCCAGATTTTGAAGGATTTGCAAAGCACTGATAACTAGTCTAATATGCAGTTTTTTTTTGTTTTTTTTTTCGCACGAAACCGGAGGAAAGATACAATAACGCACCCAAACAAAATAGGCCAATATAGTCTCGGCCCCTGCGATTTCAAGATATCAATTTCTGCTGTAAGTTTTAAGTGTTCAGTTCTTTTCAGCCGTGATTGATCGACATCGAAGACAACGTAAATTGAGTAACTCGAATTGACTGATATACTAACTGTTCATCATCGTTCTGACTAGCGCGCATTCTCGAAGCACTGAACTAACAGGCGCTGGATTAGCGCATGCAGTATTTTGTACTGATGTTCTTTAATTTGCTTTTGGTTTCCCAGATAAAAGCATCCCGCGTGAAGCGTGAACACGGAGCACACGAAGAATTTTGGTTAAAAGATCCAACGCATGAATTCGGCGGTTGCATTCCCGATAGTCACAGTTGTGAGATGGCACACGCTTCTGAATGTTGCAGCAAAAATTGTAATTCTCCAGCACCCGGTGTGAAGCAGTGAGTAGTGCGGGAAACATTTCCCACATTGTGGCTATACTATCACAATGACACAAGTCTGCCAATTTTCACAATTTTTAACAATGCTGTTTCCACAGCGCTGCGTGCCTAATTTCATCATGTTTATGATTGAACTATAATTGAACTCATTGCTCCACTTTTTTTTAATCTGTGAATCCATCGGTTTGTATTACATGCACGAGTATAGCACAGCACAAATGTTTAGTTACAGTTTCTTTCCTTTATTTATTTTTTAATTTTTTTAATAGGACCAAAACTGGCATTTGTCAGGCATAAAATGTTGCCAAACTTTGAGGGGATGGACCCGGCGTCAAGTCACGGAGCTTTGTAGTTGGGATAAAATTATTGTTGGTATGATCGGCTTAGAGCAAGCTGGACAAACGCATCAATTGTAATGTCAATTGTAACTTTTTATCGATGCTGAGAGGCTGTTTGTTTTGTTGATTTATTTCTGTAACACCTCAGGTTGCAAAATTTTGAATTATTTTGTTTTCATTTGCGACTAAGAAATGGGTAGAAAATGTAAACTTTGTGCAACACAATAAAGTTTTTGCAATTATCTTTTATTTTGCCTACTATATGTGAAGTTCTCAGTGTTGTGCCCAATTCAAGTACAAACTTGTCAAAATACTATCCTTCTGATCCTTTTCACATGCAGCATGACTCAAAAAGGACTAATAGTCCAAAATAATCCATCGATCTTTCCGATATGTTCAGCTTTTGAGATATCTTCAACTCAGTCTATACCAGAATTAGTCCTTACTTATAATTAATTTTATAGTAGATGTAGTAAGGATTATTACTTATAATTATTATATAGGTATATTGAGAGTAGCATAAAAACAATGGCTTCCAAAAAGAGCGCAAACGCAGGCGCAACAGAGTTTCTACTTTCACGTGACTGTGTGAACCATCCTATGACATATCCTCTATATACCACCTCGCTAAATTCTCTCTCTTCAGATAAAGTTAATCAAAAACAAACAACAAACAGCAAACCAAGACATAAAACAACAATAAAAACAACATGTTTTGAACTTTGTTCTGCAGGGTACTAGGCACTGATGTCAACACAGTCCACTCTTTGCTGATTTAGACTTACTTGTTACACTCGTTTGACGGTTTAAAGCTCAGAAGTCAGTTTCTAGGGTGAGTCAAATGCGCATTTGGCTGTAAGATGCTGGAGAAAAAGGCAACACGTACCATGCAAGTATAAATGACTCATTATAAGCACCTGTAGGGCTTGAGTTATGTAATAGAAATGTTATATGGTTTTCATGCATAGTGGTGAAACGTGCATTTCTATATCAAAAAGCTCGACACTATCTTTCAATTCCACGTTTCTTAGATACACGAAATCGGAGGGAAACTTTTCTTCTTCACTTGACTTATTCACTACTCAGTCTTTCTTTCTACCCTAAATTTGATATTCGCACTTTTTCTTTGTTGGTGTGTGATAGAATATAAAGTGGAATAGGTGCATTTAAATACAAGGGCTTTCAAGGTGTTAAAAACTAATTTGAGAGATTGTGGATCGCATGCTGTTCTTCTTATATTTTCTTTTCTTTCTTTTCTATTATTTTTCTCATATCGAGCGAAAATGCGTAAACTTTGCAAAGGCGGTATTCATTAATCCCCATTAATCGTCAACTTTATTGAACGGCTAATACAACTATTGAGAGAGCTCATATGTAAAACAAACGGAACAAACACATTTAATTATTGGATTTGTTTTTAATTATCATTGAACTCTGGATGTTTCCTGAAAACATCTAGTATATCATGAAGAAATAGCCTGCGAAACAGGCTTGGAATGTGCTTGGAATGTGTCAAAATGTTTGATAAATACCAGATGAAGTACAACGTCTGCTCACGTGCGCATGAGAGAATTTGTTTTGACAGCTCGATGAACCGTGGGTACATTTCCGGTGCGTTTCTGATTGGTCGGTTTTGTGACAGGTTGTCAAAATTAATTCGGGGGCTGAATTCATTTGCATAAGAGCCGATTGCAGGCCCTTGTATTCCCCTCTTCGGACGCTACACAACCCCCTCTTGCCGACCACGCGCGGACAACTGAGCGCGGCCAACGGACGCTACACAAGGGCCTGTTTCGCAGGCTAATGAAGAAAGTATACTAACTCTGAGCAAAGGATTCTTAAATTGAATACGGTGTAGTTATTTTTCGAATAAAAAAATGTACGGAGCAAGCTACATGCTCGTAGCAAACTCGGTAACAATTCGAGTTTGCTACCATTTTTGGCTTCGCGACCTCACTGGTATTATATTGCAAAAATCGGCTAAAAGTTCGAACACAGGCTCTTGAAGCGCAGATAAACATACAAGGTAAGTTTTGTTCATTTTATTTCACTCTAACTCTTATAACATCAAACACTCGCTCCAGACCCCACCGCCGTGGTAACCCGAAATTGACCTTGCATTCGCAACAGGGGAATACTAGGAAATTAGTTCTTCTTTGAACGTTTGGAGCCGTGATAAGTTGATCCGTGTGCAATCCTGCTTGGGGCGATAATGGCTTTGAGTAAGAGAAACCTCGTAGTTGTATTATTCGTGGGATTTGTCAAGGGTTTGGAATGGGCTATCGTGATGACCACGATATATCCTTATATCGATAAGGTAAGCGTTGCTTAATATATCACTTGAGGTCAGTTCTTATATAAGATACCCAAAGGAAACCCACACAGTGGATTATCAAATAAAGTAACAAGTATAAGGAAGCTTGCCTGGCGTTTTCAGCTGTTTATAGACTGGGCGACGATGTCTCAGGCGGAAGTATAAAGAACGAAGACGGAGCGAGTAGATTTATACAAAATTAGGAAGCAATCTAAGCAACTTATTCCCAAAAGAAAGCCTTTCCGAAGCGTTCTTATATATATAAACATGCGAAAAAGCGCCATTTTGACTTCCTGTTTAGGTTTTGTCCGCGTAAAATGATCGATCAAGGGCCTGGGCTGTGACGTCAGAGGAGTCGCGTCTTGACTCGTCCGAACAGGACTGAACAGAGTTTTCACCGGTTTACTCCGAAATGCCTTATATATGTGTTGTTGGAGGCTGCTCCAGGGAGCAAGATCATAAGCAAGCATTCGCACTTTATAGGATTCAGTTTCTGAATGACCAAAGAGGTGAAGCGAGGAAGCAAAAAAGAAAATGGTCCAGCTTGTCAAGAAACGTGTGAAATGGGAGCTGCAATCAATTCCGGATCTGCTCAGCTTATTTCAAACCAGATGATTTTGAAATTGCATGGAATTGACAACAGACGAATACTGATAAAAGACAATCTCGGTGTTGGAGTACAAAGTTGATAAGAAGGGGAAAGATTGACCGGGTAATCGTCGAGGTAGGTAATTAAAATGAAAATATATTCAGATGTGGGAAGTTTGATACCTTTTCTATCGTAGGTATCAAATATTAAATAAGCAAACCATTGCGTTCGCCGGAGGTTTATAGTCGGTGAGGTCACACTGCAACACACTGCAATTCATGTTTGAAACCGAGCGAAAGATGGTTTTTCGGCTAGATTTTTCTGGGGCTATAGTCGACCGTGTGCCGGGTTTGCGACACATATTTACTCAAACCGCAATTAAAGTTAAATACTTTATTGTCTACCCGTACAGGGAAGTTTGGAATGACTGTTTTTGTACATTCCGGGAGTTTTCAGAAGAGCCGCGCTCTCTCGAAGTCAAATATAACTGACCGTTGTCAACTGCCGTGACGAATTAAGCAACTGCTGTCAGTCGAAATCCGGAGCGAGAGTTATCGTGATCCGCAGGATCTCAATGCTTGTGAATGCCGATGCTGCCGTAGCACATCAACATTGCAATTCCCACACGAACACCTAAAATGTGAGTAAAAACACAGAAGCAATTTTACAGATGTACCACTACCCTGGGTGCCAGAGGTATCTCGCTCTTCCCCCCCCGCGCGGCCCACAGAGAAGAGAGCGACGAGAGCGAGATACCTCTGGCATCCAGGGTAATGTACCACACGTAAACAAATCCAAAACTCGGACATATTTTACGCTTACCAACTATTGGCTCCAAAATTTTCTTCCGAGCGATCTTGCAGCGTTAATTAATAGTTCTTGTTCTCTTCCTCCCTTCCCTTTCTGTTACGCTTCATGTCATTCTTGGTCAGCAAGTAGCAGCACACGGGTTGGACTTCATAGTGGATATCGTACAGTATACACGCGGAATCAATGTAATATAATTAAGATATCAGATATAACGCTTTCTTCATCGCTTCTGGAGCTCGCCATTGCCGTACGAGTCCAAAAACACGGGAAAACAGTGAGAAAAACTCAGACAAACCTGATAAATAAGAGCTGTGAAGAGGTGCCGAGCCGAAACGCGCCCTCCTCTGACGTCACAGGTTACAGTCTCCCATTTCGCTCGGCCTGGATTTTTTATTTCCGATTTCAAACGCGTGAAAAAAAAAACAAACAAACAAACAAACAAACAAACAAAAAAAGAATATATATATATATATATATAGGAACGCTTTGGAACGGCATTCTTTTGGGCATAAGTTGCTTATGTGGCCCTGAAGGCTTATGTGCACTGTCACAACTCTGGACCCTTCATTCTCCTGAAAATCCT
Organism: Plumapathes pennacea; assembly: GCA_964036295.1. NCBI lineage: Eukaryota > Metazoa > Cnidaria > Anthozoa > Antipatharia > Myriopathidae > Plumapathes > Plumapathes pennacea. The sequence continues at coordinate 3,282,074 of OZ038465.1, read as the reverse complement.
GGCGAATTTCATTCAACTTTTGCCAGGGTATCCGGCATAATTTATTTGTCTTGCGTGGCAGATTATGTCAACAGTTCACTCACGCCATTGCCAAAAAGTACCAATCCCTTCCATAGGTCGTATTAATCCGCGTTGTACACGGCCAGACCTGGGCGCTAAGCAAATTAAGTCCCCTGTGGGGTAGTGCAGTGTACTAAACATTAATCATATAGCCGAAACCCCGGCTTTGTCTACTGCTGGTGCTTTTCTGTATTCGACCCTTCTGGTGTTTTAACATGTTCTTTGTGTGTGTGTTTTCTTTTTAAGTATTCAAGTTCTTCTATGGCTGCTGTCTACCTGTCGCTGGCTCAAAGCCTGTTTCCTTTGGGTCAGGGCATCTCGCAGCCAATTGCAAGTCTCCTAGTTAAGAGACTTTGTCAAATAAAAATTGTCCTTATTGGATCCACTATCATTGCAATCGCTGGAAACGTGGTTTACATGTTGGCTGCTGAGACAAAGTGCGTAGCGCTGATTATAGCGGGAAGAGCCGTGGCTGGATTTGGATCAGGTTGGTCTGTTTATAGCCACTTTATTACCACCTTGTCCAAATAAAACATGAGAGTAATGTAAATAAACTCGAAAAGTATGCGCCAACAGAGATGTGGATAACATTGATGAAATGCACCAAAAACCCGGCTTTCATAATCCCTCAAAAATATGTCCGTCTAAATTAATAAATATAGGTAAAATTGTAACCTGTATTTTTGTCAGTGTTTCCAGCTTAGGTCTTTGTCAGAGCAGTCATGAAGTGAGAAAAGTAAAAGTCATAAATAAAACAACCGAGTGATGACTGTTCTTTATTTTTAATGTGCAGGTAGTGGAGGTGTTGCGTACGGTTTCATAGGAGCGAACACCAGTAGAGAAAACCGTACTACCTACATGTCGCTGTACAGGGTCATGATCATGTTCGGTGTGTTGTTTGCCACAATATGTAAGTACAAAATAAATAATTAATATCTTCTTAATTAATAATAATAATAATAATAATAATAATAATAATAATAATGCGGCCACTTTTTCGAATTCCCGAGGTGGTTGCTCATGAGAGATGATGATTGAGTTACTTATTTTGTCCATTTTCCGCTTATGTTCAGCCTCTGCTACGTATCTGCCAAACTTCCAAGATAACGTTTTAGGAAAGGCGACCGGTCTGACGGAGTATACCTCTCCCGCCGCTCTCACAATTGCGTGTTTTGTTGTTGCCCTGGTGATGGTGACGTTCGTTCTGAACGAGAGCGGATGTGTTCCTATAGGTAAGAAAGTTGCCCCACTATATATATCCTTCTTTCCTTTTACTTGTCTTCAGCTTATATGGACTTTCTGTGCCGGAATCATCATCATCATCATCATCGTCGTCGTCGTCGTCGTCGTCGTCGTCGTCGTCGTCGTCGTCGTCCTCGTCGTCGTCGTCGTCGTCGTCCTCGTCCTCGTCCTCGTCCTCGTCCTCGTCCTCGTCCTCGTCCTCGTCCTCGTCCTCGTCCTCGTCCTCGTCCTCGTCCTCGTCCTCGTCATCATCATCATCATCATCATCATCATCATCATCATCATCATCATCATCATCATCATCATCATCATCATCATCATCATCATCATCATCATCATCATCATCATCATCATCATCATCATCATCATCTTCACCATCATTATCATTATCCTCATCGTCATCATCATCATCATCATATCGTCATTATCATAATCATCTTCGTCACAGCGTTCTCTTGCCTTTGTTCTGTTTCCCTTTCATTTTCAACATATGTATGCGTATCAGTTAATTGTAATAATTTCCCCAATATCTCTTACAGGTGACAGGGAAAGCAGTGGTTCCATCAAAGCGTCCCTTAAGTCACGTGGTGTTATCCTCGGCATCATGCTGTTTTTCTTAAATGGCTACATTACCACGTGGATTGGGTACGTCATGCCGCTCATTGTTTATCCCATCTTCAAGTGGGACGTGGATCAGTTTGGTTGGCTCATGGTGGGCGTGTCAGGAACAGCAGCTCTGGGTTCTTTTGCTACTTCCTTCTTTTCTAAAACCGAGTGTATGAGGACAAAGGGAGACTGGAGAATTATCGTGGTTTGTTACGTGTTCATGACTGCTGGAATTGTTTTGTCATACGTCGGTGGACCCACGGTAAGTGTAAAGGATACAACGGTCGTAGTAGCAGTAGCCAAGTTGTACAGAAGTAGTAGTAACAGAATTATAGCACTGCAGATTTGTAGTATTAGTAATAGTAGTAGAGTGTAGTAGTTAGTGGTTCATTTTCTCTCTTTTATTTTACGTTTTAAAGAGTTACCCGGCACAAGAGAAAGAGGGCTTTTTTGTCGCCGGGGTGATTACTGTGTTCTTGACTTACTCTGTGTGTGGAGTTATCCTGCCAACTATGACAACAAAGTTCGTTGAGAAAGCGATGATGGTGAGTAAGAGTTACAAGAGATTTGGCAAAAGCGTTTTAGATTTTGGTTTAAGAAAAATCTAAAGTTTCACAGGCTGATCTTTTGTCCACCTTCTTTCTTTTTTTGCGATGTGATATTTCCCCGATCCGCGTTTTGGGGTGGTCATTTCTGCATCCCTTTTTATTGACAATTTGGAGAAGGCCGCCGTGATCGTTGACAAGCTATGGCAGAAAGCAAGCAAAGCTGATGTAAAATATGTTGATAGATTGAAATAAATTTGTCATTCAGTACTCGCCCCTTTGGGGAAGAAAAACCCGGCCTGTAAAAGTGCTCTGCATTACTTTTTTTACTGACTCAGTTTTCATTGATCATCTTCTTATTCCTTGCAGCCTGTTATTATGCCATACTGTATGGCCTCCATATCTGCTGGGAAAGTGTTGGCTCCTCTGCTCAGTAAAGCTATGCAGCTCATACAAGGCTGGGCCTTATTGTTCATCAGCTCCGCTGTTCTCATCGCCTTCGGAGGTTTTCTGTTTTTGTTTCTCTATCAAACTCCGGAGCCAGAAGAAGAGCCCTTGCTCGGAAACTCAACTGAAGACTCGATTAAATACCGTTCAACGGAGACGCTCCATAGATTCTAAATCACGTAATCCGACTCTAGAAGGATTCACATGCACGGTGAAGCATTCCGTAACATTATTGATTGCATGTAAAAAATTGTGCCTTGGTTCCAAAGTACTCTTTAAATCTGTAATTAACACGGTTAAGTATTTCCGTAACATTATTGCTCGCTAAATGTAAAATATTGTGCCTATAGCCGTAGAGTATTCTTCAAAGCTGTGATCCTGCGCTCCCATGGGAGAGTGGCTAAGGAAGGCACAGGTTGCCTAAATTATGGCCCATAGCAATGACTGCAATGTCTCGGAGTTAAAATGAACTTTCCAAACGAAACGTTACTTTTCATCACCGTCGCAAAAAAATGGCATTATACTGTAGTAAGAGTTATGTAAGTCCTTGTCTCAGAGTACACTCAGTGTATTCTGCTGTAAGTGTAACACAATTGGAAAACTGATTTGGCCCGGAAGTTGAAAACCTGGAATTGCAAACAGCGTTTGGACCGCTTAGGGCAACTGATGATTTTTAATTTCTGAAAACTAACACGCTTTTTAAACGCTTTCAAAAATAAAATGACACAACCTTGGTTTCTGTGTTTTAAATTATTTCATTTTGCGTGACAACACTGTCCAGTGTAACTATACTGATTTAGTGCGACTATAGGGAGCTGGACAAAAAAGAAACGGAATCTTGCTCCAAACAAGAAAGATTCAAATTGAAGGTTACATGGTTCATGTCGAGGTTCAGGTCCCGTTGTTCAAAGTGGATAATTAAAAATAACTGCTTAAATGTTAACAATTATCCACTGGATAGCACTATCCACTCTTTGAACAACCGGGCCCAGCCCAGTAGATGATTCTCAACCTCGTTCCCAGGCTCTTTCATCTCCCGGGCCCCGCCCCCGAAGAAAGACCCTGGTTCAGGCTGGTCACGTGTCGGCCAGAATCTGGCCGGTTGCAAAAAAAGGAAACCAAGGGAGGGGCCGTTAAGTCGGAAATTTACTTTACTTTGTCTACTGGGGAGAGAAAAATTTGGATATAAAAATTGAACACCTCCCATGTAGTTTACGCTGCGTCGAACAACAAGTCAAGTTGTTGCAGGCCTTGTAGTTCTGTGGGAGACCACTGCAAAAACGTATGCGGAAAACTGAGCTACTAAGGCACTTCTCGAAACAGCGAAAGAGTTTTACAGCAGCTCGTTGCCACAGAGGGAAAGTTTGCCGCATTTAATCTGCAGACCATGTGAAAGACGCCTCGACAACTTCAGAGCTTTCAAAAAGGTAATTTCGAGAGTCAAGGCTCCTTCGGAAGCGTGAAAAGATACATTTAAACACGAAGGCGCGCTATAAAAGGCCGTTGGCCGCCTCTTTCGACATCAAATTTGCATAATGTTTGTTGCATCGCACGTGCGTCCACAGCGTTCAGAAGTCGCTCTGTCCATGAAATATCTCTGCAGCAACTAAGAGTTATACCTAAAATTAAACACATACGGGCAACTTTAATATGGAATCCTGGACGGAAGGGTTTGAAACGAAATTTTTCTCTTGGCTGCCAAAATACATTTTGAATTTCGCGGTGCAATACGACGCATGGCTGCCCACCAAGCATCTTTAATTTTTTACTTTGAAGATTATTCTTGGATTTTACTCAAATTGCACTCAAAATGAATGTTTATGTGATGGAAAATTGGTGAGGTAACATTATCTTGTTTTGCGTGGTATTCAAGTACAAGGAAAACAAAATTTGGACATTTTTGGCTTTTTACTAATTAGGAGCTGTTGTCTCGGTCGCTGTTGTCTCGGTCCCTGGAAGCGCCCTTTTATAGGAAGCTTGCCAAAAAGCGTGGCTGATTTGTGTCGTTTGTTCCAGCCTCGTTTTGATTTGACAAACGTACAGCACGACAAATTTCTTTGACAGGGGGACCCCTCCCAACGGATTATCTTTGTGAGCAAGGCACGTGACCAGCCTGAACCAGGGTCTTTCTTCGGGGGCGGGGGCCGGGAGATGAAAGAGCCTGGGAACGAGGTTGGATGATTCTGTATTGCTAGGAATTATTTTCCATCCATTTTAAAAATGATTCCAGAATTAAAACATTCAAATTCATACACAAACATAAGGATTTCCGCGGCGGAAAGCATGACACACGGCCTTGTTGTCACGAATTTAAAACATCCATAATTCTTGATAGAAACTTTGTATCTTCCCAGAACTTTGCATGGAGGCTTAACTTATGGTATTCTAGAAAATACCAGCGTATTGGTTTTGTAGAATGCATAAATTCCAAGATAATGTTTGATGACGTCACATGCATGGATCCAAATTTTTTCTATCTGTGAAAAAGCACAGCACAAATGTTCAGTTACAGCTTATTTATTTTTCTTTTCTCTTTAACAGGACCAAAACTGGCATTTGTCAGACATAAAAAGTTGCCAGACTTTGAGTAGCATAAAAACATTGGCTTCCAAAAAGAGCACAAACGCAGACGCAACAGAGTTTCTACTTGCACGTGAATGTGTGAACCATCCTATGACGTATCCTCTACACCACATTGATAATATCTCTCTCTTCAGATATAAAAACAAACAACAAACCAAGACATAAAACAACAATAAAAACAACATGTCTTGAACTTTGTTCTGCAGGGTACTAGGCACCGATGTCAACACAGTCCACTCTCTGCTGATTTAGACTTGTTACACTCGTTTGACGGTTTAAAGCTCAGAAGTCAGTTTCTAGGGTGAGTCAAATGCGCATTTGGCTGTAAGATGCTGGCGAAAACGGTAACACGTATCATGCAAGTATAAATGACTCATTATAAACGCCTGTAGGGCTTGAGTTATGTAATAGAAATGCATCTTATTTGATGAAACGTGCATTTCTATATCAAAAAGCTCAACACTATCTTTCAATTCCACGTGTTTTAGATACACAAAATTGGAGGGAAACCTTTTCTTCTTCACTTGACTTATTCACTACTCAGTCTTCTTTTCTATCCTAAATTTGATATTCGGGAAAGCAAAAATTCCGATGCGATTAACAGGCACGCTTTCATCGTCACCCTTCACAACGGTTTCGTTGGTAACCTTGTATGAACGAAATGCCGTGATGAGAAGCACTTTCATGAAGGTGTCGGCGAGTCTGTAGCCCAAGCATCGCCTCGATCCGATGCCAAACCGAAACAAGCATTTGCGCATGCTTGCTGTTTCGTCATCAAATCGTCGAGGGTTGAAAGATGTGGGATCTTTCCAGACTCTGGAATCATTGTTGACGGCATTGATATCCATCGAAACTTCGAACTGTAAAAATAAATAAATAAATAAATAAATAAATAAATAAATAAATAAATAGATAAATAAATAAATAAATAAATAAAATATATAATGTATTAAGGACTATTACTTAAGATTATTAGGCATATTGAGAGTAGCATGTTGAAAACCGTATTAGTGCAAAGCAACCTAAATAATTTCCTACCTAGTACAACTGTACGCGTTTATAAAAGAGCTTATATCGGCCATACGCGCACTTTACCTTTGCTGGTGTGTGATAGTTGCCGATCATCATTGGGCACGTGATGTATTCAGGTGTGCTGATTTCTAACACAGGGCGCCTGCGAGCCGACTCCTTCACAAACTTGCCCAGAAACTCCATCTGCGAGAGTGTGTCCATATCTAGAGGACCGGAGTTCTGTGCAGAAAGAAGGTGGTAAACTAATTATTCATATTTTATAGTCTAACATTCTATAGTTCCCAACAACATTAACTCTGCTAAAATGCAAAAGATAAAGAAATTATAAACCGGGATGATCCAGGAACACGAACCTTTTCGATCTCCGAGGTAAGCTCCTTCTGAAGGTCCGTATACAGCGCCGCATGGAAAACGAGCCAGGAAGTGCTTCCACTTGTAATGTCCACATTAGCCAGGGAGGCTTCCTCTAACGTCTGCTCCAACTAGAACAAATTAAGAAAATCTAATGCGTCTCGGATCTCTATCACGCATATTATTGTGCATACCGCTTGACGAAGCAACTAAAAAGCAATATGACAAAAGTAACTGCTATTCTTGTTTCTTTCTTTCTTTCTTTCTTTCTTTCTTTTTTTTTTTTTTTTTTTTTTTTCAACCTCGGAAAACTAAATCCTGCTTTGAACCAGGACGTTTTAACCTGACTTATGTGACTTCATTACCTGCTCTCTCGTGAGAGTTTCCGGATTCTCCGCTAAAGTTTGCAATATCTTGTACAGTGCGCAATTTTCATCTGTTGAGTGGTCCTCGTTGATCTTTTTGACAAACCTGTGTATCGAGAAATCATGTGACTTTGAGAGTGTGGACCACACTCAAGGGACAACTAGGAAACGAGTAAAACTATATTAAGCTCAGGAGTTGCGGCTAAGATAGCACGGGACGCAATCCCATAAGCTCTGTAATTCTGGTGATCCAGATCAATTTTATGGTTCAAGGCCGAAGGCTGAGACCTAAATAATAAATTATGCAAAGTTAATTATGCATGACGTCATAGCGCGAGCATTTGGCCGTAAAGCGGTCGATATTTTCACGCTAAATAGCGTCACGGAGACAAATTAAAGCATCGTTTTGATTGATGATATGTAAAGTAAGTCTTGTTTGAAAGAAAGTTATCGTTTCTGTTTTCAGAATTTTGGTTTGAAAAGGTGCAAAATAAAGTCTCGTGTTGTTAAAAGGCAAAATTTTAGTGGCAAACTTTAGAATTTTGTAATTATGGAACGACAATGTCTTAATAAATTTATCCAGTTTGCTTCTGGTGGTGAAAGTAACACAGTGAATAGTTTTCTCTACCTTCCATTTCGATTTACGTTCAACTAGTTTGTGCGTTTCTTCGACGTGAATCCGAACCATGCAGCATCGAAAGACGACAAGAAGAATCGAAACCACAACACCACACAAGATGTTGAAAAGTTTACTTTTTATATTTCGCGCGGAGCAATTTGTTGCCATAGTTATTATACTGGCAACCGCGGCCAAATCGCAGGCGCGAACTTTCATGACGTCATGTACAAATTCAAGACTGCATCCAATTTGCCGACAGGCCGTGAACCATAAATTTAACACAGCTTCTAAGGCAAACAGTATATAAACAATAAACTAGTAGTTTATTGTCTTTATTATCCTTCAAATATTTCCTCTCGCGCGGCAAAAGATGTAGACTTTTGGTGCTTTCCTGAACTGCTTTTGAAATGATGTCCTCCTCAGTGGTTGATGCAAATTGTTTCATCCCGTAATGTTTTTGTGTGATTGGTTAAAAAAACTGTTTGTTATTGTAGCGACAGTTCGCCAGGAGGGGGTTATTCGCTGATAACGAGCGGGCGTTATTCGGTCACGTGTTACGTTTCCACCAATCACGCGCGAGAGAAAATATTTCATGGGTTTGGCGTACAGGTTCCCGGCGTATTAACGTCTGACAATTTTATGATTGTCATGGATTTAGCACCAAGACAGTCAGGAATTTAAAAGTTACCTGTCCACAATTGCTTTCCATCTTCGTTTGTACTCCGCCAGCCGTCGGTTTGGGTCCGTAGGCAAATATTTGTAGAAAGGCAGCTTTATCAGGGGATTGGTGAACGTGTCACCAATTAAAGTTGCTGTTAACTCTCTGATTTCACTCAGCTCCCTGAAGTCTTCCTCCGACACACCGGAACCAAACGTGTACTTCACCAAAACACGGAACGTGACGTGCAGCATATCGTCCATTGTGATGACACCCTTTTGATGTGACACACAATCGTATAAAAATATACAGATTATTGAGAGGCGGTGGGGGAGAAGAGGAGAGGATTATTATTATTATTATTATTATTATTGTTATTATTATTATTATTATTATTATTATTATTATTATTATTATTATTATTATTATTATTATTATTATTATTATTATTATTATTATTTACATTTCCTTGCTTTATTTTCATTTCATTTCATTACATTTACACTACATTACATTTCATTAATACTACAGGCACAGACAAGCCAAAGAAATAAAAGAAAAAAGAAAAAAAATACAGACTACAAAAAGACAGAACACGTCCATAACGATACGAATTCATTTGCTATTATGTGGTTGGTTTACCTTTGAAATTTATGAATTTTGTGCTGCATCCCCAATTTAATAGCAACGGCCTCTTGTCACACCAGGAAAATACAAAACAAGTTCAATTATTGGCTGGAATTTCTTAATTTCTACATGTCTGCAATGATCTCAGAAGGCTCTAAAGGAAATGACATATATCCACTATATCAGCTTAGAGATCTGCATCATCTCAAATAGGTGGCTTTAGGGGTGCAAGCTACGGCTGCATAAAAACATACTTTTTTGTCTTGCATTGTCTGATGTAAGAACTGTTCACATTCCTCTTCCATCATCCTCAGATTTTTCGTCACAATTTCTGTGCTGTAGCCTTTGTCGAATATGCTACGCATGTATTTGTGTTCCGGGCCACTCGCTGTGCCAACAGCACGGCCAAAGAGATTCTCAAAGATGTAACCCATGCGAAAGTCTTTTAGGCGCGAGTACTTGTGTTGCTTGGCCATAAACTTCGATGCAATCTGAGAGTCTGTTATCATCCTGTAAAATAAAAAAAGACCATACTTCGTTACCAACCCGTAACTATAAATTTGTCTAAATGTTCTTTTGGGCGTGATTCCCGGAATAGGGGATTAAAATAATGGTGTAGAGTAAGAAGCCGTTTGTTTTGCAGTGGGCGAAGTCATCATCATGATTATTGTCATACCATGATAGTGAAAGTGACCCTCGCAGTTATGAAGCAAGTAAATTAACAGTGAACAATTGTGAAATTTGAAATTGAAAATTGCTGACAGCTTGTGCACGTATTAAGTTGCAAAGCCAAACAAAACAAAAAGCGTGTTTTCATTCCTCAGAAAGATTTCGATTCTGTTTACGAGAAAACAAAGTTCTTAAGAGACACTTTTGAATTGTAAAAGAAATTAAAAATAAAATTGCGCGACGTAAAATTATTGTATGCATGTTATTAACAAGTAATCACATAATTTCTTTGTGCAATTTAGGAATAATGAGCACATCATTTTTTAAAGATCACAAATTTGTGGTCTTTGAAAAAATTACTTGTACTCATTTATTCCAAATTGTATTCGAAATCATGTGATCACCCATATTAGCTAATAAATACTTAAGGCCATACATGCTGGGCTGCCTTATTATCATGGTCACGATACTAATAATCCCCCTCCCCTCCCCTCCCTCCCCAACCCCTTGCACAAAAGAATGTTGAACGTGCACTCACAGCTTTGGCATCGGAAAGAAGCGGAGAAGATACAGGCCCAGATGAGCGAGCCGATTATCCCTCAGTGAAATGAGAGGTGCTGTGAACAATCTAAACGAGGTTCCTTGGATAACTTCACCAGAATCATTCTGCCAGAAATACACCTAGAAAGCAAACTCGTATCGGTCAGTCTATAAACCAGAATTAAGAAACTTCCATTAATATATCACAGATATGCAGAACTTGGCCTTGTTTGGGATAAAGTGACATGCTTTCAGCAAATCAGAATGCAGAAATTATTGTAAAACAGCTACAAAGACGTTGCTGACGAGCAGTTCATCAAATCTTTAAAGTTCTTATTATGACAACATCAAGAGAGGGACGCTTTCGGCGGCGAATTAATTTTTGAATTGGGAGCGAAGCTATTGTTACACAGTCTTAAGAGACTAGTTCACCAATCAGCCCACTGTATAATGCAGTTTTATGCGGACAATACGTAAAAAATATCATCAATAATGCCTGGCATGAATCACCCAAGGACACACATTTCAATAATTAATTGCGCATTTTTGCTCGCTGTTCCCAAAGGATGTTCATGCCGCCAGTTAACATAAATCACTATGTGAGTTATTTGTCTTACTTGCTCCAAGCTTGTTCCTAATTCACGTATGTTTGTGTATCATCTTAAACGCAGGGTGACGGGGATTTTTTTTACTGGCAGACTGAAGAAGACACCTCGAGATTCTCGTTTTTCAAGGCACGAACACAACTGTTAACCAAATAAATGGACTTACGTTGACAAGTCATCTATTGTGCGTTTTCGTTTTGTGCCTGTGAGTAATAGGCAGAACAACAAAAATCATCATCATCACCATAATTGTCATCGTCATCGTTATCGAACCAAAATAGTTTTCGGGGAAACGATATGTTCAATACGCATATCACGCGCCCAGCTTACAAATCACGGGAGGTCAACAAACAGAGTTCGGGGAAATACAGATCATAATTAAATTTAGGACACTGTTCAGCGGTCACTTATGGTTTCAAGTTTAATTTTTCATTGAAGTTGATAGCTCGGTCAGGCGGATGAGTGACTTTTAATTAATTTTGATGCCAAAACTAGTCCACTCGTATGAGTCGTCTTCAAAATATCTATTAGTCGACATATTCCCTGTAAGACCAACTGTTACCAGGAATTTGGGTTACAAAATGTTACAACCAGGGGAGGGGTGGGGGCCGCAGTTTTCTTTTCCAAATGCAGTAGCTGGAAGTTGTCGACGCTGCTCGGAGTAAGGAAAGTTTCCCTGTTTCTTCATTCTCACGTTTCGATATTAAACAATAAGGGAACGCAGAAATATGCAGAAGCATCAACCCAAACTTGCGTGACTCAAGCTGGGTTTCGGTTTTCGCAATCGCTGAAACGAACTGATGAGGTGTCAGACGCAGGCTACCAGTAAACATCTTCTAAAGAAAATGATTCAAAATTCAGTCCCCGAGAATTCTTGACGCATTTTACTTGTCGACTCGGCGATCAACCGCACGCGCAGAGCAATATTACCGACTGTTCACTTTGGGACACAGCAGTTTAACTGACATTTAGCAACACACTGGAGCCCGTATGAATACATTTGAAGAACAATGCACTTACTTGTTTGACATTTTTGATCGTCAACGACACAATTACCACCAGAATCGCTGCAAACGCTAAAACCAATGTTGCCGCCATGATTTCGTTTTCGAACTGATTGCTTTCCAGGCTCGATGGGGAATCCAGTCAGTCACGTCACGGGATTTATTGGGTAATCCCAGTAAACGATACCATCCTGAAACGCTTATCTGTTACAGCGGTCTGGGACGCTTTTGATTTGCTACACATGACCAGTGCTTGTCAGTCATAGACAAAAATAGGTTGGCCGCCTGCGGGAATACATCTTGATGACGTCAGTAGCAATAAAGAGTGACCAAACCGTTCAAAAAGCGGTCGCCGGCCGCTAAAATTCATCAGTTTGCTGATTGGGAGCAAGCAGTCCTCGCATCGCTGGAATTGATTAGACAGTCGCAATGGTTCTTGACAAAGTTCTTCGTCTCGAAGAGAGTATGTCCAGCCTGGTACATGAAACTGGTCGCGTTGTCATGTCAGATGCTGCCAATGGTGTTGTTCTCTTTGGCATGAGTCCTGGAAATCCATACTTCAAGTCTCCAGTTATCGAAGACTATGTTCGTTTTCTTGGGCAGGAGAAGCGGCGCGTGGTGGTAGTGGTTCCGCAGCAACCAGCCGAGCACACGTACAGAGCTATGGGCTCCAAAGACGCTGTCAAAAGAGCAAAGAAGAACGCTAGCCAACTGCGCTCCCACTGCAGAAGAGCTATAGAAAAGGTACGTAAGAGACAGAAGTAGTTTTGATAATTTAAGAATCTTAATTCTATCTGCGTACTTTTTCACGCGTTGATTGTGGGCTTGTTGGTTTTGTCTGCGAATCTGCGAGCGCAGCCATAGTTGCTTGAACGCTATGAACGGCATTGAACTGATTGTTCGTTTCGTAATATTACTTGATTTTCATATCAAACTGTACGAGAAGTTCTGCGTTACCAAAAAGTGCCCTGATGTTGAGCTGAGAGTAAATTAAACCAATTGAGGCTATAATAATAATATTATTTCTGTCTCGCCGCGCGACTACAGTGGTGGTTGTCACACCCGAACGCGCATTGTTTGTTGTCACTTTAGGCTTACGTGGACCCTTACTTAAAATGTATTTGGATATCTGCTAAGTGATCGCGCGTTGCTGTTGTTTATAGGTGAGGAACAGTTGCAGAAACCTTCTTGGCAGCTACCACATGGTGGACTGGGCGCAAGAGGTTGATGTACACCCGGCATACGTCACGGCTTTGGAGAGAGTGGTAAACTTTTATCACAACAACCAACAGTTCCGATCAGACGCAGCTTCACTCACGGCCAGAGTTATCGGGAAGAAGACAATCCTCGGTGAATCAGCTAATCTTGCAGGTTAGTTTTATTAAAGTCTACGCAATATGGAGTTTAGTCCTGTTCACTCGGAGGTGCGAATGCGTGATATTTGGAGCCATGCCCTGCTGAAATAGACCCCTTCACAGATTTGAATGCATGATGGGTAATCAGGGCAATAACAAAAAAACATGGCGGCGATGCGTTCGTCTCGGTTTAATAGTGAAATCGCTCACAATCTAGAACAGTCTGAAAGCTTGCAAATGGCAATTTGGAGTGTTCCGAAGTTCCACCGATCAGAAAAGGAATGTATATGAAGTTTATTTGCCCTGATTACTCATCATGCTTTCAAATCCGTCTGAAGGGGTGTCAAATGTCAGGGCATTTCAGTAGATTCAGCTGTCATTGATTAATTTCCTAATACGCCACAAATTTTGGAACACCCTTGCATCGAATGACGTAAACGTTTTATTAGAACGTATTCAATGAGAACCTGTAATGAGTGGTCACTACTCATTTGGAAAGTTCAGGAGTTGGAAGTTTTCATTGAAATTGTTTTTGGCAGCATAAAACTGACAGTTTGTCTCTTTTTCTCTGCAGAATCATCCTTGGATTCGGAGCTGGAAGACGACGAGAACATCAAAGAAGGCGTTTGCTACCTCCTCAAAGAACTGGCCTTCATTCTTGCGAGCAAAGAGATATATTCGACTGAAAATGTATCCGTCATTTATCACCGCAGCTGGTCTGTCTATGAAAAGTATGTCAATGGTGAATATGACGGAGAGCCAAAGGAAGGCTACGGACTTACGGTGATCGCTTATCACGACGCATGCGCGCTACGCACTCGAAGGACCTCACTTAATGGTTAAGTCTTGTAAAATGCGTCGTGTGTTTGCCGTGAGAAAGGGAGATATAATCTGTATATAGTACAGCAGTAATTTGTTTGTTAATTAGCAGATTGAAGAGAACCTATTTAATAGTAGTATATTAAATTATCGATTCAGTACATCATTCATATAGTTATAAATTATTGAAATTTATTATATAATGTTGTCAAGACTAACTTGATAGTGAACCATCGAGAAACATGCTACAAAACAGTTGTCACACTAAGAAACACTGTTCGATCACAGGTGTGTTGAATTGCTTCCTCTGCTTTATTGTGCAGCTCGTTTGTACTCTGAACTGGTATATTTATTTTACTAGATATACTACACAAGCCGCATCGTTAAATTCACAGTTACCAAAGTTTTATCTCTTCGCTTTCCTTTTTGGGCATAAAGGGATAACATACCCACAAAAGAGCTATTTAACCAGAGATCAATTGAGTTAACTGTTTGGTAAATCACCATGTTATTTTGCGATTGATATCAGTTGCCCCACGCGCAATAGTGCAGTCGCTGGAAGTAAATAGCTCAGCCTTGCAATTCTATTTTTAGAGTGGTGTATGCGTGTATGAATCTCTAATTTATATGTTGTTTCCAACAGGCAACTATATTATGCAATTATGAGATGCAAATGTCATATCAGTAAAGGACAAAAATAGACGTTTGGATGAGAGGGCTGGTCTGTAATTTAATTTATGTTATAAGGACATTAAACTAAAACGATCACATATGTATTAGCATTAGGTTCTATATCGAATAGACCTATAGAACTCTTTTCAAGCTTCTCATTCTCTCTTCTTTGCGTGTATTTCTCTAAGTACTATACAATCATTTACAGTTGCTGCATATGTACATCATTTAAATATAATGTGTTTTTTAGTGATCGTTGCTGTGTTCATAAGGGTTCTTTATTATTTCTTCGCGTCACGAAAAAGATCCATTACAAACTTCAAACATGTTTCCAACTCCTTCGCCAACATTTCTTCTTTCTGATAACATGGATGCTGGGGATCTGCATTAATCGTAATAGACATACCGCTCTTTCCTAAAATGTAATGCAGCGCCATAGAACCCGGGGGTAAAATACACTTGACTCCGGCTCTTCCTATAGCCTCAATCTCAGGGTACCAATCAGGATTGGAGGTGACGTTCACGGGAACTGCTGGCGGGAAAATGTCGATAAGGGGGTTTCTCATGGCGTCGAGAGCCGCACCTTTTAGCTTCGTCTTCAAATCGAGACGCGGTGGTTCCCAATAAGGCAATCTATTCTGTAAACCGATATTTCTGTACAGACTATCCAGGTGCCAGGTGTGCATTTCTCCGTTCTTGTAACGCAGCACTTCTTCCCTGTAGCCTTGAATGGCTCGGATCAGCAGTTTACGCAAACTGTCTCGCCTTTCATTTAAGAGTTTGGTGAGATTCAGAGACGGTTGGGCCGATTGAACGAAAGCCTTCATATCTGCCATGCTGGCATCCATGAAGACCATACCACCAAAGCGGAGATGCCTGAAAATGAGGAAAAAAACCTTATAAGAACTGTGTGACGTGTGAGTGAGTTTTTATCTCCGAGTCTACCAAAACAGCCGCATGGCCCTATTTGGAACCACTGTGGGAGGGACGATTACTTGACTGTGGTGTTTGGCATATTCACACGTTGATGTAGTAGAAAATGGCGACGCGAGGCGATCATTGGTTTCTTCATCTCTTTTCAAAGGCTGTTCAAACTCGAATGTTTGCTAGTGACACGTCTCGAAGGCTTTCTGGACTTAAAATATGACACGGTTGTAGCTTTTCGACTCACCGACTACACTACTCGCGTATTTTAGCCGACAGTTGTCACTATTGAATGGAAAAGCTCTTCTTTTGTTGAGCAGTTTAGTTTAGCCTTCTAAATAACGGCAATAGCGGGAATAGAATGTAGTCTGTCTAATTGTGCAAGTGATCAGATACTAAGCCGAATCCACGTACAGACCCTTCCTCGTACCTGATACTGACAACTTCTCCGACGCTCATGAACTTGCCAGACACTCTTGCTAGTGCGAGCTGCAACGCAGCCTGGAATGCCCCACCGGGAGTGACGCGCTGAGACCTGCAAAGCGCAACAAAACTGAAGCCTTGGCAGATTTTGGAAACATCTTGGCGCATCGGCTTGAAAGGACCAGACGTGTGCCTATCGCAAACGATTTCATGGAGTTTTTTGTGGAAGTATTCGTCAGCTGTGTCATCCCAAGTCAAGGCTGAGGGTTCTGACAACTCTCTGTCATTGCCATCACTTCCTAAGAGGTAAATAGCAGTTATTAGGAAAGAACGAGAGTGCACTGGGATACAGTCAATTACGAGGCTTAGGCTGAATTCATCACAAGAGTGTAAATTTAATTTCCAAGAACTTTACGAAGTCACTTTCGCAGTCGAGTTGCCAAAGTTTACTATGCCCCATAATTGTAGCAATTATACAAGATTTGTTTGGGAGGCCAGGCATGTTGGATGACGTGGCCATGATTGCCATCTCAAGACAAAATCTCTTTCATTTTCGGAATTTGTTCGTGCGGCTCACGCCCACAACCCGTAATATCTTCGGGCGAGACGGAGATCGGCGGAAAAACCTCCGGTACAAAGAGTACACTTACCAGTACA
This sequence comes from Plumapathes pennacea, assembly GCA_964036295.1. Classification (NCBI taxonomy): domain Eukaryota; kingdom Metazoa; phylum Cnidaria; class Anthozoa; order Antipatharia; family Myriopathidae; genus Plumapathes; species Plumapathes pennacea. Next base: position 3,265,271 of record OZ038465.1, on the reverse strand, counting down.
TTTATCTTGAAAGCAGTCTTCGCTTCCAACTGCCATTCGAATGAAATTCGTTCCCACCGTACCGGTCATTCCCGCGAGGTAGTTGTTCACAAACCCTGCGACGCCATTTTTGAACACCACAAGTTGAACGCTTTTGTCGTACCACCGATTGACAAAGTTTTTGGACTGCAAAGCGTACATGGTTTCATTCGCTGACTGAGGAGAGTCGCCATTTTCTAAACAAAGCACAAACAGCGCATCCCGCACAGTGGCTAGGTTCTCAATATTCTTCTCACTAAGCGCTTTGAGTTTCTGCTCTTCGCGGCATCGTGCAGATGGCGACAGGCTCGTTAGGACACCCGTTGGGAGGCTGCTACTTACTCTGTTGGTTTGCATCTTCAAAATGCTTCGTAGCTTTCGCTGTGGAAGGAAAGATTATCGTTCAATGAACGCCGGGTAGAATTGTAAAACTTTAATGCTGATCTGAAAACCGTGTCTACAATGGCAGTGCGCACAATCCGATTTATGACGCCGAGAGCCTTCTAACTATGCGCAAATCAGTCTGATGCCAGTTGGTCATCAAACTTATTGTTTGGCTTATCTTTTGAAATTCTGAACCACGATCAAAGTGCTACATTGTCACATATTTGTTGGTATTATACTTACTTTCAGTTGATTCAAGTCAATAGTTGTCTCCTCTCCACGATCATTCTTGAACAGCACTTCCATCTTGTACATATCGCCATCAAGCATAACGATCGCGTGACGCGATGAAGCTAAAGGCGCTTTGTACCGTTCAATGCATCCTGGGTAGAATTGCATTGAGCACGAGAAAATGTAGCTGTACCATTGCATGGACAGGGGGGTTTTCTTAATGAACTCCCGTTCAAACTCTTGGCTGAGATAGAACTCTCTAGTTTTCAGCAATCCTAGAATGAGGGATGCTGCTCGACCAATCATAGCTTCGTCGTCTACCACTTGATTGCTTGTCAACTCAGACACGATTTCGTTTTCTGCTATGCCGTCTTTAACCGCTGATTGGGGGTACTGCGTGCTTCCGCGAATGACGACAGCGTATGATGTAACCGGCTGTGAGGGAATGATGTTTGGATGGAAATAAATCTCGTCGTGTCGAATGCCAAATGTGTCGCCGTGATTGGCTGGAGTGTACCAGCAGCTACGGATGGGGTCTGCACCATGATCTTGATTTAATCTGAGAAAAAAATATAGCCCGCATAAAACAAAGGACAAACTAGAAAGAAAGTGGAGTCAGTAGAAGAATACGTACGTGAGGCTTTAATTTATAACGCTGAGAAGAGAAAATTGAGAAGTGAAAAATTACAATGAGAATGATACTAACTAACAGGTACAAAGAACAGAAAAGAGGAGAACGGGGCACAACAAAATTAAAAGAGGGCCGAAGGAGAAGTAAAGAGATAAAAGGAAGGACGGAAATTGGAGAAGAGAAAGCGGGGGAAGGACGCAAAAGGTACAAAGGAAGGGACTAACTAACAGAAAACGAAAACTAGTAAGAAAACGGTACGAGAGACAAACCAAGATAAGAAACTGGAGTTAAGACGACTACATTGAAAATGACAGACTACAGAGTTGCCAAGTAGGTCACATCACCAGACGAGTGAGGAAAGCAACGAAAAAAAGATAAAGACGATTCAAGTAGCAGATCATGACAGAAAAGAAGTGAGAAAAAACATCTGAGAAGAAAATGAAAAAAATATTGATTGAGGTGCAGAGTGGAGAAACGTACCTTTTATGTGCGCCCCGCAGGCCGATCAAACAGGCAGCACCACGGACAAGTAAACCGTCAAAGATCTTTGCTCCTTTTGATGCATCAGATGAAACTCTTCTTCTGGTGAGAAACTCCAGGAGGGAAGACAAAGAAGGCGGCGGTGAAACAGATAAAGTATCATCCCACAGCAGAAGGCGGTCATGAAGGTGCTTGGACCGATCAACATCCTGTTTTAACGAAAGAAAGATATTATATCCATTGGATCACTTCGAGCTGCAAATACTAGAAGGGATGCATCAAACGGACCGTCGTGTCAATCAGCCGTAAACAAGTGGGATTGCGGCAGGAAAATTAAATATACTCATTCATTGTCGTTAATTTGTATCTCCATCACTTATATGCAGTTTTCATTCTTGCGGACTTGTTTATAGTCTTATGGAAATAGCCTCCGCGCTGATTACCTCCAAACCAGTCACAGTCACTCACGTTCTTTAATGGTTTCACTTCTCACTTCTGTCGCTACAAAAATCTGATCACATCACACAAGAATCATTACAACACAAAACACACACCTTATAAGATTGACATTTTCCAGACCTACACGAACTGCGCACGTGATTGTATGAAAAGGTTAATTATATCCGGCGGAAGTCTTTTGAAATGAAATGGTTACACACTCGAGCAGTCTAGTTTCCAACAAGTCAACTGCTTTGGTCGTTGAGTACTCTGAGATACGGTCATTTTGGTGCATCTCTTCTAGTGCGTACCAGGGATGCATCAAACTGCCCGTAATGTCAATCAGCCGTAAACTATAGCGGGATCGCAGCAGAAAAATTAAATATACTCATTAATTATTGTTAATTTGTCTCTCCGTCACCCATATGCAGTTTTCACTCTTCCCAAATGCATTATTATCTCTCTGTCATGAGAAAGGCGAAAGAAGATGATTATTCACTCAAGAGTTGGCAGTATATATCCCCTTCTCACCCCCCCCCCCCCCTTGCATATCTCCCAGCCACCATCGTTGTGTACCATAGACAAGGACCCCCTCCTTGCCATCGTTGTGTACCATAGACAAGGACTGATTTGTATTTTTAAAATGACGTCAGTCACAAATACAAGAATAAATTGTGAAACGAAACTATGATGTCACATGCGGCACGGTAGTTTGGTTACTAGGGACGAGATCGAACGTCGTACAGAAATGGGCTTAAACAATAACCAAAACTAGCCATGTTTCACCGTTACCGTTCAGATAACTTTGTGCTGTTTCTTGACGTTTTGCAAAGTATTAGGTTCACTTGAGTACCTGTCCCTTCCTCTTTCCCGGTGGAAAAATGGGCTTGGGGTATACATTATGTATTGGGAATATATTTTCAGTGCTGCGTTCTCTCATACAGATAATCAACTGATGTGACAAACTGTTATAAATGAGCACATACCATAGGATTTGATAACGACATACGAAACTTTACGCACCTTTAAAGCATTTCTTCTGTCCTCCTCAGAGTTACACACGCGGTTTTTCGATGTGAAATGCGAGGATACCGCGCGATTTGAATTGAATGCAGTCCGAACGACGGATTTGCAAAAAACGTCATTTCCCAGTCGATACATGTTGGCGCCTGCAAACTCAGCGATTGTTGTGCCAAGTATTACGGATGACCGGAAGTACGGCTATTTCGGGGCGATGACAGGCAGAAACACGTCCGTCAAAACTGAAAGCGCGCTGCAACGAGTGGAACGCCTGTTCTCAGAAACCCATGACGTAATAACTAGAAGAGCCAGCCTTTCACAGTGCAATTCAAAGCGAAAAGCTACGATGGATCAATCTCCAAAGTTTTAGACAGGCAACAGTTGCGGGCTACGTACAGCGGAATAATCAACTTCCTTCCGTACTTTTGGCATACGAACAAGATTCATCACGGGATCTTGTGATTTGCGTAACGTTACCCGATATTTCGTTGCTATTTGCAGCAGGGGAATACTAAGAAATTAGTTCTTCTTTGAACGTTTGGAGCCGTGGTATGTTGATCCGTGCGCAATCCTGCTTGGGACGATAATGGCTTTGAGTAAGAGAAACCTCGTAGTAGTTTTATTCGTGGGATTTGTCAACTATTTGGAATGGGCTGTTGTGATGACCACGATATATCCTTATATCGACGAGGTAAGCGTTGCTTAATATATTATTTGAGGTCAGTTCGTATAAAATATACCCATAGGAAACCCATACAATGGATTATCGAATAGAATAAGAAATATAAAAAAGCTTGCCTGGTGTCTTCAGCTGATTATAGTTTGGGCTACGATAACTTTAAAGAACGGAAGTCAAAGGACGAAGATGGAGCGAGTAGATTAATGTCACACTCTCTGGACCCTTTATCCTCCTGAAAATCCTGGCGAATTTCATTCAACCTTTGCCAAGGTATCCGACATAATTTATTTGTCTTGCGTGGCAGGTTATGCCGACTCACGCCATTGCCAACTTCCATAGATCGTTTTGATCCGCGTTCTGCACGACTCGGGGCGCTAAGCAAATTAAGTCCCCTGTAGGGTAGTGCAATGTAGTAAACATCACTGTTATATATTACAGCCAAGAGCCGGGCTTTGTCTTACTGCTGGCGATTTTTTGTATCATCTTTCTGATGTTTTAACATGTTCTTTGTTTTTTGTTTTTTGTTTTTTTATTTTGAAGTATTCAAGTTCTTCTTTGGTTGCTGTCTACCTGTCGCTGGCTCAAAGCCTGTTTCCTTTGGGTCAGGGCATCTCGCAGCCAATTGCAAGTCTCCTAGTTAAGAGACTTTGTCAAATAAAAATTGTCCTTATTGGGTCCATTATCATCGCAATCGCTGGAAACGTGGTTTACATGTTGGCTGCTGAGACGAATTGCGTAGCGCTGATTATAGCGGGAAGAGCCGTGGCTGGATTTGGAGCAGGTTGGTCTATTTACAGCCACTTCATTACCACGTTTATCTATTCAATTAAAAACAGAGAAAAGGCCAGGATATTTTCCGCCTAACAACTTACAATGTCGATAAATTCTAGGAAGCATGCATCAACAGAGATATGGGTAGAATCGATGAAATGTACCAAAAACGAGGTTTTAATTCATCAAAAATTTTAAAAACGGAAACCGGCTGGCCCCTGCTAGAAATACTTTCGCCAGTGTTTCCAGAATTAGGTTTTAGCAAGAAAAGTTCGGTCCATAAATAAAACGACCGAGCGACCCCGTTTACTGTTCCAACAGAGATGTGGGTAGAATTGATGAATGTACCAAAAACTCGGCTTTATAATTCCTTAAAAATCTGTCCGTCTAAATACATAAATATAGATAGATACAATTTTAACCCTGCCCCTGTCAGAACTACTTTTTAATTTGATTTTTGTCAGTGTTTCCAGCGTAGGTCCTTGTCAGAGTTAATCTCATGAAGTAGGAAAGTTAGGTCCATAAAAAGAACGACTGAGCGTTGACTGTTCTCTATTTTTAATGTGCAGGTAGTGGAGGTGTTGCGTACGGTTTCATAGGAGCGAACACCAGTAGAGAAAATCGCACTACCTACATGTCGCTGTACAGGGTCACGTGCATGTTCGGTGTGTTGTTTGCCACAATATGTAAGTACATAATCTGCTAATACACTTCTAACTAATGCAGTGGGGCCAGCGTGCGGATATACAGCCGTTTCCCGTCGAGGCATTACCGGAACCGGAAGCGCTTCGATGGGCCGCAGGCCACTATGACACAATAATTCGCTTGTGCACAGTTCCAGTGTTATACTGATTGATTTAATAAACAATTCTCCTGGAAATCGCATCGGTAATTAGAAGAAGACTAATTGTCGAAGATTGCTGCGAGATAAAAGCGATTTATAGACATGGGTCAAGAGATCCTCTCTTGATATGGGTGTATTTGTAAAATATATATGGGTCAATAAATATATACGATGGCTTGAGGAGTTACTTATTTTTTCTGTTTTCCGTTTATGCTCAGCCTCTGCTACGTATCTACCAAACTTCCAAGATAACGTTTTAGGAAAGGCGACTGGTCTGACGGAGTATTCCTCTCCCGCCGCTCTCACGATCGCGTGTTTGGTTGTTGCCTTGGTGATGGTGACGTTCGTTCTGAACGAAAGCGATTGTGTTCCTATTGGTAAGAAAGTCGCCCGATCTTTTTTCCTGGTTCACCCACTCTTTATATCCCTCTTTCCTTTTACTTATCTTTAGAGCCGTTTTCGGATGACTGTCGAAAACCAAAACCAAAGTAATCACACAGGCCAATCACAGAGACTGAGGGAAAACAGTTCAGCCAGTCAGAAGCCAAAGTAATTCACGTTTGGTCTTGCGTTTGGTTTTACTTTCCAATCAGCAATGCGAGTACACGCCATCGCTTGCGTGAGAAATGTTTGGTTTTGGTTTTGGTTTTGTTCCTGATTGGTTGAGAATGCTGCCAAACTTGTGTGGACCAATCCGAAAGCGTAGCAAACGCAAAACCAAAGCAATCACACGATTACTTTCGACAGTCATCCGAAAACCGCTCTATATCGACTTACTGTCATCCTCTTCATCATCACCATCGTCGTAGTCGTCAGTCATCATCGTCCTTTGTATTCCGTCGTTGCGTTGTCGTCACCACTATCATGTCATCGTCATTCACCATCGTCAGATCATCATCATCATCATCATCATCATCATCATCATCATCATCATCTTTATTATCATCATCATCATCATCATCGTCATCATCATTAAAACAACGTCATCGTCAAAGCAGCAACACGTGCGTTCTCTTGTCTCTGTTCTGTTTCCCTTTCATTTTCAACATATGTATACGCATAAGTTAGACTAATTATAATAATTTCCTCATTATCTATCACAGGTGACAGGGAAAGCAGTGGTTCCATCAAATCGTCCCTCACGTCACGCGGTGTTATCCTCGGCATTATACTGTTTTTCCTAAATGGCTACATTACCACGTGGATTGGTTACGTCATGCCGCTGGTTGCTTATCCCATCTTCAAATGGGACGTGGATCAGTTTGGTTGGCTCATGGTGGGCGTGTCAGGAACAGCAGCTCTGGGTTCTTTTGCTACTTCGTTCTTTTCTAAAACCGAGTGTATGAAGACGAAAGGAGACTGGATAACTCTCGTGGTTTGTTACGTGTTCATGACTGTTGGAGCTGTTTTGTCATACGTCGGTGGACCCACGGTAAGTGTAAAGGATACAATGGTCATAGTGGCAGTAGCCAAATTATACAGAAGTAGTAGTAGCAGAACATAGCACTGCAGTATTTGTAGTATTAGTAGTGTAGTAGTTATGTTAGAAGTAGTGTGTTGCAGTAGTTAGTAGTTCATTTTCTCTCTTTTCTTTTAGGTTTTAAAGAATTTCACGGCACACGAGAAAGAGGGCTTTTTTGTCGCCGGGGTGATTACTGTGTTCTTGACTTACTCTGTGTGTGGAGTTATCCTGCCAACTATGACAACAAAGTTCGTTGAGAAAGCGATGATGGTGAGTAAGAGTTACAAGAGATTTGGCAAAAGCGTTTTGAAGTTTGGCTTTACAAAAAATCACAGTTTCACAGGTTGATCGTGTCCTTTGTCCACTCTCTTCCTTTTGTTGCGATGTGATATTTCCCCGATCCGCGTTTTTGGGTGGTCATTTCTACACCCTTTTTTATTTAACAGTTTGGAGAAGACCGTCGTGATCGTTAACAAGCTACAGCAGAATGCAAGCAAAGCTGATGTAAAATATGTTGATATATTGAAGTAAATTCGTCATTCTCAGTCGCAATTATCCGGCCTTTACAGAAAGTGGCCCTGTTAGTCGTTTACGCGAAGTGGCGAGTGAATAAACGAATGCGAGAGAAGTTTTCTTTCATTTCATACTCGCCCCTTAGGGGAAGAGAACCCCTGTAAAAGTGCTCTGCATTTTTTTTTTATACTGACAACTCACAGTGTAATATTTTGAGTGAGATTTGCTGTAAGTTTTCAGCAGTTGCTGGTTGGAGTTTTCATTGATCATCTTCTTATTCCTTGCAGCCTGTTATTATGCCATACTGTATCGCCTCCATGTCTGCTGGGAAAGTGTTGGCTCCTCTGCTCAGTAAAGCCATGCAGCTCATACAAGGCTGGGACTTACTATTCATCAGCTCTGCTGTTCTCGTCGCCTTTGGAGGTTTTATGTTTTTGTTTCTCTATCGAGCTCCGGAGCCAGAACAAGAGCCCTTGCTTCCGACCCAACGAAACAGAAAGTCGACTGAAGACTCGATTAAATACCGTTCAACAGAGATAGACCAGAGCGGGAAAAGACTCGGTAGATTCTAGATCACGTGATCCTACTCCAGAACGTTTCACATGCATGGGTGCCTCGGGGCCAAAATACTCTTCAAAGCTGTAATCGGCACGGTTAAGCATTTCTGTACCATTATTACCGGCTAAATGTAAAATATTGTGCCTAGCCGCAGAGTATTCTTCAAAACTAAGAGCCTGCGTTCGCATGGGAGAGTGGCTAAGGAAAGCACAGGTTGCCGAAGTTATGGCCCAATTTGCGCTGAAATCCAAGAAAAGTGTTCGCAGTAGCAATGACTCCAATGTCCACGAGTTAAAATGAACTTTCTTGTCCAGAGGAAACGCACTTTTCATCATCGTCGCAAAAATGGCGGTATAGTAAAAGTTCTGTAAGTCCTTGTCTCAGAGTACACTCAGTGAATTCTGCTGTAAGTGTAACACAGTTGGAAAACTGATTTGGCCAGGAAGTTAAAAACCTGGAATTGCAAACAGTGTTTGGACCGCTTTGGGCAACTACTGTATGATAAAAACTAACACGCTTTTTAAACGCTCTCAAAAATAAAATAACACAACCTTGGTTTCTGTGTTTTCAATTATTTCATTTTGCGTGACAACACTGTCCCGTGTAACTATACTGATTTTAGTGCGACTATAGGGAGCTGGACAAAAAAGAAATTTAATCTTGCTCGAAACAAGAAAAACTCAAATTAAAGGTACATGGTTCATGTTGAGGTCCAGGCCCCGGTTTTTCAAAGAGTGTATATACTAGCGCTATCCAGCGGATAAATCCTTAACCAGTTGATAATTAAAAATATGCTTAAATATTAACAATTATCCACTGGAAAGCGCTATCCACTCTTTGAACAACCGGGCCCAGCCCAATAAGTTGCATTGCATGTTTCATTTCGTCCGACGTAGGCTAACGCTCGAAACGAAAGTTTTTGTGCGGAGTTAAACTTATCCACTTTAACGTTTCATTTCCACGACGCAGATAGTAGGTCTCACAGGGACACAGGATCCCACAGTAACGCCACCTTGTATACCGTATGTACGTTTTGGTATCGTTCTTGATTTCTTAAATACGTCAAGTGTATGTTCTTCTTATATTTCTTGTGCATTGTATTTAAAACTATTCTGCAGTTGCAGTTGCACACCAAACCGTTATATTAATTTCTTCACATTTTGTTCAGTTCTTGGCTCAGGTGGAACATTTAATATTCTTTAGTTATTTTGTGGCGTATATAATTCACAACACATAAAATAATGACGTACAGCGAGTACATTCTCATTTGCATTTTGCACAGTCTTTTTCCATTTTGGACTAACACTTTACCAAAATATGAAAATGCCACTTTAAGTTAAAATATACACTCTCTAAAATATAAACCCCACATTATACATACAGCTATTTGATACCATAATATTTAAATAATAATAAACTGTGGGAGAATGGAGAACACAGTGGTAGCACAGAGAGGTCTCCTATTGACTGCCTGAAGAAATTGTGTGATGGATTTGGTTTAGCGTTTGCTACATTTTTTGATTGGTCCAAGTTTGGCAGCATTCTTGGCCAATCAGAACAAACACAAAACCAGGCTGTAGTCTGCTTGCACAATCAAGCAAATTGGTCTCTTTTTCAAAGTAATTTTAAATTTTTGCAAACTATGTTGGCTTCTGATTGGCTGAAAGAGTTTTCTAACAGCTTTGTGATTGACAATGTAATTTACTTTGATTTTGGAATTTGGAAACAACTTCTACTTCTACACCTCAGAGTATATTATTTTACCTACAAAAATATCTAGTCAATAATAACTATTAACTATTATTCTTATTTAGGCCACTTGCCCTAGTCTCCCACATCACTGTCCCGGTCACCGACCAGCCACAGGATGTGGAAAGCAGCCGCGAGGAGCCCGGTACCAAGTAAGTCCCCCAGAGCTGTCAAGTACGGTATGCAGTAGTTGTCTGGATCTTTGCCTCGTTTCCATATCCAGTGAACCAGCCAATCAGCAACAAGTAGGAGAAAAAGAACCTGAGAACATCAAGGCAGTTACAGCTCATTACTTAAGAAATGTATAATGCGTTCCTGTGTAATATAGCCTCATCTAAACACACAACAAGTTGGGAGAACACGAGAGTAGCATAGGGAAACCACAAGGCCGCCGAGTAAAATGATTAGTCAATAAAATACAATGTATTTTAACGTGTCAGAGTGTAATATACTCTCATTTTACATGGTTGTTTAGCAAATCAGAACGTGCATAGTATCATAGTTTTTTAAATTAAAATATATTCTTTTATTTATGGAACAAAGTTAGCAAAAAAATTGTAATATTATAGTCTTTTATCTGATCAGGGTTTGATAGTGAGGTATAGGAGGTTAAAAGCTAAAGGTAAACTGTTCTAGTCATCAATTATACCAGCCAAGTTTCTAAAATGAAAAAATGTTCGGGTAGGTCAATTGAGCCATGCAAAATACTGATGTGAATGTAACTTCAAGAATCTTAACTTAATCTTAAGAAACCCCCTTATCCGCCCCAGAGTACATCTTCAGCAACCCTATTCATATTGTGAAATAGTTCCAAGGGAATGCACTCTATAGTATTATACCATAAATGATATAATTATTTGCATTTACAGTAGCTTTGCCCATCAACTTATCAATACCATACCTGAAGCAGTGCAGCAGCAATATAAGCCAAGGTAAATACAAGCGTCAGCGAAGTGTGGCCTGCCTGAAGCACACGGATTGCATACAGGAAGATAAGGTGACCTGGGATAACCATGAACAGCAACACTCGAGCAGTCCTGGCATGAACTTCTGTGTAACAAAACATGGTTTAAGGTGCATACTACAGGGATGTAACTGTACATCACATCACATGCAACAAAAAAATACTTTGGCATTGGGCACCATGAAAAATTCATATTTTTTCAGTCAGTGGTTGCAATAATTGCCACACAATATGATTGTAGAATTTTTACCTGTAGACCTAAAAAAAGTAAATTATGGAGAAAAAAGTAACTGTGTAACTATTCACTGCACCTGAACCAAAGAATGTCTTAATGCAGCCATTGTAGTGGCCACTCTTTAAGGCGTGACCAGGTTTTCCAAGTCTGTGGAGAGATGTGGACAACCGACTGGCCTGCACTGCTACAAGATTACCTCCAACTCCTAGAAAACAAAGCGAGAGAGACACTACATTACAGGTACTGTAACAAGACATGAGTGGGTTGATATGAGTGTACCCTATAGTTCTATAGCTCGGCACTGTCAAATGATTGTCCAAAGTAATCATGTGATTGCATTATAACTGCTTTTGCAATTGCACACTGTTTGGATTGGGATCAACACAAGTTTGGCAGGATTAGTAACAACATATAACCAATAATGCAATCGCCTTACACAAGCATTAGTGGTGAAATGGTGATTCCTTGTCCAAACACAAATTATTCTTAGCTTAATTACTTACCATTCATTACAGGGTTAAAGACTGCAATGCCATGATAACTGGTGACTGCATAGTCGAGAATGAGACCACCAGAACTGTGGCAACAAAGAGAAGTAAGTAAAATTATGAAATGTCTTGAAACCAAATGACCTGACTTCTTCCGCTCTCATATAAAGTTACATTGTACCTGGTGACCATCCTAATAATATTACTGGGTGACCACAAACTTTGGCTGAAAAATGGTGCAATTGTGAAATGGTGAAACAGTAGGAAAGCTACAACTCTCTTTTTCTTCACTGTACAGTACCTGCTTATGACCATGGCACTTATTACAGGAGACCAGCCAGAGTACAGTACATCTGTTGTGTAATGGTTGCAATGTGTAATATACCACCATAGGGGAAGCAGAAGAAAAAACCCTAAACAGATCACCGGTGCAATCCAGTGGTGTGTCCCTGTCAAATGACGTCCAACAAATCAATGGGTATACATGCAGTGTATAGTACATCGCTCAGCAAATATGTATGGTCAACAGTAGGGTCATGAGAGAACTGTTAGTTGGTAGTGGTGATGGTGGTAATAAGAGCAAGGCATTAATTGGCAGATGGCCATCCTGTGGGTGGGGAGGATTTAGCTGAGATAAGGGTGCATTGACTATATTTACATATAATTGTATTCAGTTTGGAATGAAGTGATGTCATTAAAACAATATTAAAACAATATCATTTAAAGGGGCAGTGTCATGAGATTCTCATGCATGCAGGTTTGTTTGAATCTTGACAACATTTGCCCCATGGCTTTCAAGTTTGAAATCCAAGATGGCGTCCATTGCCGTTTGCTGCCATTGTGGATGCCATCTTGGATTTCAAACTTGAAAACATCTCATGACATTAACCCAGTGCTGAAACAAGTAATAATGACTACCTCTCAAAAACACTACAAAAAGTATTATTAAAGCTAGCTGATGTACTTTGTCACTGACTGTAAACCTACCAATGCAGTTGTGCAAGAATCTGCTAATTGCTGAGAGCAGTGCAAGGGTTATCAAATCACCCAAACTTGCTGCTATTGGCGTGGCAACATTGTCTGGATTGATGTTGCATTTCCGTGAGAGAAGAATGACTGCAACCATGACAGAACCCAGAATAAGGCTGGCAAGAGTGGCTGTGACTAAGCTGCTGGCACACAACAGGGTTGCATGGTTGATGTCAAAGTGTCCATCCATCACCCAACCCATTATCACAGCTGCTATTGCCGCCAGCGCTCCCACTACTGTAGCTTGTACCTGTACCAGGAAATAACAACCCAGGATAAGGGTGCCTCAGTGATTTTTCTTATAATCTGTTAGAAAACCTCTTACAGTGTACATGTATATTGTGTTCATAATGGATATGACACATTTGTGGACTCATAGGAGGCAGTGTGGCTGAGTGGTTGAAATCTAGAGTGGCTTGAAACAGGAGGTCCCAGGTTCAAGTCCCGCTCTGACCACTAGCTGAATTTGCAACACAGTAGCCCTCAGTTCAAATCCTCAGCCACACTATGTAAATAGCCAACTGGTTAGTCTCTGACCAGTTGGGATTCTTAACAAATTTACGTTCAGAGTATGATATTTGGTTTCTACATTTCAAGTCTCCCCAATGAAACAATTTTTCACTTTAATGTCGGTGTGAATGTGCAGAGCATACAACACAAATTTGAAACATAATTGTTTATGTTGGTTGTGATACAGTTTAGAACAAACACAATCAAAGTGAAATAATCACACACTAATTATATGAGGTAAAACAATGTTTCACATGATCCAGTGAGAATGCAGTGTACTACATACATACCTTCATTGGACTAACCAGTATCTTACAAAACAAATAATAAAAATACCTGTATTAATGCAAGATTGCCTCCTATCAGTTTGGACAGGTGCTTCTTGTTATCCATGTGTCCTACATTTGCCTGTGAGTGCACAGTCAAATTACTATAATTATTAATATTATAATTGCAACTATTATTTATTTTATAACAAAGTAATGTTATGAGTTGATACATGTTGCTATACTGTCCAGTACAACCCACCATATTTACACATTCCACTCTAGAGTGTATGTGGAGTCCTAGGTTTTGTGACTCTCACATGGTAGTCATGCATGTATAATTAAATATGAGCTAGTACATGCACTTACTGCAGTTGAAAGTCTTGATGCTAGAGTCATCTCTAGGTTGCCCTTTAATCCAAGAAGTGCTGGGACCAGAATGAAGATTTCCGAGATTTCGTTGAACACTTTCCAGTGCTAAAAAGTAAAAAGAACAAATAAGGTAGGTGAACCTTGACCCTCTGTTTTAATGCTATAAATCAATTTAAATTATCACTATTTTTTTGTGGCAGTACATGGCACTTTCTTGCTTCCTAATTTGGCACTGATGGAAGAATAATTCTGCAATTATTGGCAAAAACTTTTGCATCATAGACAATTCATTTCGGTTACCTGTGGGCTTAAACTTCCCATGACATGAACACATGACTGGGCTCATATGAACAGGTCCTCACACACCCTGATTTCTGGGCACACAAAGTTGAACACAAACCCTGTGGTAATATTTCTCAGAGGGTGGCAACAGACAGAATTATATTGACCAGTTGAGGATTATTGTACATGTCGCTTAATTGGCAAATGTTTTTTTACAGGACTTTTTAGTGAAAACAAATTAAATCACAAGGAATGCTAACGTGTTAGAATTAAATGTGAATTCCCCAACAGTTGCTTTGTTGCTTTGTAACCACAATGACTCAATTTCAAGGACTTTTTTGTACATCTACCTCTTGTGCAAAACCTCCAAACCTCCAGAGAGCAAATATACATTTAAATGTATAACATTTTTTTTTAATCAAGAGGTTTCAAAGCTGTGCAAAACCTGGCTTTACAGTATCTGCATGCATATTAATTAATCAATAAAGGACAGAAAAATATCTGACCTACACTTTTGTACCCTTGATGATGCAGTATGTAGTGTATTGTTTATCTTAACTGATTTGTATCGCACTGAGCATAAAATCTCACCAACATTAAAGGTACTTTCAAATTCACACAATTTTGTATTGCAAATATTACAGAAGAAATATTCTGATAATTAAAGAACATAATTTAACTAATTTCTTCATTCAATAGATTCAATAAACCGCTTATTTTGAGAACTACTAGCGAGTTTATATGGATTTCAGAAGGACAATATACCTACTGTAATAGAGCTCTATTCGTACAATTACCTGCACTAAATCCAAAAGCAATCCGGCTGATACTGTTCCAAAGCCAGCGACAAGAAAAGGAAAAAATACTTGAAGCGCTATACCAAGCGAGCTCTCTTGGGACCCGGTTGTCCCAGACAATTCTGTTTTAAGTTCATCGTCGTCTTCTTGTTGTAACAGGGGTTCCAGATGGTTGTTCGAAAACTCTTGGAAATCATCACTGCTGTTGATCAACGAACCGTTCATGCACGAGTTTTGATCTTTCTTTACAGCTCCCAATATCTCTGGCTCTGTAATTGCCCTTGTAAAAGCTTCATTCACTTCATTTTCTTGGGAATTTTCATCCTTCCCGTACGCATCGATCGCTTCCACATCGATAACACTAATTTTCGGAACCATCTTATGATCGTTTTCGCCACCCTTTGTTGATGTCAGTATACGATCGCCTGGTACGGTCCTTCTTCGTACAGTCGTATCCTTAACAATCACGCCAACTTGAAGCAAACCAGCAAACGAAAAAGACATATGGGCATTCAGGATTCCGACATGAATAAGCCACAAATATCGTGATCGTTGGTGAACAATCCCTGGGCAACGAACGGACACGTTTCATTGAAATGAATATCACTTTATGTAAATCCAAATATAACGCATAACCTTGGACCTTGGACTATCCATGGCACACACAAACGGCTCGTAAATTTTCGCCGACTTCTCACCCCGAATAGTATAGCTGTTCCGCGGGATGATGAAAGCCAAGTGGGATACTATCGATCAATTCCAGTTGTAACCATCTCCACCCCAACCTCCTGGGTGTTTCCAGGTGATGATTTATGTATTTTGCCAAATGGGCGCGTTATCTCCCTCTGCTAGACTGCGTAACAAGCGTTTCTCCTCGATACGCAGAGCATACGTCGACTTTTTCGATCCCTATTTTTTGCGCGCGGCTAAAATCGAAAAAGTTGTCGTTTTATAGTTGCGCGCCAAAAAGGCTGGATCGAGTGTTACCAGGGATCTGGGCACCACCAAAGCCACCTAGCCAACATGGCGGACGAAGAAACACGTTGTGCTCCTGAGGAGCAGGAGAATGACGCGGATGATGTTCAACAGGAGGAAGTTGAAGAAAATCAGACAAACGTAGAAGAATCTTCGAGCAAAAAAAAGAAGAAGAAGAAGAAAAAGAAGAAAGGTATCTGTACATCTATCTTCCTAAATATAGATCTTTCAGAAAATGTACGATCAACCAAAACCATTTTTTCTGTGGCAGAATGCTGCTGTTTCTTTTCGCTATTTTTTTTTTCATAAAATTGTTTTATTGTTTTGAATATTTGATTTCATGTGCAAATGAGCATAGTGTCTGATGATGACGACTCATGATCAACACACACGGTTTTAATATTGTCGAAAGGATCTGTGCGATGTGTTACATAACTACATTAGTCTCAGCCCTAACATGCTCTGAGGTATTCGTCCAGTTATAGATCTGTCTGATGTGACTGAGCACAAAGAAAACAAAAATAATTTAGGTGGGAGTGTACCGCCAGATTCTCAAAACCCTTGCCCTATTTTAAACCAAAATATGCGATTTTTCGACCCTAGATTAGACCTGTAATCCTAAAAGCTTCCCCTTCTCAGACCTAGATACCAAAATTTTTGTCCTAATTCAGACTGGCTTGACTGCTCTATATTTCAGCCTTATCAACCCCTGAGAGTTGAGAGTGACGCCCTTGGGCCAAGTGGTGCCCAGGCCCCCACCCAAATATCCCACATGAAAACTTTCCCCTCCCCCTCCCCCTAAGTCCTATCTTTTTGTTCATTTTCTTTCCCTTCCCCTTAGGAGGGCCTGATACTTATCGTGTTAAACTAGTCATGTACAATAATACAGTGCAAAATTATTATTGATCAGCAGGTGCAGGTACATCAAGTGAGGAAGTAACTGGACAAACAGCTGAAGAATTGAAAAACAGCTGTGAATGCCAGGATAACAACGAGCAAGATGGAGAGCATGGGACAGGAGGACAAGGTATTGTACTACAATCTTGGAAAAGTCCTTGGATTTGAGTGTTTGTCTTTCTCAAAAAGTTCTTGAATTCAGATGATTCCTTGAAAAGTTCAAGAATTCCTCTCAATATTATAAACACCTTTTGAAGAACAGCACAGGAAAAAAGGGTTCAGATGAAAATTGGCCTTGAATAGTCCTTGAATTTTGATAAGAACCATGAGTACACAACTTGACCCTGGGTATGCAATAAAAAGTTGTGAGGGAAGGTGATGCTGATTCTATGAATTCCTGACCCTACTGATGACTAAACAATACATACAGACCTACCAAGTCTCCCACATACTTACTTTATCTCCCATTTTCCTGTATAGTCATACAGTGTATCAATTTCCCACATAATTATGCACCTTGTCTCCCGTGAAATCAGACAAAGCTTTTAAAGGTCAAAGATAGAACTTTCTAATATATCCATTTGACAACAATGGAGGAGTCATGACGTTGGCTTCAACTTTGAATTTTAACACCCTTCTTGATCGAGTGGGGCCAAGTCTCCCAGCCTCAATCTCCCTCTTGAAAATTTCTTGAGGTTTTTCTTCTCTTTACTGATAAGTGAGTGGCTTGATGTTGTTACATGTAGATGAGGCAGAGGGTGTTGAGGGACAAGCTGGTGGAACATCAAAGAAAAAGAAGAAAAAGAAAAAGAACAAAGGAGGGGAAAGTTAGTCATACTCAATTTACTTTGATCCCAGTTGCAATGTGTTTCATTCAGTACAGTGATCAAATCGTGTTTGTCTGATATGATTGGATGAGAGCACAATGTGCAGGGACAAGTCTTAAAAAAAGACTTACCATACTTGTGACTTGTCATGATCAGTATTTACGTGTAATACAAGTCCTTAAAAATATTTATGTCAATTTTCTGGTTCACCTCTTTTGTGCATTTTAGGTAAGTCTGCAGGGTCCATTGAACAGACAGATCCTCCCACTGTGGCCATTTCCACACTCTTTCCTGATGGCAACTTTCCTGAGGGACAACGCTGCAGTTATAAAGATGAGTTAGTATTGCCTGAGAGGGTGGGATTCTTATAAATATATACACAATATCATAAATTAAATTGAAAACCAAATTTTCTTTAAATCCTGAGTACCATAAATGCTCTGATAAACCCCCTTCTACCCCCCTCCCCCCTCCCATTTACTTTCTGTGAACTTTGAGCACCAAAATTAGTGGAGAAACAAGACCAATGATGTGAATTAGATGATACATCTGTGATATATTTTTTTGAACTTTACATTTCCCACATCTAACTTCACAATTTTTTTGTTGATCAAGAATACAGTACCTTTTGTTGTCATCTCATCTGTTTAAATAAGTCCACCCCCCCTCCCCTCCCTCTACAAGGTCATTTTTTAAATAAAGGGCTTATTAGAGCATTTGTGGTTATTACAGGTTTTTGTAGATGCTTTATATCTATGCTGACACTTGCTCTCATCAAAACTAGCATTCCATTGAATTTACAAAATCTTGTTTGTCTTTAGTTTCAAGAGTGTTCTTATATTAATTACCATATAATAGAGCGAGACACATTGATTGGTTGCTTCTTTACAGTAACATCTGGCGAGAAACTAATGAGGAAAAGAGAGCAATGGACAGATTGCACATGGACATCTACAACGATGTACGACAAGCTGCTGAAGCACACAGACAGGTCCGTGGGTGACTTGTAGCCATGTAAATGTGCTTTGATATCGTACAAACTCTGGATACACTGTACATCTGTACTTATAGTGTACCTGTTGGGTTTTTTGGAACTTCAAATAATAGTGTAGCAACCCCAGACTTGTAAACCTTGTTGCCACACATTATTTTAATGTCTTTGTTCATCAGGTTCGAAAGCATGTCCAAAGCTTCATCAAGCCTGGCTTAACTATGATTGAAATTTGGTATGTCACACATTTGTTTCACGCATTTCCAAGATGCCAGTTATGTCTGTTTCAAAATGAGACCCAGTGGGAAACCTTTCTTATGAAAATGGCCTATAATGTGTCATTTACAATATTTATCATTAAAATTTGTCTTTTTATAAGATTCTTTTTGATGTCTGATTTGAATGTGTTGTGCATTCCTGTTAGTGAAAAGTTGGAAACTGCTTCTCGCAAACTGATAAATGAGAATGGATTGAAAGCAGGTAAGCTGCAACTTACTGTAGTGATCTTACTGATTAAATGATCAATTCTCACCTCATCACTCACACAATGTCTTGTCAAAAGGTTGAGAGAATCTGCATTTTGAACTTGGGACTGAAAGAGTTAATTGGCTGCAGGATTAACATCAGAGAGGGAATACCAATTATTGGTTCAGTGTTCACACAAATGTAACTTATGCTGTGCATTTAAATGCATCACCCAGATGAGCCTGGGGTAGGTGCCCGGTGAAGGGAGGGGCCACCTAATTGCAGTACCAACCTAGCAAGGAAGTATCCATGGCAACCCTGCCACAACCCAACACCGTGGCACCTGTCGCACTGAATATCAGTGGAGAACTACTGCAAAACATATTTACCATGATGGGAATAGGGGAGGGGGGACAAAAATTGCCCTGACTAGTATCTAAGCAAGTGATGCGTGATGATCAAAGCACATGGGCAAGCAACCGAGCGCCCTTGCAAACCCTTGGGGCTGCCCTGAAATTGTGGGCAGTGACCGCTGACCAGCATGGTCTGGAGGTTAACTTTGACTAAATTACAATTAGCCACATGTATATACTGCCGTTGGTTAGCTGTACAGTTGGAATAAAGCATGTAAGATATTATGAGGTTCAATTAGTAGTTCTCTTTGAAGCCTGACAGGTTAATACATAAAGTTGGGCTTCTCTAAAGGCTCGTTCACACGGTAAAGCAAACACAAGTGCAAGAGAATGGAATAGTTGCCATTCTCTTGCGCTTACGTTTGCGCTTGCTTCACAAATTTTACCGGTCACGTGAACCGGATACTTGCGTTGGCGTTTGTGCTTTCGCACCAACTTTAACTGTGCCGCTATTTTTGCTGCTTCTTTATGCTGTTATTATTACCATGCACAGCCTGTACCTGTACTCTAGCTCTTTTGGGTGTCTTGTTCAACAGGTCTGGCTTTTCCCACTGGCTGTTCCCTCAACTATGTCGCTGCGCACTACACCCCCAATAACGGCGATAAGACCGTTCTGCAGTACGACGATGTGTGCAAAATTGACTTTGGGACCCACATCAATGGTGAGTGACTCAACTTTTGATTATTTTGGATCATATGTACAAATCCAAGGTTCTCCTCACTGTAGACCAAAATGATGCGTGTACATGCATGGGCTGTTATCTAACCTCACTACACGTACATTACTGCATTCAATAGCTAGTCTGTATCAGATATCACATTTTATGAACAATTCTGTGTAAATATTTCATTTTAGAGATGTAGGTATATATTTTATTCGAACATCTGCTAACGCGTATCCGTCCAATATTTGCGTACAAGATTTAATTTTTACTACAACTTTTAATATGCACAACTTTAGAACTTGGGCCCTGATGGATATCGAACCACCTTCCTAACTCAGGTTTACAAGCTCGAAACATTGCAAAGTCGCAACAATCGTCCAGAACATTTGCTGGACTCTAGTTTAATATTTGATGCTCCACGTGAGCCAACGCAAATGTGATCGGCTATAGGGAGAGGCTCCGTCCAAAAGCGGCCCCTTTTCATTCATACCTCAGACAGACAAATGATAGTTTTTAGTATTCCAAAGGATCGGTAAGAATGGTAGGCGTAAATGAAAAATGTATGGCATTTCATTTGGGTTCTAATTTGAGGTCTTCGCAAATATCACGCTACCAACTTGTTTTTTTGTTTTTTGTTTTTTGTTTTTTTGTTTTTGTTTTGTTTTTGTTTTGCTTTTGTTTTGTTTTGTTTTGTTTTGTTTTGTTTTGTTTCTTTCTTTTTTCTTTTTCTTTTTCTTTTTCTTTTTCTTTTTTTTTTTCTTTTTTCTTTTTTCTTTTTTTCTTTTTTTCTTTTTTTACGTCTTTTTGTCCAAAGGTATGAAAAGTGGAAAAAATGTTACCAAATTTATATTGCAAGGGTTACTATTCTGACCCCAGGATGGTACAGGAAAGGGTAATGGGGTTAAAAGTTTGGGCGAAGTCTCCCCGTGGTGCATGCATTTATCTCAACTTTCTGCTGGCTTGGCAGAGCAGAAACAGTTACATATTAAGTCATGCTTGTTCACTTTTCAGGCCGCATCATCGACTGTGCGTACACATTTGCCTTCAACCCCAGATATGACAACCTTCTTGCTGCCGTGAAGGACGCTACTAACACTGGCATCAGGGTCAGTTCTGTGGAGATAAGTTTGTATTTTCACCAGAAATTAATAGAATTCCACCTTGAAGTTGAGTTAGTTGCGATTGTGACGCCGAAGTTGAAGAACCGACTAATTCTTTGAAGCTAATAAAAAATATGGCGAACAACGCTCGACAAACCGGTTTCCTGTAATGAACATACGGTTTTAGTGCGCGATGCAGTCCCATACCCGCCCGCTTTTGTGACCTTATATGGTAAAACTACGTCACAGTCATATAATAATCACACATATTCAATGAAGTTGTTCACCGACTTGTAGGAGGCTGGAATCGACGTGCGACTGTGCGATGTTGGTGAGGCAATTCAGGAGGTGATGGAGTCGTATGAAGTGGAACTGAATGGGAAAACCTATCAAGGTACAGCACACGTACAGTACTTTAACACCAAGGCAGTGGGTTCGATAGTTGCAATATTTCGCTTGAGACAAATTCACATCCACACGTACAGTGTGGTGGTAGCTGTCCATCTGAAGCTAACTGGAATGGACTAAAGATTCTCGAGTCTGGTCTCTGCGCAGGTCAAGCATGTTTTTGATTGCTCGTGTATTTGTCGGTCGGTTCGTCGTCGTGGTCCTTCTTGCTTCGTACAAATTTGGTTGTCTTTTTTTGTTACTGTCAGTGCGGTTATCGTCCGTTGTAGTCGATCATATCTGCATTGTTCTTTTTGCTGTCTGAAGGTATTATAGTGAACAAGTTGCACTGGTCGGTATGTGGTCGGAATGTAGTCGGAGACGTGTTCGGTATGTGGTCGGTACAGTTTGGTCGTTATTTGGTCGGTATGTAGCCAACATGTAGCCGTTTACCCCCCGAAAAAAAATTTTCGGGGGGTAAACGGCTACACGTAGGCTAGTCGGTATGTGGTCTGAAGGAAGAATCCGCTGTTTTAGCTCACAAACAGCCACCTTTACTCTACTTAATATGAAAGTATATACTGATTTTTTGTTTCCCTCATCCTTCTTTGAACAGTTAAACCGATTAGGAACTTGAATGGCCATTCGATTGGACAATACCGCATCCACGCTGGAAAGACAGTGCCTATTGTCAAAGGAGGCGAGGCCACTAAGATGGAGGTGAGAGCTACGATTTCATTATAGTCTCATTTGTGTGAGGGACAGGTATGTCCTGGCAGTGAGACTTTGACACCTGGCTTAGCATTAGTTCTGGTAAATCATTATTCAACTGAAACAAAACAATCAGGCAAACAAATAGTAAAACAGGTAAATGTATGATGAATCAACTAGGGTCGATGTGTGAAAACAGGACGCTGTTAAAACATTTGTGCAAGTCACTTGCTCCGACGAAGGGCTACTGCTCGAAACGTCAACTTGAATATCTTAGCGGCGTGCAGTTTTCACACATCGACCCCTGTCGATTCATCATACGTCTTATCTCCACGCCGACGCAATCTTTCACTAGTTCTCCCAAGTAGCAGCCTTCCGTTGAAACAAACAGAGCAGTGCTTCATGAGAGAGATGTGCCGACAATACTGTATCGTGGAGTTGATCTCTCGACTCGTTTTGTCTTTTCAGGAGGGTGAATTCTTTGCTATCGAGACATTTGGCAGCACGGGAAAAGGTTTTGTTCATGATGACCTTGAGTGTTCTCATTACATGAAAAACTTCGAAGTTGGACATGTTCCTTTGAGGTTTGTGAGACAGAAATGTATCTATTGTACGTGTAAATATGCACACATAGAGCGCTTTTTGGATGACCCTCGAAAACCAAACCCAAAGCAATCACAGAGCCAATCAATGAGGCGAGCAAAACACATCAGACCAATTGGAAGTCCGAGCAAAATCAAAACCAAGTAATTGCGATTGGCTTTACAACTAATCAGCAGTGCGAGAAGACGCCATCGCGACTTGCTTTCTTGCGTGAAAATATCGCAACCGGGTTTTGATTTTGCTCTTGATTGGCCAAGAATGTTGCTAAACTTGTGTGGACCAATCGGAAAGCGTAGCAAACGCAAAACCAAAGCAATCACACGATTACTTTCGACAGTCATCTGAAACGGCTTATGCATGTATTTCTTGGTTGGTGCATATGTGTACGTACATCGACACCGCGGAAATGATTAGGTTCTTGACGTCACTTCGTCGCCATTTATACTGTGTAACTCAGTCTAACTCGAGGTAAAATTTTACCTGCAGTGCAAGCCCCATTTCCCTTGTGTTATAGATAATGCATTGAAGTGACTTGTGACTGAGTTTTGAGTTCTAGTAAATTGAGTTTCTTGGCTAAGTCTTAAGCTTTTAGGAGCGTTGCACTGAAATAGAAAATCTGCAAAATCTGCACTTAGGGTTTAGGTTAGTGGACCTTTCACCCACAAGCCATACTCTATGTTTGTTCGTATTTAATGTCATCACATTTCAAGTATGACTTTAGAAAAGTGAATGCTTATCATTGTATTTGATTCCTCAGACTACCAAGGGCCAAACAACTATTGAATGTTATCAACGAAAACTTTAGTACGTTGGCATTCTGCAGGCGATGGCTCGACAGACTAGGACAGGTAATCACACTTGTTTACGGCTGTGCTTTTGTTGTCTTCGTTGCTATTATCGTTGAAGATTGTTTTACTTTCTCTACTTTCTATGTGTTTTTGTCGGCCCTTCCCTTTCCAACGAATGTGGCGTTGAAAAGTGCAGATTTGTTAGATTTTGCTTATACTTTAACTGCTGTACAGCATATGGCCTGCGGAATGCTGGTGCTAAAACTTTGCGTCAATTCGCTGACTGCTACACTATTCTGTACTTTACTGTGAACAAGTCTGTTATGCTGTGCTGTGTTACGTTGCGTTGCGTTGCGTTGCGTTGTGCTTTCATTCGGTCTGTATTGGACTTTCTTGTAAGTGCTACGCTTTTATTCGTTTTGTGGTGTGTTGTGTTATCTTGTGTTGAGTTGTACTGTTATGCTGTGTTGCGTTGCGTTCCGTTGCGTTGCGTTGTGGTTACATTCAACTTGCACTAGACTGTCTTGTAAGTGCCGTGCTTTTATACGTTTTGTGTTGTGTTATCTTGTGTTGAGTTGTACTGTTATGCTGTGTTGCGTTGCGTTGCGTTGTGTTGCGTTGTGTTGTGGTTACATTCAATTTGCACTAGACTGTCTTGTAAGTGCCGTGCTTTTATATGTTTTGTGTTGTGTTACATTGTAGGGGGTGGTGTGTTATGCTGGTATGGTGTTCTGTGCTGGACAATCATCTTAACCAAAGTTGAGGACAAATGTCTTTATCCTCAGACGAAGTACTTGTTGGCGCTGAAGAATCTTTGCGATGCCGGCATAGTGGATGCATACCCACCACTGTGTGACGTCAAGGGATGTTACACGGCGCAGTTTGAGCACACCATCTTAATGCGACCAACTGTCAAAGAAGTCGTCAGCAGAGGAGACGATTACTAAAGACGCCACGCAACTGACCCAAGGACGTCACATAACTGACCTAAAGACATCACACAACTGACCTAAAGACATCAAAGAACTGCGCAGACTGGACACTCTACCCATGTTTCCTCGTTTGCCAGTTAAGCTCGACGTCTTCTTGGGAACTGTATATGTTCTTGAACATTTTGAAAATATATTTGCTAGCCAGAGGTTTTTTTTTTTCAGCCATGACATACTTACGTTGTGACCATGAATTATCACGTTGTTGCGATGTTTTCTTGCTTGATCAAGATCCAGTTGTTTAAGGCACGATTGGGTTCACCACAAGTCGGAATGGTATGAAAATATTTATGCAGTTTCCATATGTAACGAAGGATTCATGCAGAGATAGGAAGAAGTAGAAGAAAAGAGACAAAAGCTAAGTCCATTGTTATTAGTTTTCACTGCTTGTTGTTCTTTTTGTCAGCATCTATTCAGCTTTAGTAGCCTTCAATCATGGTCAAATGTGTTGGGACGATAAGACAATTTACCCTCTCATCCAGGTCAGTTTGGAAGTTAAGTCATGTTCGCTGCTTATTCCTGCACAATAATCCACAACATTGAATGTCATGTTGTGATGAGGAGAGGGATTTTAACAGGGAAGTTCGAGGGAAAACTGAGTTTCACCTGTGATTGTGTTCTGTAAAAAGCGTCCCAATGGCTTTTAACCACGACTGTTGAAATCTGACTGAAACACATCAACGTCTAGCTCGAAATTTTAGAAGCAGCTCTGTTTATGGGATGTTTGGGAACTGAACACGAGTGCATAAGAATTATGGTCAGAGTTTGCTATATTTAATATTAGCTGCACGTCAGAGTCAAGTCACTGACTTAATGTCTAGTACATCTGAGTGTAAAATGCGGCGTGAACGCTTATTAACTCTGTACGTCTGGATCAGTACGACTTCTTTATCACTGCAAAAATTAAAGAAACGTCCGAAGGCAGTATTGTTGCTTCATTACTTTTGTTTTGTGGAGTTTTATCTTTTTTTTTTTTTTTTTTTTTTTTTTTGTTTACTTCCACCTCACTCCCCCATCCCCACCCGTACCCACTACCAACCGCCATAGCCTTTCCATATTTTCGAAAAACGGCAGTTCGGCCCAATCTCAAAATCTGCATGAGTAGCAGAATCGCATGAAATTTTCAAAGAATGTTCCTGAATGTACAAGGGAGGTTTTAAATACAAATTATGATAATATATAGAGCGGGTCGCGAGTAATAAGAGCAAAACTTTACCTAACAATTCACCTTTTTCAATCAAATTTTCTTGTTATATCTCGTCAACAACTGAAGAAAATTATCACAATTGTTAGTATTGCAAAAGTCTCGTCATAGTCCAAGGACGGTTCCTGAAAGTTTGAAGAATTTTACATTTTTCGTCAAAAATGACCGTTTTTGAAAAGATGGTAATGGCGACTTATGCCTGCCGGCAGTGCTCATAAAAATCGTAAATTGTGCTCAAAATTATGCTTGGGGAACGAAATTAGTGCTCGAATTATGATCGGTACAAGCCTCACCCCAGTTCCTTGCCGCGCATGGTTTTGCCCCCAGCCCTACGCGGCTGCGTATCCCGCGCTTCCGAGACCCAATCGGGAGTGGTAATGGGGAGTGGCAATCGGGAGTGGTAATTGTGAGTGATAATCGGGAGTGGTAATTGGGAGTTGGCAATCGGGAGTGGTAACCGGGAGTTGGCAATCGGGAGTGGAAATTGTGAGTGATAATCGCGAGTGGCAATCGGGAATGGTGATGCGGGCACGTTTTAGCGAATGTTGGGCGAATCACATGATATCTTCGTTTTGTTTTGAGCTTGTTTTTTGATATATAGTTTGTAAACACTCCACACTGACTTGTGTTGAAGTGCAAGCACACAAGGCGAGAACATCACAACTTTTTCTGAATGCGAAATTGCCGACCGACTGAAAAAGACGAGAAGCACTTCACTGTCTCACAAAGCAAACTGACCAAGAGTGTCGCGAATAGTATAAGGACCGAAAATACGTAGAAGAAAACTATCAACCACGGCCGAACGATGATATACGCCGTATAATGATATACGGTCAACTCTCTCTAAAGCGGACACCACTCTAAGGCGGACAGCATGCAGATTTGGTCCTTGCCGATTTTCACATGTTTCTCTGTGCAACTGAACTCTTTCTATAGCTGACAGTCAAATGCTATAGTCCCGACGGTGATGCTCACGACTGTAATCATATAGTTTCTATTCCCTCGCGGTCAACTGATTGTATTTAAGTCTGTTTACTGCAATACACGTCTGTCTCACTAAACCATGCTAAAAACAAAAAATATTAAAATTTCAAACCGGGTACTTGACAATTTGCACTGTCTTTTGCATGATACTGTCTTCTCCACAAGTAATCACGATGCTCTTGTTGTCGCTGGTCAGCGCGATGTCCTTGGCTCCTGACACCGTTTTAATCTGTTTTACTGGACTCCCATCCAACTGGAAAACTTTTATTTCTTTTGACAAGCCGTGGTATGCCAGAATGCGGTCGTTTTTCATATCCAGAGTTAATAAGATCGGGTAATTGATGTCAATTCCAAGATTATCGGTTTGACCAAGCGTGTACTTATCTTCGTCAAACGAGCGCACGAGTTCGCCCGCTTGATCAAAGATCTTGATGCAGCAACGATTTGTGGCTGTGCTGGTGTCAGACACGAAGAACTGCCCTTTGTGAAAAACAACTTTCTCCGGACCCGTCAGCTCCTCCTGGCCAAACTCCATTTCGACTTCACCCTCTTTGTCGTACACTTGAACAGTGTTCTCGTTCGCAGTGCAGATCACCAAGATTCGGTCTTCGCAATCGACGAAGATTCGCCCAAATGATACTCCTTCCTCCTCTGGCATCTCCAACAGACACTGCTGGAACTTGCCGTCGCTATCGTAAAGGTGCAAACTTTGCGCCTCATCGAACGGTGAGTCGGCCACGACGAGAGTGCCATCAGAGAGAAAGGCAACTCCGTCAGGGCTTTCCAACTCGTCTTCCTCACCATCTCCGGAAACGCGGCTTTGAAACGCGCCTGCGCGACTGAACAGCCACACACATTCGTTGCCGTAGTCGGTGACAGCAATTCGTCCGTCCTTGCAGGTCGCCACAGCTCCGGGGTTAAACATTCCCTTCATGCTGATAGGCACAGTTAGGGTTGAAGTGATGTCGGCTACGTCTCGGTAAGAATTACTCGCGCCAATACTGTTAAGTGAAATAGCTTGACGACTTGACGCTTCATCGGCTACCTCGGTCTTCGGCGACTTGCGGGCAGTTTGTATGGCGGCCAGGCCTTCCACTTTCAAACTCTGCAGGATCTTTCGGCTCGGAGTTAGGTCAAGAATGACAGTCTCGACCCGGCGCCTGGGTTGCGTACTTCTTGATGGCTTGTCTTGATCTAATTGTCCAAACTGTGAAGCGGCCGACACGATGTCTTGCAGTAGTGTAGTGTTCACAGGCTTGCCTTCCTTCACTTTCGCAAATGCTTCTTCCACCTTCTTTTCTATCTCCTTCTCCTTCTTTGTGACCAATTGTCGGATTTCCTCTGCGAATTCTTGAACTTGCTGCTTTATTTTCGCCTCTTGTTCCTCCAACGAAGGCCCTTCATCCTCAGTTAACGAGCGGCGCGCGATTTTTCGATCAGTTGCTGGTTTGATGTGCGGGGGACGCGCCGCCCTCGGTTTGATGTCCCTTCTGTTCTGGTCTTTGGATACCGCAATCAACAAACTGACAACTCGATCATCAGTCGGCAGTACGGCTATACCACCCATGGGCAAAGGCAGCTCTTGGTCGTCGATGGGACAGTGGAGAGTCAGCGCGTTTGGAGCTACGACGTCTTCAAGACACCGCACACAGATCACATGCATGCATGGCAGGCGTTTCGGTTCGTCATATTCCTCCTTGCATACGGGACACAAAGTTTCGTCCAACTTAGGCACTTCATCAGTCGTGGAAACTTTCCTGGCTTTGATAAAGAATGCCATTATTTAGTAGCAAATGTTGCCCAAAGAGCTACGGGTAGAATTATCTCCAACAGGTCAGTTCACGCCAATGTTCCCACTGCGTCGTATATACACCGGCAACGCGGCTGGATAAGATCACATAATTTTCAGCACGAGTAATTCTATTATACAGCTAAACCCTCTGGCGACTTAGATGGCCCAACCAGCCTTTGCAAACACTTGTTAGTTGAATCAGGGATCCTGTTCGCACTTCTTTTTTATGAAATAGAGGACTTAGGAATACAGTACACGGAAGTGAGACAAGATCTGGAGAACACGCGGTAAAGCTTGTGCATACATTTCTGCCAACGAATTGATGCAAAACAACAGGGGGTGGCAAAACCCGGATCAAAAGCCTGCAAAAGACCAATATTTTTATGCCTTCTTTCTTTATTGTCATCCACCTTATGGCTACATTTTCCTTTGTATTTCATTACGCGTTCAATTCGTTGCATTGTGAGACCTTAACGATAAGCACTAGCCGAAAAAACCGAAACAGATCGAGAAAGCTGCTCGAGCGTAAAGTTCGCAGTTAAATGACAAGTTCAAAATGACAAGCAAATGTGACATACAGTGATACTAAATTTTTTAGTTATGTTTACTATACACGCCTCGCCGAATATTACTCCGTTTGTTAGACAAATAGTGCCAGATAAAGAACTAGTTATGGATTGGTTAATGAAAATCGCACTCAAATTAAAGCAGTCCATCTCACGCAATCCACAAACAGTTTTTCTAACGTTACGAGTTTTTCAATAAACATATTAATTCCGTATGTCCAATTCAGAAAACCGGATTCACGGTATCTGCGCACATTGTAACAACAGGATCAATCAATAAATCAATCAACCTTTATTTATACACGATAAAAGTTTAAAGCTACAGCTTGTGTGGTCGTGTGAGTAAATTTTCTGGATTAAAATGCAAGGGATGTATTTTGTGTGGCTGGTGTACTCCAATCCTTAACACACATCATTTCCACGGTCAGAAACTTGTTTTCTTTTCCCGGAAAATGATCCTTCCCTAAAAGAGTTGATCTGTGAAAGTATATTCTTCTTTGAAAAAGAAAAACTGTTACACTGGTCAATTTTTCGTGACGCGGTGTTGCGCTATTCAGGTGTGATATGCCCGATCTCGCATGATCCATTTGTGCGAATTTTTTTTCTTCCAGTCTCTCACTACAAATACCCGTCATAATTTAGCAAACTTGGCTTTTCAATTCAAGACCTAAAAACTCCGCTAGCCCAACGCCTGGGGCATGCTAGAAAATTTCGAACTAGCAAGAAATGCGCCCGATACTGTATACACTGTATATTTAGGGCTATAGAAAATGTCTTTTCGAGCTCTATGACACTTTGTTCAGATGAAAAGCTGATTGAGCTATCGATTCTCCCTACATCACCCATAAAATTCGTCATAAATGGTTGGGAGAATCTGCATAATGAACTTGGGAGTGTCAACGTTGTCCCCGCACGAAATGGAATGCTTTGCAGCAAACGATTTTTGTAACGATTTTTGATCGATAAAATCGTTTTATGTTATCTCGTTCGTTGTGAGATTTCAAAAGCTGCACTGAAAATATAAAAATATATATCACAAAACGTACGAAATGGGATGTCACACCCGAACAGTAACACTGGATCGCAGTGCAAATTAACCAGTGTAACACATGTCGGCTTCATGTCTTGCAAAAGGGCAGTGTCATGAGATCAGATCCACCGCCGTTGTGGACGCCATATTGGATTTCAAACTTAAAAACATTGGGCAAATGTTTTCAAAATTCGACAAAACGCCCACGCATGCGCATCTCATGACACTGCCCCTTTAAATAAGCCACTTACACAGTCATGCGCAATAACAATTAGTACGCTTAACCTTCCACATAAATGAGTGTGTCTTTTGTTTCTACATAATTGTATTATGAACAAAGAAGCAGTTCTCCACCGATACCTGCCGTGTTTTATCGTCAGGTGGTCCGCCAGAATATCTGCGCCTAATGAACTGGGCATGATTGTGAAAGTGGCTTATTGGTTGGGATCATTTTAATCTTCAAAATAATAGTGATGTATTCTGTCTTGGTTTTGCTTACGACAAGCGATGTGATAAAATATAATGTACCTGAGAGTACACATCAACCAATCACTCCCAGAAGAGATCAAATTCAAATTACTCTTTCAGTTGACTCTTGGTATGCACTGCTCAGAAAACAGTTGATAAAAACTACAATTCTCATTACATGGTAGAGAGAATTCTATGCTTGGGAGTGACAGAGTTCATGCTGGGAACTGCTCAGCCAAAACATACTGAACAAACAATGATCATGTTCCAGGTTTCCGTTTCAAGCCATACTCAGTGAAAACCTGACCAATGACAACCCCACCCAAAGCCAATGCAGATGTGACACTTAAAAACACTATAACACTATTATCAACAGTCCTTGTAAACCAGTTTGAGCAAAACCCTAGCACCACAGTGGCACAGGCAATAAAGAAAATCAGTGCACCACACACAGCATGAAGTTGTTTCAGCTGCGACAGCTTCAACTTCTTTGCAATTGGAGAGAATTTGGGGTACAAAACTGTCAACCCTTGGAGGGCCTGTAGGCTTACCAAAACCATTGTGCACAGTCCAAACCAAGAATGTACAGTTGTAAAGTGGGGTTTGTTACGACTTTCTTTATTGTAGTAGATCGCCGCAAAGCCTCCCATGCTGCACAAAATGGCCAGTAGCTGTGTTATCCAGTGGAGTTTCACTTTAGTAGCTCTTGCCGCAGACTGTACAAGGGAACTTTGGGGAGAGAATACTATTATCGCCTCCACCATGAGAAATCCAAACTAGGTAATGGATTAGAAAGGGAAAATAGGTGTTATTACATTACACACATTATGAGCTGAGGATGATTCTCACGCTGCCTTTTTGATGCATCCAGGAATTTAAAAGCTGTTAGAACAGCGAATACAAACCTACAAGCTTCAATTGTTTACCCATAACTTTACCCCTCCCCTCCCCCCCCTCCAACTCAACCCAGTCAAATCACTGAAGATATATTTAAGAAAGTTGTATTCATCAAAACATAAAATACAGTATATGCAGAAGCACTGACAGACTATTGTACATTTATTTTCTGGTACAGTTGAAATTAAACATTTGACATACAGTACGCATCTTTTAAAAAACAGCTCCTGGAAGAGGACTTTGCATTTCACCTTTGATGCCCATTATGATGAACCTCTCACATAATATATAGCTATGCAGTATTGTACATACAGCTCAGTTGAGTTAATCATTAACTTACCCCAAGGGCCATGAGAGTAGGGTGCCAAGAGAAAAGACCTGCAAACAACAATAAGCCATTTACATGTACATCTATTTCCATGAACTGTCACCAGCGACTGTAGAAGCATGAAAATAATGATTTATGTAATAAATCAATGATTTATAATAATCCATGTCAACTGATAAACAATATTTAAAAATTGATATCAATACAAATTAAAGAAGCTTTTTGTGTGACAATTTGGCCAACATCATTTGGCGTTAATCAAGTATGAATGGCTATTTTTATTGGTATATATTTTTGATTGTGATAATATAATGTGACACTAACCCAGGAATATTGTGTTATTTCTTTCTTTTGGTGATTGATACTGTTTTCTGATTCAAAAATGACATTTGTTACATGTAAATCATTTATGATAATTAAGGTAATTTATCTCTGCCATTTATATAATAAATGATGCTAGGGTTGATGTCACATCATTAGTGTTTTCGATATTTATATAAAACTTAGCTTAAAACAATACTGATAGAATATTGAAATATTCTACTTGTGAAGTACCAACTTTAAAATGTACAATGGGTGATTATAGTGTTTGGGTTTATAGGTCGGTTAGGGATAATAAAACGTTATCGATTGGATTTTCAACGATTGATTTTAATAGGTTCACATCGCCGGGCAGTTCACACAAGCCTGGGGCAGCCAGAACTTCCCGTTAGGCTAAATAATACAACACAACAGATGTGTAGTATTTTGTAGTTGAACAGATTCCTATTTTTGCGTTCCCATCACATTTCCTTGGTACAGTTGTAAACCTATACTCTGAACTTACTCGATCCTGGTTGGGCATTCCAAATGATAAACGCGGGCAGTCCCAGTGCAACTATGTGAACCATCGCTGAAATCAGGAGTCCAAAATAACTACTCGAACCCTCTGTTTTACTCTGATCAATCACGAACACGAGATCAAACACAGAAGTACTGAGTAACCAAGCCTTTATCGAGGCAACTTAGACCTCAGTCCCCGCGCGTTCTATTGCACGAACCCAGGACCGCCCGTTTTTTTCCTTTTATTTTTGCGAAGAAAATAGCTACAATAGTTTTAGGACCCAACTTTGCTTCTAAGTAAAATATTTTAAACAAATACTTTGGGAAATCGTGAACTGCACCGCCGAGGCGACTAGATTGACTCAATCTTGAAACTCAGTTCCGATTGTTGGCAGATGACATACACAATGTGAAACTGCTCGATTGGACGGCAAAATGAGTACGAAAACCAATACATTTTGTCGTTCTCGAGTAGAGGTCATATGTTGTTTGAATTTTTTAAGTTTTAATTTGGAAAAGAGTCGAGGGCGGCGAAAGATTAAAAACTAACAAAAAGGGCGGATGTTTGGATCGGGTTTCTTTGTAACTATCGGTGCAGAATTACTTTATTACTTCCCATGCAGCTGTCGTAATGAGGAGAACTAATTGTCGAAATGACTGCATGGAAAAAAAACTCAATCAATTTAAATCTAAAATTGTTGAGCACTCTATAGTACGGTTCAGTACAGCCAATGTAAATACAATAAACTGCACTTTAAAAAAGCCACTACAACATTCACAACACCTTGATAAAGATCTTTGGAACTAAAGGTCGCCCTTCAAATCCCATTACGTCACTGACTCAGTCCTAAATTAGTTACGTTTCTAGGAAGTGGAGTGAGAATAATCACTAATGTTACTTCAAACGTAGCCGCAAAGTGAAGAAGGGACTTCTAAATTTGACATTTCAATAATTAAACAGGGTCGAAAATTTTGATGTAGTGTCAGATACCGCGTGTAGGAGACTGAAGAGTTTCAGAACCTTAAAATGGATAACCGTACCTCAAGCACAGTGTCCAGTGAAGAGGCCTGCCTTAATTTCTCCCGACCAACTGGACTCAAAGTGGTTCAGACCATAGTGCTGTCCATCATAATGTCAGTCCGCTCTCGTTGGAAATCTCCTTGTTATCACAGTGTTTAAGAAGAACCCGTTGACGAGAACAAACACGAACGCCTTCATCGTCAACATGGCCGTGTCCGACGTATTGTATCCTCTCTTTTTGTGGCCCAAAGCAATTGTCGAAATTTGGTTGGGTGAGCCCGAGCGATGGCTTATAACAGGAGCAGTAGGTCAACTCTCTTGTAAGTCAGTTATGTTTTTCGCTGGTATATCCTCATCTGTTTCGATCCAAAGTCTGGTTATAATAGCGATAGAAAGGTTCATTGCTGTGGTGTACCCCATGAAAGCTAGACGCTTCATACCTCGCCGACGGACAAAGCTGATCCTAGTCACTTGGAGTGTAGCCATGGTTATCCATTCGCCATATTTTCTCTTCTTTAACGTTTCACCTGGAAAATGCAATAAAGTGTATTGCACAATGGACTGGCAAACAAACAGGGTTTTCTTCTCAACCGTAATTATCCTCTTTGGACTGGCACCTTTAACATTGATCGCAGTATTGTACACAGCAACCTCGTTGACGCTCAGGATAAAGACACTTCACGGTAATGTAACAGCGGGAAACGCAGAAACAAGAACCGCAAGACGACAAAAGCAGAATAGAAACATCACAAAAATGTCGCTATGTATAGTTTCTGCATTTGCGTTAAGCTGGTTACCACTTGCCATTGCCATGCTTTACGACTTCTATGGTGGCCCTTTTCCTTCACAATCGCTTTTGTTTCAGATTTCTGCCTACCTGGCCTACTCTAACAGCGCCGTAAATCCATGGATTCTGTTTTATTTTCTTCCAAATATTAGGCAAGGCCTGAGAGATATGTGGTGAGAGGGAGATGACGGCAGATCTATTGACTCATTCACGGAGAACAAACGTAGCGATAGAGAATATCAGCTTGGCGTCCTCAACAGAACTTGTTTACCGTGAGCCTAGAAGTGTCTGAATGAATACACGCACTGGAAAACAGAAAGAGTAAGGCAAGGATTTATGTCTCCAAACTTAATTGGTTTGACCACGGTGCAGAATTGACATGCATATTTCTGTACATTATGTATTTGATGACATTAATATTTCTTCGCGCTGCTGTATGAAATATCAAAAATTGCATATGCATGTTTTTGTTTTTTTCTTCTTCTACTTCTTCTTTTCCTTTTTTTTATTGTTTTTTCTTAAAAATGACCGATTTTGACGAAAAGATCAAACTCAAATTGCAATGCATTCTTTTTTTCTTTAGCCGTTGACTAGATAGCAAGAAAACAACACATAGAGTTGCGGCAATGTACTCATTGCTACAAAAAACGTTCATAGCAAATGGTTTGAACCTAGGAGCGTGAACAGTAGGTTGTGATCGTCCGGGTTAAGGTAGTCTCCAGAAAGACTGTTGTTAGTGACTGACGTTTCGACTACCTGAGCCGGAAGTCATCTTCAGAGTGGACTTTCACGCTCAAGCGGAAGTCAGTCTTCAGAGTGGACTCTCACGCTCAATTGCGTGTAACTCTGCTGGAGTGCCCACAGGGTGACGTGGAAGGCGCATTTTAGCTTCACAGGTTGAATTTATCCACGGATTTTGTTCCTGCATTCTTTGTCATACACACAATCTGAGTCGACTGTCTTGAAGCTTTTTTAGTTTCCTACTCCGGAGTTCAGTTGATAGCCGGGTAGCACGCATTCCGGTAATGCTGTTGGGTAGAACAAGCGAAATAGCCGCTGCTTATGGACGAAGGTAGTAAAATATTATAGTTGTAAGGAAAACAAAAGCTTTGCACTGTGTTTGAATAAAGAATTGTGTGTAGTAATCTCGCGCTCGCCTGACTGCAACTATACTGATCAGTTAGCACGAGTTTGACTCAAAGTATCAAATTCATTGTGCTGTCTATTTATCGCTTGCCAGTCCCAACATTTTCAAGAACTAGTGTTTGCGGCAATGCTTTTGAACTTGTTCAGTATATTGTACAATGAAGAAGGTCCTTACATTCCATTGCGTGTGCCCGGAAACCCCAACAGGGGATTATACTGACATTCGAAGCTCTAAAGTCACGAATTACCGTCTCGACGCGGTAAGTCAGGCTGTTTACAGCAGAGTGCAGAAACTATGATAACTGTCACGAATTTCTCCCACTGAAAACGACCCTTTTTACGTTTTAAATTAGTTCCAACGGAATGTCGTCCCTGATCTCTGTACAGCAATTACGGCTAAGATCACGAAAGTTCCTGTTTTGACAGATGTGTGTAAGAAGTTTAAAAGTCTCACAAAGAAATCCGGACAATGACTCTCATACATAATTGTCGACTATGGGTTATGTCACAAGACAATTAAGACAATCATGGAGGAGCCTAGCCTCCTGACAGCAGACCCACGAGCGACTCCCGTTGTACTTTGCCGCCCACAGCATTGGCGAAGACATTCTCCAACTA
This sequence comes from Plumapathes pennacea, assembly GCA_964036295.1. Taxonomy (NCBI): domain Eukaryota; kingdom Metazoa; phylum Cnidaria; class Anthozoa; order Antipatharia; family Myriopathidae; genus Plumapathes; species Plumapathes pennacea. The sequence continues at coordinate 3,229,076 of OZ038465.1, read as the reverse complement.
TCTGAGCAAGGTAATCCCTGGTCTGCTCCATTTCCGACGAGTACGGCGCCATTGCACGCCTCAAATTCACTCCTTCGCGGCCATTTTGATGCGTATGTCTGGAAAGCGTTACCACCGAAAATCGTTTGTGCGCGGTTAGGCCTGGGCGCCTAACCAAACCACAGCCTCCGCCTGGCGCCCAGGCCTAACAGCGCACAAACGCTTTTCGGATAGTTGGAGAATGTCTTCGCCAATGCTGTGGTTGAGGTAGCATTTGACTAATTTTGAATTTTGAGGAGAAAAATTGCCCAGAGTTCGACTCACTCGAACGAGTCGTCTCCTACCTTCCCTTCTTTCTTATCGTTACCCACAGCGGGCGCAAAATTTGCCCGAAAACGCTGTAATCGCTACCACAGATAGTTCGTAGGTAAATAAACACCAAAGCAAAGTTTCACTTCTTTTCCCCGAACGAAATGAGGGAAATATTTACGACGCTAATGCAACATAGTCGGCTCATTTGAAGACTCCAAGCGCGTCGCCATCTCGAAATCTAATGTTCGTGTGTTTGTGTGTTTGTGTGTGTGTTTGTTTGTGCGATGCGACCTTTTTAGGCCAGGTGCCTAAGGCAATGTCCAAATAAGGCTATCGACTAGCGTCACCGCCATGTTTTTAAGAAAGATTTGAACAAAGCAACAATTGTACGTAACTGCGTTCACGAAAATGAATTTGAAAACTAGAAAACTTGAAACAGAACGGTCTCGCGAAGCTCGTCTTCAAAAGAGAAAGGAACAGGCACTCCAAGAGCAAAAGCGGACCGAAGAAAAGACTCCGCAGAGAAAACAGCGCATGAATGCCGATCGAAAGCGACATGAAGAGAAACGGGTAACACAGAGAACTCCGCAAAGAGAACAGCGCTTGAAAGCGAATCGAGACCTTCAGGAGAAAAAGCGGGCCAAAGAGAAGACTCCGCAAAGACAACAGCGCATGAATGCCGACCAAAAGCGACATGAACAGAAGCGGGTAACACAGACAACTCCGCAAAGGGAACAGCGCTTGAAAGCAAATCGGGAGCTTCAGACGCCGTTTTGTGTTAAACTCAGATACTTATTTAGAAAGGACAAGCAACAAAGGTTAGTCAGTGGAAATTGAACAATCACCGTGACAAATATATTCTATCCCGTATAGCTTGTAACTCGATCACTTCAAGAATGTATTAAAATCTGTATGCTGATCATTTTCCTTCGAAGTATTGTTTTACTACGCTTCTGTCGCCAGTTTCGGCTACCGTATTCGCTCAGAGCAATCGGAACTTGGAGCCTTGAATGATTTAGTCAGATGTCTTATTTTTCTAGTATTTCAGTATTTCCTAAATTATTTTGCGCCATCTAGATCCCCACTCAAACTCTTATAAAATGAAACTCGCTTCCAGGCCCCCTGAGCCTGGGTTGCCTGTGATTTCACTACAACCGAATTAATGCTTTTTGCTAAATCACAGTTCAACGGCAAGCGCGCGCCATTTCCAGCAGATACAACGGTCGTTCTGATCTTAGATCGAAAGGCTCTCATTGGCTCAAACGTATCAAGTGACAAGTACCCAGGCCAACCGAGGACTTCCGCTCGGCAGCAGAACAATACATGCTTTGAGCTTCGTAATAATGTAGCTGTGGAATTTTGTCTGGCATTTGTGATCAGCCGTAACTAATGATCCCAAACTACATCGACGGTACGCAGTTGCATCTATTTGGGATGTAAATCAGAAGAACGTGTGATTGCCGGACGTGCAATACCTTCACCAGATCAGTTTCGAGGTAAGTAAATTTTATCATATGTTCCGATGTTCGGTTAATATTTTCGGTAAATATCCACCGCTATTCACCTCCACTTCGGTGAATAATTGTTTTAGTATATACCACACAAGTTTAATAGCCAACTCCCAAATAGCTATTATATTTCCGACAAAAGTGGGCAAAACTTGGGCTCGCGCGCCATTTTTTTACCGGAAGCCGCCGGGAGGTGAATAGTACTTGTTAGTATATACCACACAAGTGAATAGTGCTTTTCGCGCGCTCTGATTGGATCCTCAATCTCGGAATATCAAGTACTATTCACCTCCCGGCAGCTTCCGGTAAAACAAAATGGCGCGCGAACCCAATTTTTGCCCACTTTGTCGGAAATAAAATAGCTATTTAGGAGTTGGCTATTAAACTTGTGTGGTATATACTAAAACATTTATTCCGAGATTGAGGAGCCAATCAGAGCGCGTGGCGTGAATGCACGCAGCCACGAGCATATCTTCTATAGTTCGGCACACTCCTTGGGGTACCAAGATATTCATCTGCAGGGATAAATTGGTCCGACACGTCCGGGCGATCTTGAGTGTACTGTATTGTGATTACGGCCGTGTTAACGTCTAGGAAATTCAGAATTCTTGTAGTCTATGTGTGATCTGGGACTAACACACTGCCGCAACATTAACGCAAATAGCATTCGTAAAAATGACAAATTATTTATAGTTATCGAATTACTGTTCGGCATTGTTCGATCGACGTTGCGGCTCAGGTTAGACAGCCACAAAACTTACAAAAAGGTTTATAGCCACGAAAATTATGGTAGATCTGTACACTACAAACGCATAAGCGAAATAAATTAAAAGCTTTGTATAAATTAGGAAGATAACAAATTAACCAACAGACAAAATTAGCAAAGGTCACCAGGATCAAATGTAAATTAAAGTAAATCTTACCTTTATGGAAATATAGAAATGAACGCTTGGCCTGGCTCGACCTGACTGTAAAAGAGGTGTTAACACTGAAACTACTACTAGCTACTATAACTACTACTCAAAAGTGATATATAAAAAATAACAAACACAAACGTTTATACAACGTTGTACCAAGGTTGTGGATTGGTTACGTCATTTTTAACGTTTCAAGAACGTTGTAGTCACGTCAGATCACAACGTTGCTTAGCCACGTTCGGACAACGTTAGGTATTGACGTTTAATAAACGTTGTACACACGTTAAGGTTGTAACGTTTTTAAGTTACCTCCAGAAAACGTTATGAACTGACGTCCTTTTAACGTTAGGCTACAACGTTATAGCTTACCTACAGAAAACGTTGTGCCGACGTTATTTTTACGAAAGATAACAACGTTTTACAGTTACCTCCAAAAAACGTTGTGTGCTGACGTTCTTTTAACGTCAGGCTGCAACGTTATGTATTACCTAATAAAAACGTTGTGCAGACTTTCCTTTTACGGATGATAACAGTCCAGTAAACGTTGCTTGCGTGAGAGCAAACTTGCTGGTTCCTTTTAGGAGTATTGAATTGTTGCGTTTTCCTGTATCTCCAGGCAACGTCATATAATAACAATTAACCGGGTCAGACTAGAATGAGTTGTTTTAATAATTTTATGCTCCAATGTGAATACACACTATGATGTCGATCGAATTTGGCAGAACATCATCTCGTTACTTAAATGTGCTGTGTTCAACGTCTAAAAAACTATCAAGTAACTGACGTCTACTAGCAATAACCACGGGCCTTGGGAGATTCAGAACGGCGTTTCCCAGTTGCGAGAAGACACCAAATGTTGATATATCACATTTGGTTGCCTGGAGAGAGAAAAAGGAAAAACAAGTTGACTCCGGCTAACTCACATTTGATTGACATTATATAGTGGAGTGCATGCAATATCAATTCAGCCATCGGTCAGGAAACCAGAAACAGAAGTTTTATCGGCGTATATTATAATCCGTCAATTTCAACAGCAATGCACAGCATCAAAAGGCATCACACAGCATCACCCAGCAACACAAAGCATCACACGGCAACAGTAACACAGCATCACAAGGCATCACACAGCATCACAAGGTATCACAGCAACACAGAGCATCACACAGCAACACAAGGTATTACACAGCAACACGAGGCATCACACAGCATCACAAGGTATCACACAGCATCACAAGGCATCACACAGTATCACAAGGTATCACACAGCATCACCCAGCAACACAAAGCATCACACGGCAATCACACAGCATCACAAGGCATCACACAGCAACACAAAGCATCACACAGCATCACAAGGTATTACACAGCATCACAAGGCATCACACAGCAACACAAAGCATCACACAGCATCACAAGGTATTACACAGTATCACAAGGCATCACACAGCATCACAAGGCAACACACAGCATCACAAGGTATCACAAAGCAACACACAGCAAAACAAAGCATCACACAGCATCACAAGGTATTACACAGCATCACAAGGCATCACACAGCAACACAAAGCATCACACAGCATCACAAGGCATTACACAGCATCACAAGGTATTACACAGTATCAAAAGGCATCATACAACATCACAAGGTATTACAAAGCATCACAAAGCACCACACAGCATCACAAGGTATCACACAGCATCTCAAGGCATTATACACAGCAGCATACAGTATACCAAGGCAATTCACACAGCATCACAAGGTATTACACAGTATCACAAGGCATCATACAGCATCACAAGGTATCACAAAGCAACACACAGCAAAACAAAGCATCACACAGCATCACAAGGTATTACACAGCATCACAAGGCATCACACAGCAACACAAAGCATCACACAGCATCACAAGGCATTACACAGCATCACAAGGTATTACACAGTATCAAAAGGCATCATACAACATCACAAGGTATTACAAAGCATCACAAAGCATCACACAGCATCACAAGGTATCACACAGCATCTCAAGGCATTATACACAGCAGCATACAGTATACCAAGGCAATTCACACAGCATCACAAGGTATTACACAGTATCACAAGGCATCATACAGCATCACAAGGTATCACAAAGCAACACACAGCAAAACAAAGCATCACACAGCATCACAAGGTATTACACAGCATCACAAGGCATCACACAGCAACACAAAGCATCACACAGCATCACAAGGCATTACACAGCATCACAAGGTATTACACAGTATCAAAAGGCATCATACAACATCACAAGGTATTACAAAGCATCACAAAGCATCACACAGCATCACAAGGTATCACACAGCATCTCAAGGCATTATACACAGCAGCATACAGTATACCAAGGCAATTCACACAGCATCACAAGGTATTACACAGTATCACAAGGCATCATACAGCATCACAAGGTATCACAAAGCAACACACAGCAAAACAAAGCATCACACAGCATCACAAGGCATTACACAGCATCACAAGGTATTACACAGCATCACAAGGCATCACAAGGCAATATACACTGCAGCATACAGTATCGCAAGGCATCACACAGCATCACAAGGTATTACACAGTATCACAAGGTATTACACAGCATCACAAGGTATTACACAGTATCACAAGGCATCATACAACATCACAAGGTATTACAAAGCATCACAAAGCACCACAGCATCACAAGGTATCACACAGCATCTCAAGGCATTATACACAGCAGCATACAGTATCCCAAGGCATCACAAGGTATTACACAGCAACACAAGGCATCAATCACATAGCATTGCAAGGCATTACACAGCAGCATACAGCATCACAAGGCATTACACAGCAGCATACAGTATCACAAGGCATCACACAGTATTGACAAGGCATTACACAGCATCACAAGGCATTACACAGCATCATACAGTATCACAAGGCATCACACAGTACAGAAAAGGCATCACACAGTACAGAAAAGGCATCACACAGCATCACAAGGCATTACACAGCAGCATACAGTATCACAAGGCATTACACAGTACTGACAAGGCATCACACAGCATCACAAGGCATTACACAGCAGCATACAGTATAACAAGGCATTACACAGTACTGACAAGGCATTACACAGCATCACAAGGCATTACACAGCAGCATACAGCATCACAAAGCATCACACAGTACTGAAAAGGCATTCACAGCAGCATACAGTATCCCAAGGCATCACAAGGTATTACACAGCAACACAAGGCATCAATCACATAGCATTGCAAGGTATTACACAGCAGCATACAGTATCACAAGGCATCACACAGTATTGACAAGGCATTACACAGCATCACAAGGCATTACACAGCAGCATACAGTATCACAAGGCATCACACAGTACTGAAAAGGCATCACACAGCATCACAAGGCATTACACAGTACTGACAAGGCATCACACAGCATCACAAGGCATTACACAGCAGCATACAGTATCACAAAGCATCACACAGCAACACACAGTACTGACAAGGCATCACACAGCATCACAAGGCATTACACAGCAGCATAAAGTATCACAAGGCATCACACAGCAACACACAGTACTGAAAAGGCAGCACACAGCATCACAAGGCATTACACAGCAGCATACAGTATCACAAGGCATCACACAGCAACACACAGTACTGAAAAGGCAGCACACAGCATCACAAGGCATCAGTTATTTTTCATTCTTTTATGTTTTGTCATAGGATATAACATCCAAGGCAGCACATTCATAACTTCCTGTAGTTATCAAACAGCACCATATTGTTCAATAATTTTTTATATATCACTTTTGAATAGTAGTTATAGAACTAGCTGCCAGTGTTAACACCTCTGTCACAAGTCAGGTCGAGCCGGGCCAAGCGTCAATCTCTATATTTCCATAAAGGTGAGATTTACTTTAATTTACATTTTATCCTGGTGACCTTTGCTAATTTTGTCTATATCTTCCTCATTTATACAAAGTTTTAAATTTGTTTCGCTTATGCGTTTGTAGTGTACAGACCTACCATAATTTTCGTGGCTATAAACCTTTTTGTAAGTTTTGTGGCTGTCTAATCTGAGCCGCAACGTCGATTGAACAATGCCGAACAGTAATTCGATAACTATAAATGATCTGTCATTCTTACGAATGCTGTTTGCGTTAAAGTTGCTGCTGTAATGTGTTAGTCCCAAATCACACATAGACTACAAGAATTCTGAATTATTTCCTAGACTTTAACACGGCCGTAGTCAGAATACAGTAACACTCAAGATCGACCGCGGACGTGTGTAATTTATCCCTGCAGATGAATATCTTGGTACCCCAAGGAGTGTGCCGAATTATAGAAGATATGCTCGTGGCTGCGTGCATTCACGCCACAAACGAAAACCTTAATATCGACACCTCGATCAGAGACAATAGCGAGTCGTGTATAACCATACATTTCGATAGTATTTTATATTAACCGAACATCGGAACATGATAAAATTTACTTACCTCGAAACTGATCTGGCGGAGGTATTGCATGTCTGGCAATCACACGTTCTTCTGATTTCCATCCCAAATAGATGCAACTGCGTACCATCGATGTAGTTTGGGATCATTAGTTACGGCTGATCACAAATGCCAGACAAAATTCCACAGCTACATTATTACGAAGCTCAAAGCATGTTCTGCTGCCGAGCGGAAGTCCTCGGTTGGGCCTGGGTACTTGTCACCTGATACGTTTGAGCCAATGAGAGCCTTTCGATCAGCTTACGTATTCTAAAATCAGAACGACCGTTGTATCTGCTGGAAGTGGCGCGCGTTTACAGTTGAACTGTGATTTAGCAAAAAGCATTCGGTTCTAGTGAAACAGTTTGCCGATACTTTAAAAGATTATGCTTAGTCCTCGATCGACAGATTTGGATGTACAAAGGAAGACATCTACAAGTTCCAAAAGCTAAGTACAGCGGTGTTTTAAATAGATCACGTTGACCGTTTCATGTTCCTCCATGTTACACTTTATTGCTTTCCTTTCGATTCGCCTGCACCTCGCTTTGACAAATTTGGATCTATATAGATCGGCATAAGTAAAATATCGTTCTCTGCCTTTATATTTATATTGATAGGGTCAACATTTTGGATGCGTGGCCGATGTATGTGTACTGAATATTCATAGCAAATCCCACACGAAAAATGTTTTAATGTAACTTTAAGCCTGGTCCTCACTAGCACATAAGCATAAGCATAAGCATAAGAATAAGAGAGCGACAGTGGCGACATAAGCATAAGCATAAGGATCAAACATGTTCGTTCCTTATGCTTATGCTTATGTCGCCACTGTCGCTCTCTTATTCTTATGCTTATGCTTATGCTTATGCGCTAGTGAGGACAAGGCTTTAATAATTTAGATAAATAATTATTCAAATTAGTCGTGTTTTCAGACAGTGTGCTGACCAAACTCAGCGTAATTAATATCGAAAATCAGGGAGCAGTTGTCCCTGCATTAAATATGCCACAGCGAAGAGAGTGGACAAGGAATTTGTGGGCGCCAAATCAGTGATCGAAGTCAGAATAATTAAATTTCATGATAAAACTGAATTTTTATACCAGCTAGCACATTATGAATTTACTGTTACAGGAAGTGATATACAACAATGTTTATATAGTCTATACCGGGGATGCCTAGTCATGCTTTGAACAACTGGGCCGCGTAAACTATGTACACCGTATTGTATGTCCTTATCTTTATTAACACTTGGATTGTATGTATTTTTTCCAGGAGCATGTTTGAGGTCACACAAAGCATCGACATAAACAGTCATGAATGGAGAAGTTGCAGAAATGCTGGGGGAACACTGGATACAAGGTAAACAACAAATCAGTCAATATTATATATACAACAAGTGGCAAAGATGTGTTATTATATAGGATGTGTGTGATTGGCTGCTCAATTGGTGCCAAGGCTTGTAAAAAAAGGCTTGAATTTGGCTGCTTACTATCTCTTAACAAGTGCTTGAATTGCATAGTTCATTGAAACTATATATTTGCATTTACACTGTAGACAGCTTCAAAAGTTCATAAATATCTGAATATATAAATCGAATATTAATGGTAATTGGCCTTGATTTTTTATTTGAGTCAATCTCCTCCTTGAGTCACCCTGGGCACACCAACTATTCATACATTCTTTATAAATCGAAGCAAGCATTTACATGGCAAACCACTTTGCCATGTATAAACACTTGCTTTGATTTATAAAGAAGTGTATGAATAGTTGGTGTGCCCAGAGTGACACAGGGCCTGTGGACTTGAAACTTTACAGTATTCAAACTTGTCTCAGCTTGGCTAATACAATCTTATAAAGACCTTGAATTAAAATAATAATAATAATAATAATAATAATAATAAGAAGAAGAAGAAGAAGAAGAAGAAGATAATAATAAAAGTCTATATTGAGGATGCCAACTTGTAATTAAGAGTGATTTACTATGGGGTCCTCTACAAATTTGACTTATTGTCTTGAAAAGTATTTGATCTTTTTGATGTTTACTTTTGAAAAGTCCTTGAATTTATACGTGAGTCCATGAAAAGCTCAATAATTTGTCAATAACAAATCAACCCAGAAGTTAATTGATTGACTGATAATATGGTTCTGATCACCAAGTCAAATGCTCTTCGAAAAACAGCACTGTTTAGATGTAGTTAGTTGAGAAAAAAAATAAGAATCTTCAAAGACTGCTACAAACATTTTACTCTGTCCATCAAATATAATGGCATTGTCCTTGAAAATGTAAAACTTTGCTTGAAAGGCCCTAGAAAAGTCCTTGCTTTTGGTTTAAGAAGGCTGTATGAATCCTGTGTCTTCTTGATGGAGATACAAATGACCTTTTACACATAATCTGACTATTAAAGCTGACAAAATTCCTGGAATGATAACATCCTGAACATTATTTTAAAGTATTGATCTTCATACATTTAACTCATGCCCAAAGTAACCAAACTAATGCATATATGTTTTATCAATTTTTTGTTATGTGGAAAAGATTATACTGTTATCAAGATTTACTAGGGATTTCATCAGTTTCATATACTGTAATACACGTAGTTACCGTTTACAGTTCACATTGTAGTGATGATTAACCATGTTACAATAATATATTTTGCAGGAAAGAATCGAAATGCTGCTCTTCAAGACCATACCCAGCTGTAATATTCAGACCAAGAAGCACAGATATTATATGGATGGTCGCAATACTTTTGGTTTATACTTTTCAAGTATTGTAGGCAATTTGGTACGATGCTACTATTCAAAACTATCTAGTAAATAAAATAATTTCACAACATTGTTGCATGTCCTGTTATGAGCTTTTATATCTGGTATATTGTAGTATTCATGGTTTATTCATGATCTATTGATCACGTAAAATTATTCCAATGCTGGTGGAATGTTTACCAAGAACATTGTGTTTAAACGTTCTCTGAACGTTCAGTCACAACGTCAGTAGCCATGTTACTACAACGTTTATGGTAGTCCACACTTTGATGTTGTCGCAACGTAACATTTGAACGTTGTGAGAATGTTCATCGAAAACGTTATGTCTAAACGTTTTCGGAACGTTCCGTCACAACGTAAATCGCAACGTTACAACAACGTTTATGGTAGTCCACACTTTGATGTTGTCGCAACGTAATGACATAACATTGTGACAACGAAAACGTAACATTGTGACAACGTTGCTGCAACGAAAAATTGTTAGCTGGGATGGTGCTGTTTTATAACTACAGGAAGTATGAATGTGCTGCCTTGGATGTTATATCCTATGACAAAACCTACATAAAAGAATGAAAAATAACTGATACCTTGTGATGCTGTGTGCTGCTGTGTGCTGCCTTGTCAGTACTGTGTGTTGCTGTGTGATGCCTTCTAATGCTGTGTGATTGATGCCTTATGTTGCTGTGTGATATCTTGTGATGCTGTGGCCTCGTGTTGCTGTGTAATTACCTTGTGATGCTGTGTGATGCCTTGTGATACTGTGCTGCTGTGTATAAGGCCTTGTCATGTTGTGTAATGCCTTGTGATGCTGTGTGATGCTGTGTGATTGCCGTGTGATGCCTTGTGATGCTGTGTGATATACCTTGTGATGCTGTGTAATGCCATGTGATGCTCTGTGTTGCTGTGTGATGCTGTGTTGCTGTGTGATACCTTGTGATACTGTGTGATGCCGTGTGATGCTGTGTGTTGCTGTGTGATGCTTTGTGTTGCTGTGTGATACCTTGTGTAATGCTGTGTGATAGCTTGTGATGCCTTGTGATGCTGTGTGATAGCTTGTGATGCTGTGTGATTGCCGTGTGATGCCTTGTGATGCTGTGTGATATACCTTGTGATGCTGTGTGATGCTCTGTGTTGCTGTGTGTTGCTGTGTGATACCTTGTGATGCTGTGTGATTGATGCCTTGTATGTTGCTGTGTGATACCTTGTGATACTGTGTGATGCTGTGTGATGCTCTGTGTTGCTGTGTGATGCTGTGTTGCTGTGTGATACCTTGTGATACTGTGTGATTGATGCCTTGTATGTTGCTGTGTGATACCTTGTGATACTGTGTGATGCTGTGTGATGCTGTGTGTTGCTGTGTGATGCTTTGTGTTGCTGTGTGATACCTGTTGTATTCTCCAAGGTCTTTATTCAAGCGTACTTTATTACAGACTGTTTTATCTCGAGCGTGCACGCATAATCATAAAAACTATTAACTATTAACTAATTAACTACTATTAGATAACACAACATCTCCCCTTTGCAATCAGTAAATAATGCGAATCATGAAAACAACCTTAACAAAACCTAACAAACAATAAAAACTAATATAATGCTGGAAGCCCTAAGTTCAATGTTCTGATATCGCTTGTCACATCATGGGTGAGTCAGATATCAAGTCTTTGTGGAGGTTTAATCGCTCTTCCCGATCGTGTGACTACGGGTGGCTTCTCACTGGTTTGGGAGGCCGTTGGTTGGCTTTGCACTGGTCATTGGAAGGCGGCTTGTGATGATGACTGCGACAATAGAGGCGTCAAAGAAGGTGCTGTGGTGTCGCTCGCACAAGAGTTTAGTGGAATCAGGTCACGGCGATTACGACGAAGAGTTGTTCCACTTGGAGTAGTTGCTATGTACGAACGAGGTGTAGAATCTTGATGGTTGATGGTTGCTGGCACCTTCCTGTCACGTACCCACACCTTTCCTCCTGGCTGCAACTGTGGTAAGGGACGAGTGCGGTGGCGGGCATTGTAGTAGGCACATTGTTGCACCTTGCTGTCTTCTTCTGATGCTCTCAACTTTGCCAGGTCAGGCCACTGCGGCTGGAGCTGTGATGGAATGGTTGGAATGTTGGAGCGAATCTTTCGGCCAAATAACAGCTCAGCTGGGCTGTGGTTGCATTCTAACGGTGTTGAGCGGTAAGCTAGCAAGGCCTTTGCTGGATCCTCTGCTTTGGTTATGAGATTTTTCACTGTCTGTACCGCTCTCTCCACTTCTCCATTGCTCTGAGCATACTTTGGAGAACTTGTCACGTGGTTGAAGTCCCAATCTTTTGCGAACTTTGCAAAGACAGCAGCGTCTTACTGGGGTCCATTGTCGGACCTGACCGTCTCTGGTATTCCATGTCTCGCGAACACGGATTTCAGGGCACGAACGATCTCAGGTGATGTCTGGGACGACAACAGGGGTGAAACTTCCACGTACCGAGAAAAGTAGTCCACGACTAACAGGTACTGGATACCCTTCAGATAGAACAGGTCGGTTCCAATGACTTGCCAGGGACGTTCTGGTATCGCGGATGGGATCATTGGCTCCGGTCGGGGATTCTGCTGCTCTATGCACTTCCGGCAGCTTCTCACCATGTCTTCGACTTGCTTGCTGAGGTCTTTGCGCGTTGACGGCACTTGGTGATGCCTTGATGTTCTGAATGAATGCAATCCAGCATGTCGAGCCTCATGGTCGAGGGAATTATGATCCGACTTCCTTTAAGTAGGAGTCCATGTACTTGGCTGATTTCGTCTCTCTCTGGCCAGTAGGGCTTGTATTGTATCTTGTATTCACCTGGGAGGCAACCCAGGCCTGCGAACAACTCGGGGTAATCCTCCAGTCTGGCACTCTGCCTAGTTGAGCTCTTCTGCGGCTCCTCTTCTTGAGCTGCTACTTCATATATTCTCTTCAGAAGTCCAAGTTTGAGACAGGTTTCTCCACTGAGCACTGACTGCACTTGGGCTTCGACTATGAAGAACCTGACGTCTTCCTTCTTGGTTTTGTACTTCAAAGTCATCATCGCTTCTCCACGGGGGCGCAGCTTATGTTTTGAGAAGGATATCAGCATCGTCTTTGTCTTCCTTATCGTTGGTTTCTTCAGGAGACTCTGGTATGTCGCCAGTGAAATAACGTTTGCTTTGGCTCCGCTGTCCAACTGGAACGTCACACCGACTTCAATTTCCTCTTGGTCATAACAACGGCTAACTTCTGCGCGTCTTCGGGTTTGGCGTACGTGAAGCTCTCAACTACGTCCATCCCTTTGTCACCGATCCACATCTGGAGGTAGTTCATCGCCAGAAATTCCGGACATTTTGCGTCCACGATTGCTTCCGGTCTTTCCCAGCGGCGTGCGGTATGAGCATGCGCCATTCACACATTCAACATTGTTACGTACTTTGCCTCAGTGGGGTGGGGGAGGGATGGGTTTCTCCGGTTCAAAAAGAGACTGCTACGTTTAGGAGACGTGCCGCTGAACGACCTAGTTGAAATTAGCTTTCGTTTGGTACAATTTTCATGCGATTTGGAGCTTCCCTGCCCAAAATATCAACATCCGAAGTCAGCATATTTCACGGGAGGTATTCGTCATGGCTGGCTGTGAACTGCAAATTCAAACACAAAACGTACACATCGAATTTGCTCCAGGGGACTGACTGAGGCTTCACAGGAGATGTTCAATCCTTCGACAATCAGGTACGGGGTAGACATTTTGCGTTGTACCCAAGGTTCGTGTATTAAATGCAGCTTAAAAAGTGACAGTAGCCGGTTTTGAGCGTATTCTGCTATCAATCCCTTCTTACGTCGGCCGAAATTTTAAATTCAAAAAAGTACACATCGAATTTTACCGGAGATAAATATTTTTTGTACTGTTGTGTTTAGGAAGCTTTCCTCTTCCGAATGCTGCCCAGACATTTTTACGAACGTGCTTCAGCTAAGCGAAAAGCACAATTTATTACCAGATCCCATACATTTCTTTGTTATTTCTTGAGCGGCTGTCAGCGTGAAACCTGATGCCTCTTCCGAGATGGCGCAACCGGATGTCTGAAATTTCTGGCGATGTTACCTTTACCGGGTCGTCTTTATCGTGTAGAGGTCCCTCAAGAATGCACATGACTTGTCGTCTGAATCGGCGCCATTCGTTGTTCAGATCTGTGGCCGTCCAGGAAATTTCGGGTGTTTTGTACCTCGCCATGCCGTTCTCAAGTCGATTTAACGATTGTCAGTGAGATAACAGTGTTGTTGATCTCTCCTTTCGTCTTTTTTCGGTTTAACTGCTGACACCATATAATAACACGTGCGGAGCCCCGAAGCTGAGAGTGTAAATCTGTCTTTAATCACGAGCGTATCACATGATATAACAACTTAATATCAAACCAGATAATAACTAACTAGCTTAGATTATTATACTATATTACAGTGTCTTCTCGCAACTGGGAAACGCCGTTCTGAATCTCCCAAGGCCCGTGGTTATTGCTAGTAGACGTCAGTTACTTGATAGTTTTTTAGACGTTGAGCACAGCACGATGATGATGATGTTCTGCCAAATTCGATCGACATCATAGTGTGTATTCACATTGAAGCATAAAATTATTAAAACAACTCATTCTAGTCTGACCCGGTTAATTGTTATTGCCACTGAGCAAGCCGAGCGAAGACGGTCGGCTTGCGAGGCGGCTAGCATAATGCCGCGCGAAGTATTGCAGCAGGCAGAAAAATTCTCGATCGAGCTGTAAAAGTGTAATGTAAGGTTTAAAAGGTGTAGATTCCCTGAAGACTTTGGTAGGGGCCAATTGTGAGGCCGGAAATATTAGAGCCAACAGAGCCAATGAAAAGAGATGAGAGATGTTGATTTATGGTGTGACCGTTCTTAGCCAATCAGGAGGGAATATTTTGCACGAGGTAAACACATGCACTCACTAGCGTCGTTGTAGCAAGCCGAGCAAAGACGGTCTCGATCGAGCTGTTAAAAGTGTAATGTAGGGTGTAGCCCTTGAGACTTTGGTTGGGGTTAGTTATGAGGCCGAAAATATAAGAGCCAACAGAGGCAATGAAAAGAGATGCTGATTTAAGGTGTGACCGTTCTTAGCCAATCAGGAGGGAGTATTTTGCACGAGGTTAACACATGCACTCACTAGCGTCGTTATTAGCGTCGTTGCGTCGTTAATTCAGATCGAGTGTGCTTTGGTTGACCGTTGAGGATAAGCTTTGGTTGATGATCCTTTGAGAATTAAGGTAAGCTGTTTCGTTTTTAAGCTCGCGTTCAGCACGAAGTGCTGAAAAGCGAAGCTTCATGAGGAGCAACCATCGGAGCTGTTCCGCAAAAGATGTGTTCCACACAGCATCCTGTGCTGGCAAGTGTTTTGTTTTTCCTTTACTGCTGGCTGGGGGAAAAAGCACTCATTTCGGACCGCTGGCAAAATTTAGTCTTGCATAGCCTTCGAAAATAGACAAATTTTCCGCCTTTCGCTTTGTGCCGCCGAAAAATATGCACTCGTTAATAAAATATGCTACGTTTAGGAGACGTGCCGCTGAACAACCTAGTTGAAATTAGCTTTCGTTTGGTACAATTTTCATGCGATTTGGAGCTTCCCAGCCCAAAATATCAACATCCGAAGTCAGCGTATTTCACGGGAGGTATTCGCCATGGCTGGCTGTGAACTGCAAATTCAAACACAAAAAGTACACATCGAATTTGCTCCAGGGGACTGACTGAGGCTTCACAGGAGATGTTCAATCCTTCGACAATCAGGTACGGGGTAGACATTTTGCGTTGTACCCAAGGTTCTTGTATTAAATGCAGCTTAAAAAGTGACAGTAGCCGGTTTTGAGCGTATTCTGCTATCAATCCTTTCTTACGTCGGCCGAAATTTTAAATTCAAAAAAGTACACATCGAATTTTACCGGAGATAAATATTTTTTGTACTGTTGTGTTTAGGAAGCTTTCCTCTTCCGAATGCTGCCCAGACATTTTTACGAACGTGCTTCAGTTAAGCGAAAAGCGCAATTTATTATCAGATCCCATACATTTCTTTGTTATTTCTTGAGCGGCTGTCAGCGTGAAACCTGATGCCTCTTCCGAGATGGCGCAACCGGATGTCTGAAATTTCTGGCGATGCATTGTATTCCTGAATTTCCAGTAGATCTGTTGCACTTCAGAACCATTATCACAGAGGTTTTTGGTAAATTCTCGGTTTGACAAGCGTAAGTCAAAGTTAAAAGACCCGTGCACTGACAGCCCTGATCGCGATCGAGCGACTTCAGCTTGTCGAAATATTTCTATCATTTGATTATATTTGCTTTGCTTCGCATAGTTTTCGTCAGCAATGAAAAATGCTGTAGAGAACTGAGAGAAGAAGAATTCGAAAATGAATTTGACCAAAACCGCAAGTAATGTCAACAAGTTATCAGATTTCATTGCTTGTTGGGGCATAGCCCCGACGAGCTTAGGCTTAGGCTTAGCTTAGGCTCGTGGGAAAGCGACGAGCTTAGGTTTGAACACCGTGTCTTTATCTTCGTCGTATTTTTATTATTTTTATTTTCTTTCTGGGTTACGAATCTGCACACGGTGATTGGTGCATATTTTCACGTGATTTTAGATGACGTTTTGTGATCACATGACTTGCCGGGGGAGCAGTTTCGCCATTTTGAAGAAGCGATGTGGACGATTGATGAGTGTGTTGCGTGCCTTAGTTGGCTTTGTGGATTCTTCTGTGGACCGCTCATTCTACTTACAAACGCATACGCCGGCTGCGGTAGACCCACATTAAATTTCATTGAGCGGTTTTAGTGGCTTGGGTCGGCCCGTTCAGCCTCAAAAGCCATATTGAAAGCCATGAAAGCAAATGCAATGAACTTATCAATGAATATATCAATGAACATATCAATGAACATATCAATGTTCTTATCAATGAACTGCATAGCTATGCACAACTGTACAGAAATGTATGAAGAACCTGATATCCAGAACCTCGACAACTTGAAGGAAGAAGCTGAACGAAGGCGGTCGAGATACAAAGACCAGAACGTGTGTGAAGACGGCGAAGCAACTTCGATTTTTGGCAATCGCTTGATAGTGGATTATATGGAACTGTTTAGTATGAAGATGAACTTGAAGGTACTTTGTATTCTTTTACTTTGTATTATTCTTGTTGATACAAGTAAAGCGTCAGAAAATCTGACTTTTGTTTGGAATCAAAATTTCACTCTACTGTGCATTTATGTTGTTGCTGCGACATTTTGGCTCGGTGCCACGAAGGTCAAACAATCAGTGGAACAGATGGCGTCATTATTTGAAAATTGGGATATGGCTGAGGAAGAAGTGATCGTTGGTAGATCTCGCTTTGCTCAATTTTATTGTATCCCCACAAATGTTTATGTAAAAGAAAATCGAAGTCCTCGAAGACGAAGTCGTGAGCCAAGCCGCGTACCCTTGAATAACCTTTCACGCATTTTGAACAAGAGTAGCATATTCCACAGAGCCAAATGGTGTTGAGTTTGGATGGGATGCAGTTAACTTTTACGCACAAGTAAAGAGCAATTCACTGGCCACATCTCGAGTTGTTTAGCGAAGTCGATTACGTCATCGCCTAGCACGTGATAATATGAACCAATCACCGTGTGCTGATTCTCGACCGACAAAAAGGAAAAAAAAAAATATGCGTTTTTAAGCTCGCTTGGGCCCCAGGCCCCCGCGAGCAATAAAGCCTGGTCCTCACTAGCGCATAAGCATAAGCATAAGCATAAGAATAAAAGAGCTACAGTGGCGACATAAGCATAAGCATAAGGAACGGACGTGTTTGATCCTTATGCTTATGCTTATGTCGCCACTGTCGCTATCTTATTCTTATGCTTATGCTTGTGCTTATGTTTATGCTTATGCGCTAGTGAGGACCAGGCTTTAACCATCGCTGCGAGAAAGCGACAATTTCAAAAAGAAGATTGTCAAAAGTAAGCGAGGTGCTAAGATACGTTTGCATTTTAAAATGTGTTCAAAAACAGGCATTTCAAGATCAGACGTATTCAGAGATCAAAATCACAGAATCAAGTACAATGCGTTTTCTCTGTCGAGGGATATAGAAAAAAATCCTGGTCCTTCAGTTGTCGATCCAAATAAAACTATCATTGCACTGTACAGTCAAGGTAATGTTGCAATATTTGGAGATAATGCTGGGCGACAGTGTGTAGCTATGTCTCTGGCAGCTCTGATATTTAACCACACGAACTTCATTTGTTTATCAGGAATCGGATGTAAGTCGAATACATATGCCAGATATGATGTTTCATACGGAATAATATTTTCAATGAGTGATTTGCTTTTGCCTTGAGTGATCGTTTCTGTCGAGAGCATTTTGAATTTGCTTTTCGATGCACGTCACAGTACTGGTATGACGCTTTTTATATAACAAGTGAATTTTCAAGCTACCATTGTTTTCTGGAGGAATTAACTGGGGAATATCCGAAATCTTAAGTAGCTATAAGACAGCTTAATAGCCTTATCTCATGTTGGAATGCTTTTCCGGTATCATTTTCGGCTATCTATAATGGCCACTTATCTCTTTGCTAATCTTCTTAGCGTATGCATCATGTTCAAGTAGCTGTAATTGACAGCTTTTTGGCTTATCTCTACAGGATACTTCCCATTTTATTTGCCCAGTGGTGAAATTGCTTCGTGTAAGAAAATCGTCTAGGAAGTTGCGCATCCTACATATATAAGTCTGATATACTAATATGTTAAATATTGCTATACATTAAGCTTTATAGCAAAATTTGCAAACGTTTGAATGCCGTAATAACAAAGGGACAATAAACCTGCTGTTTTTTTTTTCAGCTGCAAACTTCTATTTGCGGTTTTACAGTAATACCCGCATGTCGCGACATCTCAAATTGAAAATAAACAACATGAACAATATTTCGAGTTTCATCACTTCATTGAAATTGACTGTAATATATCATGACGAACTTCATGCGACTTTAACGCACTCTGCGGGAGTTTGGTCAAATTTCCGGTGTTAGCATGGAAACGCGCGTAATTAAATTACAGTTTCCATCAACCCACACAGCTTCGGTTGGAGTGTTGACATGTAGAATGAAACTCGAGAAGGGCACAGTTATTTATCACGCGCGGAGATCGAAGTGTTGTCGCTCCGTTCAATCTCTCCATGAAAGTAGTGATGCTGTTCGTTTTTGGTCAAACTCTCGATGCCGTTAAATCTCGCAGTGTCACTCGCAGCGAAAACTTTGTGCATTTCTTTTCGATTTTATGGAAACAGACTTCGAAGCCTGATCGGCCTGTTCGGCTCGTCACAAAAAGAAATTCAGAGACACAGTGCTTGTGGCGACATCTTTTGGGACTTTGGCACACTCATCGAGAAAGAGAAAACTGGAAATGGACGATTTTTCCCTCATAAAGTTCCGATCCGTTCTATCGCGCAATGAGTTTGTTTGTCGAAGTGCGGGAATGAGATGGCGATGTTCGCGCCATTTTTGTGAACTGATCGATCGAAGGAGCTGCTGTCCGCCGTGGAGGATCTGGATTTACTTCTTGCAATTGGCACAATTTCGCCTTACGCTGGTGAATAAAACGAGGCATAATCGCAGAGACAGCAGCAAAGAGGCACCGGCGCCCTGTGGAATTCAATCTCGCAGCTTGACAAAATGTGCTAAAGTTTTCAATGCTGGACAGACCTGGGTGAGCAAGATTCTTTGACTTTACGCAGTATTTATATTTGAGCCGTTTTCTTCTGTTTCGCTTGCTCAACTTCTTGTAACTGAATTTTCATCATATTAACTGCCCTGAATTGACCCCAACCCTCAAAATGTTGTTCCGACATTGCACAGATGTACTCTCAGTCATGCCATTCAAACTGTGCTCCTGATCTTGCATAGTGTCTTTCCTACATATATCATACTCTGTCACCTTTCTTTAAATATTTTGTAAAACCAGTCTCTTGCATTAAATTCTGTACCTTTGTAGTTTATTAACCAGATATAGAAAATTGCAACGTAGCAAGGGTTTCATGACAAGTGACTGTGTAAATCAGTTGGACACCTTGAAGCAGCAGAGGAACTTGGCTGAAAGGCTGTGACTCTGTGAAACATATTTTTGTTTCTTGATGCTTCATTAGGTACTAAAAAGCGTTTGATGTTTTTCAGATAAAAAGGTTTTTTCATAACAATTGTATGTTCAATCAAATGAACACCTTGAAGCAGCAGAGGAGCTTGGCTGAAAGGCTGTGACTCTGCGAAACATATTTTTGTTTCTTGATGCTTCATTGGGCACTAAAAAGCGTTTGATTTTTTTTTTCAGATAGAATTCGTTTTCATAACAATTGTATGTTTAATCAATTGGACACCTTAAAGCAACAGAGGAACTTGGCTGAAAGGCTGTGACTCTGTGAAACATATTTTTGTTTCTTGATGCTTCATTAGGTACTAAAAAGCGTTTGATGTTTTTCAGATAAATTTGTTTCCATAACAGTTGTATGTCCAACCAATTGGACACCTTGAAGCAGCAGAGGAACTTGGCCGAAAGGCTGTGACTCTGTGAAACATATTTTTGTTTCTTGATGCTTCATTGGGTACTAAAAAGCGTTTGATATTTTTCAGATAGAATTCGTTTTCATAACACTGAATTGTATGTTTAATCAATTGGACGCCTTGAAGCAGCAGAGGAACTTGGCTGAAAGGCTGTGACTCTGCGAAACATTATATTGTTTCTTGATGCTTCACCGGGTACTAAAATAAGAAGCTTTTGATCTTTTTCAGATAGAATTTGTTTTTATAACAATCTGTGTTTAAAATCAATTGGACACCTCGAAACAGCAGAGGAATGTCTAGTTTCCCAGGCAAATAAAGAAAATCCAGACGACAGGCCAACTGTCGATGAACTTGCTCGCTTTCTTACCGAATACATTTAGCCAGTAATTCTATTGGAGTTTTCCTAAATTGCGTCGAATAGCTGCGCTAGCTATATTACGGCGGTTTTTTCACGACCGAATTCCAGTTTGGCGTTCCAGTAATTTCGTCTATTTCGGCTTATACTTTTTGTTCTTTACTTTTGATACTTACTC
Source organism: Plumapathes pennacea (assembly GCA_964036295.1). Classification (NCBI taxonomy): domain Eukaryota; kingdom Metazoa; phylum Cnidaria; class Anthozoa; order Antipatharia; family Myriopathidae; genus Plumapathes; species Plumapathes pennacea. The sequence continues at coordinate 3,207,979 of OZ038465.1, read as the reverse complement.
TGACGAAATATCTGTTATTGTTATTTAGTATTATTGTAAAGAAGGACGAGTCGACGACGGCAAGTTGTCCGAGGCAGTAGCAATAAAGTTTCATTCTTGTGTACTCTTCGTGTGATGCGCGGCTGTCCTTACACGGCCAGAACTGTCGGCCACATGCCCAAGAGAGAATAGGGTTAAGCATTAGAAGATCTGAGCAAAAGTCTTTCTAGTGAGCCTGCATTTAAGAACATGGTTTTAATTTGAACATGCTGTTCGATTGCGTATTACACGAGTTTTTACAAAGCCGGTGAAAAACATGCCACAGAGAAACGCCTTCCGGCCAGTTTTAATTAAAAACAAGGCCCCCGTCGCTCATCTAATCACCTCGCAGAACTCTTCACACTAAGAGTGATAACTTCTGAAAGTTAGTTGCGCGTCTCAAATTCGACTCCCTGCCGATGTTCCCGATTTGAAATCGGGAACATCGGTAGGGGGCCGCGTTGTTAAAGTCGCATGAAGTTCATCATGATATAAATATTTTTTACATGGTTTCAAGAAAAAATATACGTAAGAGAGATCTTTCTAGTCTAGTGAGTAATAACTCAAGTTATTATGTACTATGAATTTGACTGTACAGTACTATCATAGTCAAACGCTTCTGAACTCCATAATATTAAACTCTTTTGAGGCAGACTAAACATAAAATGTATATGAAGCGTAAAATACAAACTAAGAACATAAAATAAAGTTTTCACAAACAATAAACTGAGTTCCCATAATGCAACACTGACGGAAAAAAATCTTGTTTACATCGTTTTAAGAAAAAACATATGTAAGAACGATCTTTGTAGTTTCTTAGGCATTGAAAAATGCTGCAACAGAAAACTTCCGCTATTACAATATAGTTTACATATCAAAGTACATTTTAGAACTACAATGATCATATGATATCACAGTTATATCATGATCTAATTTCAACAGCAGAAAGATTTTACTGACACAGGCTACTACTCAGGGGGCATTGATAAACAGCGAAACAGCGAAACGAAACAGCGAAACAGTTTCAAAATTTTAAATTTTAAAAAGAAAGGCAAAACAACATAAACCAGAAATCGAGAATGGCGGAGAATGAGAACGCTTCGAGCACCAACATGGATCCAACTATAAACACACGTCGCTTGTTCAAGCTGTTATGTCCCACAGATTCGAAGCGAACTTACTTGGTCAGACGGAGGGCTAAAACACCTTCGTGGTGCTATTAGCTTTTCCACATCACATCACATCAAACTGTTAAGCCTGGGCCCGGTTGCATAAACCTCTAACGCCTGGGACTAGGAGTAATAACAATAGGAATAATGGCGGTTTTGGGTGGACTGTTCGTGAGATCAACAAAATTTCTTTCTTCCTTTATATTTTGCATCGCGCTTGCAACGCACGAGGTACTACCTTGCTCGTCTCAATCCTGCGCGGATGGACGCAACTTTGGAATGAGGACTGCCCTATAAACGGATCGCTTTCTGTTTCTTTCTGTGTCGGAGCCGCACAGTTTGATTTGATGTGGAAAAGCTAATAGCGCCACGAAGGTGTTTTAGCCCTCCGTCTAGTAAGTTCTCTTGGAATCTGTGGGACATAACAGCTTGAACAAGCGACGTGTGTTTATAGTTGGATCCATGTTGGTGCTCGAGGCGTTCTCATTCTCCGCCATTCTCGATTTCTGGTTTATGTTGTTTTGCCTTTCTTTTTAAAATTTAAAATTTTGAAACTGTTTCGCTGTTTAGCAACGCCCCTACTCAGGGGTGGTCTGGTGTTCATCTGTGATTTATCTAAACAAAACTTGAGTGAAATTCTTCTAAACTTCAGATTGATATTCTAAAATCACAGATCAATCTCGTTAAAGTAAATCTATTAAGTCTGCAGACAAATTAAGACAAAATTAGCAATCGGACTTGAAATGATTTTGCGAAGTACATCGCCACGTGGTAAACCATGTCAGTTTCACGAAGAAATTGATCGATAATTCTTTCCTACGGATTTGTTTCGCGGTCACTATCAAGACGAATAATTCCACAAATCAATCTCCGGCAAACACAACGAAGAAGCATACTGCCTCGGACAGATCAGAAGCTTACAAGAATCCGCGCTTGTACGTCCGCCATTGCAAGTTCAAACAACATGACATCTCTCCTTTCGTCTTCATCGGCCGAAGGTTCTTTTAGATTGTAAATCTGTCAAAATCTGTTCATAAGACGCCAGTTATTGTTGAGGAGATAAACTTCTACGTTTAGCAGCATTAAAGTCGCATTTTTTGTCCGTGAAAGTACAAAAACAAATGGCATACGCGCGGATGGCGCCGCGACGAAGATCATGAAATTTCATCGTCTTCTGATCTCTTTGTTTAGCTGTCAAAAAATGCGCAAAACACATATTCTGATTGGTTCATTCATACAATAAGGGTTTATAACAATAGATTCGACAAAAATTGACCAGGGGAGGGTGGGAAGAGGTTTTTCCCGACACGTTTTTTTACGGCCGGTTTTGGCCGGTGTAGGAACAAATGCCATTGTTTTTGCGCGGCCGGTTTCGGCCCGCGTAGGAGCGAATGGGTTAAAACATTAGATTTCCCAAAAATCAAAATGAATACACACTTTGGATCTTTTTATTGATACATATTTGCAATGTTTAACATCGCAAACCAAGTATTTCAGCCTGTACTCTTATAAAGTAACAATAACGTAGTGTTTCAAATATTCCATATTATATAGCGCTTGTATCTCCAGTTTATATGAAAAATAAACCATCATAACATGAACTTGTTATAAACTAAGGGAAAACTTTTGCATGTGTCATGTAATACATATATCTTATTAGACACTTAGGCGTGTAGTACGGCTGTATATTTTTACGAGTCGTGCAGTATTTTGGCGAGCCGCTTCGGCGAGCCAAAATACAAACGACGAGTAAAAATATACAGCCGTACTACACGCCTAAGTGTCTAATAAGTTATTTATTATACAACTCCCTTAGTAAAAGATGTAAATTATTTTTAAATCACGGTACGTTGTGTGACCAAAGTGACATCTTTTCCGCGCGCGATATGTCAATCAAGTTTAGTGCCGTGTGCAGCGTAAGCAAGCGCGGATTTTGTACTTGCAGTACTTCTAGTCGTTGTTTTCTGAGCCGAGTAACATTGAAGCTGAAAGAGGTACTTTAAACAAGTTTGCGGGGAGATCTGAGATACTACATCACATAATGTGGTCATAAACAGAACAAATTGGAGGAACGAGATGTGTCAACATTTTCATTTTCGTCGAGTGCCATGAATCAACAAACAGCCAGTTCTCGCCTTCTCCTCGCTTATGAAGTATGAAAAGGACTTTATCTTGTGACCAGTGGTGGTACAGTTCGCATTGCCGTTTCTCGATAGAGGTAATCATTGCCTGTTGTTGCAAGTCGATGCCATAGATCTTGGACTGGAATTACACGCCGAGGCAAATCCAACGGCTGCCGTGTTGAATGCCGACAAGAACTCGTTTCGAGATTGACAGGGATTCTTAAACTGCTCTCAGAAATATTGATCTGGCTGGAAACACTATGGCCTGATAACCGAACTGTGGTGTGTGGTCTGACATTTTGTGGTACGGAAGATTAGTTATGTTGCGGCAAATTCAGTTGATTTTCTGACGAAGAAGCTGGTCTCCGTGCTCGATTTTGCGTATCGGATAGTAAGCCAGGTCAGTTTAAATTCTGTGCTTCTTTCTTTGCTTAATAATCTCTAGAAGTGATGTAAATACCAGCTGTGCACAGGGCGACTTTTATACGAAAAGCGAAAGAAAAGAATTAACGGCAGCAAATGAAGAAAAAAAATTTTTTTCCTTAGCAACGTTGAATACGGCTGTATCTTTTTTACGTGTCTATGGAGTTATTCGCACGTTACTATGCGGTATTTTCACGTTACTAAGGGAGTTGTATAATAAATATGGTATGTTAGCCAATATTGTTTGACGACTGAGACTTTTTCATTGTATTTTGAACAAGTATCTTAAGAGATCAATATGTAATTAAACTGCAATTTTGAATCAACTCTGCTGTGTCATTGGTTATGTCAACTCGTCCCATGTGAACTTCATTTGTTTACCTGCGATATACATAAGTCAAATGACAGGCGATAATCTCGTAGAAAAAATGAGTCCAATGACGGTCGATAATCTCGCCAGAAACAATCCATCCATATGTCACGCTCAGTCAAGTGTCTCCCTCGATTCTCGTTCAGTTATCGCCCATTTATTATCGCTCATTGCTGAGCTCCGTCTTGCTCGTGTCTCGCTCAAATGTCTGACTTGTTTTTCACCCGTGTCTCGGTTATAATTTGCACTGAAACCCGCTGGGGTACTCCGATATATATGCCACATATGTATGTGCCATGTACATTTTTGAAGTTAGGTCTGAAATAATGTATAGAAAATCAGATATTTTCGTCTGAAATAGGCTAACGGTTTTCAGGACCGCACGGCACACCCACGCAAAATTATGATCAATATCCCTCCCCCCTTTCCCGGGTACTGAAAGTCTCTCTTGCGAGTCTCGCTCTTGTCCCTACTTTTAATTTTACTTTATTCTGGTCTCGACCTAACCCGCGCCACGAGCTCACTGGCAAACCAGTCTTGTTTTATTTATTTTATTTTCTTTCTGGGTTACGAATCAGCACACGGTGATTGGTTCACATTGCCACGTGATATGCGATGAAGTAAGGTGACTTCGCGAACAACTTGAGATGTGGGCGCCGCGATTGAATTGTACGTTCATACAATTGCGTGTAAAGTTGGCTATATCCCATCCAGACTCAACATCGTTTGGCTCTGTGGAACATGCGCGGGTAAACTGGATTTCAGGGAACGATTTTTGGCTGGCGTTCACAAGTTCATCGTCATAAGCGTAAACAAATGTTTGATGGATTCGATTATATTTAATGGACATCGCTAAGGGATTGCAAATAACTCTGTCGCCGCTAATTATTTAGCCCCAACGAACTTTCTGTGGCGACACGAAGTACCCCTGGAAAGGTACCAGGCCAAAAACGGACACCAAAGCCATGGCGAACTTTAGCCCCGTATTTCCGGTATTTCTGGAGTGTTGTAACGCATTAATTCTTTATAGTAACAGCATCAAAGAACAGATTTTCAATCACACACACTGAATACTCTTATGATAAAATGGCTCCAGAGAAACTCGATTCATCCCCCCACAATTCCCAACCCCCACCCCCCCTCAAACACATACATACACACAATGCAACCCTGTTTGCTGTTTTTGCTTAGTGATTTTATTGCTTGAAACCGAAACGGCTGTAAACAATTTCCTATTTGTGACAGTGATAGGAAATCGACAAATATGGCCTGCCAATCGTATAATCGAACTTTAGGGAATCCGAATCAGAACTTTCGAAAGGTTATAGGCAACGAGGCGAGCTTGGCGGCGGCATTGCTTAGGTATACAGTTTACGCTAACATTGGCCCGACATCAAAGCACTGCTATTCATCTCATTGATCAGGGCAAAGGTTACGCCGGAAGATGATATCGTTTACAGTTGCTAACATCTGCCTGCTTTTACTGTGATTAGAGCTCCGGATGAGTGCAGCTACAGCTGTGGCAGTGTTAATCACAGGTTTTGTTGAGGCTCTGTTAAACTTGGCGGCAGCCCATAGCAGAATTTGACAAACATTCAGCCGTCTCACCGCCTTGGTGAGACACGTACTGACTTAGCAACCGCGCCAAAAAGCTAACACACCGAGTGAGTGAGTGAGTGAGCGACAGATTGTAAACACCGTCAAAAACAAAAACAAACAAACTCCGTTTTTAAGGTCGCCTCAGCCGCGAGCAAATACACCGAAATAGTCCTGAACATTGAGTTTGTTAGTCACAAATGACTGAAAACGCTGTGAACAAAACCGCATTAATATTGTAAACAAGTCTCATGTTACATTCCTCGCTTTCAATTTATATTTGTTACAGAGCGCGAATACTCGAAAGCCTCGTAGAAGAAACGCATTTAGTAAAAAAAAACATAAGTATTGAAGCGAAGGCTAGCTTATCGTGGATCGACTGTGCATGAAAAGATAAGTCACACATTACTCTTTTCTTTCTGGCTAACTTTTCACTCCAAAGCTCAAAATGCAGAGTCGCTCAACCTTTAAGAAGCAAGTGTATGAGTATTGTAATGACAATTTATACCAATAGGTTTCATTTGAGCAAGGTGTGAAAAGTCAAGTTATCTATACTGTGTGATATTTTTCTGGTGAGAAACTGAAACTCTCTTTTGGGAGTTTCGCTCTTGTTCCTACTTACCAATTTAGTTTCTTCTCGTCTCGACCCCACCCAACGAGCTCACTAGCAACTACAGTCTTGTTTAAACTTATATTCAACTTGAAACTCAGCCAAAAGAAGAAAGGCGTGTTTTCTTTAAGCACGTATTTAGCTTGAATGCAGCCCAGGCTGGAGTATCATGGCCTCTGATGAATATGTAGATGTTGAACATAAGCTGTGCATGACATGAGTAATGAAGTCACGGATAGACTTTTTTCAGTGCGACTCCGGAAGGTCTCCTTCCGGTTCAAAGATTTGGACTCGGTGAAGAGTTTTAAATTCTCCCATTTCGAGCGTCTAAGTTTTATAATTTTCACCCTCTGCCGCCTCGTAAATGAGGGTTTTCAAAACTGAGACTAAAGGCCAATTCACACTGGACGCGTCGCGACACGCCGTAACTGAACGCGTTGTCGCGTTGAAATTAGTTCTATTTTTACCGCGTCGCTTTGAGTTGACGGGTCCGGTGTGAATCGGATTGAAGGAATGACCGGGATCTAATTTTGTCGCGTTGTCGCGTGCAGTTACGGCGTGTCGCGACGCGTCCAGTGTGAATTGGCTTTAAATCGAATACGCAGTTCAGCAAAAGTGGAGGCCCGCGGAAACGGATGCGAACTTCCACATACCTAAAATTGAGCAATTTTTACAATGTGGCCTTGAGCCAGTTCTATTAAATACCCACTCCCGCAAAAGTAATTTTACAAATTCGCGAGCTTACAGCTGCCTTGCTGCTTTGATTTTTTTATTCGCTTTTGTGTTTATTGAACTGGGAATGATTGCATAGGGTCTGAGACTAATACCTCGTTCACACCAATGCTTAAACATGTTTAAAAGGTGTTTAATAAAACTTGTTTAGTTGTGTCGGCCGCTCACAATGCGAGTGCGCAAAACTAAACTGGTTTAAAACCCGTCTAACTAAACAACCTGTGCGAGGTGGTGTGAAATGTTGTGTAATTGACACAAAATCAAAACAGGACTTAGAAAACGCAGTCTCGTAAACTTGGTTTAATTAAACTGCTTTAGTTGGTGTGAACAGGGTATAAGAGTATTTTAAAGGAGGTGATTGCCAACGAGCAAGCCGAGCGAAGACGGTCGGCTTGCGAGGCGGCCAGCATAATGCCACGCGAATTATTGCAGCAGGCAGAAAAATTCTCGATTGAGCAGTTAAAAGTGTAATGTAGGTGTAGATTCCCTAGGGGCCAATTATGAGGCCGGAAATATTAGAGCCAACAGAGCTTCTTAGCTAATCAGGAGGGAGTATTTTGCACGAGGTTAACACAGCACTCACTAGCATCTGTCATCTGGTTCTTTTTTTCTCGTTGGCACTTAGCGAAAGCTACAACTAGTTATATGTCGTTGCCTGAAGATACAGGAAAACGCAACAATTCAGTACTCCTAAAAGGAACCAGCAAGTTTGCTCTCACGCAAGCAACGTTTTTTGGAGGCAACTTTAAATGTAATGATCTTGATCCAGATTTAATCTTCTCAGAATTAAGCAATTGTGAGTATTACATCGAAGATAAATTTAATGACCTCTTGCTTCAGAAAAAAATTGACAACAGTTGTTTATTGTTCCTGCATATTAATATAAGAAGCCTTCAACGAAATTTGAATGGTTTAACCAATCTGTTAGAGAATCTTGAACTTAAGTTTCTTTTATTGGCATAACGGAGACCCCCATGGTTACGCGATTCATCACATCATGTTAACATGTCGGGCTATAACTTTATTCATAAACATCGTACTGATAGGGCCGGCGGCGGTGTTGGCCTATATGTAGACAAAAACTTTGAATTTAAATGTCGATCTGACCTAACTTTTTCAAACAAAGAATGCGCAGAGTCGTTGTTTGTGGAAGTCAACAGACCTAAAGAAAAGAACCTAATTATTGGTGTCATTTATAGGCCACCTAATCAATGCCTTCAAGATTTTATAAATAACTTGGATCAACTAATAGTTGATATTTCTAAAGAGAACAAATCTTGCTATATTATGGCTGATTGGAATTTAGACTTAATGAGTCACCATTGTCATGAAACAACAGGGGAATTTTTGGATATTATGTATTCAAGAATGTTTTTTCCACTGATCACGCGGCCAACTAGAATAACTTTAAACACGGCTACTTTAATTGACAATATTTTCACAAACGACCTAAACAGCTACTCTATGCCAGCGGGCTATTGTTTACTGATATTTCTGACCATCTTCCAGTTTTCACTATCACCAGAATCAGAAAAACAACAAAAAAACTTGGCTCATTTTCCGTGACAAAAATGCGAAAAACATGGCTAAGTTTAAATACGAGCTTCAAAATGATACCTGGAATGACCTGACCAAGTGTAACGACCCAAACAGCGCCTATGAGAGTTTTCTACGTGAATACACTGAAATGTACAATAACTGCTTTCCTTTGAAAAAGTTCAAAGTTAGGAATAGTACTGTGAACAAACCTTGGCTAGCTAAGGGTCTTCTTAAGTCCATAAAGAGGAAAAATATTCTATATAAGAGTTTTCTCAGTACCCCTACTCTTCATTGTGAGCAACTTTACAAGAAATATAAGAATAAACTAACACACTCGTTACGTATTGCTAAACGTTTGTATTATGAAAAAAAGTTAAAGGATTACAAATCTAATGCAAAAGCCACTTGGAGGTTGCTCAATGAAGTCATTAAGACGCAAAAAAGCAAGAATAATTTACCAACGACCTTTAACATTAATGATCGAGAAATATCTAATCCTACCCAAATTGCAAATCATTTCTGTGATTATTTTACAAATATTGGGCCGAATTTAGCAAAATCTATCCCGGCGTCACCCAAATCTCATCGTTTTTTCCTCTCTGGAAATTTTATGAATTCGATATTTCTCAAATCTGCAACAGAACAAGAAATTATTGAAATCTGTGCTAGTTTTCGATCAGGGACTGCAGCAGGCTATGATAATGTTTCTATGAGTGCTGTTAAAGAAACAGTTAGCTTAATTAGCGCACCATTAACGTATATAATCAATCTGTCTCTCAGTACTGGCGTGGTTATTCCTTTATTTAAATCGGGTGTCCATTCTTTGGTAACAAATTATAGACCTATTTCTGCAGTGTTGCCGTTTTTTTCTAAATTCCTGGAAAGAATTGTGTACAACCGCCTAATTAAGTTTTTGAATAAACACAAGATCCTTTCTAGTAATCAATATGGATTTAGAAAAAAACACTGCATTAACTCAATTATATGATAAAATTTCTGATGCACTTGATCAAAAGAAAGTTACTTTGGGTTTATTTATTGATCTATCAAAGGCCTTCGACACTGTTAATCATGATATTTTACTTAGCAAATTAGAACATTATGGGATACGCGGGATTGCTTTAGAGTGGTTTAAGAGTTATCTTTCTTGTAGAACACAATTTGTACAGTACAATGGTCATAGTTCCTCGTCGACACATATTAAATGTGGAGTTCCTCAGGGCTCCATCCTAGGTCCTCTTCTATTCTTGGTGTGTATTAATGATCTTTGTAAAGTGTCAAAGGTCTTGGATATGATACTATTTGCCGATGATACCAATATGTTTTATTCTCATAAAGACCCAAATCATCTCATGGAAATCGTGAACTCAGAATTGAAAGAAGTGACATATTGGTTTCAAGCAAATAAGCTGTCTATCAATGTTAAGAAATCAAATTTTGTTATATTTAAACCGAAACAAAATAGGCAAGCACTTGATTTAACCTTCACAATCAGTAATTGTGCAATTGATCGCGTAAACGAAGTTGTTTTTCTGGGAGTTATCCTTGATGAACACTTATCTTGGAAGTCGCATATACACATAAAGTATCAAAAGCTATAGGTATAATTTATAAATCAAGTTTTTGTCTTAACAAACTTTCCTTATGTACTTTGTATTATAGTCTTGTTTATCCTTACTTTTTTACTGCGGTGTGAGTATCTGGGGATAAACGTATCCAACTAACCTGAAACGTCTTACTATACTTCAAAAACAGGTCATTAGAATAATGTCAAGGAGTGCTTTTGATGCACATTCAGATCCTATTTTCAAAAACCTTGGCATCCTGAAATTTGAGAATATTTTTAAACTTCAAATTGGTAGATTTATATATCTGTATAAAGCAGGCCTACTTCCCGAAAGTTTCGCCAACATGTTTCTACTAAATCGTCAAATATGTTCCTATGAAACAAGAAGCTCTAACTCCTTCTATTTGCCCCATTGCAGGACAAATATAAGGAAATTTTCAATTCGTTTTCAAGGCCCTAAATTCTTTAATTCTCTTACTCATGAAATTCAAGATGCTCCTAGTATTGCTTTATTCACCGCCAAACTAAAAAAAATCCTTCTATCGTGAACATTTAAGGTACCTTTCTTCCTCGTTTGCTGTTTTTGTTGTTGCATGCCTTTCATTTTTGTTTTGTGTGTGTTTTGTGCCTCGCACATTTTTATATATTATAACTCTAATTATAGTAATCAAATGTTCAGTCCTGCCTTTACACATTTTATTTAGAAACTTAATTATAATAGTATTGAGGGAGCCCATTAATTAAGAGCCTCGTGGTTTCTCTTGGGTTCCCTTGCCACTAGTAAATTTCATGTTCTGTAAAATTGTGAGGTGTTTGTGGCGAATAAATAAATCAATCAATCAAGCAATTAAAACACTGTTATCTTTCGTAAAAGGAACGTCTGCACAACGTTTTTTATTAGGTAATATATAACGTTGCAGCCTGACGTTAAAAGAACGTCAGCACACAACGTTTTTTGGAGGTAACTGTAAAACGTTGTTATCTTTCGTAAAAATAACGTCGGCACAACGTTTTCTGTAGGTAAGCTATAACGTTGTAGCCTAACGTTAAAAGAACGTCAGTTCATAACGTTTTCTGGGAGTAACTTAAAAACGTTACAACCTTCACGCCGTGTCTACAACGTTTGATTAAACGTCGATACCTAACGTTGTCCGAAGGTGGCTAAGCGACGTTGTGATCTGACGTGACTACAACGTTCTTGAAACGTTAAAAATGACGTAAACAATCCACAACCTTGGTACAACGTTGTGTAAACGTTTGTGTTAGCTGTGTATAGCCTTACCTGCCGTGGACTTTTGGTTGAGTCTGCACGCAAGTCGATATGAATCGTTCACCGCTTGATCGCCGCTCATCGCAAGTCTGTTGGCAAGTTTATGGTTTTCCAAACTTGTGTTAACCATTTGCGATGCGCGACTAGTTCGCTTGGCCGGAACTTAATAACTTAACCATGGATAACAGCTATTAGATATCAATATTCCATATCCAAATCAAATGTTCAGGCAAAATATAGCACCAAAAAGAATCTCTGATAAGGAAATAACCAGCTTTATATGATATGATTATAGTTGATTAAAAAACGCTTTGCACGACTACACTTTAAACTGTTTCCTGTTTTTCACGAAAGACGCTGTTTACAATGAAATGCGGAAAACTCAGAGCAGGCCGGAACTTAATACAACTACCATGGATAACAGCTATAAGATATCAGTATTCCATATCCAAATCAACTGCTCAAGCAAAATATTACCAAAAAGTATCTCTGATAAGGAAACAACCAGCTTTATAAGATATAATTATTGTTAATTAAAAAACGCTTTGCATGACTACAGGAGTGTTGGTACTTTAAACTGTTTCCTGTTTTCACGAACCGCGCTCTTTACGATAAAAGGCGGAAATCTTAGAGCAGGCTGACACTTCTATTGTGTTTTCAATTTTCAACTGAAAGTAACGTGCAATACAGCATGGACCAAACAGCTTTACGGAATCGGCTCACCTCACGAAGACATTTCAGACCCGCTATGTTTTGACGCGGCGGCGGAAGCCGGGTTAGCTAACGATAGTTAACTTTTACAACTTTTATTACATAGCTAACGATTTTAATACATAGTTTAGCCGCTGCCTCAAGATTTAAATATTTTGCTTAAATTTCTCTCTTTGTCTCTAGTCTTGTGTTTGAACGCAATAATCTGCAACATGCTTTCTCTTTTACAGATCGTATCGACCCGGCGTATTGCGACATTACAGACAAATATTCTCTTGTGTTCCAGCTCTTCGTGAAAGATATCAGCAACAGCATGTTTAGTTTTCTTAACAGGTAAATGGAGTTTTAAATGTTTGTATAGTTCTCCCACCAATTCAAACATATGTTTTACCGTGCCGAACACGACATTGCCGGAATAGACCCTTTGCACTATCAGGCTGGTCACATGACCAAAATCTACCACGTGACTGAAACTCATCATTTCAGCGGGCTTTCAGAGTGCCAGAAATTAAAAGAGCGCGAAAAAATGTGTAGGAATGCAGGCTCGCAGCAATTATAGATCGAAATTGGCAGCATTTCGAATTGCGTCCCAGCAACTTTTGGATGTTACTAAAACGGGGAATAAGGAATGGGACGACAGAGCTAAAGTCGCTTAGGGTTAGGTTTAGGGTTAGTTTTAGGGTTAGGTTATGGTTAGGATTAGTTGTTTAGAATGAACCTAACCCTAAAACTAACCCTATAACCGTCCGGAATTTTGCTCTGTCGGCTTCCTTGATCTCATTGTCCATTCTCCTTTTGGGCGGTAAACTTTTCCATACAGATCTTCTTAATATTTCCGTACTTCCAAGTCGACCTTCCAAATTTGATTCATATATACTAAGAACCTGAAGTTTTGTATTTCCTACATATGTTTCGATGCTCTTTCCATTTCTGTCACTCAGAAAGCATTAGGCGATGAAGTCACGTGGTGGACTTCTTTGTCCAGTTTGACCAGCCTGATGCAAAGGGCTTATCAAAACATCCTAATGGTGCAGATACTGGTCATAGTGGACCTCCTTCTAACCCCTTTGAGATAATTCTATCGTGATACTGAGTCGAGTTCGATCCGAGTCAGTGGCTATCGCTTCACGGGGAAAATAATATCAACTGCTACCCGTCATAATTGAGAAACAATGTAAACACATTATCAAAATGTATTTTATGGACATAGCACTGTGACGAGGGAACATTTTTACTTCACGTAGAAGCATAAGGTTGCGATAACGTTTTTCGAAAAGCTCATTTGGAGTCTTGTCTAGTTTATTCATCGATTGATTGCAGCGTACATTGTGGTCATGCAAAGCTACTTTCTTCATGAGTTGATAACGAATCCCAAAAGGATTAAGTAAATGTACGTTTATTTCTTCACAGGTGCTGTGGATCAAAAGCTGAGGTGAGAGCAATAGCATGGCGTGAAGTCTGTGATGTGACGTGCGTTGCAGTTCGTGTCGTGACTGTGTGACTGTCGAAAACAATCGTACACCCTGCATATTCAACATGAAACTTATTTTAAAATTAATCACTTGTTCTTTATGTCATTGAAAGGACTCTGGGGACAATTCTCAGAAAAAGGAACTAGAAGGCCTTAAAAAGAAACTAGAAGATGGTATGTGTTGGAGACGTAAAGGAAAGACTCACAATTGGTGAACTCCAGCCATAGAACCATGATTTATGGACCATAAGTTCAAGAATACTGCATAACTGACTTGTAAACAACTCTTTTGGGAGGCTGACTTTTATCATTTGAAGCTAATGCTTGTTTCTTCAGACAACTATGCAACTATTGACTATGCAAAAACTACTTTAGTCATAATCCCGAGCGAAGCGAGGGTAATAATTACGACGCTAATGCAGCAAAATCGCCTTATTTGAAGACTCCAAGCGTGTCGCCATCTCGAAATTTAATGTCCATGTGTGTGTGTGTGTGGTACGACTTTTTAGGCCAGGTGCCTAAGGCAATGACGTAATAATTATCGATTAGCGTCTCCGCCAGTGTTTTTACTGACATACGGAAGAAAAAAAGATTTGAACGAAGCAATAATTGTACGTAACTGCGTTCACGAAAATGAATTTGAAAACTGGAAAACTTGAAACAGAACGTTCTCGCGAAGCTCGTCTTCAAAAGAGAAGGGAACAGGCACGGGCAAGGCGAAATCGTGAAACGATCGAACAGCGCTAAATACGTCTAGAGAAAAGACGACAAACATGTTATAAACGACAGCATCATGAACGGAAGCGTGCCGAAGAAATGGCTCCGGAAAGGGAACAGCGCTTGAAAGCAAATCGGGAGTTTCAGACGCCGTTTTGTGTTAAACTCAGATACTTATTCAGAAAGGACAAGCAACAAAGGTTAGTCAGTGGAAATCGAACAATCACCGTGACAAATATATTCTACCCGTATCTTGTAACTCGATCACTTCAAGAATGTATTAGAATCTTATGCTTCTGTCGCCAGTTTCGGCTACCGTATTCGCTCAGAGCAATCGGAACTTGGAGTCTTGAATGATTTAGTCAGATGTCTTATTTCAAGACTAAAACTGCAACAAATGCTGTAATCTGACATGCGGTGATTGCAGCGAGAATCGTTCACAAGCCCTTTGAAGTATGGCTAGGTCTGAAGCCCGTGTATAATTTGAAGTAAACCGTTTAAGTTTTGCTTTGATTCTGGGAGAAATCATGCTGTTTTGAGCGAGTTCACATACAAAACAATTCGAGCTCATTAAATTTGCATGCCTGAGTCTGGTGCATGCAGTCCAGAGTAAAAATCGCACAGGAAGCCTATTTAATTGTACTGCCTATGAATTCAAAATTGGAAAATCAGTGTTCCTTTTTTCCGGCGTACTACGACGGCCGACCAACTTCAAAATTTATAATGGTAATAGGACTGAGTCCGATTCGGTCTGTAATCATACGAGTGATTACGAAATCGGACAACCACGCTTCGCGGGAGTCCGATTTCGTAATCACGAGTATGATTACAGATCGACATCGGACGACACGAAGTCCTCTTACCAATTAATCATAAATATTACAATTTCTGAGAATGAAATGGTCATATAGCTTCAGCGTCTTATGCTGTACTATACATAAAAACAAAGCTGATTTAAACAAAGTATTTTATCGCCGATTGATTTTAACACGTGCGTACACACGGCTCGGCGTTTGTAAACACAACGTTAACCGATTGTTCGTAGTCATGTAGCTCTCAGTTTTATCAACATAAAATACTTGAGAGAAACAAGAAGCTAATTTACCCATTGATTTGAGTTGAATGCGGATTTTTGGAGTAAAAGTCGAAAATGTGTAAGTTCTGTACACTCAGTAAAAATCAGTAAACCCACCACGAACTCACAAATTGAAGACACTTTCTTTCGACTGTTCAGGTTTGCATTTTTGAACATAACAGGTCCTTTGAAACTCAGAATACTAGTTTATTTTTTCAAAGAACGGTTTACAAGGCATTCAAAGGAAATATTCAAGACTGAAAAAATCTGTATCTTCGGCAAAGCAATCCAAACTTACCGATTTCTTGACAGCTTTTAAAATTCTCAAGGAATGTTTGTCCATCACGGTCCATCAAAACAAACATAAAAGTCTTCCATTATTTTTTAAATGAATCGACGTCGTTCATTCATTGAGCCATAACTTGCAGAGTGTCTGTGGCACAGCTAGCAGCTGGCGACGTCATGAACTCAACAAATACGTCCGATTGGCAAGAATTTCCTGTCTTCTTTTGTTCAATGGTGACTGTTCACGTTCTTCGACTGACCACAAACTGTTCCTTCCGTGTTAAATTGTCCAAGAACTAACAAAATTCGCCTTTCGAGATGCCACAAACTCACACCGGTTTTCTTTTTTCTTCACTGAAAATCAGTGTGGCGCTGATTGGTGCATTTAAATTTCACTCTTGCTTATGATTGGTTAAGCCAACTGTCCGATTACAGAACAATAGGTGTCCAATTAATGATTAATCGGGGGGTTTATAAACCAATCACATTCGAGGAAATTGTAATATTTATGATTAGAGTATTAAATTTTGAGAACGTGCTTGGCAGACCACATGCAGCCCATGCTCCGGGGGCCTGTCTGTCTGTCACAGCTCATAGTGCGATTTTGTTGTTAGTCTATCTACGATAAAATAAAATTACGAAAAATATATAGATCTTATTAACCGAGCGCGCGGTCCGTACGGTAAGTTATGGATCCTCGTTTTTTTTCGACGAAAAAAACGAGGATCCATAACTTACGGTACGGCCCAAGCAAACGAGGTTAATAAGATATTTATTATGCTTTAGATCTTTCGGTAAACACAAAACAAGGCCCCAACGAGTACTCGTCTCGCTCATTCAACAACATCATTCGCGATCAGGCATGAATTACGCACGTTTGTTTTCACAACAAATTCAGTTAACAGCTTACAATTCTACCAATTTGAAAATCTTGAAAGAAAATAAGAGTCTGTCGAACCAACTGCCTTGATAAATACTAATTTGTTCTGAGCTGAATGAAATGGCCGATAGCGTGTGTCAAACAACGACACTGCAGTGAACTTTATTCGGTGAACGACTCGAACTCACCCTTGCTCGCTCACTAAAGATTTCAAAAAAACTGCAGTCTTATCTCTTTCCAGAAGAAACTGCTTTGTAACTCAGAGTATTTTTTATTCTTTTGAATAAGTTTCTTACACATACAATAATGTAGAAGGCAAAATGGCACTAAAAGAAAATCATTTCATCACAAACTGCGACCGACACATCGTTGAAAGTTTAATAAATTTCCACTGGTTTGCCGTGGTGTGGACTCTTATTTACCACGATTTACGTCATCACATGGTCAAAATGTTGTGGACTCACGAGGCGCTTCGCCGAGTGAGTCCACAACATTTTGACCATGTGATGACGTAAATCGTGGTAAATAAGAGTCCACACCAGGGCAAACCAGTGGACTGATTTGTTTTTTACCACAATATGTAGAAATATACGGGAAAGTTTCATTGTATTTCGTTGCAAAGCGCGACACGCTGTCGTCAGTTAGCGTCAGCATTGTTGTCTGGACTTTTATTTACCACGGTAAATCGACCAATCAGAGAGCGAGAAATTAGTGTGTTGTGGTAAAATATATTATTCAAAACTCACCGCTTAATTTTTCTGCCTCCTCGTGGAGCGTTTAGGTTTCTTCAAGCAAAATAAACGTCCTCAAATCACCACGGCGTTTTTGTCCCAGTCAGTGATTTCGAAATACAGAGTTCTCGTACATTGTGAAAAATATATTTACAGTCCTCACAGTGCGCCATGACGAGCAAACATGTCTGCAAAACTTGATTCTTGCACGGTTTTAGTCATAACTGTTCACGGTGATTGTTCGCTTTCCACTCTCTTCCTGGCAAGTGTGCAAATTTTAACGCAGGGGTGAAACAACCCTCCATACTCTGCAGCACTTGTTGTCAATGACGGCTGAGGTCGCAAGCAATTTTTTCCTCGGATGTTTTCCTTCTTCGTAAAGGTCATTTTCCAAGATTGTAAGCTTTCCCCGATCACCATAACTTAACAGTGGGTATCCGGAACGTTTAAACTTACCATTGCACTTCTGGGCCTTTTATGACAAACGTTTATCAACTTTTCGAGTAATCATTTGCGATCCACATGTGCAAACTGATTTTGCGGTCCATACAGTAAGTTATGGACCGGTAAAATTGACCAATCAGAACGTGCGTAAAATCAATTTGCGGTCCGTACAGGAAAGTATGGACCGGTAAATTAACCAATCGTAGCGTGCGTAGTATCAGTGCCATATAATTGTGTCCTGGATCTCTTTCGAACGCTTTGGAGCCGTTTTAGAGCTAATATAAAGATGTTTTAAACTTATGCTCCCTCGCCCCCTACACAAAAAACGACAAGGCTGGAAAGCAATTTCGACCGTACCTGACATTTTGCGAATAAAATCACACTTCTACAACAGCAGTCAAGCTCAAACTCCGGCGATCGCCACTGAGATAAATAGGCTTCCCTTGGCTAAGTTACAAGGTCCAGTGAACATCCGTTCTTGAGAAATCGCGAGAAATATTACTCGATTCAAATCCTTCGAGGCTTGCTAGAAACGAATTTGGACACGGGAAACCAACCGTCTCTCGAGTCTCAGTCTGGTGAACGCAAACTGCGACACACGCACCCGAGGGTGCGGAGAATTCGGCAGACCAAAAAAAACCCCAGCCTTGTGCCAAACGTGAAAATTGACCTCTCAGTCTATGGTTCTCTCCAAAAGTTCTCTTCAGATAGAAGGCTGTCAAACGTGAGGTCAATTTTCACGTTTGGGACAAGGCTGGGGTTTGCTTTGGTCTGCCGAATTCTCCGCACCCTCGGGTGCGTGTGTCGCGGTTTGCGTTCACCAGATCGAGACTCGAGAGTTTGCCAAATTGCGACCATGTGGGGGAGGGGGGTATGCTCCCCCAGAAAAAAATGGAAGTTTAATTCTCCTGAATTGACATTTAATGCTTTTTCAGGGTGTTTTTTAAGCATTTTTAAAATTACTTAGCTAAATATTCTAAGGGTATGTGTGCAGGAGGTGCCACTTGACGTTATAGGCTTGTGGGAGTGAACGGGTACACAATCCCTCAGTTCTTGGCTTCCAGTGAGTGTCAGAGTGCATACATGAAGGGACATAATAATAATAATGATAATAAAAGAACAAATATTTCGCGACATAATATACAATTATGTCATATATTGTGTTTTGTGGAGTTGGAGGTGGAGTCCATCTGAAAACAACAATTGTATGATTTAACTGATTTTGTCCTAACATTTCAACAGACCTAGACCTAAAATTGGAAGAGGGATACATTAGAGAAATAAAAAAAGTTCTCACGCCGGATACGCTTGCCAATGTGGGAACCAATACTCTAATCAAAGCATTCGAGGTAAATATGCATGTGGATATTTAGTGGGAGCTAAGTGATGGTACTGACTGGGCCGGTTATTGCTCGCGGGGGCCTGGGGCCTAAGCGACAATCAAATGCAAAATGGTTGAGACACTCGCAAAAAAAGACCCAATTTTCTCTTCTATTCCGTCACTCTTATCTGGATTGCGTTTGACAGCATCTTTCCCCCCCTCCCCCGTTTCAATGTTGAGTATCCAATATCGTACAGTGAGATTTCAGGCCCGAACAACATTGAGACGGGGGGAGGGGGGGCAGAAATAAACAAAACTTAAAAGCCGATAAATTGCTCAAAATATGCACAGTGTCTCAACTACTTTTGCATTTGATTGGAGCTTAAAAACGCAATTTTTTTTTCCTTTTTGTCGGTCGAGAATCAGCACACGGTGATTGGTTCATATTATCACGTGCTAGGCGATGACGTAATTGACTTCGCTAAACAACTCGAGATGTGGCCAGTGAATTGCTCTTTACTTGTGCGTAAAAGTTAACTGCATCCCATCTAAACTCAACACCATTTGGCTCTGTGGAATATGCACGGATAAACTGGATTTTCGGGAACGATTTTGGCTCGCGTTCACCGCGGAAGCTTTGAGAATAGCCGTAAACAAATATTTGATGGATACCGCTGGGGGATTGCTAATATCTCTGTCGCCGATAAATATTTAGTCCCGACGAAACTTTCTGTGGCGACACGAAATATATTTGGGAAGATAACAGGGCGAAAACAGAAACCAAAGCTACGGTGAGCCGTAAAACAATGACGCTTTATGCTTTACTCTGTACATGACATCTGTTGCCTCATAAAATTCTTCTGCGTATCGTACATTGCCTGTTGAAGTGTTTCTTTCATTCGATCATGTAGCCTTTGTTTCGCAATGTTCATTGAATACCAGAAATGAAAAATACACCGAAATAATTCTGAGGATTGAGTTTGCAGTCACAAATGGACTGAACACACTGTGAACAAAACCGCAATAATATTAAACGTCTCTCGTGTGACATTCCTCGCTTGTAATTTTATATTTGTTACAGAGCACGAATACTCGAAAGCCTGATAGAAGAAACGTATTGAGTTAATAAAAGAAAACACATAAGTAGTGAAGCGAAGGCTGGATTAATCGTGGCCTCTGATTAGAAATAAGAGTCGAGGTCAAACTGTCATAATCGATTGTGCATAAAAGATATGTGGGAGTTTACGCTTGCGTTTCTGGCTTGCCCACATATTATTAGCATTAACCATAGCCTACCATCAACACATCGGCATTTTACAATATCTTGTTGACAGCTTAATAGCCTTATCTCTGCAGCACATGTTGGAATGCTTTTAGAACCTGATACATTCCGTATCACTTACGCATTGGTCCTTTTAGTTGAGCTGGATCATGTATACTAAGCAGGGGCGGATTTAGGGGGGGTGGATTGGGTGGCTAGCCACCCCCCTCTGAAGTGGCAAAAAAAAAGGAATTTATGGTGTTTTGAAATAAAAAATTTAAAAAAGCGATAAAAATACACTTTCTCTTACGTGAGTCGGTCAATTCAGGAGTATGGGGAGCACGGAGGCGGAGATACCGTTTTCTTGTGTTCGGAGGGTTCATACTTTGCTCCGCAGTACAATGACCACCGGACAACTGTCAGATTTGGCTGTCATTGCCATGCATGCACACACAATTTCCATCAACAGAAGGCAGGTTTGCGAGAAATTTATGGCACTGCACCCCAGAAGGATGATGTCACCTTCACTTTTGGCCGATTAACGTAACGTAACTAAGGCAGTGTGAGCCAACTACTTCTTTCCTGTTTTAGACCATATTGACTTTATTGTTAAAAGAAATTCAAAAGTTTTCTGATACATTAATAATATTGTTTAATCTATAAACGGATTTATTCTGCTTAAATCCCGTTTTCCCACGCGATTATATAATACTTACTATATACCTATAATTTATATGGCAGTAATCAGATTGTGCTTACCATGCGTAAAATAGAGTATATCACGTTTGAAAATTAAACTCTTGGCTGTGCTCCAAAGTGGTCTCAAAACGCAGGAAATGCCATTTCAGAGACTCTAGATTTCAAAATTTCCCGGGGGGGCATGCCCCCGGACCCCCCTAGCGGATCGCGCCTCCGGCGCTCGAACATCAATACTCCGTCCCCAGCCACCCCCTCTTTCATTATCCTAGATCCGCCCCTGCTAAGGATGGTGTCGGTCGATATATATCGGTCGATATATCGACCGATGTGTCGGTCGACACTCGGTCGATATATCGGTCGAGTATCGGTCGAATATCGGTCGAGTGTCGGCCGAGTATCGGTCGAGTATCGGTTGAGTGTCGGCCGACATATCGACCGACACATCGACCGACACTGTTGGAAGTCTCTCTTGGGAGTTCCGCTCTTGTCCCGCCTACTTTCCATTTTATATTCTGGTCTCGACCCAACTCACGCCGCGAGCTCACTGGCAAGACCAGTCTAGTTCTCTATACTCTACAGTGAAACGAGAACAGAAAATTTTGACACTATTTATCCATCAACGCATACATGAATCAGGAATGGGCATCGCCAGGCTTACAATACAGTATAAACAGTCTGTGGAAACAGCAGTCGTTCAACAACTATTATTCTATTGATCTCTACAATTCATGCGCGAGGAATTTAATTCAGATAACATGACGTAAATGAGCCATGCAATTATTAGTTTATTCCCTCTTTGCCATTGTTATTGTTTTAAACTATAACTAGCAATTAAACAGATAACACAGCGCCTCGATAGGGCAATATTAAACGTATACTTACTCCACAGGCAAGCAGTAAGCTTCAGAAACACGCCCAACTGAAAGGACCCGATGAAGATAAGTTCACAAAATTGGCCAACAGAGTGGACAATTTTTCCATGGCTTTGTTGGATCCGCTGAAGTTTGATGGAGCTCTCCGGAGTGCATTTGACTCCTCATTAGATTTGGTTGTTGATAAAGCAATTGACTGCGAACAGAAGAAGGTAGGGAATTGTTCTGAACGGCAGAGCCCGCAACTCATTGTTTAATATGTCTACATGTGTCAATCTTTGCCGGTTTCTATGTGTAGTGTTATCCCAGCCATACAATAGCATGCGGGTCCCCGCCAAAACTAGTTTAATCAATCTGCGTCGACGTAGATATAAAACGTATAATATATTTATTAACTTTTGATGTCGGTGCGACTCGAGGTTTGAGGTCTGTTTTAAAACGTCATAAATTAAATTAATTATCAAATTATGGCGGCGGCTCATGGAGACAATTATAACTTTAGTCGTGTTTTTCGTAAAGCCCGAGGATTCACAAATAGAGTACAACCAGTACGTTTCTTTCTATAGGTGAGATGTTTTTAAGTTTAAGAAAGATTTCGGTTTTCGGTTTGGTACGAGCGCAGCTGCGTGTTGGAATGGCTAGTGAATGCATCCTCTGAGGTCTATCAAAGGCAAAGATATACTCATTTTTCACTAAAGGAAGCCAATATCTGGGATAGCAAGGCAGAGCATCCTTGTCTAATACTATATGGAACTAACACTAGGGGACTACCCCAAGTCTCCGCCTTGGGACGATTTATGTTTTCCGTTGTAAGTTGGATTTATACGCCGACAATACTGCCGTTCTCTTTTTTGCCGATAGGGACGCTCAGATTATTCAATCTGTACTTTAATGCTCTTAGTATGGTTTACTAACTGATAAATGAATTTAAATTGCAAATTGCACTAAAAGTCATGTCTTTAGGTTTCAATCAATCGAAATCTTCCTTGTCATTATTAGGAACAGAGTTAGATCTGGCAGAGACTCACTGTTAAGTATCTATAGGCCGATGTTTTAAACAAAGCCTAACTTAGATAGAAGGACGCCGTAAAGCAGGGTTAGCCAAACGTTAAATTGCATTTTCAGAACATAGATCGGAGTTGGTTTATAAAGACGACGTTTAGCCGTTGTCCGCTATTGTTTAAATCTGGTTTAGACGAGGACTTTCTTAACCGCGGTCTAAACCTTGTTTATCTTTAGATTAAGTACTACAATTACGTACAGATCATATATTTAAAGAGTACCTTTTTTTTTTTCACATTCTAGGTGCTATCTCACCCAGTCATCTTTAACTTGCTTACGTTGAAGTGGTACGGCAGCTTTATCACCTTCAAGAAAGGAAAATGGGTAAACGTGAAGTACTGGAATTGGCTTCTTTGGAGATTTTGGGCTTGCTTTGACGTCATTCTATTCCCAATTATATTTTTTTTCTTGTTTATTCACCACATGGTCATGAAGCAAACAAGAAAGACAAAAGGTAACGTACTAACATTAAAACTTATATAATGACCTCTCTACTGCTCTGCTTTCTTTGGATTCTAGTCGTTTTAACACCATACTTTTTTCTACAAACGTAGTTATTATAGTAAACTATATGTTGTAATCATTATGGTGGAAAAACAGATCGATAAATATTGGAAAACGTGTCGCTGGATAGCAAGGACATGCTATCTGGGAACTTTTCCAGATCATAAACTCTTCCAAACTTCCAAAGTTCTTCTTAGTTTCCTTTCTACGTAAATGTATAAATATATATATATTGTAATCTTGTACCGTTTCTTATTTCTTTTGGGATAGAGATTGATTTGAAGTTTGTGTGCTTGCGGAGGTCGGAAGACAATATTGTACGCAATGCCAAAAAATACGTCAAGAAAAAACTAAAGACCCGGCCAGGGAATTCAGAGTATATACCAGAAGATGGAAGTTTTGACAAAGCTCAACTTACAAATACCCTTAATAAAGCGAAAGATGAATTTAGTGGGGCTAATCAGGTAAGTAACATTTATTGAGTGATTTGAATATGTGCACTGTGTCGCCCTCTACCAATGATTAAAATACTTTGATCTTGTTTGCCGTCGTTTCCAATTTGTGTGCGGTGCTACGTTCTGAACGCCTTTGTAACTTATCATTTTCATCAGGTTCTTGTGGTTTTTACCAGTGACAAAAAGGAGGTCGATTTGGTTGTGGAATATTTTAAAAGCGAATCCCTCATTCATGTCATCCCCGTAGCACTGGGACTGAACACAAACCTAAAGAAGTTGGAAAAAGTTGCCTACAGGACTCCAGTCATTCACTGGTGTGACTATACTTCAACAGGAGCCTCGAAAAGATTGGGAAAGAAAATTATTCAAAGTGAGTCAAACACGTCCTTGAGTGTAATTTGTCTGGTTGTCAGTACTGACGGTATAATTATACAAATGTGTTCAACACATTCGATCTTGATTTTTCACTAGTTTAATTTTGACGACAGCCAATGACGCAGGTCGGACATCCATACTTACTTTATTTTGACGAAATTGTTTTTATTTTCCATTTAAAAGGTATCGAGGGAGATGATCTATTTGGTGAGTATTCTGTTCGATATTCCGCTTACTATACCTTTCAAAATGGAGAGGAGCCCGAGAGATATCTACGTAAAATAATTTTTTTAGTATATACCACACAAGTTTAATAGCCAACTCCCAAATAGCTATTTTATTTTGGACAAAAATGAGCAAAAATTGGGCTCGCGCGCCATTTTGTTTCACCGGAAGCCGCCGGGAGGTGAATAGTACTTGATATTCCGAGATTGAGGAGCTAATCAGAGCGCGCGAAAAGCACTATTCACTAGTGTGGTTTATACTAATCTCAGTTTTTCGATCAATACAAAGTCAGTGAAATCCCGATAGCGGGAGTTTTAAGTTATCGGATGTAGAAATACAGCAAATTAAGGAATAACGACTTTTGTTTGAGTCGGAAGGTTCGAATTAGCGAGAGTTATCGGAAAATTACATCCATAATTGTAGGTCGAAACCTCCAAGTCACTGTATCCCTTTGTGGTCGTTATATTTCTGATTTGGAGTGGGGCACTTGGCGCATTAAGGTTATTTAATACGCGCAATTACAGAGAAGTGCACTTCTACCGTCTGAAATTACCAACATACAGCAACAATTGCATCGTTTGGAAATTGCATGTCAACAATGCAAAACAGCTCCAAAAGGTATTAGAAAATGTTCAAATAACTTTGTGTGACACCACTGGTAATGGCTAATGGATTGGATATTTTGGTCGAGTCATCACGCACTAACCTAAGCAGAGAATCAGTGATTTAGACAAAACCGCCGCAAAATCTTTAGAAATTGTGCTTGGTGAAAACAGGACAAATTCTAAGAGTCCACTCTGTGGCAAACTATAATTTCAGTGAGGCATATGTCTCCTCAACTATTGCCTATTTACTAGGCGAAAAATACAAAAACTACAACCACAGTGTTGCTGCCCCTCCGTAGAGAATGAAATTAGATGTTATGAACATAGTGCAAAACTTTGCAGAAATTTATTAACGATTAGGCATGAAATCACTGTGGAGACCTGAGCGTTTTTCTTAAGTTTGCTGAATATATAATCGAAGCAAAGTAACAGATGCAATGTCAGAAAAGTCTGTAACCGAACTAATTCTCGACTTTCATGTGACGTCATCAAAAGCCGTCTCAAAATTACGCATCCTACAAGTCCGATATACTAATAAGCTCAAAAGCAATTATGCCTTAGACATTCTGGGCCGATACAAAATATCTGTCGGGAGTTATGTTGTGTCTGAATTATAATGTTTTCCTTAACAAAACATTTTAAAATTGGCACTGCGAAAGATGTAAAGTAACATAGAATCAAACTTAGTCGCACATCAGCTTCATTTCATGTTCCGAGTTATTTGGCCGCCATATTGGTAGAATACCTTTGCTCCACCAACATGGCGGCCGCATTCAAACTCTTATTAAATCCGATCAAATTTCCAAAAACAAATTGCCGCTACTTTGCCAAAATTAAGGCTAGGCAATCCAAAATTGGCACGTGGATTAATGCAGGTGTGCTCTTTTCAGTTCTGGAGTCAAAAAGGTATACAATCTGTTATTTTGGAGGGTGCTGCGGTCGCGTGATCCGTGGTTGCAAGTCAAGAATACTTTAATCTCTTGTACGCTCAATTTTTCAGAATGCTACCTCGAGTACTTCACGACGCCTTATTTCATCTTTGCTCGTGACATCACCAGTCAACTAATACTGCTGGGACTTCATTTCTACATTTGCCTGACTCCGCCCCAGATCCCCTTCAGTAGAGTCGAGTGGGCGATCCTTGTGTTTTTTATTGGGCGGATAAAAACGGAAGCAAGGCAATTTTGGGCTCCCAATAAGTCTCGAGGCCCAAAGGAGAAGCAAAGTTATCACGACCAGTTGCGGCGGTACTTCAGGTAAGATAGTTGACATTCGCTGTTGCGTACAGCTGTAGGATAGAACAATCAATAACAAATCCCAACTCTTTTTTTCTATCACCTTTATGGCCTACATACTATCATAGTTATAGTTAATTCTAAATCCAGACATTTTTACTGGGCAGCCAATCCATTGGTGGAAAAACTGTCTAATTTCTACAAGTATTCCACCAGTGTCCTCGACTAGCACTGAACGAAAAGTTGGATTTACACTGGGGGGAAATATAGTGTAAATCTAACGTAAAGGCCATATTTTAAGAACTATGTTTTGAAGATTCATCGTGAGTTCATTGTTATGTTTTTCAAAGAGACCATATGAGAGAAAGTTTGCCCGGGGACCTGAGTCACCCTCCTCCCCGAGGCACCCTATAATCACGACGCTAATGCAGCAAAATCGCCTTATTTGAAGACTCCAAGCGTGTCGCCATCTCAAAA
This sequence comes from Plumapathes pennacea, assembly GCA_964036295.1. Taxonomy (NCBI): domain Eukaryota; kingdom Metazoa; phylum Cnidaria; class Anthozoa; order Antipatharia; family Myriopathidae; genus Plumapathes; species Plumapathes pennacea. The sequence continues at coordinate 3,181,157 of OZ038465.1, read as the reverse complement.
TTTAATGTTCGTGTGTGTGTGTGTGAGGTACGACTTTTTAGGCCAGGTGCCTAAGGCAATGACGTAATAATTATCGATTAGCGTCTCCGCCAGTGTTTTTACTGACATACGGAAGAAAAAAAGATTTGAACGAAGCAATAATTGTACGTAACTGCGTTCACGAAAATGAATTTGAAAACTGGAAAACTTGAAACAGAACGTTCTCGCGAAGCTCGTCTTCAAAAGAGAAGGGAACAGGCACGGGCAAGGAGAAATCGTGAAACGATCGAACAGCGCCAAATACGTCTAGAGAAAAGACGACAAACATGTTACAACCGACAGCAACATATACGGAAGCGTGCCGAAGAAACGGCTCCGCAAAGGGAACAGCGCTTGAAAGCAAATCGGGAGCTTCAGACGCCGTTTTGTGTTAAACTCAGATACTTATTCAGAAAGGACAAGCAACAAAGGTTAGTCAGTGGAAATCGAACAATCACCGTGACAATATATTCTACCCGTATCGTGTAACTCGATCACTTCAAGAATGTATTAGAATCTGTATGCTGATCATTTTCCCTCGAAGTATTGTTTTAATACGCTTCTGTCGCCAGTTTCGGCTACCGTATTCGCTCAGAGCAATCGGAACTTGGAGTCTTGAATGGTTTAGTCAGATCGTCTTTTTTTCTTTCAAGACTAAAACTGTAACAAATGCTGTAATCTGACATGCGGTGATTGCAGCGAGAATAGTTCACAAGCCCTTAGAAGTATGACTTGGTCTGAAGCCCGTGTATAATTTGAAGTAAACCGTTCAAGTTTTGCTTTGATTCTGGGAGAAATTATGCTGTTTTGAGCGGGTTCACATACAAAACAATTCGAGCTCATTAAATTTGCATGCCTGAGTCTGGTGCATGCAGTCCAGAGTAAAAATAAATCGCACAGGAAGCCTATTTAATTGTACTGCCTATGAATTCAAAATTGGAAAATCATTGTTCCTTTTTTCCCGTAGTACGACGGCCGACCAACTTCAAAATTTGAGTATCAAATTTTGAGAACGTTGCTTGGCAGACTGTATGAATTAATTTGACGTGCCGACCGTGGGAAATACGTACTTCGTCACGCAATCGACTCTTTTTTCAACGCAAAAGTACTAGAAATACGATAATCGCAGATATCCCCTCGCTCTGTAGTGGGTTTTCGGAAAGCGGGATTCTCGTTTATTTTCCGTTCGGAGATTATTAAATTAAATTTTTGCAAACCACGGCTGTGTAGCGACGTCACCAGTCGGCCGCTGAAAAAAAATTTATCGCACGGCAGTCTCGGTTTAGTTCAGACAATGTGCACAGTCTGTAATTTTCATAGACACTTAGATGAACTCCAAAATTCGCCGAGACAACATCTACACGCAACTACAGAATACTCCCGAAGCTTGAAAGCCAAGCAAAGTCGATCTTGGACGCCGAAATTTTTATGAATTTCAAGAAAAGCCGCGATTTCTCCAGCCAACGCTTTATCCTAACCACATACGTGCATGTGGTTTTTTTTTAATTGCTGCGGAGCACCAGCGAAGCAGCAACACTAAATTTTACAACCAATCTCGAAATACTGTGGAATGTGTCGTTCCGGATTTTCAGTCATGTGACAGCTGACGGCCAATTAGGAACGCAGACGCCTGAGCCCTCGCTCTTCAATGAGCTGCCCCCGCATATTATCAGACCACGTGCGGCGGCTATCGAGGAAGACAGAAGTCGAGTCATTTGTTTTTGTACTTTCACGGACAAAAAATGCGACTTAATGCTGCTAAGTGTGGAAGGTTATCTCCTCAAAATAACTGGCGACTTATGAACAGATTTTGGCGGATTAAATTCTGAAAGAGCCTTCGACCGATGAAGACGAAAGGAGAGATGTCATGTTGTTTGAACTTACAGTGGCGAAGGTACGAAAGCTTCTGATCTGTCCAAGACAGTATGTTTCTCCGTTGTGTTTACCAGAGATGGATTTGTGGAGTTATTCGTCTTGATAGTGACCGCGAAACGAATCCGTAGGGAAGAAATATCGTTTAATTTCTTCGTGAAACTGACTTTGTTTATCACCACGTGGCGATGTACTTTGCACAATTATTTCCAGTCCGATTGCTAATTTTGCTTCTATTTTGTCTGCAAATTTAATAGATTTGCTTTAACGAGATCGATCTGTGAATTTAGAATATCAGTCTGAAGTTTAGAACCATTTCACTTAAGTTTTGTATAGATAAATTCGCTGTTCGTCTTCGGATGGACGAAAGCTGCGAACAAAATATTTCATTCAGTGATTTATAATTTCACGTTTTATTGCCTTTTATCTCTTGTCCTTTTTATTATATGTATTCTAGTTTCAAATAAACTTTAATTAGGAATGGTATCTTGCTTCTGTAATTACTGCGCATTTGGTTTATTTTTGCGAGTCGCGTTGCGTTATCGTCCCCGTACAACTTCCCGTGAAGGAATTGAAGGTAGCTGCGCGCGTTATTTCTCCAGGAGTGAATAAACAAGAAATAAACTTTCTTGCTTCCGTGTTCTGACTTGGTTTAATCAGCGAGGGTAAGTCTCGGCAGCATTCACCTGACCTTTGCTTACTTCTAGTTTATCAATTTAATACGCTTCTTTTAGAACCGTCAAAGCGAGTCGCTTGTTTACACGTTTTCGGTTTGGCAAGGATTCAATTTTAAACACAACAACTTTTCAAACCGCGTTTGACGATTTTAAAATCTTTGACAGAAAAAAGAAATCAAGTCACTAAATAATACAAGGTCTGATTGTATTGAGCGAGCAAACCCGGTCACTAAATAATACAAAGTCCCACAGACAATAATATACAATAGACTTTAATTGTTTAATTTGGAAAGCAGTGGCCCCTGGCCGGGTATTTTCTACTTTAATAGTCTTCAGAAAGCAAAAGCACTTCAACCCGGTTACATTTCATCCTTAATACAGTGTGCCAACAAACACGGCGAGAAAACTTAACAGCATGTGTCAGACTGTCAACGAAATTTATATGCAAATATGTAAGGATTCGGATGACACAATCTTGCACGAAGGCACTCTGAAATAGCTTTGAAAACTAGCGAAAAGATCACAATATAATCCTACTTGGCCTTATCACAGTTCCCGGGGCGTCAAAGGACAAAATATACGGCGATTGTTAAAATACCATAATGATAACACGACAAGCGTACTGTACGTTGATTGATGTACGGTAATTTCTCAAAGCTCATCGGTTCCTGAAAGCCATAGCTTTAGCTATTTTCCAGCAAAGTGAACAAAACCCAAAACACTATTGTTTACGTCTTCAATGATTTCAAAATACATTGTATAGAGCAGTCCTCATACATTACGAAAATTCCACTTTCCATTGTATTGTGTCGTCATCTTGTCAAACTTGGATTCTGAAAACTACAATCCTGTTATTGTAAAAGGTGAAATTTGCCACGATGATTGTTCGATTTCCAGCAACTATATTTTGCTATTTCTTTCTGAAGAAGTGTCTGCATTTTAACACAATACTGGCGTTTGGGATTGTGTTCAGGTCGGCCAGTCGATGCCTTAAAGAATCCGTTTCACGGCTAGTAAGCTTCCCTCCCATACACTGGCAAAATATCCGGGCAGTTTACAGCCGTCCGTCGAACTGCTTGGCCTTGTATCTGCATTATGTTGTACAAAATCACTTCTGTTCGTACTCTACCGCATGTCACCAAGAAAATGGCGGTTTACAGTTAAGCTGCCGAAGTAACCTCGCCTGCAGTGGTCGCTCGACGAGGATGGCCCTGGGACGAGGTCGTACGCCAGACAGACTGACAGACTAACACACGAACATTAAATTTCGAGATGGCGACACCCTTGGAGTCTCCAAAGAAGGCGATTTTGCTGCATTAGCGTCGTGATTATTACCCTCGCTACGCTAGGGGATAACACACACCATTCTTTTTCTCCTTCCTTTGCGTGTAGTACTTGACTTCGAAGAAAAGATTGAGTCAACATTTCGGTAAAACAAAGGCTACTCTTGTTGGGAGTACCAAAGTAAAAGTCCCATCAATGGCAGAGAGAGGGCTGGGATTATCGTATTTCTAGTTATAAATCGAAGCGAGCGTTTACATGACAATTTACAGCTTGTATCGGGTAACAGGGTGACCCTGGGGAAAGGGACACTCGGTTGATAAGATAGGGTGACCCTGGGTGGCGGGACAACTTTTCGCCATGTAAACACTTGGGCTCGGGGGGAAGGGACAACTCGCGTTTACGGAAGCTTTCTAAATACAAAATTTTGGCATAATCGAAAACACAAGAGCACAGAAATCAACGATAAGTCGATCTTCCTTCAGTTTGTCATCCGTGGGCTTTATAAACTGAGCTTTAAAAATTCTTTCCAGTCTCCAAACCGAGAGGGCCAGCTTTGACCCGGTTTATCGAGACAACTTGTTTCTATGTAAACACTCGGTAAACTTGACTCGGGTCCCCAGGCCAACTTTTTCTCGTATAAACAGGGGCTTTACTCGGTTTTACAGTCGAAGCTCTCGTAGGCGACCACCTCGGGAATCCGAAAAAGTGGTCGTAACTAGAGCTGGTCGCTTACGAGAATGGGCTCTTGTAAGCGACCACACGCTGAAACAGTAGAGGCTGGTGGCTTACAAGAGCTTTTAGCTTAGAGTCGCTCGGATGCTTCACCCAAAACTCCCTTGAAATTTTAATTCGAGATCTTATCAAACGAACCACAATATGTCATATTATTACTGTAAATGCGATCGAGTAGTGTTCACTTTCAGTAAAGTGTTGACTAATACGATTCAGACCCTCTGAGTGGTCGCTTACGAGAGCTTAAAACAAAGAAAAAGACCAGTTGGTAATTCCCAAAAGTGGTTGCGGTCGCCTAGTACGGGAGTGGTCGCTTACGAGAGCTTTTAGTTACAGAGTTTGAATGACAATTCAAACGGGGTTTCACAGTTGTGGTTGTAACTTAGAGCTGGCCACTTACGAGAGTGGTCGCAAGGAGAGCTTTGACTGTACTAATACCTTTCATTTATCTTTTCTACAGCGATCGTTGGAACATACTTGATTGTATCACTGTTTGCACATATCTATTTTTGTTTTGCCTTCGGGTGATAACCTGGAGTGTATCAACCGAGATTCCATTCAACCGAACTCTCGCAGTCTCTGGATACTTGTACGGTCTGAACGCCATGTTCATAACGCTGCGACTCTTTGGCCACTGGATGGAAACACATAAGGAGATGGGGGCGATAGAGATCGCCTTGTTTCGAATCATGGGGTTCTTAACAGCTATTTTATTACAGTTTTTTTCTGTGATCCTGGCGTTTTCATTGGTGATAACCAAGATATATGTTACAGAGAGATCGTATTTGAATAAGGGAACTCACTTCAAAGGAGGGTAATAATTTCAATATTTTACTAGTATTCAGTTTGAATATCGGCTTGTTCAGTGTAATGAAGACTAGGAAGTTTATGTCTGATCCAAATTTAATACGTAGTTATATATTGGCTTGTAGACCATCATGAGTTGCATGCGTACTGTGTGCTCAAGTACACATACATCAATACGGCGGATAATGTTTGGCCGCAAAATAATGGTTTTTAGGTTTTACCGATATTTATAGGGTTCGGTGCAGGCGGTGTATCATGGCTTCTTCAAATTGTCTTTGTGTTTCGAAGCCATCAACGGTTTTTGGAACAGGTATTTAAATATTAGAAAAATACATTTCTTTGCTTATACATTCTGTATGCCCTCGACCTCATTTGTAGCTGGTGGGAAACAGTCAAATTCCTCGCCTGGTCTTTGGTTGGTTTCACCGACAACAATCACGTAGCACATGATGATACAGTTTCCACAACTTTCGCTGAAGCCCTTTACGGAATGTTCCTCGTGCTTGGAGGAATACTTCTACTAAACATGATGATCGCCATTTTATCAAACACTTATGAGCGAGTTGAGGTATGACGCTTGAATCTATAGTGCAATCATTATCATCGCACATAATCATCGTCGAACCTGACTCCATAAAGCAGGGTCAATCGGGTTCTGCTAGTATCCAATAATCTTGATGGCTGTCTTTACGTGTTTCATTATAGGACAATTCAAATTTGGAATGGACCTACAAGATGGCAATCACGATCCGGACCTACGAAAGCTATCATCCTGTACCTATTCCCTTGAATCTCATTTTCATCCCGTTGGATTATTTTACTAGGAGCTGTTTTTATAGCAGACCTAAACAAGTATGCTATTACTTTGAGATTATTTACTTGAGATGATAAATAATTTATAGTTGAACATATCATACATGTATTATAAAATACCTATGATACTACGCGCACCCTGATTGGCTAAATAACCGTGTTAGATGAGAGTATATTACACGCTGACGCGATACGCGATGTTTTTTTACTTGACTAATTATTTTATAAAAGAAATATATAACGTGTTCCCGTGTAATATAGCCTCATCTAAACACTTGGGAAGTTGGGAGAACACTCGAGTAGCGCCAGAAACCACTCGGCGGCCTCGTGGTTTCCTTACGCTACTCTCGTGTTCTACCAGCTTCCCGCGTGTTTAGATGAGGCTATTTTACACGGTGACGCGTTATATATTTCTTAATTCACGCATAAAGAACGAAGAAATAGTTAACCTAAGTATATCAATTCTTTGAATCCACATTTGAAAGCATATTGCGATGAACCGGATTGCGCCATCATGAACATAGCCATAAAACGAAGAAAAATACCAGGATTTCCACAACTTACAGTATAGACCAAGCAAATGAGTATAAATGTGGGATGGACGGTAAATTAACCAATTAGATTGTGCATATTGCTATCTGTGCTAGTAGCAAAATCAATAGTCCAATACAGTCATTAAGTAGTAGTTGTCACAGCAGTTAGATATTATTATTGTTATTAGTAATATTGGTATTAATAGCAGTAGGTGGTAGTAGTAGCATTATTTATATGCCCTAACTGAGCGTTTCTTAAATCAGAGCCTGGATGAAGTCACTGCAAAACCGAATGAAGTCACTGCAAAACTGGATGAAGTCACTGATAAACTGAACACCATATATCGCGAGAAAAATGGTGACGAGTTCCCAGCAGCAGGTATTTTAATTACGTAAATGTGTGGAACATTACAGCTGAGGCAATGAAGTTACTTTGGTCTCTATAAAATATGTCTCAAGTTATTCGATCCCAGCATCTGGCTACGGCGCAAAGAACGCAAAAATAACACAACAGTTGCACGTCAGCTTTTCGAGATAAACTTTTTGTTGTTTAATTCTTGAGATTGTTACTTGTATATTGGATTAGAGTTTTACCCACGTTATCCGATCCTGTTGCGCAGTACAGTCAAACCTCAATTAAGTGGCCCCCTGTTAGGCGGTCACCCTCTATTAAGCGGTCACTTATCAAAGTCCCGGAATTTGCTCCACTAATAATTACTGTAAAATTGACCTCTATTGACCGCTTAATAAAGGTTTGACTGTACTCTATGAGAGAAAATTGTCCGCTCCAGGTCGTGGCTTATACTGAGAGTGCACTGTTCGTTGTGAGACTGTTGAAAGTCTGCCTTATTATCTTTGACGCACAGATGAAGATAAACACACCATCTTACTGCGGGAATTGCAAGCAAATCAACGAATGGCCAATCAGATTGCGTTGAAAGTGTTTCACCTCAGCGGGATGAACCAGTGGAACCTTCCCGTTGGCCCCCAGGTGAGGAATAAGAGTGGTAAACATTCGGCAATAAATTATTGTCATTAAATATATTGCTATACCAATGTACGACACCCAAAATAATGACTACACCCCTGATTAAATTATCCTGCGTAGCCACCATTTTCATTTCAAAAGAGTGGGGACTGAGGGCGAGCGACAAAGTATCGGGGGAAGGGGGGGGGGGGGGGGGTGGCGTCTATCCAGTCATTCTCCCCTCTTTCGAAATGCAAAAACGGCGGCTTTGCAAGCGCACGTGTGTTCAGATTCAATGTCGCTCCTGAGATTGTAAAGCCGCCACTTTCTTTTTCTGCTTGTCCAGTTATATGGTTTAACTAAAACTGAAACTTTAATAAATTTTCAGGCATGGCAAAGTGATAGCCACTTTAGGATCAATGAGTGTCAACTGACATACATCCCGCGTGATAGCACAACCTATCACGGAGCTCGACATCAGTATCCTTTTACGAAAAGCTTTTCAAGGTTTGAGGTAAGTGCAAAAGGTTTTGTTTTTCTTTCATAAGTGGAAACTGAGACTAGGTGATGAAGCAATTTGTGGTCTGCTGGATCGCAGCGGAAAAGAAATTGTTTTGAAAACGACAAACGTTTCTAATTCATTAGAAGTAGCTGGGTTTTTGTCTGTTACAATTAACATCAGAGTATCAAGCCATTACACCTCTAAAACTATGTCAGCCTGAAAACACGATTTTAATAATTCTGCAAACTTCATCCCTTTTTGAGGAAAACCGGCTACCGAAAAACCGTTTGATGGTATTGTTTCGGGTCTCGTCTATTCTATAATGTAGGTGCTTATTCAAAAGATTGGGAAGAAGAGGTCACTTGTCGTTGGTGTAGTGTGGGATAACTACGACTTGCATGAGTTGCCAGGCAAAAAGGATGAAACCCTGGGCTATAACGTAGGAACTGGGAATATAATTTCGGAACAGGACGCAGGCGAAGAAAAGCAGAGAAGTACTTAATCACTTTACAGTATAGTTGCTACTCCTTTTCTCTATAAACTCCACTCCTACCATACTCCTCTCAACGTGGCCTAGCTCAATTTTCTTATAAAATGAGTTTGACCAGAGATGTTTAGGGAGTGCCGTTTTCTATCACGCCAATTAATATGCCCTTTTCTAGAATTGGACTGTCTCTTGAACTTCCTGTGGCAACTCCGATTTTCTCAGACTGAGAGGAACTAGTAACCCCGCTTCCAGGCAAGCAATAATTGAGAAAATGTTTATTTCAAATCAGCTCTTACCATTTGATTACGTCTTCCCCTGTCTCCTACTCTGTGTCTCAGTCTGAGAGGAGACAGCTCTTGCAGACTACCACGTAATGAAGACATAGTTCTACGCTTGCACGCGTCTTGCTTCAAAACAGCCAAGTACAATAAGTCATTATATTTCCGATAGGCTTGTTGCCTGTTTCAAAACAAGATTTATGATAGTTAGTTTTTAGCATGTTCATTTTCATGAAAATCAAACTCATGTTTCATATCAAGATTTTGCAGTCCTCGTTTTGAAACATAGGCAACAGTCATCCTAGAAATAGCTTAGGTGAACTGATTTGTTGCAGGTGCCATGGCATATCGCGGTGACCTGATTGGTTGTGAGGTCTTATTTGACACACCGACTGAAGACGCAAATGTAGTGCAAATTCTGTTCACTCTCAATGGCTACGAGGTAGCTCAAAAAAATATGCCCATACGAAGGAATGGAAACGCACAGCAAGGCATGTTTCCATTCATCTCTATGGGCCACGAGCAGATTCAGGTTTTAGCAAAGGTAAACACAACAACCAATGCCTGACACATATATTATGGTGTTATGTATTCAACTCAATGTTACTTAATTTCAAACCGTAACATAGCGTAATTACGCCCTTTATCCCATTATTGTACACGCAAACACTAATAATTATAGTGCCTAGAAATATAACTCCTTAAACTTTAGATAACGGGTTTAGCATCGACATACTAGTGACTCCAAATCGACGTTATAGTTTTAGTCTTTGTAAAGAAACCACTTCCCAAACTAATCGGCATTTAAATTTGTCAGGCTTCAGGGCATATTTACCAACTAACTAGGATATCTAAAGATAGTGATTGCTGCGCTGGTTTTGGTGTAATCTCGCATAACTGTAGTTGGGAGGACATTGCTTTTGCTGGATAGCAACTTATCTACTGGACATGGTTTCGCATTGAACAACTGGGGCCTACTGTATTCAACAGCACACAACAAGTCACCCATGTGGAAAGGAGGAACTCGCGCAGAACGTGTTGTTGTTGAGAAGTCAAGTGTCGCCACAGGCGGCCTGAGCTCGGTGACGAAGTGTTGCGTAACTCAAGATTATAAGGAAATGTATGGGGATTTTACCGATCCACGGAAAATCACAAAATTTGAAAAACGTTCGCTACCTGTTAGTAGTTCCAGCCGATGTTTCCATCACCCAAAAGAAAGAGAAGACCGGAAACTCCGTTGGCGAGAGGTCGTCACTCGTTCGGGTCAAGCATCAGAGCCCGTGAAATCGTGGCAGTTTGAAAACATGTCGTTTGATTTGAGAGCTTGCGGGTAGCGCGAATCTGCCCAAACATCGATATGATGAGGGAAATTTATTGGGGAATGGCGTGGTTGAGAAATTTTTTTCATTCTCAAATTTTGTGATTTTCCGTGATCGGTAAAATCCCCATACATTTCTTTATAATCTTGAGTTACGCAACACTTCGTCACCGAGCTTGGGCCGCCTGTGGTGTCGCAAAGCATTTTAGGTGTAAGCGCGTGAGGCAGTGTGGTCTAATTGCAAACGGACGCAGTCAAGCGAATCGAGATTTTTTCCGTGTAAGAAATATGAACTGCTGCTTCGCTCGCTGCGCAGCAATAAATGTTAAAAGAAGCCCGTCTCTCAACCACGTTCATTTGCGCTCCAAAATCCTTTGACTCCCCACTGTTTATAGATATTGGCAATCCATGTACATCCGTTCCACTCTGAGTTGGCTAGCAATCGAATTAGTGTAGCATAAAAAAATTACAACCAGTGTTTTTTGTGCAGATGTGCCCACCTTCGGCTAGAGACTGTGGTCAAGACACAACTTTTAGCCACACTGGGAAAACGTCTCAAGTCCATGCAACAAAGATGCGGTGAAGTCGTGGGCCTGATTACAGCTATAAAGACTCATTATTGTTGGGCTGTGGAATGAGAACGTGGTCCGATAGCGTGTCACTCAGGCAAAAAGAATGGATACGAGAATGTTCAGGACATTTCATTGTTCCGACATAATGTACATATAACAGGATGATTTTTATACCTGATATATTCAGAGACATAAAGGGAAGTGCTAGACCGCTGCGCTTTGTGGCGACTGACGGGGACGCTCCGCCCATCCTTTCAACCCCTTGCAAGTACCATTCTGGGGTCGAAAAAAAATGACCCTTTCATATACCGCTAGAAAAATGTGTACCTTTTTTATGCTTTTGAACAGAAAAAAGTCTAAAAAAAACCTCGGGAAAGCGACTTTTACGAACTTCTCAGTCCCTGAACGAGTATTAGAAAATGTGAAATGCCAAATACGACTTTCCTTCCTTTTCAAATACCAAAAATCTTCGTTTTTCTATACCTTTTTAATACCAGAGGCTCGAAAAGGGACCCCTTTCGGGCGGAGCCTCCCCGTGTAGTCGATCATATCCCCATATACATTTCGTTGTGGAGTATCAAGAATTATACCCTGGGTTACACCTGATCGATATTTGCACTTATTGTTCAACTTACCTTAGTAACATGCGAATATACACGTAACAACGTGCAAAGAATCAATTATTAAATTATATATGCCGCCGAAAAGCGCAACTGCTTTATTTGGAAATCCATTGTTGACAACAGAGTGAAGTAGGGAAGCGCAAAGTGATTACAATACCTCGCAAATCGATTCTCGATTCGCGAACTAAAAACTGACGACCAATTGCGTGTAACTCTGCTGGAGTGCTCACAGGGCGACGTGGAAGGCGCATTTTAGTTTCACAGATTGAATTTATCCGCGGTTTTCTTTCCTGCATTCTTTGCCATACACACAATTACTGAGTTGACTGTCTTGAAGCTTTTTTAGTTCCCTACTCCTGAGTTCAGTTGCTAGTTTGGGTTCCACACTTTCCGGTAATGCTGTCGGGTAGAAAGCGAAATAGCCGCTGCCTATGGACAAAGGTAATAGAATATAGTTGTAAGGAAAACAAAAGCTTTGCACCGTGTTTGAATAAAGAATTGTGTGTTGTATCTTGCGCTCGCCTGACTGCAACTACTAATCTGTCAGCACGAGTTCGACTCAAATTATCAGATTGTGCTTTCTATTTATTGCTTGGCAGTCCCAAAATTTTCAAGACTAATATTTGTGTCATTGCTTTTGAACTTGTTCAGTATATTCTACAATGTAGAAGGTCCTTACATTCCAGTGCGTGTGCCCCATTAACGTTTCCTGTTTGCGATTGCGGAAAACCCAATTAACCATGAAATTGTTGCTAAACACCGGAAACCCCAACAGGGGGTTATACTGACATTTGAAGCTCTAAAGTCACGAATTAACGTCTCGACGCGGTAAGTCAGGCTGTTTACAACGGGGTACAGAAACTATGATAACTGTCACGAATTGCTCCCACTGAAAACGACCCTTCTCAAGTTTTAATTTAGTTCCAACGGAAAGTATCGTCCCTGACCACTGTACAGCAATTACGGCTAAGATCACGAAAGTTCCTGTTTTGACAGATGTGTGTAAGAAGTTTAAAGTCTTACAAAGAATCCGGACAATGACTCTCATACATAATTGTCGACAATTGGTTATGACACAAGATGGAGGAGCCTGCCCATACTCGAAATCAGTCTGTGTTTACAACTCTTGTTAGAATTCTTTGACAAGATCAATATTTTCGCGGCTCAAAACGGCTTTATACACATATTGTATTACAATAGTACATGAAATATGCGCAACACATTTTCAAGGAAGCCATCGTAAACGTGACAACTGAAGTATGTTCTGGGTGACGTCATGAGAAACTCGCCAATTACATCGCCGGTCAAATGCTGGTCATGACGTATAAATGAGTGATCAGTCGTTGGGTGAAGCAGTTGATGGGGTGTTCAACAACCTCCTTGTTCTTGTGTTGCTACTAATTAGTAATTTCATTGTTTAAGCGTTTTTTGCTCACTTACTCGGTCCTTACGGTCGACCGTCGCCGGATTACACGACTCGCCGAGTAAGTTAAGTAATTGTTTCTGTTATGTCATTTTGTGATGCCTAAATGTCGAAAGCATACCAGTACAGCACGGTGATCACATCCGTGCAGTGTCTTTCTAACCAAGAGTTCTCTTAGTGCGCATTAAAACAGTAGAGCGATAAAAACACGGGGCTGAACCGGCGCATGATAAACTGATCCAGCCGCTGAGCGCTTCGTAATTTCGCTCTCAAATGTCCAGATAATATTTTTTGCGGATTGTCATCAATGATTAAGAATATGGAGGATGGGACTTCAGCTAAATACTCAAAAAATAATCCGGGGTAAAACTACGCTAATTCGTTTTACGGTTTGGATCACCAAACTTGTCACTGAAGCAATACTAAATGAATATGAGTTCTCCAATAAGTACACTAACTGAATAATCATTAGCGACACAATGATATTTTTCTGAAAACAGCTAAGTTAAACCAAGCGGTCAGGTAGACCGCATTAGGAGCAACGTACAACTTGGATCGACTAAGGATCGATGTGTAAAAGTTGGACGCCGTGAAAAGATTTGGGCCGGCAAGCTGCCCTGACCAGACCTGCGGACCCTTGACAGTGTGCTCCTCACTTGTCCACTTGAGCCTCCTGCCGTTGATTTCGGTCGAGTTCGAGTCTGCACGCAAGTCGATACAAATCGTTTGTTTGGTCGCTCATCGCAAGTCTGTTGGCAAGTTTATGGGTTTTTTAACCACTTGCAATGCGCGACTAGGCCGGAAGTCCATATAAACTCTTCAGGCAAAATATCACCAAAAAGAATCTCAGATAGGGAAACAACCAGCTTTATATTTTTGAATTATAGTTAATTAAAAAACGCTTTGCCTGACTACAGTGAGTGCTGGTACTTTAAACTGTTTCCTGTTTTCACGAATGACGCTGTTTACAATGAAATGCGGAAAACTCAAAGGACTGAAACTTCTATTGTGTTTTCAATTTTCAACGGACAATACCGTGCGGTACAGCATGAACCAAATAGCTTTACGGAATCGGCTCACCTCACTAAGACATTTCAGACCCACTGTATTTTGACGCCGGCGGAAGCCAATGGTACAAGGGATCGTAAAAAAATCAGACATTCGCTCAATACAAGTTTGCCTGTCTGCCGTATGATTTAAATATTTTGCTTAAATTTTTGTCTTTGTCTCTAGTCTTGTGTTTGAACTCAATAAACTGTAACATGTTTTCTTTTTTAGAGATTGTATCGACCGGGCGCCACAACGTTATATTCTCCTGTTTATTTCAGCTCTTCGTGAAAGACATCAGCAACACAGCATGTTTCTTCTTAAGGGGTAAATGGAGTGTTAAATGTTTGTATAGTTCTCTCACCATATCAAATATATGCTTTACCGACATTGCCAGAATGGGTCCTTTGCACCGGTCAGGCTGGTCACATGACCAAAATCCACCACGTGACTAAAACTCATCACCTCAGCGGGCTTTCCGAGTGCCAGAAATTAAAAGAGTGTGAAACTAAAATATGTAGGAAAGCAAAGTTTCAGCCCCCGCTCGCAGCATTTATGGATCGAATTTGGCAGCATTTTGAATTGCGTCCTAGCGACTTTTCCCATATGATATTATTATTTCTGTACTTCCAAGTCCATCTTGCAAAATTTGACTGATATGTGGGACGAATCTGAGAGTTTGTGTTTCTACATATTTTCTAAATGTTTTTCCATTTCTGGCACACCATAGTACTATGACGAGGGACGTTAGAGGAAACACTTTTACCTCACACGGAGGCGGAGCATAAGGGGGTGATATATTTTTTCAAAAAGCATTTGGCAGTGACTTGTCTAGTTTATTCATCGATAAATTGCAGCGTTGCCCAAAGAATAATCTTACACTATGGCCAAAGCTACTTTCTTCACGAGTTGAACCTCAAAATGGATAAAGTAAATCGGTACGTTTACTCTTCACAGGTGCTTCGCTGGATCAAAAGCTGAGGTGAGAGCAACACTATGGCGTGAAGTCTGTGATTTGACGTGCGTTACAGTACGTGTCGTGACTATATGTGACTGTCAAAAACTGTCGCACGCACAGTCGAACTCCGCTATTTCGAAGTCCCACGGGGCATAAAAAATGTTCGACTAATAGCGAGGTTTCGAAATAACCAAGCTAGTCAAGCTAGTCAAGCTAGTCAGCTAATCCAAGGGATTCGGCGTGACTTCGAGATAACGGGGACTTCGAATTAACCGAGTTCGAAATAGCGGTGTTCAACGAGCTGTATTCAACGTAAAACTTATTTTTACTTGATCACTTTAAATTGACTTCTCTTTGTCATAAGCACTCTGTTGACGCTCCTCCGGAAAGTGTCCCTGAAAAAACGCCAGAACAAGGTATGTGTTAGAGACGTAAAGCGAAAGACTCACATTTGATGAACCCCATTCATAGAACCATGGTTGCATGATTTGACTCATATTTCCTAATACAGAGCTAGACGAAACATTGGACGATGGATACATTGGAGAAATAAAAAAAGTTCTCACGCCGGATAGGCTTGCCAAAGTGGAAACTAATACTCTAATCAAAGCACTCGAGGTAAATATGCATGCGGATATTTAATGGAAGCTTAGTGATGGTAGGACTGGACCAGTTATTCTCTAAATACTCTGCAGTGAAACGAGGAGATCATTTTGACCCTATTTATCCATCAACGCATACAAGAATCCGGAATGGGCATCTCGTTTATTGATCACCAGGCTTGCAATACAGTAAAAACCGGCTGTGAAAACAGCAGTCGTTCAACAATTATATTATCTATTGATCTCTACGATTCATGCGCAAGGAATTGAATTGATAACATAACGTAAATGAGCCATACAACTAGTTTATTCCCTCTTTGCTATTATTATTCTTTTAAAATATAACTAGCGATTAAACAGATAACACAGCCTCGATAGGGCAATATTAAACATATGCTTACTCAACAGGTAAGCAGTGAGCTTCAGAAACACGCCCAACTGAAAGGACCCGATGAGGGCGAGTTCACAAAATTGGCCAACAAAGTGGACAATTTTTCCATGGCTTTGTTGGATCCGCTGAAGTTTGATGGAGCTCTCCGGAGTGCATTTGACCCCTCATTAGATTTGGTTGTTGAGAAAGCAATTGACTGCGAACAGAAGAAGGTAGGGACTTTTCTGAACGGCAGAGAGCGCAACTCATTGTTTAATATGTCTACATGTGTCGATCTTTACCTGATTCTATATTGTAGTGTTATCTCAGCCATACAATAGCATGCGGGTCTCCGCCAAAACCAGTTTGTTAAATCTGCGTCAACGTAGATATAATAGAGAATAATACATGGGTGCGCGGAGATATGAAATTTATCTTCGAGTGTTCATCTCGATATCTCACGAGTAAAGGTAAAGTAATACGGGCAACATTTTCTTGCAACTTGTCGCGCAACAAAATTACGTAGCAAGTTGCGGCCTGTTGTTGCACGTATACCACCTTCGTACGCAACTTGTTCTGCAACAAAATTTCGTGTTGTGAGTTGCGGCAACATGTTGCAAAAAGTAGAAGCCGAGTCTACGAAATTTTGTTGGGTACGTAGGTAGTAATACGTGCAACACAGGCCGCAACTTGCTGCGCAACTTTGTTGCACGACGACTTGCAAGAAAATGTTGCCCGTATTACTTCACCTTTAAGGTGCCTCCGAAGTTTCATTGGGCGCACTCGTCATAACTTTTAATCATAACTTTTTTGGCTTTTATGCGATTCCTATAAAACTTTAAGAAACGTTGCAGCTATCATTCAGCAATAATATGACGAAAGCAATAAAGAAATAATCAACCAGCTTGCAAAAACAAAACAAAAAAGAAACAAAACAAAACAAAAATCGCGCCGTGGGGAGAGTTGTCCGGATCCCAAGCCAGTTCGAGGGGCAACCCTTGCCTAACACCCGTCCACACTCAACGAACGGGGAGAGATAATTCGGCCCCCAAGCCATGGTGAATTGTCCCTAAATCCGAAGAGCGCTTAAATGCTAAGCCGACTTATTCCCCGAACGAAGTGAGGGAAATACTCACGACACTAATGCAGTAATATTATACCGCCTACTTGGGGACTCCAAGCCTGTCGCCATCTCGAAATTTAACGTTGTCTGTCTGTCAGTCTGTCTGGCGTACGACTTTAGGCGCGGTTACCCCGCTAACCAATAACAAAGGCCGGATCAATCACGTGTGCCCTGTTGTTTTACTCGGAATAACTTAGAGAAATTAGATTTGAACGAAGCATTTAGATTTGAACGAAGTAACAATATATTGTAGCTGCGTTCACGAAAATGGAAAACTTAACTGAAAAACTTGAAACACAACAGTCTCGCGAAGCTCGTCTTCAAATGAGAAGGGAACAGGCACGAGCAAGGCGAAATCGTGAAACGAGCGAACAACAGCGCATGAATACCGATCGAAAGCGACATGAACGGAAACGGGTAACGTAGACAACTCCGCAAAGAGAATAGCGCTTGAACGCAAATCGGAAACTTCAGGAGAAAAAGCGGGCCGAAGAGAAGACTCCGCAAATTAAGACAACAGCGCATGAATGCCGACCAAAAGCGACATGAACAGAAGCGGGTAACACAGACAACTCCGCAAAGGGAACAGCGCTTGAAAGCAAATCGGGAGCTTCGGACGCCGTTTTGTGTTAAACTCAGATACTTATTTAGAAAGGACAAGCAACAAAGGTTAGTCAGTGGAAATCGAACAATCACCGTGACAAATATATATTTTGTAACTCGATCACTTCAAGAATGTATTAAAATCTGTATGCTGATCATTTTCCCTCGAAGTATTGTTTTACTACGCTTCTGTCGCCAGTTTCGGCTACCGTATTTGCTCAGAGCAATCGGAACTTGGAGTCTTGAATGATTTAGTCAGATGTCTTATTTTTCTGTAATCTGACACGCGGTGATTGCAGCGAGAATCGTTCACAAGCCCTTAGAAGTATTACTGGGTCTGAAGCCCGTGTATAATTTGAAGTAAACTGTTCAAGTTTTGCTCTGATTCTGGGAGAAATTTTGCTGTTTTGAGTGGGTTCACATACAAAACAATTCGAGCCTATTAAATATGCATGTCTGAGTCTGGTGCATGCGGTAGTAAAAACAAATCGCACAGGAAGCCTATTTAATTGTACTGCCTATGAATTCAAAATTGGAAAATCAGTGTTCCTTTTTTCCCGTACTACGACGGCCGACCAACTTCAAACTTTGAGTATTAAATTTCGAGAACGTGCTTGGCAGACTGTATGAATTAATTTGACGTGCCGACCGTGGGAAATACGTACTTCGTCACGCAATCGATTCTTTTTTCAACGCAAAAGTATAACACACACCATTCTTTTTCTCCTTCCTTTGCGTGTAGCACTTGAGTTCGAAGAAAAGATTGAGTCAACATTTCGGTAAAACAAAGGCTACTCTTATTGGGAGTTACCAAAGTAAAAGTCCCATCAATGGCAGAGTGAGGGGGTATATGCGATTATCGTATTTCTAGTAATTGTATGCACCGAATCAGCTATATATAGTTTTAGGCAAGAGGCCATTCATCCATATGGGATGCACCTTTTTATCGTCGTTCCTTGCTTTATGAATAATAATTGCACCGTCCTATTGTTATAACCGGTTTAGCTACTTCTATATCTCCGAACCACTTATCCGACTTTGAACTTGAGGTTCAATGTCAGAAAGGCCTGTTATAGCAACCTTGGGGCTCGGCGCATGCGCAACAGTACATCTGATTTTTCTTGGTGAGACTGTGGCCAATCTCGTATCCAGACTCTTCCAGATTGGACATTGGACATTGGACATTTTTTTTATTTTTATTTTTTTGAGACGTTCACTAACGTTCTCACCAAGAAAAATCAGATGTACTGTTGCGCATGCGCCGAGCCCCAAGGCTGCTATAACAGGCCTTTCTGACATTGAACCTCAAGTTCAAAGTCGGATAAGTGGTTCGGAGATATAGAAGTAGCTAAACCGGTTATAACAATAGGACGGTGCAATTATTATTCATAAAGCAAGGAACGACGATAAGGTGCATCCCATATGGATGAATGGCCTCTTGCCTGAAACTATATATAGCTGATTCGGTGCATATAATTAATAAGTCGGCTTAGCATTTAAGCGCTCTTCGGATTTAGGGACAATTCACCATGGCTTGGGGGCCGAATTATCTCTCCCCGTTCGTTGAGTGTGGACGGGTGTTAGACAAGGGTTGCCCCTCGAACTGGCTTGGGATCCGGACAACTCTCCCCACGGCGCGATTTTTGTTTTTGTTTTTTTGTTTTGTTTTGTTTTTGCAAGCTGGTTGATTATTTCTTTATTGCTTTCGTCATATTATTGCTGAATGATAGCTGCAACGTTTCTTAAAGTTTTATAGGAATCGCATAAAAGCCAAAAAAGTTATGATTAAAAGTTATGACGAGTGCGCCCAATGAAACTTCGGAGGCACCTTAAAGGTGAAGTAATACGGGCAACATTTTCTTGCAAGTCGTCGTGCAACAAAGTTGCGCAGCAAGTTGCGGCCTGTGTTGCACGTATTACTACCTACGTATCCAACAAAATTTCGTAGACTCGGCTTCTACTTTTTGCAACATGTTGCCGCAACTCACAAGTTGCAAGAAAATGTTGCCCGTATTACTAAGCGAAGCGAACGAGTGAGATATAGAGATGACCACGAGAAGATAAATTTCATATCTCCAAGCGTCCGTGTATTATTCTGTTTATTTCCTAAACTCTGGTGTGATACAGAGATTTCCGCCACTAAGAAATGCAAAAACATGCAAGATCACTGCTTGGCTGATATTAACACACGTAAAAATATCGTATTTTTACGTGTGTTCAGATACAACATTTCTTACTAGAGGAAATTTCTATATCACACCAGAGTTTATGTAATAAAAATGCTGACCATACTGCCGTTCTCCTTTTTGCCGATAAGGACGCTCAGATTATTCGATCTGTCAGTACTTTAATGCTCTTAGTATGGTTTACTGACTGATAAATGAATTTGAATTGTAAATTGTACTAAAGGTTCCAATCAATCGAAGTCTTTGTCTTTTTAAGGACAGTATTAGAACTGAACGAGACTGTTGTTAAGTATCTACTGTAGTTTTTATCCTTATATATAGCACTACAATGACTACAACACACATAACACTTTTGTTAAGAAAGCTATGATGGGTCTCCTTGGTTGAGCGATGGCGGATCCGTAAATGTCTTATCGTATTTAACTCTGAACGGACTCACCGTCAACATCATGTAAGTTGTAATGCAGTTGTGATCTTGATCCATGGTTTTTTACATTCTGTAGGTGCTATCTCACCCAGTTATCTTCAACTTACTTACGTTGAAGTGGTACGGCAGATTTATCACCTTCAAGAAAGGAAAATGGATACACGTGAAGTATTGGGAATGGCTTCTTTTGAGATTTTGGACTTGCTTTGACGTTATTCTATTCCCAATTGTATTTTTTTTCTTGTTTATTTACCACATGGTCATCAAGCAAACAAGAAAGACAAAAGGTATGTAATGATATTACAACTTTATATAATGGCCTTATCTGTTGTACTGATCTTGACATAGCAACATAACAGTGAATGCTACCTTGCATTGGGAATCAAAGGTTATTTCATTTTTTGTCGCGGATTTCTTGAACGCAAGTGTGCTTGAGGGAGGAAAATACTACGGGAGCATTAATTATATTTAAAATCTCACAGTTCCGTGTCTTGGTGCACTTCAAATATTGGCTTGAAATACTGGTTTGCCATTGGAAAAACGGGGCATGCAATCCTGCACGGCCAGCAGTGACATGTCTCCAGCGAAATTTAGAATTCAGCTACTTTGCTTCCAGGTTTATTTGTTGCTCACGTTCGCTCGCAAACTCATTGTTGGTAAAGAGACCCAAGAAAGGGTTCTTACACCATATTGTGCTATGGATGATTTGTTAAATGCTACAGATTGCAAACTATTTCACGTAGAAACAGAACTAATACCCTAAACACAGTCTTGCACCGTTTTCTTTTCTTTTGGAATAGGGATTGATTTAAAGTTTGTGCACGTGTTGAGGCCGAGCAAAGAGGGGAAAGAACAACAGCTCACCATATTGAAAGCCATACATTACGTCGAAGAAAGACTAGTGAAGACTCATCCAGGCAATTCAAAGTATATACGAGATGGAAGTTTTGACACAGCTCTTAATAACGCGAAGAATGATATTAGTGGGATTAATAAGGTAAGTACAACCTAGGAAATTAAAACTATGCTTGCACAACTTGATCTCCTTTGCCGTCGTTTTCAATTAGCCTGCATACAGGCTCTCCCCTTTGATTTTGGGGTTTTCCTTTGATTTTGGGTTTTTTTCCCCTTCGGTGTGGACAACCTTTGTAACTTATCAACCTCTGTACCTTATCAACCTTTGCAACTTATCATTTTCATCAGGTTCTTGTGGTTTTCACCAGTGACAAAAAGGAGGTCGATTCAGTTGTGGACACTTTTGAAAGCAAACCGGGAATGCCTCAACAATCCCGCATTCGTGTCATCCCCGTTGCACTGGGACTGAACACAAACCTAAAGAAGTTGGAAAAAGTTGGCTACAGGACTCAAGTCATTCACTGGTGTGACTATACTTCAGAAGAAGCCTCGAAAAGATTGGGAAAGAAAATTATTCAAAGTGAGTCAAATGACTTTAAGTATATTTTGTCTGGCTGCACCCCCTCTCGGGGGCCAGTACCACACGGTACAATTATGCAAATTTGTTCATTCAATCTTGATTTTTCACCAGTCTAAAGTTGACAAAGAGAAATCGGATAGAAATTTGAGCATTGAAAGTGGCGTTAACCCTAATAGCTTGTAATTCTCTGTATGATAACAGGAAATCCATATTTACTTTTGTTTGACGAAGTTGTTTACATTTTCTACTTAAAAGGTATCGAGGGAGATGATCTTTTTGGTGAGTATACTTCTATTTGATATTCCATATTTTTATGTACCTATACCTCTCTTTTTGAAAATAAAATCAAAGAGGGCCCCGAGAAATATAAAATACGTAAGTCCACAATCAATGGATCCCGAAATAACTCGAACCACCAAGGTAAACGAAAGTTGGTTCGAGTTATCGGGAGTTCGAGCCTTATCGGGTGTAAACTTACAGTGTTATCAAATCAAAGTACTAACGAGTTATCGGGATTCCACTTCTATACTGCCGATAGGTACTGTATAGGTACTGTATCGATCACTTTGTGGTGGTGCTGAACTATTTCTATAGCAATTTAGGCCAAAATAGAAGACTCAGGGACACATGGCGCAATATTATACACGCAGTTGCAGAAGTAATGATTGAACGTCTACTTCAGGAGCAGTGAACAACATACAGTACACTACAATTGCACCGTGCGTTAGCTGCATGTAACAACTGAATGCGAAACCGAGTTCCAAAAGTTAGAAAATATTCACATAACTTTGTGTAACACCACTGGTATTTGGTAATGGATCTGTTATGATCAAGCCAACACGCACAACCTGAGCAGAGAAATCAGCAATTACACTAACAGAAACATATAGAATCTTTCGAAGTTTGGCTTGGTGCGTAAAATGGACAGACTTTAAAGAGTCCAACGCTACCTCAATCATTAATATACACTGATTTCAGGACTGCACTAAACTGAGGCTTCTTGACTGTAGTCCAAGCAGTTACCATATGTGTATAAGCCACTTTCACAATAACGTGCATTAACAAATAGCACTTTTTACTCCCCACGTAAGTTAGTGTTTGTTGAGTCAAATCTCTCTGCAGAGCTTGGTCTTGTTTCTACATAATTGTATTATCACAAAAGAATC
This sequence comes from Plumapathes pennacea, assembly GCA_964036295.1. Classification (NCBI taxonomy): domain Eukaryota; kingdom Metazoa; phylum Cnidaria; class Anthozoa; order Antipatharia; family Myriopathidae; genus Plumapathes; species Plumapathes pennacea. The sequence continues at coordinate 3,158,334 of OZ038465.1, read as the reverse complement.
AGTTCTCCACGCTGCCCGCCAAGGTTTATCGTCAGGTGGCGCGCCATAACGTCTGCGCTTCACGAACTGTGCATAACTGTGAAGTGGCTTGTATCCATTAGTACACTAAGGTCCTACTTTTAGTCGCCTCGCTTCCACGCGCACCTCGTGGCCCACTTCGGGTGAGATCCAGTAAATACGAGTTATTAAAACAGATAAGTAAAAAGTAAACTTCGTCCCGCTAATGCATCTATATTAAAAACCAATTTCAGAAATGTCTGTAACCGGAACATACTAATTAAATATACTTTATTTTATAGAATGCTACCGTGAATACTTCACAACGCCTTACTTCGTCTTTGCTCGTGACATCACCAGTCAACTAACACTGCTTGGACTTCATTTCTACATTTGTCTCACTCCGCCCCAAATCCCCTTCAGCAGAGTCGAGTGGGCGATCCTTGTGTTTTTTATTGGGCGGATAGAAACGGAAGCAAGGCAATTTTGGGCTTCCAATAGATTTGTCGGGAACCAAGTCACAAAGAAGGATCAGAGTTATTACCATCAGTTGCGGCGGTACTTCAGGTGAGATAGTTGACATTTACTGTTGCACACTCAGGTGCAGGATGGAATAGTCAATAATAAAAACCCTTCATAAATTTGATACTAGTAAATAAATGAGTGATAAATCAGTAAAGAACTTGTGGACGGCTACAAACTGACACTTTGTATGAAATGGTTGTAGGTATATTTACCGGCAACCGAGCATTTGTGCTTACTGATTATTTGCTTCATGCAAAGCTTGACTCTTATGTTTTACTAAGGGACCATAAGGTAACTTACATGGTTTTACTTATCTTTTTCTACAGCGATCGTTGGAACGTACTTGATTGCATCATTGTTTGCACATACCTATTTCTATTTTGCCTTCGAGTGATAACGTGGAGTGTATCAACCGAGGTTCCATTCAACCGAGCTCTCGCAGTCTCTGGCTACATGTACGGTCTGAACGCCATGTTCATAACGCTGCGACTCTTTGGCCACTGGATGGAAACACATAAGGAGATGGGGGCGATAGAGATCGCCTTGTTTCGAATCATGGGGTTTTTAACAGCTATTGCATTACAGTTTTTTGCTGTTATTCTGGCGTTTTCATTGGTGATAACCAAGGTATATGTCACAGAGAGATCGTATGCAAACAAGGAAACTAAATTCAAAGGAAGGTAATAATTTTATTATATTAGTAGTATTCAGATTGAATATCGGCTTGTTCAGTGTAACGAAGACTAGGAAGTTTATGTCTGATCCAAATTAATACGGAGCTATTTATTGGCTAACTTGTGCACGAGTTGAATACTGTATGTTCAAGTACGCATACATCAGTCTGAGCGATAAGAGTCGATCACTTAAAGATTAACTGTTAGAACAACGGTGGATGAGGTTTGGCCAAAAATAATGGTTTTTAGGTTTCACCGATATTTATAGGTTTCGGTGCGAGCGAAGTATCATCTCTTTTCTTCAAATTGTTTTTGGGTGTTTCAAAGCCTTCGACGGTTTTTGGAACAGGTATTCAAATATTATAAATTTAGTTTTTTGCTTATTATATTCATTTATGTCCTCGATCTTATTTGCAGTTGGTGGGAAACAGTCAAATTCCTTGCCTGGTCTTTGGTTGGTCTGGCCGACAACGATCGCGTAATACATGATGATAAAGTTTCCACAACTTTCGCTGAAGCCCTTTACGGAATGTTCCTTGTGCTTGGAGGAATACTTCTACTAAACATGATGATCGCTATCTTATCGAACACATATGAGCGAGTTGAGGTAAGACGCCTGAACCTATAGTGTAATCGTTATCACGTCACATAATTATCGCTGAACGCTCAGCACCTGGTAGCCCAGTTAAAAAAATATAGCATTAACTTATAATTTGCAACAAATCGCCAAAAGAAAAGATTCCCCGTATTTTACGAGAGTTCCGCTGAGTATCCAATAATTTCTTGATGCCCTTGACTTGACGTGTTTCTGTTGTAGGACAACTCAAATCTGGAATGGACCTACAAGATGGCAATCACGATCCGGACCTACGAAAGTTATCACCCAGTACCAATTCCCTTGAATCTCATTTTCATCGCGCTGGATTATTTTAGGGGCTGTTGTTATAGCAGACCCACGCCAGCTGAGCAAGTATGCTATTACTTTGAGATTACTTACTTGAATATGATAAATAACTTACAGTTGGACTATATATCTACATTTAGTATTCACGCATATAACTCGTTGAATCCGCATTCGAAAGCTCATCGCGGTGCGCCTTCACAGCCATAAAACGAGAAAAATCGAAGTAAATTAACTAATTAACCAATCAGATTGTGCGTATTGCTATCTGTGCAAAATCAATAGTCCAATACAGTCAGTATAGTAGTCGTCGCAGCAGTTATTATTATTATTATTATTATTATTATTATTATTATTATTATTATTATTATTATTATTATTATTATTATTATTATTATTATTATTATTGTTATTATTATTGTTATTATTATTGTTATTATTATTATTATTATTATTATTATTATTATTATTATTATTATTATTATTATTATTATTATTATTATTATTTTATTATTATTATTATTATTATTATTATTATTTTTTATTTTTTTTATTTTTTAATTGTAGTACTGGTAGTAAATGGTAGTAGGGGGTAATAGTAGCATTATTTATATGGCTTAACTGAGCGTTTTCTCTTAAATCAGAGCCATCTACTGCATGAAGTCACTGATAAACTGAACACCATATATCGCAACAAAAATGGTAACAAGTTCCCAGCAGCAGGTATTTTAATTACGGAAATGTGTGGAATTATTACAGCTGAGGCAATGTTTTTTGGTTTGGCCTCTATAAAGTATGTCTCAAGTTAGTTAATCCAAGCACTGTATTACACGGCGCAAAGACGGCAAAATAACACAACAGCTGCACGTCAAATATTGCTCTCACTTCAGCTTTTCGAGATTACCTTTTTGTTGTTTAATTCTTGAGATTGTTACTTGAATGTTGGATTATAGTTTTACCCACATTATCCGTTGTTTTGTGCACACAGCAGCCCGGTTAACAATTCCGAGATCTTGTTGCGCAGTCAGTTCTACGAGTCAAAAATTGTCCGCTCCACGTTGTGTCTTGTATATAACAGTGCACTGTTCATTTCATGAATATGTTGAAAGTCTACCTTATTATCTTTGACGTACAGATGAAGATAAACACGCCATCTTACTGCGGGAATTGAAAGAAAATCAACGAATGGCCGATCAGATTGCGTTGAAAGTGTTTCACCTCAGCGGAATGAACCAGTGCAACCTTCCCGTTGGCCCCCAGGTGAGAAATAAGAGTGGTAAACATTTGGCAATGAATTATTGTCAATTAATATATTGCTACACACCATAATGTAGGACACCCATAATACTGATTAAACCCTTGAGTAAATTAGCTTGAAACACGCTTTCAATCGCAAAGCCACCATATTTTATTTCAAAAGAGTGGGGACTGAGGGCGAGCGACAAAGTGAGGAGGGAGGGGGGAAGGGTGGTGGTTCTCCTTCATTCTCCCCTCTTTTGAAATGCAAACTGATGACGGCTTTGCAAGCGCACGTGTGCTTCGCCCGCATCCACTAAAACTACGCAAGCTACTTAGATTCAATGTCGCCCCTGTGTAAAGGCCGCCACTTTCTTTTTCTGCTTGTCCAGTTATGGTTTAACTAAAACTGAAAGTTTGATAAATTTTCAGGCATGGCAAAGTGATCGCCATTTTATCACCATCAATGAGTGTCAACTGACATACAACCCACAAGATAGAATAACCTATCACGGAGCTCGACATCAATCTCCTCTTACGAAAAGTTTCTCAAGGTTCGAGGTAAGTGCAAAAGGTTTTGTTTTTTTTCATAAGTGGAAACTGGGACAAGGTGATGAAGCAGCTTATGGTCTGCTGGATCGCAGAGGAAAAAAAACTGTTTTGAAAACGACAAACGTTTCTAATTCATTGTAGCTGGGTTTTTGTCTCTTACATTAACATCAGGGTATTAAGGCATTACACACCTCTAAAACTATGTCAGCTTAAAAACACGATTTTAATAATTCTGCAAACGTCATCCCTTTTTGAAGAAAACCGGCTACCGGAAAAACCGTTTGATGGTATTGTCTCGGGTCTTGTCTATTCTATAATGTAGGTGCTTATTCAAAAGATTGGGAAGAAGAGGTCACTTGTCGTTGGTGTAGTGTGGGATAACTACGACTTGCATAAGTTGCCAGGCCAAGAGGATGAAACCCTGGGCTATCACGTAGGAACTGGGAAGATAATTCCAGAACAAAACGCAGGCGAAGAAAAGCAGAGAAGTACAGGCTCCTTTCCTCTTTAAACCCAAACCATACTCCTCCCGCTCCTCTCAACGAGGCCTAGATCAAGTTGTTTTTTGATTAAAATGAGTTTGATTATAGATATTTAGGAAATGCCGTTCACGTCAATTAAAATGCCTTTTTCTAGAATTGGAATATCTCTTGAACTTCCTGTGGTGACTCCGATTTTCTCAGAAGAGGAACTAGTAGTAACTCCACTCCCAGGCAAGCAATAATTGAGAAAAAGAGTATTCCATATCAGATCCTGCTATTTGACTGCGTCTTCTCGTGTTACCTCCTCCGTGTCTCATTCCGAGACGAGACAGCCTCAGTTGCAGACTACCACTTAATAAGGACATAGTTTTACGCTTGCGTCTTGTTTCAAAACAGCCCAGTACAATAAGTCATTATATTTCCGATATTCTTGTTGCCTGTTTCAAAACAAAGTTTATGAAAATTGGGTTTTTGCATATTCATTTTCATGAAAATCAAACTCATTTTTCATAACAAAGATTTTGCAGTCCTCGTTTTGAAACATAGGCAACAGTCATCTCAGAAATAGCTTATGTGGATTGATTTGTTGCAGGTGCCATGGCATATCGCGGTGACTTGATTGGTTGTGAGGTCTTATTTGACACAGCGACTGAAGACTCAAATGTAGTGCCAATTCTGTTCACTCTCAATGGCTGCGAGGTAGCTCGAAGAAATATGCCCATACGAACGAATGGAAACGCACAGCAAGGCATGTTTCCGTTCATCTCTATGGGCCACGAGTGGGTTCAAGTTTTAGCTAAGGTAAACGCAACAACCAATGCCTGACACATATTATGGTGTTATGTATTCAACTCAATGTTACTTAATTTCAAACCGTAAAATAGCGTAATTAAGCCCTTCATCCCAACATTGTACACGCAAACACCAATAATTAGTGCCTAGAAATATATGCCCTTGGTTTAACAAGTCATCGGTCATCGGTCCAAAATGGACGTTATCGTTTTAGTCTTTGTGAAAAAACCGCTTCCCAAACAAATCGGCATTCAAATTTATCAGGCTTCAGGGCATATTTACCAACCAATAAATGTTAAAAGAAACCCGTCTCTCAACCACATTCGTTTGCGCTCCAAAATTCTTTGACCCACCACAGTTCATAGACCTCCGAATATTGGAAATCCTTTTACGTCCGGTCCGCTCTGAGTTGGCTAGCGACTTTATAAGTGCAGCATAAAGATCGCATCCAGTGTTTTTTTTTTTTTCTTTTTTTGCGTGCAGGTGTGCCCACCTTCGGCTAGAGATTGTGGTCAAGACACAAGATTTTAGCCATATTTAGGGCTCCCGAAAGTCGAAATATGAAGAACAATCCACTTCCATCCGACTCATTTGAGGAGAAGATTAGTTTCTTTCGATCTAAGAGTGCTACTTGCCTGTTTTTCGTTTGATTTGTTACGGTTTTTTCATGTTGCAAACCAAATTCAGCCAGATCTTTTTACACATTTCTAGATGTAAACAAAAACATTGAATTGGCTGAGAGGGCTCCTTTAATGTTATTGGCTGTGGAATGAGAACATGGTCCGATAGCGAGTCACTCAGGCAAAAGGAATGGATACGAGAATGTTCGGGACATTTCACGGCTCTATGTACATATAACAAGATAATTTTTATACCTGATATATTCAGTGCTAGACCGCTATTCTTTATCAAATGTGGTGACTAACGGGGAGGCTCCGCCAATCAACCCCTTTCACTTTCAAATACCATTCTAGGGTCGAAATGGTGATCCTTTCATGTACTGCTAGTAAAAATGTGTACCTTGTTTATGCTTTTGAACAGGAAAAAGTCTAGAAAAACCTCGGGAACGCGACTTTTGCGAACTTCTCAGTCGATGGACGAGTTTTCGAAAATGCTAAATGCGAAATACGATTTTCCTTTGATCAACCCGTCTTAGCTACCTTTTCAAATACAAAAAGATCTTCGATTTTCTATAACGTTTTAATACTAGAGGCTCGAAAGGGACCTCTTTCGGGCGGAACCTCCCCATATAGTCTAACATATACCCCCCTCCCCCGGCCGTGTAAACCAGTTGAAATCTTTTTTTTTTTTTTTTTTTTTTTTTTTTTTTTTTTTTTTAATGGAATTTAAATAGAAGTTGAACTAATTTGTCTGATAACGAAAAGCAAAGAGACCAGCTAATCTTTGAATCGCGAACTTAATTACGGCAGTTGTTTTCACTGTGTTGCCCGCCATCATTTATGTTTTATGCGCTTTACTGATGTTGTTGATCAGTTGCACCTGCGCAGTGCACTATATGCAGTTCTGTCGAGTACGAACTACTTGGTTGTTGTGGAACAGCCCTTTATATGGGAGCTATAATAAACCTATGTATGTATGTATGTATCTACTACGACAACCTCTTCAATTATGTTTAAGCGCAATTTAATGTCGTGACACATTCGTCGTGGAGTATCAATACCCTAGGTTACACCTTATCTGATAATTGTACTTATTGTTGGCAACTTCTTTAGCAACATGCGAATATAACATTACAACGTGCAAATAATCCCTTATTAAAATAACGTGCAACAGCTTAGTCTATTGCACGTTAAGGCCCGGTCGCACTAGAAAGTTTAGTCGATAATAACTCAGCATCGAGAGCAATACCACGGCTTTTTCAATGTTTTGTAGCAACTTGCTGACATATATTCCTGGTGACAGTACTGTTCGCACTTCAAATGATGCAATTGTCGATATTAATGTCGTTAAAGTTACGAGTGCGACCGAAGCCTTATTAACATGCGGATATACACATAACGTGCAAATACTCCCTTATTAATATAACGTGCAAAATATACAGCTCTATTGCACGTTACTAAGGGGGAAATCAAAGGCAATTGTACATTCCCAGGGGTTTGAAAAAGTAAAACGACCAAAGATAAAAAGGCCACGAAGAAACCTTGCGGTGAAAAGAAGCAAAGACGACAAAAAAGACGATTGATGATCCAAAAACCCGGCCAATCAGTGGAGCAATGCTGTGTCGAAAAAGAAGAACACGAGCGACGAAAAAGACGATTGATGATCCAAGAAGGCCAAGCAATGAAGAAGGCGCACTGTGGTGAAAAGAAAAGCAAAGACGAACGGCCACCGAGAAAGATATGACGAAAAAGATGAGCGATAATCTATAACCGGCCATGTTGAAACGTCAAAAGAGGTCTTATGAAAAAATGAAAGTAGCGTAACTTTCAAATGACAAATTCCGAGGATTACCACAAATCACAATTATAGCCTAAACATAATTAAAACGTGCTTTGAAGTTGAGAGAAAACCACAACAGCGTATCAAATACCTAAATAAAGCTATATCCACTTCACGTTATACAAATTTGGTGTACAATAGTCGGAATTAACAATGTAACCCTCAGAAAACTCGCCAAAAAATACGGCACGAGTATTAGCGACAGCATGAAGCAAAGGGCTCTCTTTGCCGACGACGAGTTGTCAAATATTATAAATATCGATTGTTGAACCGAAGATATAGGGAAGACAAAGTTGAAAACAAAACCCTGCTCCAAATGCTGTTTAAAAAAAGGATACTTTACCATCCATTCTGCCGCGATGTCCTGAAGTCAACCAAGTTGTGTTCAGAGTTTTCCCCAGGCCCTAATTTATATCTATATATGCCACTACTACTCCCATCCCCCTCTTCCTACACATTATAACCTAAAAGTAATACTTGATAGCACTCGGAGCTTCCGACGCGAGGACTCGGGAACTGTAGATCCGTAATGCACTCGGAGTTTCCGACGCGAGGACTCGGAGAAGTTCGCTAGCTGACCAATGTACGGTAACTATACTAATAGGGCCTGGAACCTGGCCAGTTTGAAAACATCACAAGAAAAGAAACTATTTCTCCTCAAGCATTTCTCGTGTTTCGTGTACGGGAAAAACTGATTTCCTTATAAAAGCGATAAATCAAACTGGCCAGAGAGAAAAACTCCGTTTTACCTAATCACTCGTGGATGATACGGGCGGTTAGTCAAGTCTTTTTATGTGGCTTTCTTTGGCGTTGTTGGGCTGGAACTGATGCTTTCATGGAGCGATGGGTAGGCTGGTGTTTTGGTCCCGCGTTGTCAGTACATTCTAGGACTGTCTTCGTCAAAATCCTGCCTACGGAAACAAAACACAAGAAAAAATAAAATAAGCATTTCCCATAACCCACAACTAAGAACCCCAAAGAACAATAACTAAACATCAGTGCCCGGTTTTTTGAAAGTCGATTAAGCTAATCCAGGAATAACGAAATTCTTTCTCTCGACCTCTCTGCCAATATACTGCAGGATTTTGTTCGAAGATGGATTAAAAAGCTTGTTCCAGCTTACAACGTTATCAAGAAAGTTGTTGTGGACAAACTTTCACGTTTTTAGGCTAATAAATGACAAGAAAGTTTACACCTAATCCAGGATTAGCCTAATCATGCTTTGAAAAACCGGGCCCAGAGCAAGAAGAGCAGGAGCAGGAGAAGGAAGAATGCGAATGAAAAAGAACTAAAATATTGCTACCATGTGACACTCGTCTTGTGCACCGAGGCAACTAAGAAACAGAAATATGGGCAAAAATGTGCAAAAGCAGCAAACTGAGTAACTCAAACCATTGCTTTAATTGCAAAACAAAATATTTTTGCAGCAATGAAGGACTATGCTCGTACGTCGCGTATAGATCTGGTAAAATCTCTGAATAATTGAATATTGTCAATTTCTCAAATGAAACAACTGCAAGTCAAAAACATTATAGGTTTCCTCATGATGTTATTAGCTTTTTAATTAGTTGGTTGGACTGTCATACAGCTTGTCAAAGTTGAGATTTCGTGCACAAATATAGAGAACTCTGGCCAAAATGGTAACCGGACTTCGGCGGGCCGACTTGGCAGTCTCGAAAAGCTGAAACGTTGGAGCAGAAAAGTTGAAGTTTGTGTTGAAACTAGTGTCGCAAATATTGCATTTTGAAGCATTCAATATTTTGGACCGAGCCACTTCAACAGTCTCAAGTAGAACAAGAAAAACTCACCTGACTTTTCGTTTGGCGGTCTTCCACTCGGTGGCAAGTTTAAATTGCCCGCGCTGTGCAGAAGAGCTTGCATCTTGTCGCTTGGCATATGGCGAAGATACGATACTGAAAATGTTTGCCTTACTTTGCTGGCCGGAGTAAGTTGACGTTGAAGTTCTTCGGTTGGCTCGAAGCCTCCTTCAAGCGGTCGTGACTGTCGAACTCACGACCTCGTGGAATAATGAGCAGAAGTGTGAAACATTTGATTTGGTAATTTGACACAAAACGATACTGAAACGTCGTGCGTGCAGCACAAAAATGTGTCAGTCAAAACTTGGTTGCTTCACACGTGACACTCAAGTCAGGGTTCGTGTTCAAACTCTGTCTGTTGTTCTGCGCATGTGCTGTGGAAACTGAATCTGCAAGCAAAATTCAGAATTGAAGCCTAAAACTGACCATTTTTTTTTTAAGAATCTTAAAGATGCGGACATTCGGGTTTGTGAACGTTTACAATAATAATAATAATAATAATAATAATAATAATAATAATAATAACGATAATAATAATAATAATAATAATAATATAATAATAATAATAATAATAATAATAATAATAATAATAATAATCGACCAGCTTTCATATTTTATTTTAAGAATTACTAAAGCAAACTTCCCCGCATTTACGGGGGTCCCGCTAGTAACTAATTAAGACAATAACAGAAATAGAATGAGAATGAGTGGCTGAAGGCAATCTATACGTCTCCAATTAGGTTCCTTTCCACTTACCGGTCTATACTAAATTGCTTACTTAGTATTCCTTTCCCAAGTAGGGTAATTGCCACATGCAGAACAAATATTAATCAATTTTTATATTATGCATGCATTTCATGATAATGAAGCGGCACAATTTGCCACCACAAAATGAGACATTATCAACTTGTATGTGTGGTTTTCGTGCACATACTTTCAAGATCAGTGAACGTAAATTTCTAGCACAATCGTATTTAAATGCTAGTCACCTGTGCACTCCAGCACGATCTAGAAAGATCATACTAACGAGAATTATCTTTAATTTGACGAAATTATACTAGCTATGATAAAATAATCTTCCTACTACAATCATTTTGTCACTTGACTGATAATTAATCCTACAACTGACAATGACCTATTAAAAATAGTCAAATCGCAATACGCCGCATCGAAAGCTTTAATTAATACTTCAGCATAAAAGAAGCCGCGAGCAGCTGAAAAAAATAAAATAAAACTGCATGTTTAGTAACTGCACATCAACATGAATAACCATACCTCAAGTACGATGTCCAAGGAAGAAACCTGCCTTAATTTCTCCCCTCCAACTGGACTTAAGGTGGTTCAGACTATAGTGCTGTCTATCATAATGTCCTCCGCTCTAATTGGAAACCTCCTAGTTATCACCGTGTTTAAGAAGAACCCGTTGACGAGAACAAACACGAACGCCTTCATCATTAACATGGCCGTGTCCGACTTATTGTATCCTCTCTTTTTGTGGCCCAAGGCAATTATCGACATTTGGCTGGAGCCCAAGCGATGGCTTGTAACAGGAGCAGTGGGTCAACTCTCTTGTAAGTCAGTAATGTTTTTTGCTGATATATCCTCCGCTGTTTCAATCCAAAGTCTGGTTATAATAGCGATAGAAAGGTTCACTGCTGTAGTGTACCCCATGAAAGCTAGACGCTTCACACCTCGCCGACGAACAAAGCTGATCCTCGTCACTTGGAGTGTAGCCATGGCTATCCATTCGCCATATTTTTTCTTCTTTAACACTTTAAGAAAATGCAATGAGGTGTATTGCGACTGGAATCCCTCGTTTGCCTTTCAGCTCGCGAAAAGAATTTACTTTTTAATGGTGGCTATCCTCTTCGGAATAGTTCCTTTGACCTTGACCACAGTTTTGTACACAGTAACCTCACTGACGCTGAGGAGAAGGACGCTCCATGGCAGCGCAGCACCGGGCAACGCAAAAACAAGACTTGCAAGACGACAAAAGCAAAACAGACACATTACAAAAATGTCAATTTTCATAGTTTTGGGATTCTTCATATGCTGGTTGCCGCTTGCTGTTGTTCTGTTATACACCATATACGGTGTCCCGTTTTCTTCGCAGGCGCTCTTGTTCCAAATGTCTCTTTACCTGGCCTATTCCAATAGTGCGATCAATCCATGGATTGTCTTCTATTTTCTTACGAACTTTAGGCAAGGCCTGAGAGATTTGTGCGGATGCTGTACGTGTTTTCCACACATTGAAAGGACGCACTGACGGGTTGACGATGTAAAAACTTGGAACGTAAAACGTAACGTAACGTAATGTAAGGTTCCCCAACAACGAAGGACGTCGAGTCATCAGAAAACATTATCAACGTGGCGTCTCCAACGAAGTGAACAGCGATCTGTCTTTACAGGTCCTTGTGTCTCTCATCGCGGCGTACAGTACTTTCTCGAATAATTATCGAGAGGAGAGATCGATAACTTCCTTTTGATTCCATTTATTTATTTTTTTTACAAAAACTGATTCGATGCTGAAAATAATGAATTCCGTTCTAATCCAAGGCAAGGTGCCAGGCAACAACAATAAATATACTCATGGATTTATTTGCAAAAATTCATCGGTTTGCCCTGAAAATCACTGTCACATAGTTCCGTGCAATGAATTATGGATTTTGCATTTGATCAATGTCTTCACGGTTTAAGGGTCTGGCATTCACGTTTCCATGGCAACAGCACTATTTTGCTACAAATAAAAATATCCATGATTCATTTCAGAGAACTTTATATGTCGACTCTGTACACAAATATTCAGGTTAAATGGCTACGAGGCACGCAAAGACGTATGGGCCTTTCATTGCACTTTTTGGGCACTGATTGGTCGAGGAAACGATAGAGTCCTGAAAGTTCTTAGGGTATAGTCCTTACGATAAGGGGTGTTCCAAGAACAATTTTCCAAGTCCGAAGGTATTGTACTTACTTGTTGCTACCCGAGTCCTCTCGACGTTTAGTACACCCGTGATGATACATGGCCCTCGTGTCGGCCAAGAGATTGGACCTAGTGAAACCAACATCGATTAAGCCTCTACAACTTCGGTTGTTTTTCCACTGTTCTTGCGTTTCCTTTTCCTCTTGCCTTTTTTGCTCAAAGCTACAAATGGTGGAACTACTGCTAAAGGAGCAGTAGACAAAGCATCAAGCGGCACGGAACGCGCTTTTGCTTTCCTTTTGTTTCGCTTCCGTTTTCTTGCCGAAGATGTATCGATTGGTGACGTCACAATGGTACGTGTGACCTCCGACGTGGAAGCGACGTCTGGTATTTTGTGTCCTTTCGTCCGTTCTTGTATCTGTCCTTGTATATGTTTTTGTGTCTGTCCTTGGGTGTTCCCTTGTTTGGTTTCATTTTTCCTCACAAACAGCGCAACGAAGAACCCATTGGTGGCGTCTTGCTCGGGCGATGCGCGTACGCACTTCACGGCTGACAGAGAGAGAAACGTCTGGTCAGCCGGAAATACGAATATGCGCACACATCACACCCTATCTACATGTATATGCTGTATGACCCCCCGGATAATGTGGACATTTACCAACCTTCTGGAAACACGGCGTCCCCCCTGTGAGGCCACGTGGGTAGCGCGTGACTAAGTTCGAACTGATCGTTATTGGCTAGGGCCTTCCTCACAACATCCTCGTTTTCCTGGAAAACCAATCGTGATAAAGGCATGACTAAAGTCCTCATTGAAGCAGCTCAGAGACGACTTACAAGGTACAAGCATAACTAATAAAAATGGTCGCAGGAATTTGTAAAATTTTCGACAATCGTGGTCTAAGCATGTTAAAAAGGTTTCACAAAAATTTTGCTTGCGACAATCGCACTGTGTAAATCGGCCATAAAGTGCAGAAGCTCGCACTGAAATGCCGGTCCCTGTACATATCTGCGCTCACGTAACACTGGATTATCAAACGAAAGTTTCATGTGGATATGCTAACGCCGAAAATAATGTTTTTGCTGACGTTTTGAGCGTTAGCCCTTCGTCAGCTTATTCCAAATTATTTTTTTCTTCATACAGACTACCGAGTAAACTAAAGTATATTGCAGCTATCATACGCCAGAGACAAAGTGCGACACACTATGACTGAGACAACAATGATGACGAACAAAGAATGATGTGAAAGATGACGAACAAAGAATGATAAGAAATACGGGCAATAAAACGACAAGGAGGGGAAGACAATCTTTATCAGTGGCATTTTTACCTGATCATTCAACTCACTGCACTGCATTTTAGAACATACCTCTTGATGAATTGAACACGTGGAATAGACAACTCTCCGGACAGCAGGGAAAGATAAAGCGTGCTGAAGAGCTGACAGCTGAAACTTGGCCAAAGAAGTGAGCCGTTTCTGAAAGACAAAAAAGAAGCAAGGAGTAAGGGGCAATTTACTATAGCTCCCTTGACCACGAGATCCTTATGTCCACTATTGAGGCATATCTTCAATCTGACATCTCAATCTTTTACGTGTATATCGTGAGATTCTTCGTAAAGTTTCGTACTAGCCGTTGTACTCCTTACTACTATTCAAGATGTTCAACCAAAGCACTACTACAGGTCAAGCGAGATGGTCAATCCATTTACTGTAGCTTTACCTCTTGTTCCTCAAGCTCCGTTTCATTGTCGACAAGAGCATCCATGCGACTGACAATACCAGAACCTGAACAAGATGGGTCGACCAAGATGGACTCCACTTTACTGTACTGAGGATCGTACGGACTCACCTAAGAACGACATTGAAATTTAACTCCATTATGTGACGTCACCACACCAAGGTTTTCCATGCTCAATGTAGTGGGGGAGGGGGGACAGGGGGTGGAAACACGGGTGCAGAGGGGAAGGGAAGCAGATGGAAAGCAAAATATCTTAGCGGCCGTAACCAGGAGTAAATGGGACGGGAACCGGGAGTAAAGGGTACGGGAAACGGGAACTTTAGACCCCTCTTAGGGGTTGCAGATTACACTTCTTGATGATCCTAGCTCTCAAATTTCGACGAAAGTTTGGTGTACAACTGGTCTGTGTCCTGGGCATTTCGTAGCACTCACATCGAGAAAGCTGCAGTTCTTTGTCGTTACACATGTCACACCAGCGGTAGTCATCATCTTCTCCAGAATTTTCAGGCGACGAGCACTGATATCAAAAGCAAATATTCTCCTGCAAAAAATCAGTCACACGACAACTGATGCCAGCCTTTGCAATAAATACCACACATTGAAACGTTTTAATGCGTCTTGCTATGATTGGTTTCCCGGCTTGTGTGCCAGTTTCGCTTGTGGCAAACTACGAAGGACTTTTCGAAGGACTGTCGAAAATGATCGTGTGATTGCTTTGGCCAATCAAAATGAACAGCAAAACCCAATTACGAGCTTCTCATGCAAGGGAAGCAAGTGGCGCTGTCGTTTCGTCGCGCCGCTGATGTGTTTTCTCCGAAAAAAAAAAAAAAAAAAAAAAAAAAAACAATCGCGACTTACTGTGGCTTGTGGTGTCTTCTTACAATTTAAGTGTTTGGCACTGTAATTTATTGCTTTTTTGGGTTTTCGTTTCGAAAGCCAGTCCACTTTATCACTTACCCTTCATTGCGCATTAAACTGGCCACGTGACTTGTCTTGTTTCCAGGAGCTGCGCACGCATCAATGACGTGTGAACCAGCAGCAGGGTTCACTACATGCGCAGGGAAACAGCTGGCCTGCAAAAACGGGTACCGTAAATACTCGAATAAGCGCCCCTCCTCTCAGGCAAAATTTGAAATAAGCGCCCCCCCCCCCCCCCCTCCTCTTCTCTCCCTCTGTTTTGCTCTGTTTTGTTGTTTTTGTAAAAATGGCAAATTAACACCATCGAAATCGAAGTAATGCTTTATGAACACGTTTGGTAAACTAACTAAACGAGCGATCTACGTTATGTTGTTTATAGGCAAATGTTGCACATTACGAAAATAAATGGCCATCTGGCTACAACCGGCTTAGCCTAAATTTGAGGATTTACGGTAAATATACTATACATCAAGCATGCTCTGTCAAGAACCAAAAGTTGAACTAGCTTTCCACATTTATACTGAAGGTTTACAAGTGCAAACCGTACCTTGTCCTGTAGGAGAATGTGGCCAGAAGTATACAGAATGTGGTCATGAAGATCAGTTGCCACTGGGAAAACTAGAACATCCTGTAGGTGGTTATCATGTCGAAATATCTTTTGCACTGGTCCAAATTGCTAAACATGAGTAAGAAAAATATATACAGTAAACTCTCTCTATCATACATACTTTACCACACTGTACTGTACACTGATTTTATAGCATTTACTGTAACTATTTCCTACTGCATGTGTGTTTAACATCAGAATTTCAAAAGGCATGCACACACAAACAAAATGAAATTACTAAAAAGAATAACAATACACATGAAGATATCAAATATGTTCAGCTATGCACATGCATTTCAAGATACAGTAGAACCCTGCTATTTCAAAGTCCCATGGGACACAAATACAGGTTTGAAATAGTGGGGTTTTGAAATAACTAAGCTGGTCCACCTAGTCAACCTAATTCAAGGCGGTTTCGGCTTCAGACTTTGAAATAACAGGGACTTTGAATTAACGGAGTTTGAAATAGCTGTGTTCGACTGTATTATAACCTTTAAACTGGTGGGTAATAAATTTATAAAATGTTACAGGTCACTCACTCTACTGTATTGCACTTTATTATATCGACACAAGTGTTTTACTGGAAAATATACCGTGCGTAAAATCCATACAAAACTACATCCGGGACCTGAGTGGCGTATTTTCCATATCCTCACTAGTGAGGATATCGTTGGCATCGTTTCCCGCTTTTGCACCATTGTTTGTGCAATTTCTCATAAAACACTCGTGTCTAATATAATAAAAAGAAAATTACACAGCGGGTTGAAGATATGGATTTTATTTTCTCGTGGTAAAAACAATATTTTACTCACTTGCGAAGCGCTTGTTCGTAAAATATTGTTTTTACCACTCAAAAATAAAATTCATATCTTCGTGCCGCCGTGTAATATCCTCTATGTATACAGTACCTTGGCCCAGTTTGGGTCATCTGATTGAACAACACTGAAGCCATCTTGCACAAAGTGCTGCACTACTTCCTCCACTGTTGTCCTGATGGTGTTTACTCTCACATATCGTGGCAGGCTAGCTTCAAAAGTAAAATAACAGCAAGAGCAATAACCTCTGTATTGTTTATGAAAAAGAAATACCACTACAATGTCTGGTGTGGACATTAAACAAAAGAGTTGTCAGATATCCGTACAGAACATGCAAACACCACTGTCTTGAAAGCAAAACATTATGTAATTCTTGAATCATTTCTTATCTAAACTTCAGTTCATCTTGAAAATTTCTAAAATTGCATCACCCTTAAACCAAGAAAACATGCGTAGATGCACATTCAAGTAAAGATACAGTAGCATTGTGGTATTCAAGATAGTTAAACTAATACTCAAAGCCAACTTTTGCCAAAAATGTGAGTCGAAACATGACAACATACTGTGTTTACTATTTGCTATTATCTAAGTTCACAAACTCTTAGAGTAGCATGGTGAATGTGAGTAATTGGAGGAGACAATGCATGATGGTAGGATATTGAAGTTTGGGGAAGAGCATGAGGTAAGGTACACTACAGTATAATGGAGAAGGGTTAAGTGAAAGTTCCACCCCTACTGCACACATGGTATGTGATCGTCTATTTGTAAGTTCCCCTCCCTTCCCTTCTCCTCTCTATTCTGTACATTTACCTGAGTCTCTCACTTTGTCAGGCAACAGATCCTTGTTTGTGGACACTCCAGCTTTGATCTTTAACCTGGCCAGAGCTGACTGAAGGGATGATTTGTTTCGTATCACAGATTCCTTGAGAGCTCCACCACACTGCAATCCAGCACCAAACAGGAAGTCATACACCAGTACAAGAGCATAGGCATGTTTAACCTGAATGTGAAAAACAAGCCACATCACAGCATCGTAAGCAATTTGTTGGGCAGGTTGCTGAAAAGGAAAAGAATTAATATGCTCACCTTCCTCTCATGCTTTTCAAACTGTGTTTGCTCCAAAATATCTTCAATAACTGTCCTGTCTAAGGAACAGGTGACCCATAAGTAGACAGATTAATGACCAACTTAACCATTTACTGCAGACTTCCAAGGCCTTCATGAAGAGTAAATATTAGGGATGTGCATTGTAGGGTGAATTGATAATGAAAGTTCAACATTCATCTCTCAGGAACTGATATCCTTGCACCAAGAATGTACTCTTATAATTATTCTATATCACAAACAGTAGTTAAAGAAGTCTGACAAATGATTCGCAAATTCTAGTCATAATTTTCAGCAAGAGAACAGAGCAGAGATTCTTGATTACAATTAACAATTTACGTTGTTTAGGTTATTTGGGAGATCGAAAATCTCAGCACAAAGATATTAGTCAAAAAATACTTAAAGTCGCAAGCAAATATCTAAACTGGGATGTCATTGTCCAATAAATCGACATTATCTTCTAAAGAGTGGCTCGTTGATGGTCCATATATTATACTCACATTTCAAAGTTTCACACACTAAAGCATAAAGCTTCCTCTTGTTTGGGAAGTGACTCGTAATGACCAGAGACTTAACGGACCCCTTTTTGCCGAGAACTTTCTCCAGAACTTGCGCTGCGCTCTTGTAGGTCGCCATCTTGGATTGGGATCACGAGTGGGGGTCTGGGAGCTAACGTGTAGTTCCCAAGCTCTTGACATTTTATCGGGACGCCCTCTTGGACACTTCATGTAAGACTTGCTATAGAGGCACTCAGTTGGATTTATTGGCTCGAGTGGCTTTATTAGACGATTTATTAGCTTTGTTTATACATGCACTCCTTTCTGTGTTATAATACTCCCTCATATTTACACTCGTTTGATCGACCTTTATTTTCACTCGACTATGTACTGTAGTTGTACCATGATTTCTCTTTTTACGTTTGTAATTTTTTACGTTCTTTTTGCACACATTTTTAAACTCAACTCCAGCATTCAGGTTTTGATCATCAGCTTAATTTTCTGTATAAACCCCGGTGTCGTGGAATATTTGTCAGATCTGTATTGGCCACTTCTATTCTCGTGCCCAATGTGACGGGCTCTATTAGTCTTGCAATACAAACTATACCTATAATCTATCAAACAGTGCACGATATAAAGTATATTTAAGATACTTGGTGGTTGAACAGTTTTTATTATATAGACACGAGTGTTTTACTGGAAAATATACCGTGCGTAAAATCCATACGAAACTACATCCGGGACCCGAGTGGCGTATTTTCCATATCCTCACTAGTGAGGATATCGTTGGCATCATTTCCCGCTTTTGCACGGTTGTTTGTGCAATTTCTCGTAAAACACTGGTGTCTAATATAATAAAAAGAAAATTGCACGGCGGCTTGAAGATATGGATTTTATTTTCTCGCGAAGCGCTCGTAAAATATTGTTTTTACCAGCACTCGAAAATAAAATTCATATCTTCGCGCCGCCGTGTAATATCCTCTATATTTGTAATGACCATGCACCGCTTACTGGAAATGGTGAAACTAATTTTGGTCCGGACTTTATGCTTGCTTGCTATAAGGTGAAGAACATTAATCCTTTGTTTTTATGAATCGTTCTTCGGATGGGTTCAGACGTTTTTTGTACTTCTGAGGTGTCTTATATTATACCATCGTGTACTTCTCGTACTCAGTGATGATTCCTGCACTCTTTCCGTCAGAAGGCGGGCACATCTACAGGAAAGCAAAACCTGACTTTAAGTTTACATGTTGTACTGATATCGGCAAAATAAGTTGCTTACTAAATTTTGAACTGCCCTATCACTTTCGAATTGCAACATCACAGCCATCGGATATAATAAAATAATAACGTGAGACTAGCTAGGATTGCTCGTAAGGCCTCATATAAGCACAAGGGTAAGCCCACAATGAACAATCTTTCGAACAATAGTCCACAACGGCCAAAAACTTGATCAGATACGATTTTCTCGCCCATCCGCCCCCACCCGCACATTTTGCGCCTTGGGTGCGCGAGACTGGAGAAGCAACAATCATATCTGATTGATATGTTTGACCGTTTCTGACAATTGGGATATTCCCAGTGTGAGCTCCCTGTATAAGCAGACGAAAAGGCGTGTTATTTGTTTCATTTACCTTCGCCAACACTTGAATCCCCTCACAGCCCATAGAGATGAATGGGAACACATCTTCCTGTTTGTTCGCTCTTATTCGTGTGGGAATGTTTCTTCGAGCCACTTCGTGGCCATTGAGTGAGAACAGAACTGTGGCCGAAATTGATTTTTCGAATTTAACCTCGCAGCCAATCAAATCACCGCGATCTACTACAGCATCTATAATTAAAGCAAAAGAAAAATTCAGTCACTTGTTGTACATAATTTTGAAACAGGGAATGCAGTACAAATAACCTTTATGGGAAACAAACACATACAAAGTATCAAAAATGTGCTCGTACAGCTTTTTTTCTACAAGCAAGTTCTTGGTTGGCATTGATATAATTCAGATATTGTTTTTTTTTTCACAAAGGACCAATGCCAGCCCTAGGTCTCTCGCTCTTGGCAGCTCTGGCTACCAGTGGTGACTCACAAAAACAAACAAACAAACAAACAAAACAAAAAACAAAACAAAACAAAACAAAACAAAACAAAACAAAACAAAACAAAACAAAGACAAAAACAAAAACAAAAACAAAAACAAAAACAAAAACAAAAAAACGGTGAAATAGTAGTAAGTTTATTTATTCAATATTAAAACTTGTACCTTTTTTCTCTTCATCACATTTAGTTTGCTCTGGGAATATTTTCCCTGTGTCCACGTGGTAGCCAAGGGTTTCGTCCTCGTGGCCTGGCAAATTATGTAAGTCGTAGTCGTGCCAAACTACACCAACGACAAGGCATAACGCTTGTCCAGTTTCTTGAATAAGTACCTATAATAATAGAAGAAACTAAACTTAAAACAAACAAACAAACACACTAACATAACTTTACTTTTGCGCTTGCCCCAGAAAATTGATTCTGGCGTAATCATTTAAGACAATTGCCTCTGGGCCTACACAGAGAATGGACTCTCTGTTTGGAATTTGTCAGTTTTCATGAAGACAAAGAAACAAAGCTCATCTCACAGCATATGTGCTTTTAATATGCGGTATAACCAGGCTTCGTTTAAGATATATAATATCTCATGCACGAAAACAACAGTTTCTTTAGTTAATGACTAAAATTACCTCAAACTTTGGAAATGTTTGGGTGAAAGGAAAGCGATGTCGAGCTCCGTGGTAAGATCTATCGCGTCCATCGTATGTTAGCTGACACTCATTGATCTTAATGAAATCGCTCTGCCATGCCTGAAAATGCGGCAAAAAAAAAAAAAAAAAAAAAAAATTAAATTCAACTAAAATCCCCATTGGTCAAACAAGGCAATTCCTGGGTTGGATCACAACACCCAAAGGCTCTTAATAAGGAGAAACTTTTTGTTTTTGAGTTGGCCCTTTGCCCTTGAACTCATTATAACAATTTTCTAACTATTTTCCAACTATACAATGAAGTAATATCTTTTAAGGACCACATCCAGTAAGGATATATTCATTTGAACACTATGCACTTTAAAGATTGAGTTATTGGTACAGGCCTGGCAAAACGAGGACACATGTGGCGGCAACATTGCTAGCGCGCGCATGTTTCCCAAATGTTGCCCCGTTTTGCCACGCGCGAAACATTTGTTGCGGACACAAATTTGTATCCTGGACGCAAAAAATGTTTCTGAAAAACTTCAGAAACCTTTGTTGTGTCCACGCGGAACGCAACAATGTTGCCACACGTTTTGCCACCCTGGAAACATCGAAGGACACAATGTTGCCGCCACAATGTGTCCTCGTTTTGCCAGGCCATAAATCACCCAACATATTAACCGAAATGAAATTACGCAAATTGTTTGTTATTTGAGTCATCCTAGTTATTTCCCACCTGCGGACCAACAGGAAGGTTGCACTGGTTCATCCCGCCTTGCTGTAACACTTTAAATGCAAACTGATGGGCCATGCGTCGATTCTCTACCAATTCGTTTATCATGTTTTTATACCTTGTCTCCTCTGTTCGTCGAATTTCTTGTAATTCGCTTATTACGCTGTCGTACTTATCTTCTTCTGTGGGTCAAACGTAAGATAGTCCAGTGTCAACCTCTTTGTTTAGGTAAATAGTATTCCCACTAATTAATGTATTGATGAAAGTAAAATGAAAATTTGAGAAAATGAATTAAAATTCACATTAAACACTGCATATAACAAAATCTCGAAAGCTATAATGTGAGATGATAATATCAATGCGTTTCCATTTATTTTTCCGAAACATTTATTAGCTGAGCACTGAAAAAAAATAACTCTGTATTTACCTGTTGGTGGCAACATATTACCATTTGTATCAAGATATATCCTGTTCAGTTTTTCAACCACTTCATCAAGTAGGTCGCTCTGCCGAAGAACCAATATTCAGCATCTGCTGCTGCCGGTCATCGTATAATTATAGTGTATAGTGTATATACTATATTATACCATTAAAGAAATACCTCAAAGTAAAATCACCTTTAGTGCTTGTTTATCGCCTTTGTTCTTCTTGCAAGAATGGTTCTTTAAAAAGGCCAACAAGATACATATGAGATTCAAAGGAACTGGCACAGGATGATAACGTTCGTAAGTCTGGATTGTGATAGCCATCTTGTACGTCCATTCCACGTTTGAATTGTCCTGCAACAAACAGACCCAGTGATGAACAGCATCAACATCTATACGATGAAGATAAAGACGTAAACCGGCGACTACAGAATACGAGCATGAAAACGAAGACTAGTAAGAAGACAAATAGAAACTCAACAACACAGAAAGACGAAAACGAAGGTGATGAAGATGAATATGAAGAGAAAAAGCGAAGACAAATATTAATACAAATACGAGCATGAATACGACTGGGCAAACGACTGAGTAAGAATTAGCAAGAAAGGAGACAAAACCGAAAGACGAAAACGAAGATGAATATGAATACAAAGACGAATAAGAAGATGAAGACGAAAATAAAGACAAAGACGAAGGGTGATGAAGATGTCTTATGAAGACAATAATGAAGACAATCTTAGATGAAGCCGAAAATGAATACGAACTATGATGAAAACGACAATGAAGACGAAGACAAAAACAAAGACGAAAATCAAGATAGGGCAAAGGTAAATATAACTGTTGGGAGGAAGTCAGCAATTCTTTTAATTTATGCTTAAAAGGTTTTTAAAAATACCTCAACTCGTTGATAGGTGTTTGACAACAGAGCGATCATCATGTTTACAAGAAGCATTCCTCCAAGTACCAAGTAAATTCCGTAAAATATATGGGCCAAATTTTTCGACACTGAGTCAGAGTGTTGAAACGTATCCTTATTTTCCATACCAACCAGAGACCAGGTCAACCACTCGGAAATATTAAACCAACTACGAACGGAAAGCAATGTTAAGGGCTGTTGTACACCATAAAATGAACAAAAATATAGGAAAAATCCGAAATAAAAAAACTTTCGCAGGTCGAAAAGCCTACTCAATCTGCAGTTTTAGGTGTGTACGGTGTGTATGAATATAGCGATGATCACGCTGACGTCACCTATTATTAATGTACCAACCAGATATCTATTGGCTGTTAAAACAAAAATTCTTTTGTTTCACGGTTGACAAAATTACATTACCGAAAGAAATTTTGGTAAACAATGATTATCGCTATTGTTTGAATGAGTAACTACTTAATTATAATTATTTATTCAAGGAAAAAAAGAATAACAAAAATCTTAATGGCTGGAGCGTAACTATTCTAACACAAAATAACATAATCATTTTAGACTATACATACAATGTCCTTCAAATTAATGCAAATTTAAAAGTTCTCTAAAAAAAAAAATAATAATTACCAATTTAAAGCCGATTCGCTGTTCTCACTCATATATGATCTCTCTGCAATATTTATCTTAGTTATCACCAAGGAAAACGCCAGGATCACAGCAAGGAACTGCACCAGGATAGATGCCAGAAATCGAATGACACGAAACAAAGCGATTTGTATAACTCCCATGCTTCTTGTGGTTTCCATCCAGTGGCCAAAAAGTCGCAGCGTCAAAAACATGGAATTCAGACCGTACAGGTAACCAGCTACCGCGAGAAGTCGGTCTCCAGGAACAATAGACGATTTACTCCACGTGATCATTCGTAGAACGAACAATGCGGTGTATACGAAAACGGTGATGCAATCAATAAAGTTCCAGCGATCGCTAAAAAATAGGAATAACATTTAAAGTTTGAACAGCATTAAAAGCCTACGGTAAATAATGCGGAGCACAGTCTGCTTAAAACTTTTTTAGGATTCCCACATAAATTATCATGCGTTTTCTATTCACGCCGACGCAATGTAAAACAAAGTTTTCACAAGTACTATAAGTATGATACTTCGCGCGTCCTGATTGGCTAAATAACCGTGTAAGATGAGAGTATATTACACGCTGACGTGATACGTGATGTATTTTATGACTAACTATTTTATAAAAGAAATATATAACGCGTTCCCGTGTAATATAGCCTCATCTAAACACTTGGGAAGTTGAGAGAACACTTGAGTAGCTAGGGAAACTACTCGGCCATATATTTCTTAAACGTTCGAAAATCCTTCAGAATATGAAGCACGCTAACTATACAGTAAAAAAACAAAAACAAAAAACAAAAAAAACAAAAAAACAACAACAACAACAAAAACTATACAGTAAGTCCACGCCCATATAATAAATTGGTGTTGATAACTGCAGAAGAGGTCAAAATTCTACCTGAAGTATCGTTGGAACTGCATGTATGTGTCTCTGTCCTTCTTGGTGACTTGGGCTTCGACAGATGTGTCTGAATCAAACCACTGCTCGACCTCCGTTGCTATTTGTCCAAGAAAGAACACAAAGATCGCCCCCTCGTAGAAACTGAAGGAGATATGTGACGGAGTGAGGCACATGTAGAAATGAAGAGCTAGGAGCGTCATTTGACTGTTGACGTCACGTGTAAAGATGACGTAAGGCGTTGTGCAGTACTCGAGGTAGCGGTCTGTGATGAAGATATAATCATGGAATGTACCAATGATTAAATGTTGATCAGCTAGACTCATGGCAAAAAACTGAGAAGTAAACTTAATGGACTAGGTCGGAAAAATGGCATAATTTTAAACAAGAGCAAACTACTTACCATACATATCATCACCCTCAATGTCTGTTAAAATATGAACAAAGTAATTGAATAAAAATGCACATGTCATTATTATTATTATTATTATTATTATTATTATTATTATTATTATTATTATTATTATTATTATTATTATTATTATTATTATTATTATTATTATTATTATTATTATTATTATTATTATTATTATTATTATTATCATTATTATTGTTGTTGTTATTTATTGATTGATTGATTTTTTGTTATTACCATACTCTGCCTGGAATAAAGACCAGTTTGGATAGATTACTATGTTTTTAATGAAGTTGTAACTATACGAGTTCTGAGTCACTTGCTCCTAGTGGCCAATGGCTTTTGGTATTATGTTACAAAAACATGCAGTTGTTATACGTATCACGAATATGCTGTAGTTGTATCCCTCATGGTACAGTTGTTTGACTCAAGTGGTTGACTTTGGACGCGAAATTAAAAAGATTTTTCAGAGGAACTCAGCAGAGTAATTTGTGACTTCAGCTTCTTTTAGAGCTTATACAAGAACTGGGCAGCAGTATAACAATATTGACTCACTTCGAGTGATTTCTTTACCCAGTTGGTCCGAGGCTTCTTTTGAGTCTGACTTTTCACACCAGTGAATAACGCGCTTGTTGTAGGCAACTTTCTTTAACTTCTTCAAACTTGTGTTCAGTCCCAAAGCCACAGGAATGACATGACAGTGTGATCCCTGAAATGCGTCTTTCTCGCTTGCAATAATGTTCACAACTGAGTCGGCCTCCTTTAGATCGCTGGTGAAAGGCACAAGAGCCTGAAACTGTAATGTAATGGTTTGAAAGCAGTTTGCTCCTCTGTTTTTACGTTTGGAAAATAAACACCTTGGTCCAGTTGTTCAAAGCCCGATTAAGCTAATCCAGGATTAGCCAATTTTTTCCTAAACAGCAAGATTTTGTTCAAAGATGAACTAAAAGGCTTTGTTTAGCTCAAACCCTGTCAAGCACGCTAAATTCTGAGCGAAACCTTCCCGTTTTTCAGGCTTAAATATGACAAAACGTTTGCTACTAATCCAGAATTAGCCTAATTGCCCTTTGAACAGCCGAGCCCAGATAGAACTGAATATAGGGAACACAATGGAAAGAGTTGACGTTCAGTATTATCAAAATGTAAGCTATAACCTAATTACTAGATAAAGGGATCAAAAAGCCAAGTTAGCCATACTGTATCATATATCTCTAGTGAGTATTCAAAAAGGAAATGAATAAACATTGGAATTGAAGTTGATCACTCTTGCGATTGAAAGGACCAAAAGCTACTCACGTCATTTGAAAAATCCTCTTCAAGGGCTGCCTTTGCAGACTGAAGAGCTTTGTCAAAACTTGAGCCTGAAATATTTATACCCTCTGGAGAAAACCCAAAGAGAAGCGGCTTAGAGCCCAGTCTTTTCTCCACGAACTTTACAGCACTGCATATCACTTTTCTTGGCCAATTTGCTCTCGGACTTCCCACGAACACCAGTGTAAACCCTAAAACGAATAAAAAAGCAGGGGCCGGATTCACAAAACTTGCGTACGAACGAAAATGCTCGTAAGTATGACTTACGCATATTATCTCGCGCAAGATAGTATGCGTAAGTCATTGTTCCGATGCGTAAATTATACTTACGAACACTTTCATTCGTAGGCATGTTTTGTGAATCCGGCCCCAGGACATAAGAGATTGTGGGAATCTGTTTGGTTTGTTATGGACGGTAAATAGATTACCTCAGACTGTAACCTTTTTTCTTTAAACCAGAGATCCCATTTCGAAAAACTATAGTATAATTGCAAAAACTTTTTGTTGAGTAGTCACAGCCAAATTATGAACAATGGAAGCGTTTATATCTTATTAGATACTTAAAGGGGTAGTGTCATGAGGTGCGCATGCGCACGCGTTTGGTCGAATCTTAAAAACATTCGCCCATTTTTCGCCCAGCTTTCAAGTTTGAAATCCAAGATGGCGTCCACAACGGCGACAAACGATCGAGCGGCAGATCTACCGCCGTTGTGGATGCCATCTTGTATAATAACAACAACAAAAAAAAATATTACTATACAGCCTGTACTACTACTCTTATTGATCAAATTAGGGTCGACAGCCAAGACTCATTGGAAGATCATAATATTTGTGATTATAGTAACTTTACCTTTCTTCTTTCTCTTGTTTCTGTTGACCATATGAAGGATGAACAAAACAGTGAATATTACTGGAAAAAACAAAATGTCAAAAAAGGTCCAAAATGTCCAGAAAAACCATTCCCAGTAATTCGAGTGGGCGTCCCTGTAGGTGATAAATCTGCCATACCACTTTAACTTCAGCAAGTTAAAGATAACTGGGTGAGATAGCACCTGAAAGGTAAAAATTGGAGGCAACATTACGAAAAATAGAGAATTGAAAAAGAAGAAGAAACAAAATGCAGAAGAGAAGTAGTAGTAGTATACTAGTAGTAGTTTAGTAATAGTCAGTCTGTTAAGCGGTCACCCTCAAATCGCCAACTGACCGCTTAATAGAGATATTCTAAAATTTAGCGGAAAAGTCAGTAGTATAGTAGTAATAATAGTATAATAATAGTGAAGTGGTAGTATAGTAAAAGAAGAAGAAAAAATGTAGATATTGATAGGTAGATAAAAAATATTTAGATAAATTCACAGACAGACTACGTAAAAGAGAGTGCAAGTGTCAAAGAAGTGAGAGACAGAGAAATTGAATGAATGGAGTTTAGCAATGACAAGACAGCGGAAATGTAACATGGAGCGGACTAAGTTAAAAATAAGCATCATCTCAAACTCCTACCTTCTTCAGTTTACAATCAATTGCTTTCTCAATAACCAAATCCGATGAAGGTTTGAAAGCACTTAGTAGTTCCTTATCAAACATCAGCGGATCCAGCAAAGTCACGGCAAAACTTTCTACTTTGCCAATTAATTTGGTGATCTCGGCTTCGTCGGGACCGTTCCGACGGGCAAGTTTGTGGAGCTCACTATTTACCTGTTGGGTAAAGTAAACACGGGTCGACGTCATCTATTGAAGGCTGCTATTGTGTCCTTAATCATCTCGAAAATGCATGTGAAATATACATGTATGGGGATGGCTATTAGCCTCGAGTTCGACGAACGATGTAAGTTGCTTGACGCTTTCAAGGTTGGAAATACAACTGCATAGGTCTCAGTTAAATGATATTGAAACGGTGTTTCGGTATGCTCCAATCAATGTCTTCTAAATTTGCCTTGCTCCTCTCCGTGGCAGAGAAATTTTCTCATATACCCTAATTAGTGTAAAAACACAACACCCGGGTAGATTTAATGGATATTAATCTACTTGTAATATTGCAAATATTTTGTCTAATTTTAATTTCAGATCTTGATGTCATTCACTTTTTACTGTAATTTTAGTAAAATTCAACTCGCAAAACAATTTCCTGAACACGAATCCCAAACTTACCTGGAGTACTTTGATCAGAGTATTGGTTTCACATTTGGCAAATGTTTCTGGCGTGAGAACCCTTTTTATTTTTTCAATGTGTCCATTTTTCATCTTTTCGTCCAAATCTGTTGAGAAAATTACGATAAAAGAATTCAAACAAAATGAAAATTATTAAATTTCTTCAGCTGCTGTTTTACCTTACGTCAGGCGTTCATAACATATGCGTGGTGACACTAAAACTAAGGCCCTGTTACACCGTGCAGTGTTCTCAGCAATTTGACGAATTGTACAGTGTAACATGGCTTGTGTCGCAATGCGTGTGAGGTAATCTAAAATGTTGCTTAACTAACTTAAAATTAAAATAAATTTATATCTAGTTAATGTGAATGGGTTATATATTCATTGCAACACCTTTTTCGATTGTCTTTTCTTCATTCAAGACTTCATGTGTCACATCCATAACTTGAAAAAAGGGCATGGCGCGCTTCATCGTCAAGTGTTCAGTTGAACGTGAGACAGTCCTACAAAGGTAAAACAAGACAAAGTAAAGTTACTGTGACTCAGCGCGCAAAGCATCACGGGAAACTCCGTATGACTGGGCCAATCAAATTAGTGCTTTCATGTTATTTTCAAAGCCGACAAATTTTACTTTCCAGCGCAAGTTTGATGAATACGTTTCTCGGCTGATTATATTTTAGTTTTATTTTGTTCCTTTTCGTGTGATGTCGTCTCCCAAACTGGTGTTGTATCTCGTGGCATTTAACTTAAATGATACAAAATCATGAGTTCCAATTCAAATTGGAATGGACACAGTACAGTGTCGCAATAAATTGTTTGCCATGAAATCGCAGAAGTTTCCAAAAGATTGAAGTTTCTTACGTTTAGTTCATACTACCAAAACGCAATGCTCGAAGCTGAAACAATATATTTTAAGCTGAAGCGTCTATGATTTTTTGAAAAGGATCGAGTAAATATTTATGGATGTGCATGCTATTTCTGAATATTTTTGTTTTCTTGTTGCATGATATAAACACATTTGAAAGCCCTGAGCAACTCATCATCTCAAGTTAACATCGATCTGTCCATGTTTTCACCTCTTCGCGTGTGATCAGCACGACGCTGTTATAGTAATGTGTGCATGTAAATTTACAAGCATAAAATACTTTGCACTCACTTTTGATCCCTCTCCTGCCGTTTTACCTGCAGATCCTTGGATGTTTCACTTTTCCACCTTGTTTTTGCCTTGTTTGAACGACTGGAGGTCTGAGAAGAATATAATTGCTGTATGACGCGCACACCGAGCAAATTCTAGCCTTGGCGGGTCGACAAGCACCTTTTGGGAAGACGATGGTTGATATCAAGACGATATTCACACAGTGCTTACTAAAACAAATCTTGAGACAAGGAATAAACCACAGTCTGCAGACCAGGAGGTGGGTTGATATGGTACAGCACTTCAAAACAGGTATAAAGGTTGCTGGCTTCTTCCGCCACAGCTGCCCAGATATGTATAACGCATTTTACACGAATGTCATGACTTATTTAAAGAGACCTGCTCATAAAAAATTGCTTTGGTTCGTAGCCAAAACAGCAACGAGTCATTAACGAGCGTAATCGTAGGTCGACCCCACAAGGCTGTTGGCCATTTGAAGAGCCGTTTTGGCAAATCCCTGTGTTTGTGTTCTATAAGAGAATAATGTATAGTATAACATCTTAAAAAAAGAAAACATTTTACTGGGACAAATGCAAATCTTGTTTTTCTTTTCGCGAGGTTTTCTATAATTTTCAATTAAGAGAAATTTAAATACTTCTAATCAAGGAAATTCCACCTGTAAAATACAATGTTCACTGCAGGTGACTGTTAGCGAATCATATTGCGTACTATTTCCACCAAAAAATACTCTGTTCCACTAAAAATGCAAAATATAGTGGTAATTCTTGTTTTTGCTGACAGCGAAAACCAAAATATTTAAAGTAATTGTGGTGCTAATCACAAAGAAAACACTGTCTTTCAACTTTAGTTTCTTCAACTTAATACAAACATGCAGTAAACTTTGATGAAGTGGAGATTAGCAAACAACGAAAATGAGTTCCACTGTGAAATTCCAACTGTTAGCGTTCAGCGCCATTCAATTTGACAAATTTACCACAGACAAAGCTCAAAAGCAGTATCCTTTATTTACCAGATAATTGGATAAAGATAATGGACAAGAATTACACTTAGAACGCGGACAAGTTATAGTTCGTACTCGCTCAGCTTATATGCACACGAAATGTCTGAAGGTCCCTATCTACAGTTCAGGGTTTCTATATAGTTGTTCAAAGCACACTGTTAGGCTAATCCTGGATTAGATCCAAATGTTTTTTAAATCCTTAGTGCTGAAAGTAGAAAGGTTCTCTCAAAATCTACACAATTTGTACTTGGGTTACGAAAAATTTTTTAGTCTGCAGAACCCTGAGTTTGTTGGCCAAGACAACGAGGTAAATAATTTGAATGAGTAATACTGGGTTATTTTGAACAACTCTGCAGTAGCCGTTTTATTACTTATGTTTTGCGTCACTTTGCTACGCTTTAAGGTTGGTGCAAACAGATTTAGGAGCATTCTTGGCCAGTGAGGAACAAAGGCAAAACACATGCAATATTGCGAACTTCAGCAAGTGGCGATAGTGTGTGTTCTCACACTTCTAATTGGTTTCTTCTTGAAAAGAACACCAAATGCACATTACTTTGAGCAATTAACTAATTGGTTCAAATTGTTTCTTGCAGCCTCTGGGCCTGTTATTGGCAGTGTGATTAATTTTTTATAGTCATCTAAAAACTGCTCTAGTCTTATACATAGAGGATATTACACGGCGGCGCGAAGATATGAATTTTATTTTCGAGTGGTAAAAACAATATTTTACAAACGAGCGCTTCGCGAGTGAGTAAAATATTGTTTTTACCACGAGAAAATAAAATCCATATCTTCAAGCCGCCGTGTAATTTTTTTTCATTATATTAGACACGAGTGTTTTGCAAGAAATTGCACAAACAACCGTGCAAAAGCGGGAAATGATGCTAACGATATCCTCACTAGTGAAGATATGGAAAATACACCACTCGGGTCCCGGATGTAGTTTCGTATGGATTTTACGCACGGTATATTTTCCAATAAAACACTCGTGTCTATATAATAAAGCGTTATAACAATCGGCACTTCAGATGTTTATACAGCTGACTGATATAGTTCAATTTTCCTGACACTCTTCCCTTTCGAAGGAAGTGGGCACATCTGTAGGTATAAATGAAAAACACGAGTTAGCTTACGTGTACTGAAACTAGGCAATTTAATTGGTCAAGGAGACCTCGCAGCACAATCCTTTGTGCGCCTGTGCCACGTGATACCGCGCGTCAAAATGGTGGGAAAAGTGTGATTGAGATACAGAATCAATGATACATGTTAAGATATTCGTCGTCTGACTCACTTTTGCAAATACTTGAATCCCTGCATGACCCATGGAAATATAAGGGAACATGTCTTTGTTTTCAATTCTTTGCATCTTTCTTCGAGCTATTTTGTGGCCATTGAGCGTAAACAAAACTGGGACACAGGATGGAGTTGATTCGTCAAATCTGATCTCGCAGCAAATCAAGTCACCGCCATAGGCTCTTGTGCCTGAAAACAATAAAACCAAATCATAATCACAATAAAAATGTGCCATGGGAAGTTTGCTTATCATTCTCCAATAAGTTTGGCTCTTGATATAATATGTCAAGCCTAATTATTATTATATAAACTTTAAGTACCTTCATCGTCTGAGTGTTGGTCTGGAAGCATTTCTCCACTGTCAATGTCAAACAACAGGGTTTCATCGTCAGGGCTTAGCAAGTTATGCAAGTCGCGACTGTGCCACACTATGCCAACCTGAAGATATCTCTTCTTTCCAGTCTCAGCTTGAATGAGTACCTTTATTAATGTTACAGACACAAGAGAATAATAGGCGTTTAACAAAGAATTCAGGCTCCCTATCAATCAACAGTGACAGATAATACCACGTAACTATTGAAAATTTCATATTAAATTTAAATTTAACATTCTTGCGTGCGTACCAAACTTGCGTACGAACAAAAATGTTCGTAAGTAATGGCTTATGCATTGGAACAATGACTTACGCATACTATCTTGAGCGAGATAGTATGCGTAAGTCGAACGTACGATGCATGTCATACTTACGAACATGTTTGTTCGTACACAAGTTTGGTGAATACGGTCCCAGGGTACTAAATCCTTAGCGCGCTGCACACTTTTTAGCATCGAGTTAGCAGCTGCCTGCTTAAATCTGTTTAAACTGTGTATGGTATTGGCACAACGATCGCGAAGAACCCAACTCTTTCTTTTTTGCACAGAACTACGTTACTTACTTCAAACTTTGGGAAACTTTGGGTAAAAGGAAACAAGTGTCTAGCTCCGTGATAGCGCCCATCATCGCAGTCATATGTTAGCTGAGAATCGTTGATCGTGAGATAATCGCTTTGCCATGCCTGGAAATGTGACATACCTCTTAATTTAAAGTTTGATTTGACCAAAAACGGAGTACACTACATTTTGCAATAAAATGCAGTGTTTCTGTTTTAATCCAAGCAGAGGCCAAATTATGAAAGCTGACTACAAAACAGATGATAACGTTCTTAATAACATGCATACAATAATTTCTGCATTCTGATTGGCTGAGCGCGCGTCAATTTATCCCAAACAGTGCAAAAATGTGTAATTAACAGTGCAGAAATGTGAAATTAACAGTGCAGAAATTTGAAATTGAAGATTGCCGATAGCTGGCGCGCGTATTTGCGGCAAAGCCAAACAAAACAGAAAGCGTTTTCATTGGCTCAGGACGATTCCGATTCTGTTTCGGGAAAACACAGTTCTTGAGACAATTGTGAATTTTAACGACATTGAAAAAAAATTGCACGCCGTAAATTATTGTATGCATGTTATTAACAAGTAATCACATGATTTCTCGTGCAATTTTGGAATAAATAAGCACTCGTAAATTTATTCCAAATTGCACTCAAAATCATGCGATTACCTATACAAACAATGCAGTAATAGTAGAGCAAAGTTTTAGTGAATAATAATAATAATAATAATAATAATAATAATAATAATAATAATAATAATAGTGATATTAATAATAACAATAATAATAGCAATAATAAAAAAACTGAATTTCATCTAATAAATTATATGATGTTTGTATGACTACTGGATATGACTGTCTTATAACTTGTTTCAAGAATTTGCAGCTTTTGATACACATTATCTATTTCGAAAATATAAAAGGTTGTAGCTATATTGCTAATTATTCTCGTTTCATTCTTTTGCTACATACCTGACGGAAAACAGGCAGATTTTGCTGGTTTACCACACTTTGATGGAACACTTTGGATGCAATCTGATTTGTCATCCGTCGGATTTCTTTCAATTCAACTTTCACGCGAGACTTATTTAAATCTGCACACCAAATGGTATTACAATTCATTGTCAGCATTCATGTATATAGCAATAAATATACCAATAAATAGCATATAAGCCCCGTCGACATTTGTATGTTTTGTGAATCACTGAATCTCTAAATCTCTGAATCTTTGGTACGGTACGCCATCTGCGTCAAATACCGTAAATCTTTTGTAATTTTCGAGGGGCGCCCTGTTCCCAGCCATTGGGTATTTTCCTTATGTCCGCATTACCTTCTTACTAGTGTACAAATTTGACTGCATGCTAAAATAGTGTGGCTTTTTATAAAGTTGCTTTTTATAAATCTGCATGTCAATTAGACTGGCACGTATGTAATTATCTTTCGCACTCAAAAACATTCATTTTAATTTGCGTTTTCATTTATTTTCCAAGCAAGTCCCTTTACATGTACTTATCGTGGGAATGTTGTCACAGCAACAAAATAGTTACCTGCTGATGGCAGCCTGTTACCATGTGTCTCAATGTATTCTTTAATCAGTTTCCCCACAACTTCATCCAGTTTGTATTTCTACAGTAAACAGATCAAATGAACTTTGCAACAAAGTCAGATAATTCAACTATAATATTACTTTTCATCAATACATACATACCACTAACTACAAGAACTAATAATCCCTACTACTATTACTACCACTACTCTCACCACTACTACTACTACTACTACTACTACTACTACTACTACTACTTCCAATCTAACTACTACTAATAATATATTTGACTAAGTTTAAGCATGTTACCTTAACCGGCATCTGTTTACCATGGCGACATATTATCCGCCTCACAAATTTCAACACGACAAATATGAGATTCAAAGGAACTGGCACAGGATCATAAGTGGCATAAGTCTGGATTGTGATTGCCAACTTGTAGGTCCATTCCAGATGTGAATTGTCCTACGACAAAAGCACCAAGTAACGTGAGAAGCAATATTGACATCACAACTAACCAATGAATGAAGCGAGCACAAACACGTCAGACCAATTAGAAGTACGAGCAAAACCAAAAACAAGAACAACTGCGATTAATTTTACTAACCAATCACCAGTGCGAAAACATGCCATCGCTACTTGTTCTCTTGCGTGAGAATATCGCAACCAGGTTTTGTTTTTGCTCTTGATTGGTCAAAAATGTTGTTAAACTTGTTTGGACCAATCGGAAAGCGTAGCAAACGCAAAACCAAAGCAATCACACGATTGCTTTCGATGGTCCTGATGCGAAAACGGCTCAAAACCCAACTAGTGTTATTGCGTCTAAAAGTTATTTACTGAAACGTACCTCAACTTGCTGGTAGGTGTTTGACAAAAGAGCGATCATCATGTTCAGCAGAAGCATTCCTCCAAGTATCAAAAAAATTCCGTACAGGAAATAGGCAAGGCCTGTGGATATTTCATCAACTTGTGTAACAGGATCCAATTCAGCAATTCCAAGCAGAGACCATGCCAAGAACTTGACCGTTTCCCACCAACTACGAAAGGAAAACATTTTTAATGACTGTTGTACGCCATCCGATTGGCAGTTATAATTACTATAATTACTATTACCCGGACGACCACAATACACGAACAACTGATACTATTTGCCATGTCATTACAAAATGCACGTTCAAGTTTGCATGACTCTTGACTCCCAAACTCAGAATACAAATTCTCCAACCACTCAAGAAGACAACAATACGAGTGTTGTTGTGAGAATTGAAGGTTTGATCAGCTATCACAGGGCAAGTTATCCATCCACTATTATATATCTCTAATGAAACTGAATGAAAAGAGAATTAAAATTGAAGTTGATCGCTATTGGGAGTGAAAGGGTTAAAATAACTCAAAGCAATAGGCCATTTCCCAGCCAAGCCACAGGGCACAGGGCAAGTTATCCATCCACTATTATATATCTCTAATGAAACTGAATGAAAAGAGAATTAAAATTGAAGTTGATCGCTATTGGGAGTGAAAGGGTTAAAATAACTCAAAGCAATTTGGCCATTTCCCAGCCAAGCCTGTTGCCTCTGTTTGAAAACGACGCCTAGCTAGCGTGAAACCAATCAAACAGATTTACAGAAGAAAGGTTTCGTACTAGGCCTCGCTTTGAAACCGAGGCAACAGGCATTTCGGAAGTGGCCTATAAAATTATTGACGACAGAAAATTGTATACCTTCCTTCGATTCCAGCTTTCTTGTTCACATACGATCTGTCTGTGATATAAACTTTGGAAATAACCAAGGAAAATGCCAGAACAACAGCTACGAACTGAAGCACAATAGCTGCTAAAAACCCAATGATGCGAAACAAAGCGATCTCTATTGCCCCCATGCCCCTTGTGGTCTCCATCCAGTGACCAAAGAGTCGCAGCGTCAAGAACATGGCGTTCAGACCGTACAGGTAGCCAGAGACTGCTAGGGCTCGGTCGAAAGGAACCTCCAATGATGTACCCCACGTGTACATTCGTAGAATAAACAATACTATGTAAGTGCCAAGAGTGATGCAATCAAGGAAGTTCCAGCGGTCACTAAAAAAGAGTACAAACAATGAAATGGAAAGAAAACACAAAATAAATATGGTTTTATAATGGAAAAAGAAGGTATTTTTAGAAAGTAATAAGCAATGGTTATACATTTATTCGAATTAGAGTTGACTTCATTAAATAACCCCCAGAGTCAAACTAAAAAAATCCTGATGTATCAGGAATAATTGGGAGTAATTTTTATTCTGAAAAATCGTTTCACGAGAATTATTAGCCATGTAGCCATGTAGTTAGTATTTTGATACGGGATTGAGGGAGTAATGTACGTGGTATTGCTGATAAAAAAAGAACAGGTGGAGGGATGATTGTCTATAATTGTGATTCATATATTTTCTATCTCACCTGAAGTACCGTTGCAACTGAGAGAATGGCGTGTTATCACTCTTGGCCTTCAGCAATTGCCTAATTTCACTCGCTACCTTTCCAAGAAAAAACACAAGGATTGCCCACTCGACTCTACTAAAGGGGATTTGCGATGGAGTGAGACAAATGTAAAAATGAAGTCCCAGCAGTGTTAGCTGGCTGGTGATGTCACGAGCAAAGACGAAGTAAGGCGTTGTGAAGTACTCGAGGTAGACTTCTATGGAAGAAAATAATAGATAAAATTGTTTACTGAATATACGCTTATTCCTGCTTACCACAGACTGTCGTAATATTGGATATTGTTTCATCAACCACCAAGCACACAATTAAAAAACGGACAACCTGCAGTAAAAAGCCCATAAATCTTTGCGTGCCTTCTAGCTTGACCACAAAATAGACATCTCAGCCTTGTTGGATTGGAACAAACTTCTATCAGTACTTTCACCATGAAATCAATTTTAATGCAAAAAATACTTCAACACGAATCATTTATCCGTTTCGGTAATTATTTGATAACATATGCGGCAGCGAGGCACAAAACAGATTACTAGATGTTCTAGTGCAAATCATGTGCTTCTAATCTTGGTGAGATTGACTAACGTTCGCGTGTCGCGGGTCACAGGTAGAAAATCGCGGGTTGCCGGTAATAGTCGCAAAAACCGTATCCGTAATTCAGCTGTATTATTCGAGAAGTGGTTTATTAGTTTTGGGGTGGTGAGTGACTAATACTAAGTCTTCTTCGAGCTTAGTTTATACAGCCTTTCTGTCGATGAAATCTATGAGGCAAAAATGCTTACCATACAGATCGTATCCCTCAATACCTGTCGAAATAAAAATAATAACAATAATAAAAATAATGATAACAATGATAATAATAATAATAATAATAATAATAATAATAATAATAATAATAATAATAGTAATAATAATAATAATAATAAAAACACAGATACCAAGTAAAAACATAGGTCCAGATTGCGAACTTGAAGCTGCGATTTGTGTACGTTTTCGCCGCCTTTGTACCTTTTAAGCTTGTCTAAACACAATTTTAATATCACACACGCACACACACACGCGTTCAGCCTGTACACAATCTAAGAGTAATTTACTCACTGTGAATTATTTCTTTGCCCAGTCTGTCCGAGGCTTTTTCTGAGTCTTCACTTTCACACCAGTGAATGACCGGATTTCTGTGTTTCTTGGGGTTCTTGTATTCCTTGTGTTGCTTTCTGGCAAGTTCTCGCAATTTCTCCAGATTTGTGTCGAGTCCCAATGCTACAGGGAATATACGAGGTTTCGAATTTTTTACAATTTCCAGAAGTGAATCAACCTCACGTTTGTTACTGGTAAAAGTGACAAATAGCTGTGAAAAAAATAAAAATAAAATAAAATGAAGATTTCAATCTTGAGGAATAAGTGTGATAGCTCTAACTTTGCAGACTAAGATAAGACTATATGCAATGCGACTTTTGAAATGTATCCGTCTAGTCTTTATCATACAATGGAACCTTCCTGACTGACCTGTCTCCAAAGTACCCATTGGTTTCTCAGTCAAATTACTATTAGTGAAACCTCTCGTAAGCGACCTCCTCTCATAAGAGTTTCAGTATGCACAAAATTTCAATAATTGTATTCGCAAAAATACAATAACTTCCACCTTTAATTTATAGAATTGATCCAGAGTGGCCCTGGGGTGGGGCATTTTCCTGTGGGGCAATTGAACGGCTTTTTGGGCCCGAGGGTATGGAGTTTGACCGCCAAAAATCGAAAAGTTCAAATGCCTTTCTTTGCAGATTGGCCTTCCATCCAAACGTATCCGGTAAACAAGGTCACGAAAATCGGTGTCCAGAGTGGAAACGTTTGAATACGATGTTTATTCGTATACGTGTGGATGGGTGAAAACACAAACATTTCAAAGCGCCCGCCAGATTCGTTTGCGTGTGGAAAGGATAGTTTTACTGAAAATGAAAACTTTTGAAAACGGTTGTTCATCTGGAAACGATGTCGTGTAGACGCAATACTACTGTACTTCGCTTTCAGTGAAAGGAAAACGTAAACTTTTGAAAACGCATCCGCCCGTGTGTAAGGGGACCTTTAAATTGTGGGATATGTCATCACATGCGTTACGAAAGAAACCATACTGCTGTATTTGAAATTGGAACCATGATTAAACAAAGAAAGCCATGCAAGTTGAACACAGTTATATTGATCTATAAATTACTTACTTTGGTATCATTCCTGGATAGAAGACAGTGTCTTTCGAAACTAATGGGTTTTCCTCCCTGCTTTGAAAAATCTCTTTCGTCGCCGCCTGTGAAGCTGCAGATGATCGGGTCGCGCCCTAACTTCTTTCTGACGTACTTTGCAGCGCCACATATCAACTTTCTTTGCCATGAATCTTCTGATGAATTTGTTACAAACACCAAAGTTTTAAATCCTGTACAAAAAAGGAAGATGCACATGAATTTCTCGATATGAGACAAATACCTTACCTGTGTATAACGTGAAATTAGTTTGTATCTAAAATATACTACAATATCGCACTAGCTAACGTTGGAACCCCCTTTTCCTGGACGTACCTGATCAGCTTCCATGGCCGCGTTTGCACTGAGATGTGTTTTTGTTTGAAAAGAATGCGTTTCACCTCCCGTTTACCCGTGTGAAACCTGGGTTCCTGTGCCCTGAGTTATACATTTGTCTGTATCTATCACCTCCTTCCAAACAAGTAAATACTGTTTAATAATTTATGGCCACCTTAAACCCATACAAATGGGATCACCTACTGCAGAAAAATGATTAAGATAATGAGATAAATATGTTGCAGTATAACGTAACATACACTTACCTGTTCTCTTTCTGTAAACTTTATTGGCCTTGTGAAAAAAGAACAAGAAAAAAAACATTATCGGAAAAATAAAAACGTCGATGCAAGTCCAAAATCTCAAGAGAAGCCATTCCCAGTACTTCACGTGAACCCATTTTCCTTGCCGTAAGGTGATAAACCTGCCGTACCACTGTAACGTAAGCAAGTTAAAGATGACTGGGTGAGTCAGCACCTGAAATTTCAATAGGACCGGAAATAATGAGTCTGGAAGAAAAAGAGACTGAAGGACAAGAACAAGAACAAGGAGAAGAAGGAGAAAAAGAAGAAGACAGTTAGTACCTTCTTCTGTTCGCTGTCTATTGCTTTATCAACAACCGACTTCAACGAGGCATTAAATGCACTCCGTAGTTCTTCATCAAACTTCAGCGGATCCAATAAGGTCGTGGTAAAATCTTCTAGTTTGTCGACCAATTTTGTGAACTCGGCTTCATCAGGACCCTTCCGATCTTCATATCTCTTCAGCTTGTTGCTTACCTAGTTGGAAACAAGAATAAGTACGCGTCACTTTCAGAAAATACCCTTGGGTTGCGCTTTGCAACTAAACGATCATGGCAAAATAGGGCTGGATATTCACAGTAACCGGCATTCACCTGGATTGATTTGATCAGAGCATTGGGGCTGCAATTGTCGAGTGTTGCTGGCTTGAGATTATGCTTTATATCTTCCACGTATGCTTTGTCAAGCACTTCATCAAGCTTCACTTCTGTTGGAACAATCACTACAATATATTCAGTAATCAAATCATGCAAACGACGTTCTTATGTGACCTAAGAAGTGTGTCAAGAAGAATAACCACATTTTCATCACTAATATTTCCTCTTGTACGTGATTGGTGGAATCGTGACATGTGACCAAATAACGTCCGCTAGCAATTCCTGAAGGCACCAAAAAACCTTCACAATCCCCGCTCCTTTACTTTCGCCATGAGTGGAAATACTTGAAGGATAATAAAGATAATAAATTACTTTTCGCTTCCTTTGTGCCTTTGTGCTTAATAGATGTATTTGCCAATATCTACGATTTCGATCAGTTGTCAATAGTTATGTCCTTTGCATCATACCACTATGTTTCTTCTACAAAATTTAAGTTTAAGTAATACCACCTTCTTTGGATTTCCCTTCAGTAACCATGTTTTCATGTGTTGCACAGCTGGCCACAAGTGATCAGGTACCTTGTACTAAATGGTTGAGATAAAAGTATACATATAAAATTTATGCTTAAAATCATTTATTAACCCACCGCGGCGAAACCAGCACCCAGCAGAGAAACTGACCATGATCAACCGCCGTCACGGATTCTAACAAAGGGTGGGCTTCTTATGCAGGCCTCTCTTCCCCGTCTCTCCCCACCCCCTCTCTCTCCTGTTTCCCCTCCCCTCTCCCCAGCGTTCCATTCTGAGCCAAGAGAGCCTGTTCACAGATAACCTGAGTATCAGGCTACTTTTTCCCCGGCCTAAGAGACTGGGAAGATAGAGACGAGAAAGGGACGCTTCAGAACGTAACAC
Source organism: Plumapathes pennacea (assembly GCA_964036295.1). Lineage (NCBI taxonomy): Eukaryota > Metazoa > Cnidaria > Anthozoa > Antipatharia > Myriopathidae > Plumapathes > Plumapathes pennacea. Next base: position 3,117,326 of record OZ038465.1, on the reverse strand, counting down.
ATGCCGGGAGAAAATTGGGCCATGAATGCAGTTCGTGTCAATTCGGAACGGCCTGTCACGCAGGCTATGGAACTGTCACCTGAACAACCTATAGCGCTAATCATTGTTTACTGCACTATTTCTTATGTAATAGTAATTTTGCCAACCTTGAAACAAAATAACTCTTTGTTTTAACAGCCAACATATTTCTGTTTGGTACATTAATAACACTAGTGACGTCAGCGTGATCATCGCTGTCGATTGTAATTAACCTGACCTTTTGAGTGCGACAATAATAAAACATTTTGTCGTTTTATATTTCTTATGACCGTTGTCCAGCGTATATTTTGGTTGTTTTCCTTTCTCCTTTTTTACTGAGTAACAATTCCGCATTTCAAGCTGTGTAAACAACTTGAGCGCGTCAAAACAGAATATCGTGCAAGCGGTCACGTCGCAGAGAAATTCGTGCGCTTTGCCTCAATCTCCGTATTTTTGGGATTTATTAGTTTCCGGCATAACTGTTTACAGCAGCATTCAAACCCCGTAGTTCTGCTCGAAACAAAAAAAACTTTGGTTGTTGTTTTCGTGGCTGACTGACAGCACGTGTATGATTTATGTTTGCATATATTTGAAGCGCCCGCCAAGGCAGGAATCTTCGTGAGCTTAGCTGTTTAAGCGTTTTTTCAGTCATGAACAGCATGCTAGGAAAAAGAGAAACCGAATTTGACCCACTAATTGCTGCAGTATTGAAGCAGTCGCTCCAGTGATCTACGGTTCATGTTTCTGTCAATTATTTCTTATTTTGAACACTGTTTACTAACCTCCTGTGTAAAGTGTAAGTGAAACCCTTAAACATCACTAGTCATGTTTTAACAAACCAAAATATTTAAAGTGCGTAAGACTTACTGCAATGAGTCGTTTATCCGCGTCCAACTACAAACGGCTAAATCACGTCTAAGTACCGTGCCGTCTAAGTATCGCTAACTCATGCGTGTCGCATATATTTCTAAAAAAGTGACAGCTGGCGACGCTATTGGTGAGTTTTCTCATGACGTCAACGTGCAAAGGAGGGGAGGAGGAGGGGAGGGGCAGCATGCAGCCGACTCCTAGAAGCTGGGCTCGCGAATTTCATTTTCTCCTGGATCCGCCCCCTGGATTCGATAGATTAGCCATTTTCGTTTAGGATTTTTAAAACTGTTTTGAACCCTGAACTTCCAAAAATATATAAAAACAACTTTGCTGTGAGTACGTCTTACTTCGAACTCCTGACAAAATACTCTCGCATGTTTCATATAACACGAAATCACATTCAAAGAATCGCATAATTTCACCGTATTTCGTTTGCATTTCCGAACATGGAAGAAGACCGGCAGTAAAATGATTAAATCAAACACCGAATCGACCCTTAATTCGGCTTCTAAAGTCATTCAACCTGCTAAACAGCAACTGTCTTTTATACAGGTGTCCTTCTCGTGCAGAAATCAAGTCATGTCGTCCTTCCAGGAATCATTTTCCGAAGTAGTACTTGGTTGGGACAAACGGCATCTTTACCACTTCTGCGTCCACCAACTTCTTATGCACTTGGAGCTGTAGCGGCGTGCCAGGCTTAGAGGAGCCACTAGCCACGTAACCCATGGCAACATTCTTCTTCAGGCTGGGAGAAGGACAGCCGCTAGTCACCTGACCTAAGGAGTGACCAATGATACATGACATGAGGGGAAAGTTGCCCTAAGCTTCCGTTTCAAAACGAGCGGAATAACGTACAATAGTTCCTTCACGAGCCAGGAAAAGAGCCTGGGAACGAGGAAGGGTCAAATGTTTAAGCCCGCCACACAGTAGCCCTATTTTTCATCGGAAAACGCCGCCATGTTGGAAGTGCTGTTTGAGCATGTGCCTGCAATCACGCTTCCTATTGGTTGTTGCGCAAAAGAACCCTGACATTTGTCCGGCTCTGCCACACACCGGTCAACAATATCTAACGACGTTTTGAGATCTAGCAACGCCAGATTCTACCGACGACAACAAACAGTTGTAGACATTTCGAAACTTAATCGATTTTCTGTCGGGAGTCCCGACAAAAAATCAGCTAGTATGTGGCGGCTTTAACGTACCACGGTTTCGTTTTTAACGCGGACTATTTCTTTATGTACTAGATGCAAACATGGTCGTTTTATCGTTAACAACAATATCATATTATGCAAAATTTGTACATACCAATTTTGTTACCATTAGAGTCCAAAATGGCGGTTCCCCCTGAGTAAAAACAAAGATATAAAACACGGCTCTTTCTTCCTCACTAGCACACAACTCAGTTATTACGGACATGTGACACGAGATAATTTTTCCCTGCAACCGCCCCGCAAGGCTGACGGCAGCAATGCGAGACAAGTTGCAAGGTACATGTCACACGTTTGCAACGTAACCTAACCAACCACTTAACGTTGAGGAAAGTAACTAAAGTGCAGCTTGCAAACTCCGCCAATGAAGCTGATATGAATCGGAATTTCGTTTCTTTTTTGGTCATTTATGACATCCTGATAAAATATGCAAAGTGCCAAACGCCAGTACCGCGCAGGTCTACCAAAAAGGAGGTTGGCGATAACGTTTTATTGTGCTCTATCGTCAACTTTTGTTTTCTTTCGTGTCTTTACTGCAACGGATGTGCTCTGTTTTTGGAAGTTGACCAGAGGGGTGCGCATTAAAACTAGACAGAAAGACACACAGACAGGGACACACACACACACACACACACAGTATGCACATGCACAAAAACGGCTCGGACAACTTTCTTCATAACACTTCGTAAGGCCCCGTTTATTTGGAGAAAAATTGTCCCGCGGGTACCCGAGACAACTCTACCGAGCGTTGTTATAGAAAAATGTTGTCTCGGGTAAACCTGGTCAAAGCTGGCCTTCTCGGCTTGGAGACTAGGAAGAATTTTTAAAACTCAGTTTGTTTAAGCCCACGGATGACGGACCGAAGGAAGATCGTCTTATCGTTGATTTCTGTGCTCTTATGTTTTCGATTATACCGAAATTTTGTTTTTAACAGGCTTCCGTAAACGCGAGTTGTCCCTCCCCCCCCCCCCGAGCCAAAGTGTTAACACGGAGAAAAGTTGTCCCGCCACCCAGGGTCACTTTATCTTATCAACCGAGTGTCCCTGCCCCAGGGTCACCCTGTCCCCCGAGACAAGTTGTCATTTGTCTCTGAACGCAAATGGATAGTTGGCGCGTCCCCCCGGGCCAACGCGCGCACTCTTTATTTACCTCTAGCTGGCGGGCCTTGGGACAACAGTCCAACTCGCTTTCTTGTTGCTTTTTCTTTGATTTGTTTCAGAATGACGTCTGCACCCGGAAAATTAGCTTCAGCTCGTCGCCTTTTTCCTTGAATACAATAAAGCAATACAGTTAATTTTACAGTACAGTAGTACAGCATATTTATATCAAACGAAATGTACGGTTGCTTATGCTTAATATTTGGTTGTTGAAACAGGGACTTGTTCCCGAGATACACATAATGCAGTATCCGTTGTATCAGCTACACTTTAATAAGACTAGTGTTTTGTGTTTCGTGTTTGCTTGTTTTGTTTTGTTTTGTGTGTGTGTTTGTTTGTTTGTTTTTTGGGGGTGGAGGTATGGGGAGGAGGGTATAATTCAAAACAAGTCCGTCGGGGAACGTAGGTAAAGACAGTTGAAGAATGACCTAAAGATTAACAAGATTGACAGCGGAGACGGCGGATCAAGAAAAAAGAAACTAAAACCGTACACCAGGAGCGCAGCTACGGCAAGAAAAAAAAAATGAAAATAAATATCTGGACATGTACGGAACACTTTTTTCCTTACCAATGGTCCATACAAGGACTCCCTCAACTGGCGTAGTGTTCTCATCGATATCGTTGCCATAGAGACACAGCCCGGCTTCAAGCCGGAGACTGTCTCGAGCTCCTAGCCCAGCGAGTTTTACTTCAGCTTCGTTGCTTTCTAGTAATGCATTAGAAAGGTCTACAACCATGTCTCGAGGAACTGAAAGCTAACAAAATACAAGGCGGTAGATCAACGATTTTGCATAAAACCTACAATACTGGAGATCATAATGTGGGTTCTGAGGCCTACTGTACAGTTCTGGATTTCTTATTACCGAAGAAATGATACTTGTAAGTCTAAGAGTATTCGTTTCATTCGCGAGACTACGCGTTTAAAACTTCACGCGTATTTGCGAGTGCATAATTATGCTTATGAATATGCAGAAAACCATACTCGCGAGTGACAAAAATACTCGCAACGCGTACTCGCGAGTGGAGGTGCTGTTACGCGCAGGCGGTGCTGTACACCTGCTTTAAGATAAATGCAGGGGCGTAGCTACCATATACGCACGTACGCACGGGCGTACAGCTAAAATCTGAGAATTTTTTTAATCTGACAAAAATATAATTTTCTATTGCTTGAAGACGTTTTGATCATTAAATTGGCTGGTTTGAATTGATTTCATTTTTTTGTGTGTGTTATAGTGTACGTTACGCGAAAAAACGCGTCACGTATCTCCCTCAGTGTCAGCCCCACCTAACGCTAGTTAATCTTTAACTGTGAAGGAGAGGTTATCAAAATAGTCCCTTTGTGTGTACAGTTACAAAAATCGCTAGCTAAGCCCCTGCTGACGCGAGTTAATCTTTAACTGTGGAGAGGTTATTCCGCCGTACGGCTTGAGAACTGAATGAAATTGCCTTCAACTCAGAGTAGGAATTAGTGAATATGTAATGCATGTGAAGTCAGAGTGAAGTCCAAGAGGTCTGAGGGTCCGAAGAAACTACTAGAGAACGCCTTCAAAATTTCTGTCAGATGAAAGAGCGTAATTACTTGCTTGTGTTTACACGTATTAAAAACGTGACACCGACCGATAACATCACTGTGAATTTGTAATGGTTCGTTTTACTGAAGTATTCATTTATTGAAATATCCCACGGAAAATGCAGGAAATGGCATTTCCGAGAGCCAAAATTTGAAAATTTTCTGGGGGAGCATGCCCCCAGACCCCCCTAGCGAGGAGCGCCTCTGGCGCTCAAAATAGTCCCTTTCTGCGTACAGTTACAAAATCGCTAGCTACGCCCCTGACATGCACATGAAAATGTGCACAACTGTAACAACTAGTTTTAGATTAAAGAATTAAGAAATATATAATGCGTTCCCGTGTAATATAAACTCATCTAAACGCGCGGGGAGTTGAGAGAACACGAGAGTAGCGTAGGGAAACCACGAGGCCGCCAAGTGGTTTCCCGCTACTCAATTTCACAAATCACACTCAGTCATTCTTCACATGTGAGAGACAGGCATTGGCCATTTATCTGAGCGACAAATTGCTTACCTCAAACCCATCTTCACCTGTGTAACCACACCGGGTAATCCTGACATCTGCTATCCCAAACGTGTCAGTGGATAAGCCATTCATGAATTTCAACTTGCTCAGGTCATCAGTGCAGCCTTTCTGTAACACCCTGGCTGCCTGTGGACCTGGGATAAAGAAGAACACACAAGTGCAGGTATAGTACAGGTACTATGATTGAGGATGCAATTTAGTCAAGGTTAAAAATAATAATGTTAATCAATAAGCACTGCCACAAAAAAGAACAAGTGTTTGTTTACTTTGCTTGTTGCGATAATCAACTGAATGCTACAATCCTGGCCAAAAGTCGTGGGACACTTAGCCTTTTATCTAAAAATTATGACACTTTCCCTCTTCCCGCCCCCCTCCCCCCTTACAATGTTGAATGAATGTGCTCAAAGTGCACTCCCTTTAAGCAACATTGTATGGGGGGGAGGGGGAGGACTAAGTTTCGGAAACAGGAGCCGCTTTCGTTGTTCAACAAGGAGTGGTGGTGAAAACATAGCATTTTTTCAGAGTGTCCCACATACTTTTGGCCAGGATTGTAGTTAAAAAGTAGCCTCTTTCAGTGATTTTAACATAATCTAGCATTTGATCCAGTACCTCATTGCAATTAAGATGTGTCCTATACATCTGCAAAGCACTGGTGATCCAAGCTCCTTTTTCCTGCTTTACCCAAAACATACAGAGCTATAGGTACAGTACAGGTCAACCTGAATTTCAACCACTCTATACAATAACTCTTCTTAGGCCCCTAGTTTCTCCTGGAGCCTGGTGACAAACTACTGTAGAGAGTGGCTGAAACTCAAACTAGGAACTGGTAGCAACAAAGGAATAATTAAGGTTCATTTGATACCAGAATGTTAGATTGTACTGTACCTTGAAGTGCAATAAGCGCTTTGTCCTCAAGAAACTCCAGACATACCTCTAGACTGCTAGAGACAGAATCTAGTTTCTCCTGCACAATATAATGAATTACACAGTTGGCAAACCTTGGGCAATATAAAACAGGCAGTGCATAGTGGTCAACTACTGTACAATGTAAATGATTTGTGCACTGTAGCTGCCAGTATGGACATCTCAACACTTCTGTACTAAGACTAAGAGCTGCATGTTCTGTAAGTCCTAACAGAACCACATATTTTGTACAGTACATGTAAATTCTGTTGAATTGAAAACCCATGTCTTGGTAGGCTAAACATTCCCTGATATCAATTCTCTGTCTCATACACAAACCAATGTCCTTAATCCCAGGGTCTTTTCTCAAAGAACCAAGGAACAAACGTAAAAGGAACTGTCAGCATATTGCAATATTATAAAGTAATTAGAAAATAAAGGTAGTTCCGTCAGCTATGAAGTCTGTAATCACTGGAAGTGGACAGTGCACCATTCACCCCCCTCCCCCCCTCTCCCCCTGTCCCCTTTCTCTGTTAGTGCTCTGTTTTAATGACACTTAGTGTTGGGAAATTAACACCAAGTTACTGAAAGTACAGTATCATGTTATTATAGGGACTGGACTGCTGGGCATACTTTATGTGTAGTGCTCCCAATTAAACTAATTATGCAGTACCTTGAGATGTTTAGTGACTTTATCAGCACAACCAGCATTTGATACCACATAAAGATGATCTGGCATCTTGTTGATAATCAAGTCATCAATAATACCACCACTCTCTGTCGTAAACAAAGATAGTGTACCAGTGTTCACATCCAATCCTTCAATATCGGCCACAACTAAGCTCTCCAGAAACTTGATTCTGTCTTTTCCATGAATTTTGAATTGAAGCATGTGTGAGACATCAAACACAACTGCCTGTTGCCGTGCATGGAGATGTGACTGCAACACGCCATCTTTGTATTGAACTGGCATGGACCAACCACAAAACGGCACCATCTTTCCACCATGCTCAAGGTGAAAATCATACAGGGGTGTCTTTTTAAGCTGGTCCTGTCAATTCAAATAAGACATACAAATAAATGTTTTGGCCCAGGTTGAAAATCATACCAAGTGTACTTTGGTTGCCAGTCACCAGCCAATAAAAAATTCCCATAATATGAGGAGAGTGGTGTACTTGTTAGTTTGAAATAAATATTCTCCTGAGAATAAAGAGAATACAGTGATTTTGAATGTTTGAGCATTAATTATCGATTATTGAAAGCAGCAAAATTTGTGAGAATCAATCCCAGAAATTTTAGGCAACTGTTGGTTGAGGTCAGATCAGCTGACATTGACTTGACTGACTCTTGGACAAGTGGAGTCCATTACTGGACCAACAGTGAATGACTGTCAATCAACTCTTGCTAACTAATGTATCATATTATTTATTGAATGCTGTCCGGTGGTCAATTGTTGATGGTTAGCTAAGTGGCAAGTAAATTACAGTATATGCCTGGTAATTAGTATTAGTTATCTTATAGCAGAAATTTGCAGTATTGCAATACAGGTAGCAGGTCTTACAGTACAGTATTTTAGCAGAAATCTTACAAAATACAGCTGAATTATACACTGTAAAATAAAATAAATAACTTTATTCAAGTGTCAATGTATTTAGTCTTTGCAACCTAAATGGGGACACACACAAGGCAAGTCTTTGCTTTCCTCTTTCAGTTCCTGGCAAAAGCCTGGGGTCAGGTGTCGGCTTAGTCATTCTCAGTCACGTGGTCACACAACTTCGCAGCTCGAGCTGGCCCGGGTCCATTCCATTTTTCGACTAAAAATTCTAAAGTAAGACTAGAATTACGTCCCTGACAGCCTTATACTCCTCTAAAGAATCCAGTCAGCTGAAAGATTCAGATATTATTACCCTTGACGAGATAACACAATCGCAGCAGCCGGCCAGTATTGAACTAACCTTGCTGTCGGCGGCAAAGTACCTTGCACCACTTACAGACAGAATCCGTGCATACAACGATCTCACTGCTTGGCCTGCAGGAATCTGCAGTTTCACGCCTGCTCTAATAATGCTGCTCATTGATAAACTTGTCTGTGCGAACGTCTGGAAGAAATGTTCAAAGGTCCTTGTGTCAGCGGCTGCACTATTTGCGCATGAGCGGTGCGCTGAGTTCCATGGGCGCCAAAGAACTGAAAATTCGACCAAAGAAAAGGAACAGAAAACGCCAAGAAAATGCTCTACCTCGAGGATTACCTTGAATGTACCATTCTAAAGACTAAGTATACTTGGTGTTCTATTAATTAAGTGAATGTTTGTTATCCTTGGAGGTGTCTTGGTTGAAAATTTTGAAAGATTCGTACTCATGCAATGGCGTCTAGAAGCTTTGCAGGGGGTCGTTGTTTGAAATGGTGCAGAACTTTGCGACTCACCTGCCGTTGGTCTAAATTCGATATATTTACATCTTCTTAGCCAAGTGAACGCAAAAAGAGCCAATTAAGTCTTATTTACAGGTTACAATCCCTGTATTTGCTCGAAAGTCGGAATCGAAAATAGGAATGATTCGGTTCGGACATGCGCGGTGCAAATTGCAATTGAATTCTTCGTTTTGCATACTCCTGATCGCGATTATTTATTTCTATTCAAAGTTTGGGGTCTAGTATTGTGTGGCTGACCGTAGTATTCAGTTATTCCATCATAAAGTTCAAGGAAATTGGTATTAAAACAAATCACAAAAAGCAAAACCGATCGGCAACTGTCACGTGACTATGCATATTTTGAAATATTAAAGAGAGACAATTCAAAAGTGAAGAAAAGTTTATAAAGTTCCAAAGTGATGTAACCATTTTAAACTTTATTTCACTCAAATATTTACTAGCTGTGCCAAAAGTTTTCTGCTGGATGAGGCATAAAGTGGCCAGTCTAATTTAGTCAGAGCTGCTATTGTAAGGGGTGTGTAGAAGGCCTGATGTACTGGACTGTGTAAAGTACTGAGTATGCGGGAGATTGACATGACTATGGGACTGTCAGACATGTATGAGGGAGATAGACCACCACATAATTAATATTATAAGAAGAGTTTTAGCTAACTACAAGGGAGTGTTGTTGACAAGTCTTGATCACAGATTTATTTGACTATTGGATGCTGCTTGCCTGTGTGTTCTGTGTGTTTCCCCTCTTTACAGTGATTGAACAGCTGCCCATCGAACTAAAACAACAATTCACAGAAATGCGGGTGATGGACTTACAAGTTCAAAGTAAGACACTTGTTGGGTTGTACACATGGTTCTTCCTGCTTGTACTGTACAAGAATATAGAGGATATTACATGGCAGCACAAAGATATGAACATTATACTTTTGAGTAGTAAAATAAACACTTCACAAACGAGTGCTGTGCGAGTGAGTAAAATATTGTTTTTACTACTTGAGAATATAATTCATACTGTATCTTCAAGCTGCCGTGTAATTTTCTTTTTGTTATGTAGACATGAGTGTTTTATGAGAAAATGCACAAACAACTGTGCAAAAGCAATAAAACGATGCCATCAATATACTCACTAGTGAGGATATGGAAAATACGCCACTCGGGTACCAGGTGTAGTTTCGTATGGAATTTATGCATGGTATATTTTCCAGTAAAGCACTCGTGTCTACATAATAAATTACATTATTATCACAGGACTGGTCACATTATTTTACATACAGTAAAATGTTTCAGTAGAGATCTGTGGGTAAAACTCCTCTTGTACTGCTGTGTGCCACACTTTCTTATCGAGCTACTATGGTACAATTTCCTGACACCTGCTGAGAATAAAAGTGTTTTAGACTATCTGGGCTAGTGATTCAGTGAAACTCAATGTGCAGCTTATTTACTCACCTTCATACTGTATACATGTGTAATGTTATCTATATTTCTGTACAGTTTTAAGTTACTAATTAAAATCTTTCCATGCTTTATCTTTAGACTCAATAGATGACCTAGACATAAGAATGAAGCAGTTCTTTATGACATGTAAGAAGGCCAAGCCAGAGTGGAAAGAGCAGCAGTATAAGCAAATTAGAGAGGTACAGTATGACAGCACAACAGTACATCATCCTTTTTTTTTTTTTTTTTTGTATTTCAATAATGTTTATTGTCTCAATATTAAGTAGATACATTTTACAAAGTGATTACAGTACAGTACATTCCATTTACACATTTTACGAAATTTCTATGGATAAACGACTGTATTATTACTACACAAAAAATAAATTACTAAATTACTAAATAAATAAATGAATATACTAATTAATACACATTTCCAATACGTAACATTCCAAAATAATATACGTTCATGCGTTAACATACTTGCTCCATTTAATGGAATGCACAGCTAATCTATTTTTTGATTTTGCAAATAAATATAACTTTCGAGGTTGTAAACTGACTGAATTCTTGATAAGAGGACATTTAAGGATGGTTTTGAAGCTTTGTTTCTACAATAATATATATATTGTTTTGTGATAATTATGATGTGGTTTAATGATAAGAAGTCGTTTTTCCTAACACAAAGCCCAAATAGTTTGTCAGTGCCTGAAAGTGATGCAATTTTGATTTTTCTGGTATTGCACCAATTAATAAGGTTGTTCCAGAGTGTTTTGATGGTGGGGCAAGTTATAAATTGATGTTTGAGGGATTTGTCTGTGGATTTACAAAAGGAGCAGGCTGAAGAGTCTGTTTTACCTATTTTCTTTAGAAGAGTATTTGTTGCTAAGTATCTGTTCAGAATTTTATATTGGAATTCGCGAGATTTTATATCTAAAGACACTTTAAAAGGCAAACTATAGATTTCTTTCCACTCTAAATGTTCATTCTCAAAGATGGTTGTGTATCTCGTTTGGGCCTTTGGTGTAGTTGAAATTCTGGAACGTAATTCTGCGTAAATACCTTTAGAATCAGCTTTCCCAATTTTAGTATGATGACCCATCAGTCTCAATTGAAATTGGTTTTGAGGAATAAAGACCGGTTTATTAAGTAACATAACCATTTACCTTCAAAGACTGATGCCACTTTTGAGGAATAGCACCTATTAAGGCTACAAGCCCAAAAGCATCCACAGGGGAGAAACCTAACTCAATTAGATTACATGTACCAATGAATCGGTTTTCCTTGGTTATTAAATCACCAATTCTAATTATGCCCTTACTGAAAAGCTTAGTATTAAAGTACATCATCCTGAGCACTCAGCTGTTTGAAGTTTAAATACGGGCTAGCAGATAAGGGCTCCCTATTTTTGTTCTTCTATTAATATTTTTTGAGGATCTTTCACTTTTAGTCTACTGTAGATAAAAATTCTGTTTTCTACAAGACATGAACATTTTCTTTGGGGGGAGGGGAGGAGGGGCATGCTGTTTCATAAGTGGGCTCTGGGGGTCAATATAACATCATTCAAAATGCTGTACAAGGGTGTAAGTGTGAAGTACACCTGCTGTAGAATGAAGAATGATGCAGGGGTCAGTTTGCAGTGTTTCAGCTTTATGTTTTAAAATTTCAGGAGTATCAGAAAGCGTTAGAAGATGCAGATGAGAAAGTGAATATTTCATGTCAAATTTATGAGCTGGTGAGTATAACACCTTGCAGTGCCTAGAGCAAATAAAGGAGCTTGATTCAATAATTCAGTTGTTTAAAGTGTTCTTGTTCTTGTTTTTACTGTAAAAGGTTGATAGACATCTTCGAAAGCTTGACCAGGAGCTTGCAAAGTTTAAAATGGAACTTGAAGCTGATAGTGCAGGGATTACGGAAGTTTTGGAACAGAGTGAGTGGTTTGCTTTCTTTTGTGGTTTATTTTTAAAAAAAAAGATTTTTTCCTGTATAGGATCTGAAATTGAGTTTTTGTGTCTTGTAATTGCCCAACCAAGACACTTGTCCATTTTGATGTTTATTCTTGGAACCATGAGTGTGCAAAGTGAATGCTAGTGGTTTCTGTCTACCGAAGCAGGACACTGTCTGACTTCCTCTGAGACAGATACATGTACCCTTGGGACTAACCCCAACTGTCTGTTTTAGACTGAAGAAACGTGAAGGACCGCTCCTACCAAGTGTCCATCTTAGAAAGTTGTCTGTCTTGGAGGGGTGTCTGACTGTACTCTAAAGTCATACACCTACTGCAAGGTCTCCAATGTCATTCCTATGAATAAAAACGTCAAACTTTATATGAGCTCCTGTTAGTTTATTGACTGACATTTGTCTTGGTGTCTGTTTTACAGGATCTCTAAGGCTAGATGAACCCATTAATCCACCCTCACCAGCTGTAAATAATCAATACGCTCTGTCTGCACATACATCAATAGGACAAAGTAAGGAAACTGAAGGTTTTATATTTCACTTCATGTAAACCGTGATTTAATAATTTGTCTCTTGTCTAAGATTTTATACGAACAATATGTGATGTTCACTCACCTGATAAATGTACCTTGAACTGGTTGGTAGCCTGGAGGTTGTTCCACTGATAGTTTTTTTTTTTTTTCTTTCCTCTTGACAGAACGTCAGTATAGTCATGTCGATAGCTTGTCAAATGAACTCGTCAATGGTGATCATTTGGTGGTCCCGACTGTGAGAGATTACAGCTACAGTCCGCTGGGGCCGTACAATCAGATGTCGCCTTCTCCAAAGACCTCAGCACCTCAGCCACCATCTCCTTCGTACTCTATGGGTAAGTGTGACCGATCAGGCCACAAAATGTGCTGCAGTTAAGGAAATACTAATCCAATCCCTTGCCCCTTTGAACTACTATTATATAACTTTCCCTAGCCTGTGTACAATCGTCCCATTCTTCGTCCTTTCCTGTCCGTTATTTGCATGTATTAGTTTTCAAATTTGTCAACTGAAGCCTACTTGACTGGGATGTATTATGTACGGATGTATATACATGAACTACACAGGTGAAAAGATCTTTGCAGTTCCACAAAATGTCACCGAGACTACTAAACTTATATCCATAAAGTAGGGCGTTGATGCGCGAAAACGCAGACAATTTGAAATAATTAAAGTTTACGTATCAAATCTTGAAAATACTCAAATTAGTACCGTTTAGGTAGCCGTCCAGGTGCAGTTTCATCACGCGATACGTTTTACACCAGTTTTGGCAGTAAATGCGGGCTTATATTGTGCTTTTCTATCCAATCACAGGAGGTTCTGCAGTCGCAGCAGCACAAGCGCAAGCCGTCACCAACACGCTCTTGAGCCGGAGAGGAAGTAGCACGCTAAAGGCACCCTACGTCACAGCGCTAGGTACGACAGTGCAACCTTTTTTATTACTTTTCTTGATGTTTTAAGCCTGCATGTTTTCACGAGCGACGGACAAGAGTCCTTGTATAGGCACGTTAAAAGAGTCTCCCTCGGTCACAGAGCTTTTCTTTTGTGTAAACTTTTGCAGATTGGTTATTCCGAACAGTCTAATAAAACCGGCCGTTTTGTGTGAAAAGATAAAGGTGTTTTAAAAAAACCTGAAGCCGCGTCCACACGAATACTTTTTCTTTTAAAAACGCGTCTTTTTGGAAAAGCTCATTTTGGAAGCCGTTTATAAACCTCCGTTTTCAAGTTGGCATAGTGTGTACGGAAGGCAAAAACACACTGAAAAAGTGGCGTGCGCGCGCAAACCAGGACGGTGAGACCCGTGTTGTTCTGACACAGCAGATGGAATTTCTGTGAGGTTGAAATGAAAGGTGATACTAGGTCTGTTCGTCGTCCTTGTTGCAGGAAGTTCTCTTGGAGGCTTATCCAGTGGTGCTGGTAGTCTTAACGGTATCCCCAGCAGTAGCGGCAGCATCAATCTGTCAAGTTTCGACGCAACTCCCACATCAGTTGTTGGTAACATTACACTACCCATAGTGCCGTCCGAAGCTCAATCCGCCATGTCCGGCGCTTCGTCAAAACAAAAGAGACAGTAAGTCGTATTCACACTCAAAATACTACAGTAGTGGTGAAAAAGTATTATACAACAGTAATACATAGAGGATATTACACGGCGGCGCGAAGATATGAATTTTATTTTCGAGTGGTAAAAACAATATTTTACGAACGAGCGCTTCGCGAGTGAGTAAAATATTGTTTTTACCACGAGAAAATAAAATCCATATCTTCAAGCCGCCGTGTAATTTTCTTTTTATTATATTAGACACGAGTGTTTCACGAGAAATTGCACAAACAACCGTGCAAAAGCGGGAAATGACGCAAACGATATCCTCACTAGTGAAGATATGGAAAATACGCCACTCGGGTCCCGGATGCAGTTTCGTATGGATTTTACGCACGGTATATTTTCCTGTAAAACACTCGTGTCTATATAATAAATAAAGGATATTACACGGCGGCGCGAAGATATGAATTTTATTTTCGAGTGGTACAATTAATAAATTTCCACTGGTTTGCCGTGGTGTGGACTCTTATTTACCACGGTTTACGTCATCACATGGTCAAAATGTTGTGGACTCACGAGGCGCTTCGCCGAGTGAGTCCGCAACTAATTTTGACCATGTGATGAAGTAAATCGTGGTAAATAAGAGTCCACACCACGGCAAACCAGTGGAAATTAGTTTTTTACCACAACATTTAGAAATATACAGGAAAGTTTCGTTGTATTTCGCTGCAAAACTTGACATGCTGGCGTCAGCTGGCGTCAGCATCGTTGTCTGGACTCTTATTTACCAGCTAAATCGACCAATCAGAGAGCGAGAAACTAGTGTGTTGTGGTAAAAACAATATTTTACCACGAGAAAATAAAATCCATATCTTCAAGGCGCCGTGTAATTTTCTTTTTATTATATTAGACACGAGTGTTTTACGAGAAAATGCACAAACGACCGTGCAAAAGCGGGAAATAATGCCATCGATATCCTCACTAGTAAAGATATGGAAGATACACCACTCGGGTCCCGGATGTAGTTTCGTATGAATTTTACGCACGGTATATATTTCCAGTAAAACACTCGTGTCTATATAATAAAAGAGTGCAATACACTGTGGTGGAGATTTTCTCTAGTAAGCTTCCTGTACTATATGTTTATCAGGAAAAAGGGCCTGACACTGCAGACATCAACAGCAGCAGCGGCACAGGTTCAGGCGGACCAGGCTGCAGCGGCGGCCGCAGCAGTTCCCGACTGGGTCTACGATCCCAATGAACCTCGGTACTGCCTCTGTAATCAGGTGAGATGCACTTGTTACACAGGGCGCAGGAGTTCGCTTGCGTTATGTATAACCCTATTTATTTTACTTACATGAAGGATACCGTAGGACGATTACATCGCGGGCGCGCAAAGGCATATACGTACAAGATGAGGTCTTGAGGTATCCTTCATGTAGGTCAACATATAGGGTTTTACATAATGGCAAGCCAGCGAACTCCTCTGAGGCCTGTGCTTGTTATTACATAACACGTCTGTAGAAACGGTTCGCAAAAATGTGCAAACGCAACAAATTCAAGAGTTCAGTTTTCGTAGTTCGTAGAACGCTTGTAAAACCTCATGACTTGGCCAAGAAACTCAAAACCTGTCCTAGTCACTATACTCGAGGTTGAGGTTAGTTCGATCCTTGGTTCAATTCTATTTTCTATAACGTCAGGTTGTTACAGAAGAATATTTACGGGGCTTGCGCGCGATGTGAACTCTTGTTTCCTGTAGTTGGGGAACATACATGTACTGTGCAACTGTTACAATATGTTCTGTCGACAGGTATCTTATGGAGAAATGGTGGGATGCGACAATGCAGACGTGAGTAAAAATAACTGCCCTTTGAATTCAATCCTTTAACCTCCCTTACTGCTATTCTGTTCTTCGTTTCTTATTGTTTGTTTGTTTTGATTTAAGCGATGCAAGACATACGGTACAAATACACCATGTTCTCATATCGAGAGCTTACTTATTTTTTTACATATTTCACGACAATGTGCGGCTGCCAAAACCAGCATGATTGTGGTAATCATACTATATACAGCTCATTAGCACTTAATCTTTATACCATATTTGTACGATACCAGATGTTGGAAGCGATCACTAAGATATAATCAGTTACAAAAATATAAGTAGAGGGGTAATAGTTGTAATGAGCCAGTGAAGTGTCTCGGCAGTAATGTCGAAGATCGAAGTTCCCATGACATATTCATGAACAACCCTAGCTTTGTTTTGTGTCTTTATTGTGTAAGATTCTCGCCCAAGAAAGCTCCAGGACCCGGTTGTTCAAAGCACGGTTAGGCTAACCCTGGGTTAACTAAACGTTGCCATTTTGTGGCTGAAGTTGAAAACCTTTCAAACACAAAACGACTTCTTCGCTATGTTTTAAGCTAGAAAAAACTTTTTTGGTAAGTTTTTTTTTATTACATATTTTGCAGTTTGTTGACCAAAGTCACGAGAGACTGAATTTTGTGGGTTAGCATAACCGAGCTTTGAATAACTGGAATAGTTGTAGTGTACCACGTCAGCTGACGTCTTTGTGTTTTGTTTCCTCAGTGTCCCATTGAGTGGTTCCATTATGGGTGCGTTGGTATCACCGACTCTCCAAAGGGCAAGTGGTACTGCCCGCAATGCACCCTTCTGCTGAAGCAGAAGCGAGGAGGGAGACACAAGTAGCGGGTGTTATCAACATCTTTATGAATCCTTGGACGTATATGTGTTGGACGACCCAGCTACAGTGCAGTGGAACTTTACCCCGACATTTGATAGATTTTCGTGTTTAGGGAGCGCGTACACCGTGTTCAGGTTGTACTGGATTTTTTTTTTTTTTTTAGGTTGGGTTGGGACGGGATGAGGTGGGTTAGTGGCACAGTATTGTGTTATTATTCAGAAACACCCTTGCGCTGGTAAATAGTGTAATATTGTACAGGTTTCTGTAAATTTTTGTACAAAGCAAGTTATCAAATAAAATATATAACTAGTCTCTCTCCATTCTTTTATCGTTTGTGTTTTGTTCAGCATTATACACAAACCTCACCCGCTCTTTATGCTTTATAGAAGATCTACCTACTGCAATGACTCTGCAGTGCTTTTTAGTGACATCAACCGCAGCGTCTGTTTTCAGCCGAGCTTCATCGTCACTGCAGAGCTGACCTTGCATACACATGTTCGTATGTGCCGATCAAAATACTTCAAGAAAAAAGTATTTTAGATCTTTCATTTCCCACGCATTCGTGCTTCAGCACATCTGTCAGTTGGCAAGGCCGTTTTCCGGGTCAGACAGCTAATGTGAGTAATGTTTCTTCTGTGGGCAAGACTCTGAACCGAACAATCTTGTGGTGTGTCTGATGTACTCAGATAAGTGAAGAATATAATTGCACTTGATGATCTAAGACATTTTTAGCACACTGATATGTTTTGTTCTATTTTCGCCATCGTTTCCCCGGTTTAACCGGAACTGTCAAGTGCTGAACAAACTGCCCTCTCGTGTAAATAGCGGATGGGTGTGTTGAAGTCACTTGAGTCACAACCGCAAAAAACAGATTAAATATGAATCAATAAAACATGTTCTTTCCAAGGTTTCTCCATAGTTGGATAATAAACACAGGGATTTGCGTATTAAAAAATTACCAGTCTACCCCTGCGCGCGAAATAATCCAACTGAAAGAGACCCGAAATCAAAAGACAACAAAAAGTGTATTATATTACATTTTTTATGTAAAAATATTTTTGGGTACAATTGCCCAAGAGCATGATATGCTCATCGTACAGGGGGCTCTTGTATTGAAAGTCTGTCATTCCTTGCGACATTGCTTGATGCGTACATTTCAGTGCAGTTCCGCGTGTAGGAGTAGCAGTAAGAGCAAAAGGACCACTTTATTGTGACACGTTTACTGTAGTCATCGTTAATTGTGCAAAATAACGCATACTGACCACTTTCGACAATACTGACGCCGTTTATGTTATGGTGGTGATTTTGATGATCATAATACAAAAGTGTAATTTAACCCCGAAATGCACTTTTCTTCATGGTCATTTGGAGTCATTTAGAGTCCAAAATAAACATAAGTATTACTTTAATATTTATTGTGGGGTGAGGGTGGGGGGAAAGTTTCTGTTTAAAAAGTATCAGTTTAGAATGGTAAGCCTCATTCTTGGTCTTTTGTAGTTTTGTAGCTCATGGGCCGGATTCGTTTGCCGCCATCACAAACAGGGTCTACAAGGTGTAGCCTTAGGTGGTGACAGTGCTACTTCAACTGTTCATACCAAAATTTCCTAAAGTGATCTTAATCCATTTATCTGTGCATAACGACCGTATTGGAGACGAGAATTGCTTCGGTCTGAAAGTTCACCAAAAAAAACAACACGGCTGTTAGGTGAATCTCGAAGCCTTGTGTCAATTAGTATAACGAATTTAACAGCATCCATTATGGCGTTCAAAATAGCACAAAGCCGATCCAGGAAGGAAACTCTCCGATATCTCCGAACACCTGACTGATTTAACCGCCATGGAGTCTGAAGTCTTCACACACTAAATACTGCGAGTGCCATTACCGAAGGCAGCCGATCTTAATTCAAGCAATTTATTAGGATAAATGTCAAATTAGGTTCCCCGTAAAGGTCAGAACAGCACTGGATCAATAGTCATCCGCTGATAACGCCCTTGACCGATATTTTCGGTAAATATCGCTGCAATAACGCTCGTACCATCTTGTGTGTAATTATGATTTTATCTCCGTCAATGGAATTGCGGCAGAAGTGGGAAACCGAACCCTTTTGTTTTCCTGATTTTCGACAATGTGTAAAGTTGTGTAAACACGCGCCTTCACGCAGTAACCCTGCAGTTGGCGAAATAGGCAAACAGATCTGCCCCGACTCCGAGTATTCAGAGTCAGACACGAGCACGAGTGATAAGAGAGAAGTCGCTGCCAGCCGTATTTCAGGATTCTTTTGCCCGGCAACGTTCACTTCTGTGGCGCACATATTTGAGTGATTGCGGCGGTTGCAACTGAAGCCGTATAGCCTGAAGGTAAGCACTGATTAATGACTAAACTTCTCACTATGAATGCCACTAAATATAGGAAGACCCTTCTGATAGTATTAATCAGACGTATTTTTAATTCCCTGTAACTAATGTGAAGTTCATCAGTATAACAAATGAATAAATACAACTTTATTGCCGATGACGATCCAAAGTTCTTTGAAACAGTACCAGACTACGATACTAAAAGCTCAAGCTTATAATGAAGTTCGATTTTATGATTGCAGCAGACTAATTTAGCTAGTGCACCTTCTAGGTTTGGACACACCAGACTCCCACACATCACGACTGACATATATAGCCGTTCGCTTGTCCCTCAAAATGTATCGTTTATATATACATCGGGGATTTTGTACGCTAACTTTTGAGTGAAACTCCTCTAAGAGGCCACGCTGGCTCCGGCCGCCGAGCGGAACTGATTAGAAAGTTCCGAAACTCGCAGGGCTCTCCTTATCTCCAGACACCCGACTGACAGGTCATATCTGGCTGGTTGTTGGCAAAACAACATCCTCTCTGATGTTCGCCGAAGTCAAATTGATTTGATATAGGAAATTATAGAAATAATTTAAGTTTCCTTTAGCTCTCAGCACATTTCTCGTTCAAATTCCCGGCATCAAGTACAACATAATCTGGCATCAGTGGTGAAATAGGCTGATGCTTGTGAATATGGAAAAACCAGCTCATAGTCTGATTCTTTTGCCGTTAATAGTTGCATGCCGGGCTCACATTCCCATAGCCTGCGAAACAGGCCCTAGGGTTTGTTTTTCACGAGCAGTTAGAACGTTGAATCGTTTTATGGCCGCGGCGGAGTCTAGGGCGAGGATTTGTAGCCGCGTCGGAGTCTGGGGCGAGGTGTATACTAGGGCGTTCCCTCCCCCCACCCCCGCCCCCCTCCCCTCCGCAGCTTTTTCCTCGCCCCGATCCCACTCCGAACGAATTTTACCAGAAAACGAACCGGAACGCCTGCATTGCAGGCTCACATTCCCACGAGTGGAGTGATTCTATATTTATCTAAACTTGCGCTTTTTGATAAAATATACCAGTTCACTGTGACATATTGTTTGTAATGGGGTAAGTGTTGAGACTAACTACATATTATTTTGATTCAATAATCAATTGCACTTAGAGATTTTGACTTCATAGAGTGCCAATTTTGAGCCCTGAACATGTGAATTTGTCTTCAGGTCAAATTTGGAGACCTTAGCTTAGTCTCTTATTAAGGTATCGGAGACGTTCGCCGGTGACATGCTCGCGGTAAAACTGCGACAGCGCGCGTTCAATACAAGTAACTCTACGAAGCTAGTGTCTTTGGTGTTCTCCTGCTTGTGTTCGTCTTGTTATTGTCGTGTGTAAAGCCTTGTCCAGACGGAACCACAAGCCAAAGTCATCAATTTTCGTTGAACTAATGCATGCGTTTCGTTTAACAACTCACTTTTATAGAGATGTGTTGACTTTTGCACGCACATCATTGCCCATTTGATCACCATTGGAAGTCTGTTTGCAAGTTCTAGATTTAAAACCCTGCATTGGAGTTTGATTTGGCCAGGGTATACCATGCATACAACGGTTGGTTTAATTCATTTTACCTGGAAGAAAGAATACTATAAATTCTTTTTCCTTCCCTTTGTATACCTGTAAGTATTACCAGGTTAAACGTGGTATTTACATTTATCCTCTTTGGGTTTTTTTTTTTTCAGTTTGGTCTAGTCAAGACAATTCCTACAGAACTGAAAAATGGCTTCTGATCCCAATCTCCACCCTTCTTCCCCTTACGGCAATTTCACGTATCCAAGCAACGAAGAGGAGAATGACGACCCCTGGAAGGGATTCTTCAGTCCAAAATACGACATCCTGCCAATCTGTCTGGCATTTTTCGTCGTTCTGGTGAACACGTGCGTCTTACTGCTGGTGCTGCAGAAGAAATCTCTCAGAACGGTGACGAACCTTCTGCTTTGTAGCCTGGCCTTGTCAGACCTCATGACTGGCGTTCTTAGCATTCCTTTGTTTATCGCGTGCAACGTCATCCGCGAGGCCCCAGTCTGCATTGCGTCGGATCAGTTTTTGAGGTTCACCTCGGTATCCACTGTGTCTCATCTTTTTGCCGTCACTCTGGACCGATATCTGGCCATCATACACTCGCTGAGGTAATTTAGCTCTCGTGCATTCAAGTAAGATTGAACTATAAAGAGGTATATATCAAGTATCTATATATTGTTGTCCTCCAGTATAAAATAGAAGTATATAGGTGAAGGTGCACAGGCCGGCAAGGAGCATAATAACATTGAGTGTTTTATTTTTTCAGTTGTGTTCAATCATTCTACCCTGAATTGTCTTATTTCTGTCTTACGTACTAAAGAGGCACAATTTAACAGAAAGCTGCCACACTAGATTGAAGACCTTGAAGCTATCATGGCAATAGTTCAAACTAAAGTAGCACCAAAAGATCAAGGCGACCAATCTCTAACTACAAAGTGACCAACCGAACCAACAAGCTGTGAGCGGGTATAAAACATAATTTATGGTTAGAAGAATCACACGTAAGAGAACGCACTGAAAACTCACGTCATTCATTGTTTCTCGACTAACTGCAGATACTGCTCCTTGGTGACCAGGCCTCGAGGGGTGGCTGCTATTTCCTTTATATGGGTGCTATCTGCTGTGATGTCACTCATGCAACTCACCTGGAGTGACCCAGCAAATGTCGATTCGAGTGAAGAACCCTCAAACGAAGTAATCCAAAATGAAATCCGGTACGACATCTCCAGCGCCGTGATGTTTATTGGCGTTCCGCTGATTTTTATGACTTTCGCATACAGTAGGATCTTCCGTGAGATCGTGAGGCAAAACAAGATAATACAGCAACACAACGTCCCTGGCTGGCAGGAAATGAGGTCTAGTGTAATTCGCGAGTGTCGAGCTGTTCTAATCTTCGTAACTATGCTGTTGGCTTACGTGATTTGCTGGTTGCCGTACTTCATAATTCGCCTGGAGCTCAATTTGGGCGTTGAGGTGATCGTTCAAACGGATGCGGCAGAATACACACTAGTCTACTTGCGTTTCTTCACCTCTCTCTTGAACCCGTGTTTGTACATTCTGGGTAAGAACGACTTCAGGAAAGCGATGAAGTTTCACTTGCGTCGCACATCGCTGAGGTCGAGCAACACTCTCGCTACACCCACCGGATCCTGTGCATCAAGACGTGCGTCCAATCAGACGGCGGCGCAAAGACCACGTGATGCATGCGTAGCAGTTCCTGACCAAATCGAACTTTAGGTCAGTGTCATTTATCTTACAAAGACCGAATGAATGCTTTAAAATTAGGTCCGATTGTTCAAGGCTCGATTAAGACTGACATACCTGCAGGATTAACCAAAAACTTCTAGTTCCTCAACTGATGTCTTAGCAAATGAACCGCAAGGTTTCGTTCAAAGATCAAGAAAAAGCTTGCCGTGGATACATACTTCCCCAGGAAGCTGCCATGAGTTCTGATGGCGGAAAGCTTCTTGTTTTATATCCGGCTAACAAAAGCCTAGGGGCGGCTCAAAATGTCAGCTATATCAGCGAGTGGCATAAAGTGCGCCCACATGGCACTAGTTTAAAGCATAATAGCCCAAAATTCCTTTTATCGCTCTTTCATCTATAGCAATGTAATGGGTAGTTAACGATGGTTTTATTTTTCAGTATAATCCCACCAGCTATATATGCAAGGTTTATCAGGATCAGTGTATAGGATATGTAAGATGATCTATGATATTTTTTGAATATGTTTTGGAAATATTTAGTTTCCTACAATCTTCCGATCTTCTTTGCTCCATGATCCTTGCACACTCTGGTTATGTGTGACGGCCTATAGCTAGCTTACTAACTACCTATTAATTTAATGTTTTATTCTCACTTTTAGCATTATTCGATGAGGACCTCGCTGAAAACCACTTTTCGTTGATGGGAGTATCTTGTATGTATATATATATAAAAATATTTGTTGTAAGGGGTAGACTGGAGTTGTCTATTGGTGGCATGTTGTTGCCTGGCAAACTAGGCGTTGTTTTCCTGTTATATCTCGTCAGTGGCTAAAGAAAACTAAGACAAATATATTGCAAAAAGTCTCGTTATAGTCCCAGGAAAATTTACTGAAAGTTTCAAGAGTTTTGAATTCTTTGTCAAAATCGGTCATTTTTGAGAAAAAGAGCCATTGCATGACAGACAAAACCATTCCCGCGGGATTGAAAGACGAGGAGTCGTCCGCCGAATACACCCAATGTGTGTACCGTGTCCACTTATACCATTATTATTACTTGAGAAACCTCCAACCTGTAGAATTATTTAATGTGTTAAAATAAATTAAACATGATTTTATATCGTCCGCGTTTCACGTCATGTGATAACTGATAGCCAATTTATAGGCGCAGACATGCGCACGTAGCATCTATATGCTCAGCACGTGCTCTCCCCACGACGGTGAGTTTCTATCATTCCTTTTTCGAAATTTTTTTAGAAGACTGTGTCACAATAATTTGTCCAGGCCTAACGAGGTTTATATGTGTGTATTATGAATGAGAGGCTTTCAAATTGTATTTTTCATCACACAAATGATTCAATAGGAACGATTTAACAAGATAATGAACTTACAAAGCACAAAAATTAGACAAAAGTTATATTTACTGATGCCGTATGGTGACGAAATCCCTAAGGAAACAATTAAAAATAAGATCTGAAGCCTCAGTCACTGGTAAACAGCGGTCTACGCTTACAGAGCTTTGTAACCGCTCTGTATTGCAAATGGCGGATGAATGAAAGCAATTCCAGTGGAAAAAAGTGCGTGGAATAGCTATTTAAACTGCTTCTAAGAGCTTCAATGGCGTCCAGATCTGCTCTTCAGTTATCGCCGAACTTCAGGACTGCAAGGAACCACTTTTGCTACAAATTCATGCCTCGAAAACCATGGAAAATCGAACGACTGTAACACTGCCGCGCAGAAGTTCAGCCGTGCAGAGCGGTGATTGAAAAACTAGCTTAGAATCTCCAAATAGGTGGCCGAAGTTCCATGAGCATCTGAAGAACACTACCAGACTTTACCTTCGTGAGGAACTCTTCGGACGACTTCCATATCGTTACAAATAATAAATAATAATAAATATCATTTATTTAAAGTCGAAGCAGAGGGAGAGGAGGTATATTATTTGACTTTTTTTACGTGTGCAACTTTTCCACGACGTTTTGCAGTTGACTTATTCCAGCCTCAATTTGCTATAGTTAGCTCATTCACAAATTTTACAGGGGTTCAATGAAGATTGAGTGGATTTTTCGGATGGCTTCGAGGAACCAAGAATACTGGAGGTAAAACGCTCAAATTTGGACTATAGTTACTAGACCCCGATAGTGGTAATTTCGTTCCCAGGTAAGAAGAATTAGTGAATTAGTGAATTCAGTTGTTTTCCATACAAATTCGAGCAAAGTTCGACATTTGTAAGGAGCCAATGAACACGCATTGCGCATGCTTAGCAGCCTGCCTGTCGTCGATATCTGCCCATCAGTTTTCATTTATTCGAAGCATTCTTGTTCAGCAAAGGAATATTGACTGAATAATTTGTAATTACGGAGTTCTCAGTTTCAAATAATATGCTAGAACCAGAGCGGACTCAAAACAATCGAACTGAATCATTGTACTCGGTGGCCTTTGAGCCAACTGAGCCGATGTGGTCTCAGAACCTTCCCTGTGGTTTGTGGCATCATTGCTTTATGGGGGGGGGGGGGGGGGGGGGGGGGAGGGGGGAGGGGGGAGGGGGGGGGGTGTGAATAGGGGTCATCAAATCCGCCAATCCGTGCCAATGTGGTGTCAAATCCACCGATCCGCAATTATTTTTTCTTCAAATCCGAATCCGCAAGGTATTTTACTCATTTTGTACTGTACTTCACTCGAGCCTCGTTTCGAAGACAGCAGCATGTTAAAATACACTTTTTACCACAACACACTAGTTTCTCGCTCTCTGATTGGTCGATTTACCGTGGTAAATAAGAGTCCAGACAACGATGCTGACGCCAGCTGACGCCAGCATGTCACGTTTTGCAGCAAAATACAACGAAACTTTCCTGTATATTTCTAAATGTTGTGGTAAAAAACTAATTTCCACTGGTTTGCCGTGGTGTGGACTCTTATTTACCACGATTTACTTCATCACATGGTCAAAATTAGTTGCGGACTCACTCGGCGAAGCGCCTCATGAGTCCACAACATTTTGACCATGTGATGACGTAAACCGTGGTAAATAAGAGTCCACACCACGGCAAACCAGTGGAAATTTATTAATGGGCGGCTAAAGAAGGCAACTTCCGGTTACTCAACTTCGTTCCCAGGGCCTCTCTTTTGGTCTCCGTTACTTTGCGGGTCTAGGCCATTGAGGCAAAGTAATTATAAGATCCAGGATCCGTGCTCTAAAACTGGAAAGTCCGGAATCCTTGCCAAAATTTCAGATGAATCCGTGTTCGGCGGCATTTTGAAAATCCGCGAATCCGTAAAAAAATATCTACGAAATCCGCGCGCTTTTTCGGGCTAAATCCGTCGTTCCGCAGACTTAGGCAACTTCCGGTTACTCAACCTCGTTCCCAGAGCCTCTCTTTTGGTCTCCGTTACTTTGCGGGTCGAGGCCATTGAGGCAAAGTAATTATAAGATCCAGGATCCGTGCTCTAAAACTGGAAAGTCCGGAATCTGTGCCAAAATTTCAGATGAATCCGTGTTCGGCGGCATTTTGAAAATCCGCGAATCCGTAAAAAATATCTACGAAATCCGCGCGCTTTTTTGGGCAAAATCTGTCGATCCGCAGACTCACCCCCACTATATAAACCCACTGCGGTGCCAAAGCAAATGAATTCCACTCAAACGGCCAAGAACGACGCCACAAACCACAGAAAAGGTATAATACTTCATTATCTACCTATTCAGGAAAGTTTGGAGGTAATTTTGTATTTTTGGGAAGGTTTCAGAAGAACGCTCTTCTCACAAGATAATTAAACCTGACCGTGATCAACCGTCGTGACGAATTGCGCAAGGTGCTAACACAGAGGGGCTGCCTGTGATTGTTCGGAGACCAAATAGTTATTAGTTAGTTATTAGGCAACTCTTCTTTTATGCCAATCTAAACAAAGGCAGCATTTCATGGAACTCTTAGGGTCGATTTTTTAAACAAAGCCTAACTTAGACCTGGTTTATCGCTAAATTGAAATTTAGACGGACGCCGTAAAACACTGGGTTAGCCAAACGGAAAATTGCATTTTTAGAACATGGATCGAATCGGTTTGTAAAGACGACGTTTAGCCGTTGTCCGTTAAGCATGGCTGTTGTTTTAATCTTGTTTAGACCAGGACTTTCTTAACCGCGGTCTAAACCTTGTTTAAAAAGTCGGCCCTTAGTGTTGTTTTTGTTAACAAGTTTTCAACAACTTGTACGAACCGAAAGTGTCTTGGTTCATTCTTACTTATTCGCTTTTCCCAATTACTCTTTGCCTTCTGTGTTCAAGATAATGCCGGGAGGGTCAACCGAGCTTAAGTACGGATCTAGTGAGCGACCAGTATCAATACAGAATAATAAATATATCATGTATTTTTTATCAGCTTGTTACTGTTAAATGTAGCTTTAGCACTTTGTAACTTTTTGTAAATGGGTCATGCTACAGTATTAAAGCTTATTTCAACTCAATTCCACTCATCAATAAGAGAGTTTCACTATTGCAATTAGAAGATCTCGTGGGCTCATGGTATTTCAGTCTTTAGTTTATTATTTTTTTGCACGTGATATATACTGAGTGCTATTCGAATAATATAGTTCGAATATTGAAAAAAAAAAGAAAAAAAAAAGCAGATGCGCAGCATTTGAGAGCGCGAGATAACAATTTCAACATTATCACTAACATCCCTTCATAGCTATCGTGCATGCTTCTCACTGGACAAGTGTTTATAGTCAATTTTTAAAATCGTATTTGTTTGAATCTCTAAATTCGTACCTGCTTATTCACAAATAATATGTTTCCATTTTTAAAAGCTGCTTTAGTAGGGAATTTCTCGATTATCCCTATCTTGTGCTGGGGCTAATTTAGCGTGATGTCCCTCGGTCATGTGAACTCTTACATGTTGATTTAACATTGCTGCGCTTGCAAAAGCACTTGCACAGTACCCGCAGCGAAATGGTCTTTCGTTGATATGTGATTCCATGTGAACGCGAAACTCAGCATTGTGAGAAAAAGTTTGATTACAGTGAGGGCAGTTAAGCGTCTTCCCTTCTGTCACTCCATTACATTGGTGAGTCTCCAGCTGCTCACGATTCGTGAAGGCTTTTAAGCATTGATTACAACGCCAATTGGACTCTTCAACCAAGTCAGGGCGATTTGATCGATATGTCTGTCTTCCAGGAAAACCACGACTTCTATAAGATCTTCTACCTTCCACGAAAGCTGCGAGGTCAAGCTGGCCTTTATTTTGTTTCGGGTCCATTCTTCTTAGTGGTGGCCGCCCTCTTTGAGCTGGTTGAGGTTCGGTGTAAGATCTTTTGGCAACAGGTTCGCCTGGTTCGCTTTTATCTCTCGCTCGTGCTTTTTCTTGCGCTACAAGGTCCCGAGGAGGATGCACCCCTTGGAGGAGTGAAATGCGCAAAAGAAATGTTAGCCAAAGAACGCATACGTATTATAAATCGTAAACAATTATCAGCATCAGGATGGGTTAATAACGTCAAGATTTTTGGAAACAATCGTAAAAGTTTAAAAGTTTGAATGGCTCTATGTCATTTCAGTGGTTTTTACATTTATGCCAGAGTCTCCTGATTTGACTGTCACCTAAATCTGCACCTCGTATGCAATATTATTCAAGACACTCGCAATGGCTTTGAATCTTGAATCTCTGGTATGTCAATGGACATCAACTTTTTGATGTGTAATCGAAACAGAATGTTTCTTTTTCCAATCAGTCTATGGAAGGCCGTGGAAAGGAGAGAGGCAGTGGGCGAAGACTGGGATGCTCTCGAATACCTCACCTCTGCTTCCTGAGTCACTCAACGAAACAGGAACTCCCATGAACTGCGAGTAGCGCGAATCGTACCAGACGAGAAGCTCCTGTCCCGGTAGAACATCTCGCACTGTGCGGTAGTAGACACAGCCGTGATATTGAAACACTACCATGTTCTGTTCCTTCTTGTGACGAGCGCACCTCACGAAACGCATCCAGCTTGAATGGTGTTCTTCCTTTCCGTCAAGGTAATGGCTAACTTGTCCGTCGTGAAATACCTGCAAACATGGTAGAAGATCTTTACAAAAGATTACAGCGGGAATTACCCTACGGGGAGAGTTGTGCACCGCTGAATAATAAAATTGTCATGCTATCAGTCTGAAAGCATAGTCATGCAAGATTTGTTATCATTTTAATTTGCCTTTTTAGTTCGGCGAGGCAACCAAATCAAAAGCTATAAACAGAAACAACATAAAAATTATAGGAATTATACTTGAATGGAGGATCAACATACATACTTTTGCCAGATTCTGTAATAAATAACCATGTCTCTACACTAAAGAGTTCAGAAACCTGTTATCATATTATTAATAACTAGCAGGACCCCCGTAAAATACGGTGATCGGATAGCATTTTTTCTTTCTTTCTTTCTTTCTTTTTCCCCTTTTGAAGTTCATTTCGAGCATCTCAAGTGTAGTTATCACCTTACCTCCCACATATACTCAGTTTCATTTCCCTTTTTGATGTCTTCAGGGCGTACAAGTTTTCCTTCATACGGTCCAATCCAGGTTCCGGCAGGAATCCTCTTTCTCGCGCAGACGCCGTATCCAACACAAGGGATGCTGGATGTGCACAGACAAACTTCATCTGGGAATTTGAGAATGGAGCCCTTTTCTAGAGGGCTGTTGGACTGGCCGGCATTAACCAGTTTTCTCAGTGAGTGAAGTGGTCCGTGCATTGGACATTCTCCGTTATGTTTTTCGCAGCAAATGTCGCACCCTGCACAGGAGAGGTAAAAAGACATGCACGTATATTAATTTACCTGTCACAAAATTACTGGGTTTACAATTGTTATTATAAAATAACTACCATACTATGCGCGTTCTGATTGGAAGGCAAGAAGACGTTTATGAACTCGTGCCTGGGGATCTAGAGCGTTCCTTTCTCGTTTACGAGTTGCCTCACAGGAGCCTTTGATCAGATAACTGTAATGATATCCATTTGCAGGTGGCATGCGCTTTTTATTGTTTAATCCCACTGCACTGGTAGTTGTAAACTAATGACTTGTTATTGTATCAATTTATTCGTTGAGAAATACGTTTTATCTGCAGTGTGATACATCCTGTGCTTTCTGCCGGAAACTACGTCATTATGAGCAGTAATTCTGTTCTCTCATTTTTTTTAGCGGCTTTTATATTCTTCTTCTCCTTCCCCTTAGTTACACTGTCCCGACCTCTCTCTGCTTCTCTCTTGCACATGTAAATTCCTATATATCTATCTTTCTCTTTCTTCCTCGCCAGGCGACAATGCCCTTTGATCTAGGCTTCTTATCTCCCAAGCAATTGGTTTTCCATGAATCATCGGTAATTTCTAATTCCTTAAATCCTTTGTTCCTTTCCTTTTTCTAGATAGTCCGTTTTAAATATTTGATTCCCTAGTAGTAGTTCATGCATGAACAACAACTACAAGAAACAATACTGATCAGTTGGATAACCGCTATAAATTGTTGCACGGGTTGCACTTCCGAATCAAGGCTAAAATAGTGGTTGCTATTTGTTGTAGAGCAGAAGGACTAAACAAAAAAGAATATCAAATGGTTTCAATTTCACAACATTAACATCACATGTTCGCAGCGGTGTATTTATGACATGCAAATGCACATCAGGAGAAAGCCGTTAGGTCTCTAGCCTGAACCAAATCTACTTACATCGCCTGAACAATATTTACGTTCCCGCCTAAATAATTATTAGCAGCAAGTCTTCGCAGTATCGAAGAGCTCGATTGAAATTCTCATTTGTTAAATAAGAAGAAGATAGCTTTCTAAACGTCTGTTGACGGAGAAATCATGATAGGTCGGCTCGTACTTACAGGATACCCCTTGTTTTGTTCCAGTGTCTGCCGACTTTGCTGCTTGCCTCTGTCTTTCCCGATACAACTGGGTCGGATCGACAAGATGGATTGGCGTGTATCCATACAAATAATTGAACAGATCCTCTGCCGTGAATAAGGTTGTTTGCCTGTGAGTAGCTTTCCCGGGATCTCCAAGCATCGGGTTACTTCGTTCTGTGTTAAAGCTCGCCATAGCAGCGAACTTCCTTCGATAGCGTACCACTCCGGTATGTATCCGAGCCTTGACTTGTTATTCGAATATTTTTTACCAACTTGAGCTCTATGAAAAATGAACGAATGTATTAATAAAAGATGATTGCAAAGCTCTATCGCAGGTGAACCATTCTTAGATACATGCAAATGAAACAGAGAGCTTGCAATTATTCATGTCCTGTCAATTCAACCATGTAAGGGCACCTGCCAAAGCTCTTGAAAAATTTATTAACTCCAAATAACTTCTTCTAAGAGCAAAGACTCTTCTTTTCTTCTCACCAACGTCATTTGTAAGCACTTTATTGGTGTGCGCTGCGAGGGTTTCTAAAATCTTTCGGTACCTGTTTGCAAATGCTAGCTACTCTGTGACGGCTTGTCAACCCGAATATCGGAAATCCTTGTCAAGAAGCTTGTTTCGACGAACGAAGCCCGCAATCAACATGACCAACTATGCTTACTTAGTCCTCGTTATTCTCTTGAATCCGACACACAACTGGTATAGTCTAGTGTCACTGTCTCTTTTTATCTAATGCTCCTGCCAAGCGTTGATCTGCTTTCTGCCTGCACAGGTTTTTCCGTGTTTGACATCTCTTACGCGGATTGGGCAAGTTTTCCTTTTAGCAGCATACATCTCTATATTTGTAGATATATGCTACCTCCACATATTGTAAAATATTACTGTGCTATCTTATTCTGCAAAATTCAATTTTTGCGAGTTCAGCGCAGCGTGATGCGATTCTTCAAAGTACGTTTGTGCAGTTTTTCACCACCTATACCAAGGTCTTCCATACGAAAATGCTTTTTGTTTTTACAAATCTAGCTAGAAGCAGCAACATATTATAATTAAAGGAAAACATTTCGCGATATTGGCATTGAATCACCTGGATGTGTTTACGTATTTTTTCTCCAAGTTACAACCAAGTTCCAATTTGCCTTCCATAAAGTTTTTTTTTTTTTTGCTGTCAAACCTTCGATCTTCTATTAATTTAAAACGACAGGCACTTTGCGCGCATATGTGCGAACAATGTAACTATATGGCGGTCAAGTTTTTACGCTGATGACAATATTATTTTGGTCGAAATTTGGCTCGAGGCATACAATGTTAGAATGAACTAAAAATTGGTGCATCGCTTACCTTATAAGTACCTCGCGAGATTTCACAATGGATTTTGTTAAAATTTAGGGCAGCCTTTGAATTTAGGGCTGCACAAATTCTGCGGGTGTAGCGCCGGCGGGAAATTTCTGCACGTGGTGAATCGTTTTTAGTCTGCCAGCACGTGCTCTACAGCATTTTCTAAAGTAATAATTTAAAATCCTTTGTTTCGTTTCGCCATTGGTTTTCTGGATGTTACGAAATTGAAATAGAGACTAATAGTCTTACGAACGTAAACTGCCTTGGGATTACGTTGTTTCCTGAACCCCAAATACGTCAAAGAACAAAAACATCTGGTCCTGAAATCACTTTTCAAGCAAACATTTTAAACGTTACACGACAACTTGTTTGAAATAGAAGTCGGGTTTGAAAGGTGTCTGTAATTAATTATTAAAGACTTACTCAGGTTAAGTGACAAGAGATTTAATCAAGATGAAATTTTAATTATTGATTTTGTGTTTTCGCAATAGCCTCTAGTGTTTCTTCATCAGGGCATCAAAAATGCAAAGCCTGTCAACATTGACAAAAGAATTCTTTCATAATTCATAATTTTGGCATTTTATGGCAGAGAGATCTTCAACTTGTTTCTCTACGACCAACGTACCTCTAGCAAAAAAAAATACATAGTGCAAAACACACGTCTGACATTATGGTGAAAATTCCATAAAACTGAAAATACAACGAAACTATATTCATGTGTGAACCTTTAAAGGTAAATAAATATTAATATATGCGATGGGGGATATTGCTTTCTGTTCTTACTAAATCTTTTTTCCTTTTCGAGAGGTTTGTGAGTATCAAATAATTTTTTACTGAAATCGAAATTATACTGTATATATTAAAATCGCTCTGACCTAAAATCAACAAAATTGGCAGCTGCAATATGGGTGGAGTTTTTCGTGCAATAAACAGCGTATTGACAGGGACTGCTTATCACTGCTGAGATAAAAGATATACACCATTATATATTCTATATGAGAAACATTTGGTAGTTTCAGAGCAGAGGAAATATTGAAGAAACTTTACAGGGTTATTGTTTTGCCTGGTGGAGCATTAATTCTTTATGATGTCACTTTGCCTAATAACACACAGTTACTGAATTCTCCATTTACAAGCAACGAAATTGTTCGGCAAAGCCCTCTGAAATCAAGAATTTGAGAAACGGAAAATTTACGTAAAAACTGCCAACTGAAGATGTCATCGAGTTAAAATTTAAATAAGAGACTTCAACAATAATATGGCACGTGTACCCTAACAATATAGTCTTTCGATTTGACTATTTGTGCTTTAAATTTGGCATATTCAAATCATACACGGCGGGATCAGGCAGCACAGAATGATATCTTTGTCTGTTTATTTTTTTATTGTTAGTGTTCCATTATAAAAATTATCAAAGTGTTCGAGGATAGGAATTAACTGAAGAAAAACAAAACCAGACTCATATTTATAAACAAAAGACAACCCCAACATTGTTTAGAGCGCGCTCGAAGTAATGAGACTTAAAATATAGTAACCAATGCCGCTTTACGGTTGGCGGAGTTTACGTCTCGTTTCTAATGTTATTTGAATTTCACTTTAAAATATTGCTCTAGCTGGAACATTGCTTGGGACGTTGAGTGTTCAATCCTTCGTTATGTTGATGAACCCGGATTATGACTGATATTTTTTTCAGTCTTGTAGGTTGATAACGCAAATATTTAGAGTGAAAGCGAGCATTTTGATTGGCGTTATCTGATAAACCTAAGCCATTACCTTAGCAAGTTACCCGTCCATGTGTTGGCCAACAGGTTGGAAGAAAGGCGCGCTTTTATCCTACCATCAGGCCAAAGTTATGCATCGCCATCTTCGACCCTAATTTTCCTTATTTTGCTTAATTATTATTATTATTACTATTATTACTATTATTATTATTATTATTATTATTATTATTATTATTATTATTATTATTATTATTATTATTATTATTATTATTATTATTATTATTATTATTATTATTATTATTATTATTATTATTATTATTATTATTATTATTATTATTATTGCCATTTGTGGGAAAATTCATGTTTAAATTAATACCGATAGCAATCTTTATGTGAAATTAATTCGTGCTCCTCTTAATTTTATGGCGAGCAATCTCAAACATAACTGAAAGCCAGACAAGTATACTTATCTCCTGATCAGGGGATCATGATTTGGACAAATGGCTCCTGAACGATGACAGAAAATTTGCAGGCTTTGCAGGTTTCTAGGTGTCATAACACTTCCTTCATTATTTGAGTCGACAGGGGCTCGATGGAATAAAGTCACTCAAATCATTTCCTCGTCCACTCACTCACCCAAACGTAGACGTTTATCAGTATAAAATGTTTTGTCCAAAAAGACCGGCATAGCCCTGATTTGTTAAGTCTTCAAATAAGTGAGTGATAAGAGTTAACTGTTGTATTGAAAACATTATAATTAACAGTTTCAATAAGTGAAAATAGCTGGTTTCCATCACGTTGGAAATAGCGCATATATTAGCTGCTGTTGATGTGATTGTCGATACTGAGATACAATAACATAGCGTAGAAACGTGCTTGTCAGTGGGGACGTTATCGTTAGTGATACAGACTGCTCGGAGACAAGACGAAACGTATGACAATTGTAGAATATCCGACATAAATATAGTGTTGGCCACGAATTTGACAAGATGTAAGACAGACTATTAGAGACGCCAATGTATCATGGAGTGGAAGAGAAAAGTACACAGTCACATATATAAAAAAATCTTTGCGTGATATCACCTGTACTGTGTAACAAATTAACAGAAATTCAAAGAAGCTCACCATTTTAGATCCTTGTGATTTGTAGTACGCAGGATACCTTCTCACACGCCATCTTTCCGGTTATTGTTTGACTAAACGTCGGCCTCACGAAGGCCGCATCTTCAATGACTCGATGAATCCAGGATCGTGAGTCAACTTCCGTCAGGTAAATCCGGTGAAGAGATCAATGGTGATAAAATTCGAAGCTTCGTCGACAATTTTGCAGTCAAAACAGACTTATTCACGGTAAAGTAATACATCTTCGTGTCATGGATAGCGATTTAATGAGATGCAGATCGAAAGCTTTGGTCCTTTCGACGCATCTACCCGTTCGTTCAGCTGGTTGCCAGCAGGTCGATGCTGGTGACCAAGAGAACCCTGCTTAGATGCAATCTCAAATTTTTCGCCAAAGGAAAACAATAGTTTATTTTGCAGCCAAATCCTTTGAAAAATTGTGGTCGTTCTTCCTCAAAACCAATTCTTTGTATGGGTCCTAGGAACTTAAAATAAGCAGCGTCTTAAAAATGAGGACTGGACTCAGCTAAAGCGGTATGTGACAGTTTGCATAGCTTCAATGATTTCTGGTGTAAAGTGGTAATCAAGCAGGACAACTTTATTATATAGTAGATTCAGTTTTGTTCATGCAAACTATTAAACTTCGGTCAAGCTATAAGAAGAGAACGTACATCTTTTTGACACTGACACACACATGTTGTGCACTTGATTTCAATTTAATTAAAGGTCGTATGACAAAGGCGTTTAAAATGTCAAAGTTTGCATTGAACTGGAATTCAATGTTTTTGTCGTCTTAGGAAGATTGTTTCAGGGATTAATTTTGCAATCATTCTGATCATAGCCACAAATTTTGGATCCTATATTTTGGTCTGGAAAAAGAACATTGGATGTATCGTTATGTTAATTGTAGTTATGTAAATTGCATGACGATTTTTTAGGCAAGTATCTGACTTTTACGCAAATAAAAGAATATGCACCGTTTTGATTCAAAATAGCGCGACATCTTAAACTGAAATACAAATAGCTGTATTGTCCAACAAACCTCACAGTACCAAAAATTGCCAAGTGTGTTAAACGCTTCTAGCCTTGTAAGTAAAACACTTCAGTACAAAATGGTATTATAGAAATGAATAACAATAATCAATAATTTCTTGAGATTTTGCCGTTATTAAATGATTTCTTCAAATAAGTCGAATACTGTTTTAAACCTCAGGCGTTCCAAGGATAGATTATGAAGATTACAAGTACATTGTTCTTTGTGGCGCAGTTGCTATACTGGGTCGGTGGTGCAACCTTACCTAACAGTGAGTATAAATCGCTATAGTCAGTATCATGCACTGCAGCAAAGAGGCGTTCAGGTGTATGATTTGTAATCGACGAATTTGCTTGTATCAGCCTAGTTTATTTGTATGTTTGCTTGCTTGCAAACATAACCTGCTGTATGGTATTGGTATTTGGTACATGATGTTAATTAACCAATCAAGTCACTTTTTTCAAAAATCTTTTTATATCAATATGATGTAATTATATTGACTGCACGTTTATTGTTTATTGTAACACTTTGTTGTACGACTGCAGTTGACCCAGGCTGGACCGACTGCTCCCTGTCTTGCGGCGGTGGTGTGCAAAGACGGCTCAACGATTCCTCTGTCACGAGGTTATGCAATACAATCGGCTGTCCGGGTAAGGGCTACTTCGTACTGAAGTCAATTGTATATTATACATAATAGACTGACAAAGGGCCATTGTCCCCCGGGGGGTACTCTTTAAATTTTTGGGTGAGAGTGTGCCGCCCGGGACTGAAAACCCTTACCCAATTTCAGACCAAAATTTGCAATTTGATCTTGTTTATCACTTACAACTATATTGACATTATTATCTACTTTTACCAGGTGATGCCGGATGCCTTTCAGCGTACCTTAGCTTTGACCACGTGTATAATAAAATGATATACGACGATTCTCACAATGGAAATCTAGCGAAAATGCAAGGGGACGCAAAGATAGTCCCAGATGGTAAATTTGGTAAAGCGCTCCATTTAACTAAGGATGGAAGCGTGTCTTTTGATGTTAAGAGATTTCGCAATCGTCCTGTGGATGCCATAACGATAGCTATGTGGCTTAATCTGACGGATGTCGCAAAACCTCATGACATATTCTTCACGTGTGGTTCGCCCCAGATGTATAATATGGGGGATTATCGCATTTCTATCGCCAACGGGAAAGTAAGCTGGTATCAGAACAGCCCAAAAGGGACAAAGCTGTTTAGCATTGAATCTGGTATGTATGAAGGTGCTCGTTTGCCCCATACTGGTTTACTAAAGGCCCTAAGGGCGAGTTTTATTGGGTCTATTTCGGAATAGGAGTAGCGATGTTGAATGGTAAAATGCTTTGGTTTAGAGCTGACTTGAGTAAAGATGCATCGGGACCTGTTCGAAATGCTTGCGCAAAGGTTTTGAAAGCAATTCCGAACAAAACATCCCCCGCAACAAACAACACTTTGGGTCATTTAGCTATATTCCTATTCCGGAATAAACTCCATCGAACGCGCCCTAACATTTGGCTCTCAATTTTATCAGGATTTTTCGTCGGTATAATAGTTGGTTCGCCTTAACATAGTACGTATTCAACTTACTTTCTTTATAACCAGGAGCTACTTTGAAGAACAAGGAGTGGGCCCACGTTACAGGGTCGCACCGCACCTCTACTGGAAGGTCTCGACTTTACATCAATGGCAAAATGATAAAAGAGGTGAACGCTACTAAACCGGTCAAGAGCGATGGACCAGTTCTTGGGCCAGCAAATGACATCCCTTCGTGGCAGTGTGCTAAGTTGGGTAGCCAGGAAAAACAAAGTCCGCCTCAAGTAGTTATGGACGAGTTCTATGTATTTAAGTGCGAGTTGCTGAAAGACGAGATTCTAGATTTATATACTAAAAATTCTGTTAAACGTTTTGGCATACCTAAACCGGCGCTTGAGAAATACTAACATCTTGTCATTTCCATCAAAATGGTATGTTACCAACGAGGTAATGATACGGGAGTCATTGCTTTAATATTTTTCGTAAAAAAAATTCACGAAGCCTTTTGCTGGTCATTCGTGATCAGAATATTGTTAAACTGGCACTTATCAGTCGCGATCAGCTTCAGTTTATTACAATTTCAACCTACAATCTAGCAAACTAAGAAAATGGTTGAATGGATTGAATAATCGCTAACTCAGAGTAACTTGCCTGTTTTATTTTTGGCGTGGCTTTTTACCCCATTTTAGAGATGCGATGTAGCAATACTAGAGCATGTTCCCGTCTCTGCTTTCTTTCCCCGTTAAACCTCCGAGGTACATGCAAAGTCATGCCTCCTCCAAAGTGCCACGCAGATTTGGAGTTAAATTTGCACTGAGCATAACAAGAATGATACCTTCTTCGCGGCCTGAATCTTTTTTACAACCTCATAGGACCGTCGTGTGCATACCAAAGAAGGCTAGTTGCAAATAATAAAGTTTTGCAGAACAAATGGAGGTCGATAAGACAAGATAATTCTCCCTACAATCTAGCACAAGACCACGGTGATTCGGAATTCACAGTATAAACCAGCAACGTAGCCTCTAATGAATATTCTTTTATTCGGTTATTTCACGCCTCGTTTTTTACATGAGAAACATTTAAACTCAGTTAAAATAAAGCTGACGGCAGTCTGGAAAACAAAATCTAAGCATGGATATTTTCAATTTAATAAAGTTGGTGCAGCTCGGTCCTCACTAACTGCTACCAAATCCGGCTTACATTGGCCTCGTGGAACACAGTGACAAGCATTAATAGCTTTTTACAGTGCGTATGGGGGATGCTGTAATCAATATTTCATCACGATGTTGACAAAAGCGACTTTCACATTCATGCATAGAGGCTAATAGTTCTGTAGAATTGTTTACAAAAGAGTGGCTGTAACATAGATATGTCTATTCTACTCAGCTCTTGTTTCTGTACAAATCATTATGCTGAAATGAAGCGGCTTTTCAGTCTGCTTACCTTAAATGCGCTTGAATGTGAACGATAGTTACGTCGCACATAATAAACTGATTAATCTGCTGAATTACCAATACTAATAGCAACTTGTTTTACCATTAATAACATCAAGCAGTATATAAAAAGGGTAGGCGTGCTCGTCGAGAATTTTCGTTTTGACCCCTAAAAGGTACTGAAATGGGCGTACCCGAGCTTATTTCGACCCTTAAAAGTACCAATAACCTGAAAAGTCCGTTCGACTGACGCTCGACCCCTAAACGGTACCACGTTACATAAAAATGTCAGCGTTTGTTCTTGGGCAGCGGTAAGACGAGCATCCCTGCCCTTTTTATGTGAGAGCCCCTCCCCTCCCCTCCCCCTCCCCCTCCCCCTCCCCCCCTCCCCCCCCCCCTCCCAGCGGAGCTATGGAAGCACGAGCCAAAGCTTACACAGTCATAGCTTTTAACTTGTTCCAACAAGACTATCCTGCAAAAATGAAACAAATTGACGTTTGGCACAATAAATCTATACACCAGCATCAGGTGGTAAAATTGAGAAAGTGAGTATATGAACGAGCTGATGCAGTTTTACGTACTAATGATTTAGTAAATTGTCTAGATAATACAGAAACGGCTATGCAGTTTTACGTGGTTTCATTGTACCTTTAACTTTAATCAGTCAACTAATGATTTAGTAAATTGTCTAGATAATACAGAAACGGCTATGCAACCCGGAAATAGGATATACAGTGGAACCCCGTTAATAGGATCACCATCGGGACGTAAAAGTTCTGGCCGTGTTAACGGGGTGGCCGTATAAACGGGGTTTTCAGATAAGAAAATGACTGGGCGTTTGTTCCACGGGACAAAAAAAAAAAACAAAAACAAAAACAAACAAAAAAACAAAAAAAAAAAAACGGTGGCCGTAATAACGGGGTGACCGGCGGGGTTCCACTGTGATCAATAATTGTCATCAATCCCCAAAACAACAACTTGCACAGCTGGAAAGTGATTATAATCTCAGTTCATTCCCGCAACGCTACACTTGAAAGTCTTCTCTCCTCTCTGAAAAATTAAAAAGCCAGTGACTACATGACTATTCAAAGTCTAGTTCCAGTAATCACGTGATCAAATCAGCAGGTACTTTCGACATGTTTCATTTCAACACCATCGTAGGCTTTGTTGCTATAGCCGACCCCTTGTGCAGTTCTGCAAAGCAAGAACAAGAACATTGCTGACTCAGTTGATCTATTCACCACTTCACATGTTCGGCCGATATTGAGACAACTATGTAATGAAAACTCAATTGAAGAAATATGTGAATAGCCCTTTAATTTCAGCTGGTCAAAAGTAAACTTAGTGATAATTTTCTATCTCAACTGAATTATTTCTTGCTACTTTTATCGTCAAGATTTAATACTTGAAACAGGTCTCTCTTCAGTCTCCTAATCGTAGTTTATAACTTCGTAACATCGTAACTTATTCAGACTGTTCATGGTCAGTTGATATTCAATACGTGAGTCTAAGTAAATAATACTTACGTGTTTTCAATAGCTCCGTATAATTGGTTGTCAAAGCCCTCCTGTCCACTTTCAACACCGCTTCGATTAGCTGACCTGCAATGGGTGAAAATCATAACTGGAAAATCGAATGAAAAATACATGCTAGTGCCAGACATCACATCTTAATTATTCTAGACCAATGAAGTCGGCTGCATTTACCCATTCACCACCGGAGATCTAAACGAGTAAAGTCAAGGCACAGCTGATAAAAATGTTGACCGAAGCAAGGTCAATGAACGGTATTAACCAGCAACTGAAAACCAAATAAGTGCGTAATATTCAGAAATGAAAGCAAATTAACCAGGTTAGTAGGGGATGACAGGAAATATCTGCGGAATATTTTTACAGAGAAAAACTCTTGAAGCCAATGCTATGAAATGTACGGTACCTGAGACATTTGCAGTAAAGGATTATCACCACGATGACAACTACCGAAGTTATAGCAACAGATAACGCAATGATCATAACCAAGTTTGATTTGTCTTTAGATGCTGAGGAATGCTCTGTTTAAGAGAAGGAATAAAATTAATATTTGAATACTCTGACTGACAAGGCTACAGCAGCGAATAAAAATAGTCCAACCCTCAACCTAGAAATAGAACATGGGCCTTTGAATTTTCTTGCCTTTGCAGTCAGCAGCCGATTTTTGTCTCGTTTTCCCGTTCGTGGAAGTTTTCTCTGGGCAAAAAACACACTCGGTTTGTGCTTCTCTGTCCTGATACTGGTCAGCGGGACACTCGCTGCAAGTTCCGTTTCTTGTATTGTAAATGGTTCCCAACGGACAGTTCACTGGAAGAACAAACCACGAAATTGTGACTAAAACAGGGTGGATAATGATAACAAGTGGTTTAATCGCAGGCATCTGTTAACCGACGATAGTCGACCGTACATCTGAGCTACAACGGCCATGCAACTATGTATTTAAAATGAACAGATTTATAACTGCCCAAAATATATTATATGTATTAAACGTACGCCTTTGGGGAATTGTGAATTGTCCGCTTAAAGGGGCAGCTAGTGTAATGAAATGTGCATGCGCGCGCTTTTGGTCGAATCTTGAAAACATTCGCCCAATGTCTTCAAGTTTGAAATCTAAGACGGCGTCCACAGCGGCGGCGAGCGATCGAGCTGCCGTTGTGGACGCCATCTTTGAATTAAATTTCAAAACGTTGGGTGAATGTTTTCAAGAATTGACCAAACACGCGTGCATAGAGTATACAATGTCGTAGCAAGTAGTTTTTCGGGACTTTGACAATTGTCCACTTAAACAAGGCGTTCGCTTAATACAGGGGCCGCTACAGGTTTGACTGTATCGCTAAACTAGCGAGAAGTTGGTTTGGATGTTCAACTAATACTACTTCCTCCCCACTTACCACACTTGTCTCCTCTTGATACTTGGCCAACTTTACACGACGGACTGATAGAGTGAATCACAAGGGGGGTGGAGCGGTCCAGCTTGATCACCTTTCCATCTATCTCCAAATCAAAGTTAGTGTTATTAATGGTGTTTTCCATCGACCTGATGAGTTCTTCAGATGTGTTGTTGAAACTGCTGTTGCTATTTTTGGGTATGACCACAGTCAGCTGAAATTTCACCTTTAGCCTGACAGAACTGTTACCGCCAGTATCTCGCCTTTTCCTTTTGACCTCGTTACATTCGACTTGGACATTTTCCATCCGGCAGTCGTTGTTGTCCTGGCAACCTCCAGCAAGACCAAACGGATGAGACTCAAAAATAGCAATGAAGCGTTCCCTTACTTCGTTCATATTTACTTCACATGTGGCGGTCAGGTAATAAACTTCTCCCACCACTTCTGCCTCATCTGGATCATATTCCTCTGTGCGCAGGAAAGGATGCGATGAAGTATTAATATTACTATGCTATTAGAAACGATACATATGAAGAAAATGCGTACTGTAAAGGTTTCGCAAAGACGCATAACGCATAACGCATTATTGGATCTGGATTTGGTTTTGATTTGGATTCTGTTTGGCATGATGAGAAACATACACTAACATCTCACTTGATTAAATAGATATTTAACAGTGTTAAATTTAGAGTAGGAAATCACTAATAGTTACCATTTTCAAGAACTGAAAAATGAAATTCCAATTATCACATAGTTTAGTTTATTCATGTATCGCTCTTTGCAGTGAGAATGATTTTAAGTAAATAAACTGAGTGCTCACTCACTTGAACAATCAGGTAGACGTGCATAATCTTTCCCTTTCGCATGCGACCATTTTCCCTTTGCGTTACAAAAGTAAAGTTTGTCAGGTTTTTGGCTGAATCCATATCCAGGGTTACAGTGGATAGTGCAATAGACGCCGACCAGCCACGTCTCACATGCTTTGCCTCCGTTGAGCGGAGGCTCCAAATTCTCGCAGGCTGACGCTACAAAGGAAAAATTTTAACAATATTGAATAGCATGCATAGTGGGCGAAATTTTGAACCAACGGATTCAACTTAGAGATCTCGATTATAGAATGTAATGTGTAATCGCTGCTGCTAATAATCTACCATGATGTTACTCTGTTCAGTTGACGATATACACAATTGAGTGGCACAAGAGCAGAAATAGAATAATCGAAGGAACAAAGACTTATGATAAATCAATAATGCCAATCTTGAGTTTTTTTAATACTGTTTTTGAATATAGAAAATTGAAGAAAAAGCCTTCAGCCATCCTCCCGATTGACATGCACAACTTTCCAATGCTAAGCTCAACTAATTACATAATGCGACAACTTTGTTGGCACAACAATAGGATTGCTAATTGAATACACTTACTCTCTGGTATTTTGATTTCAGGAATTAACCTTAGCTTTTCTTAAGTTTATTCAAAACCTTAACAGATTGCTCTTCAACGTTCAGACGGCATAAAATGTATTTCTTGAATGATACGATTCTGATTTAGCGCCCATATGTAAGTTTTGAAAGACCCGTCCGGTCATCATGCATTTACGGTAATCGAAAATAAAAATTGCTTGTAGATAACGTACTTGTAATGGATAATGGTCTTGTCTAGTTTCCTGGGCACAGCCAAAATAAAAACAGGAACATTGCCGAGGAACAACATTTTAAGTTATGATAATCTACTTTAACATTTATTTTCATATACATACACACAATCCCAAGGGACCAAACACATGTGACGTGGTTTCCTGCCTTGTCATATGCTGTGTAGGTTATGTTGTACTCGCCCCATGTCAAATCACTGCCATTTTTTAAGCTGACAGCTACGTGATGTACA
This sequence comes from Plumapathes pennacea, assembly GCA_964036295.1. Taxonomy (NCBI): domain Eukaryota; kingdom Metazoa; phylum Cnidaria; class Anthozoa; order Antipatharia; family Myriopathidae; genus Plumapathes; species Plumapathes pennacea. Next base: position 3,074,013 of record OZ038465.1, on the reverse strand, counting down.
CCAACATTATCACTAAACTTGACATTTGGGAGGTAAATCGTGGTCTCCTTTTTTTCTGAAATGATACTCTTGGGTTTAGGGCAAGTAACCACTTTGGGGGCTTCAATGTCTGTTGACATAAAATATTCAAGTATTGGCAAATAAGCAACACAGTATAATATATAACTTATGCATTAAGTTCCAGGTCTACAAAACTTAAAATTCTTCATTTAATTTTCTGTGTGTGGTGGTGGATAGTACGCGCAATCTGATTGGTAAACGCGCGTGCATTATAACTCAACATACGCACGCGCGCGTCAATTTGACGTCAGCTTGCGTCAAATTCGTTGTTTCCTTTGTTGTTTTTTACAAAATTTGTTTGCCTTATCTTGGCGGCCTCGTGCTTCTCCAAACTTCTCGAGTGCTCGTTCAAATTCCCGCGTGTATCTATAACTCAATAACGCACGCTGACGCGTGCTTTATTTCTTTAATTGCACTAACAGGGAAAAACACGAACGACAGGTCAGAGGTGTCACTATTTAACTTAGTACATTATTTTATTAAGCGTTCTTACATCAATGTAATTACTAATGTAATTACTGTGCAATTACTTAGGGGTATAATATTGCCCAAGAGGATCTGGTCAATCCAAAAACTTTAGTTGTGCCCTGTAGGAGGATTGCTCATTTTAATTTTAGAATGTTTAACAACGTTAAAACGATAAGGCGATCCATGTACCAGTTCCTTTACAGTTCTACTGACAACAACGTCATCAAAAGAATGTACATTCGAGTCGAGAATTATCCTTTTATAGTCTAGCATAATAAAGTACTAAGATTAACACGTGGTGCGGGTGCACGTGTTCATGCCTTCTTCTGACATAAACCTTGAGACATAAAACTGAGCAATCTATATTTGTAAGCCATGCCGGATAGTGCCTGGGGATTAGAACTGTAGTACGCACCTTTTATTGTCACAGAAAAAGTACAGGATGAACGAAGACCAACCGAGTCTTTTGCAGTGTACTTGATGAACGTTTCTCCAACATCGAATTTGTGGGGTGAAGATTTTATCTCGCTTGGATGGACGGTTAGTTCTGGACGCTTTCCAGAGTTATCTGTAGGCTCAGGAATCTTCCACGACACTGTCGCAAATGCTTTCCCTGCTTCTGTGCTCACTTGCATGTTCTTTGGACAATTCATTTGAGGGGCCTGCACGTCTATGGGACACACATACAAAAAATATTATTATTATTATTATTGTCCGCACTTACTAGAGCATTTACCATGTAATCCCCGAACGAAGTGAGGGAAATACTCACGACACTAATGCAGTAATATTATACCGCCTAATTGGGGACTCCAAGCCTGTCGCCATCTCGAAATTTAACGTTGTCTGTCAGTCAGTCTGTCTGTCTGGCGTACGACTTTAGGCGCGGTTACCCCGCTAACCAATAACAAAGGTCGGATCGATCACGTGTGCCCTGTTGTTTTACTCGGAATAACTTAGAGAAATTAGATTTGAACGAAGCAACAATATATCGTGGCTGCGTTCACGAAAATGGAAAACTTAACTGAAAAACTTGAAACACAACAGTCTCGCGAAGCTCGTCTTCAAATGAGAAAGGAACAGGCACGAGCAAGGCGAAATCGTGAAACGAGCGAACAACAGCGCATGAATGCCGATCGAAAGCGACATGAACAGAAGCAAGCGGGTAACGCAGACAACTCCGCAAAGAGAACAGCGCTTGAACGCAAATCGGAAACTTCAGGAGAAAAAGCGGGCCGAAAAGAAGACTCCGCAAAGACAACAGCGCATGAATGCCGACCAAAAGCGACATGAACAGAAGCGGGTAACACAGACAACTCCGCAAAGGGAACATTGCTTGAAAGCAAATCGGGAGCTTCAGACGCCGTTTTGTGTTAAACTCAGATACTTATTTAGAAAGGACAAGCAGCAAAGGTTAGTCAGTGGAAATCGAACAATCACCGTGACAAATATATTCTATCCCGTATAGCTTGTAACTCGATCACTTCAAGAATGTATTAAAATCTGTATGCTGATCATTTTCCCTCGAAGTATTGTTTTACTACGCTTCTGTCGCTAGTTTCGGCTACCGTATTCGCTCAGAGCAATCGGAACTTGGAGTCTTGAATGATTTAGTCAGATGTCTTATTTTTCTGTAATCTGGCACGCGGTGATTGCAGCGAGAATCGTTCACAAGCCCTTGGAAGTATTACTGGGTCTGAAGCCCGTGTATAATTTGAAGTAAACTGTTCAAGTTTTGCTTTGATTCTGGGAGAAATCTTGCTGTTTTGAGTGGGTTCACATACAAAACAATTCGAGCCTATTAAATATGCATGCCTGAGTCTGGTGCATGCAGTAGTAAAAACAAATCGCACAGGAAGCCTATTTAATTGTACTGCCTATGAATTCAAAATTGGAAAATCAGTGTTCCTTTTTTCCCGTACTACGACGGCCGACCAACTTCAAACTTTGAGTATTAAATTTCGAGAACGTGCTTGGCAGACTGTATGAATTAATTTGACGTGCCGACCGTGGGAAATACGTACTTCGTCACGCAATCGATTCTTTTTTCAACGCAAAAGTATAACATACACCATTCTTTTTCTCCTTCCTTTGCGTGTAGCACTTGAGTTCGAAGAAAAGATTGAGTCAACATTTCGGTAAAACAAAGGCTACTCTTGTTGGGAGTTACCAAAGTAAAAGTCCCATCAATGGCAGAGTGAGGGGGTATATGCGATTATCGTATTTCTAGTATTAATGTTTTTAAAAGTCTATTAAAGTGCATGGTTTTAAATATAAATTCTGAACAAATTAACTCTGAAAAATCAAGAACATTATAATCATTATTATGCGTATCTGACAAGGAAACTGTGTTGGTCAGAATGATATTTTTGCAATATCTTGGCCGAAATTGAAACATATTGTTTAACAAACCTTTGCATACAGCATTGTCAGGACTGGGATTCCACAGGCCAGTCTCCTTGCACGTCACGTTACGAGGACCTTCAATTGTGAAACCATGCGATACATTGCACATGAAGAAACACGTTGTCCCGTATGTCACTCGGGACATGTCGGTACACATAGATGGGTAGATTCCTCCGTTTGCCAAGTGATCGACCTTTGGGCAAGTAACGTCTGACAAACAAAAATACCAACTTGAAATAACAGGCTCAGAGACAGAGTTATATTATTTTCCCAATGAGCTTTGGCTTAAACTTCAAATAACACATTAGAATACTGACTTCAATTCAAATGTTGTTTTATTTTAACTGATTATGGCAGTAGTTGAAATCAGTCAGTTTATTTATTTTCGAGTAACAAAGCATTTATGTCATTTTGATTTGATACGGCTGTGCTGCTTAGGTTCACTATAAATGATGCGTTATCTTCCTTTTTGGCAGCGGGACTACATGAACAAAATAATTTTACCTGAAATGATCATGCCATCAAATTAAAATACCAGACATTTACTCGTCTTAATACCCAAGATCGTTGCAGCCAGCAAGTAGTGAGAATAAAGATTAAATGAAGTAATATTTCTCGTCGCCTTCATTAGATAAGTCGTTTTTACGTCACAACGATGTAAAAATACTTTTCTGGTAAATAAAAACTTTCACAATACCTTTACAAGACGTTTCATTTCCCGACCACTGTCCGTTTAAAAGACATGTTCGCTTTGACGACCCGGAGAGCATTTTGCCTTTGTTACACGTTAGTATTAAATTTGATCCGTACAAATGACCACAAGAGGAAGAATATATTGTACCACCTGCAGGAGTAGGGAGTCGAGGACAATTTCTCTCTGAAACGAAAAAGATAAACAACAAACAAAAATAAGAACGCAAAAAGAATGAACGTGGACTGGCGAGCGAAGGCCATTACCGACATGCTAGTTGAGTATATTCTTTGTTTCAAACCGAGGTATTGTGCATACGAATATAACGAGCTAGTGCAAACGAAAGGATTCGCATGCACTAGACCTTGTTTAAAACAGATACAACGATATAGGAGGTATCTCGGAAATGACCTATTCTTGAAGGAATTGTGTTAAGCATGCTTTTGTAATATGAAGCTCTAATTGATGGACTAGAAAACATAATAGCAACCACTGATTTGGCTAAAAGTTTTAAGAAAAATCAACCAACATAGTGTGAATAAGTATTTAGCCATTAATTTAGAATTATAATACATATTAATTACTTTAGCGATCACCCTGCTTTACTGCTGTAATACCGCAATTACCTTGAATTTGTACAGTGAAATTGCAGTCCATTCTGTTTCCACGATCATCTATAGCACTGTATGTAATTGCATGTCTACCAACTCCGAGAACAACCGGTGGTCTTATGTGGGGATATCTGACATGCACTGTACCAGAGTTGTCTGTTGCCACAGGCTCAATCCAGGATACAGTTTTATTAAGGCTGCATTTTTCAGTTTTCAGAACAAAGCTTGTGGGACAGGTATTTCCAAACGATGGTGGTCTAGTATCTGTTAAAAGCAAAAACAAAAAATCAACAGAAAACGAAGGTGTATATACTATAGAAGGGCGCACGATGGCCAATTTGACTCAAGAACAGTCTGTGTAGACCGTGAAAATTGTGACATCAACAGAAAATCCAGTGAGCAGACTGATAAGAAAGCATCGAAAGGTAAGCTGTTTCCTCGTATGAAAATTCCACAAGTATTTGCTATGAGAATTTGACAAAAATATCTTTTTGAGCTCGTTTCTGTTGGGAGTGGATCTTCAAAATTGGAATTTTTCCTATCCTGATCGAGGTTGCGTCGGGATTCGGGATTTTCAAGCAAAATTGAGATTGTTGTACACTCTGTTGATAACCTTTAGAATAGTTACCAAAGATAGTTTTATTATTAAATTACTAATATGAATTATACATGTTTTGAAAGTGAGAAGACATTTAATGAACTGGGGAACAGACAAAATAGGCAAAGAAGAAGGAAAATGTAATTGACATAGAGAATATTTACCACTGCAAGCTGTGTCATTTGCACCAGACCATTCTCCATTGTCACCACATATGCGTCCGTGGGTTCCAGAAAGTGTAAAGCCCGCTGAGCATGTAAATGTGCACGTTGTTCCAAAGGAACTCTTGTTCATGCAAGAGGCTGGGGAGATCCTCGCGTTGTTAGGAGATTTTAGGGCTTCACATGTAATAGCTGCTTACACAAACAAAATATATACAATATGGAAAAAAGAAATGTGTTAAAAATGTTGAATTGAACAAACCATAACTTTCCTCGAATCCTCGGATATTAGAAATGGTTAAAAAGCACGGCTATTACTTGTGCAGAAAACCTATAGTTCGACTAAATGATGTCTCTTTTGCCATGCAAGCGTATGCTCAATATTCACAATCAAGCGAATCTGATGACTGGTATGTTTGCCACTCTATCGGTGTCGGACAAATGCAGACTGAAGACTGCAGACTAGAAATAAAATAAAACAAAACAAAGAATACAAAAACTTACATAAAATAAAGTAAAACAAAAGCCAGCATCACGGTACAAATACAAAAACAAAAACTTACGTAAAATGCCGTGAAATAAGTTCGAACGATATCATCCAAACCATTGCGGAAATTTATCATCCAAACCGACTTCCTTCTCTCAAACGTTTCTGATCCGCTCGATACGTATGTACTTTTCGACCGCACTAGGCTTATGAAACCGCTCCCCCACGTAGAATGTGTCACTAATGCGCGAGCGGCTTTCAGTCGGGCTTCATTGATTTTTTAAAGCTATGGTCCCACAGGACAAATTAAAGGAGCCGAACGAAAATTGCACAAATCGACAAATTGCTAACAATGTTCCCTTGATCTTTTTGGGAGAAAATATGGAAAATATTACAGTGACTTACCGCAAAGCTATTGCTGCCGGTGAAATATTCCAAAAAATTGAAACATGCAACGCAGCTATTCCTAACGTTTGATGGACTTGGTATTCAACATCTGGCGATCTGGCTATCGTCAGGCAAAACGATGTGTCATATTTCCGGTACCGACATTTTACACTATGGGGTGTAATCACCAATCAAGTGTTGGAACTTGGAAAGGCGCACATTTGTCAGTATACCGTTGAAGAGTGAAATAGATGCATGACTCTCTGCTTCTGTGTTTCCGTGTTTCCTTCTGCGACTTGGACAGCTTTAGTTCCCATTCAACAAACGCGTCTGGTAAGTTGTTTCTTTTTACTGATTTTAAGAGTCAGAGTCAGAGTCAGAGTCGTCCCGTTCCGTTTGAATTAGAATTGTAAGTTTTTATATTTTGTTTTTATTTTATTTTATTTCTAGTCTGCAGTCTGCATTTGTCCGACACAGCCACTCTATTAAACAATGAAAACTCGTTGAACAGACCAGCCTCTAATGTTCTTTATGACTGGTTTCTATTTTTACGATATTGTGATGGCTGCAATCTTTCACCAAGTTCACCAAATATTTCTTTTATATAAAATCCCAATAATAAAATTTAGGTTTCGTATATTTTGAATTATATAGCTCTACCTTTTTGGATAGCTCTATAATAAAGACAGTAGATAATAATGTGTTATTATTACCGGTGCACTTCAACATTTCTCCATTCCATGAACCGTTTTCAAGGCAGCGTCTTACTGATGAACCAACTCCGACGAAACCCACGTTACAAGTGAAATGACATGCTGCGTTGTATGGTTCAGTACTATTGTTGATGCATCCCGTTTTCCTTGCATTAGATGGAGTTGGCAAAGCGGAGCAACGTATTTCTTCGTGAATAAAAAAAGGAAATATTGTTAGTTTTAGCGCATGTTTGCATCAGTTCGTTTGGTCATATCTGCATCCATGAAAGAATGTTTTAGGATATCAGATAAAACAGAGTGCTAACAAAACCAGAACACAGTTTTAAGTGCAGATATGAAAACGTAACTTAAATTTTCTATGACATAATGAATTTGTAAATAACGAGGAAGCCTGGGCCCAAGATTGTCCATACAGTGACTGTTACATGACAGAAATAATGAGTTTTTGGCTGCCATCTTTTTGGCTGCCATTTTGAAACAGTCTGGAGTTTTGCTCAGCCTTTTTCGCTTGTACATCGCTGAAAGAGAAGACGAGAGACGAATCACATAACTGCAGTGGATGTCGTCTTGAGGATCTAAATCTAGAGATGAACCGGATTTTTCAGATGTTGGAGTCTCATCGAGCGTCGATATGTGGAAGACGGATGCTTGCCCGAGGAAGCAGTCAAGGTAAATTATTCAGGAGGCTTCGAGATTTTTTTTGCCGTAAAAACCTAAGACTGAAGATACCAAAACCTCAATCAAATGATCCGGGAGGCAGCAGGTCATAACGCTCACACGATATTCATTCTGTAGGCTTGTGAAATTTAAATCACTTCCGCACGCTTGTTTCTGTCTATTTCACTGGCGGGTCAGCTCCGTAAAATACGGGGAAGTGTTTCAGCAATTAAGTTAAATAATAATACAACTTCACTTAGTCTATTAGTCTATTAGATTTGCTCTGGCCTTTCTCACGAAACACAAAACCCTGCATAAGAAAATTATTAGAGCACAAACATTAAAAATGGCTCAGTTCAGCAAAGTAAGGACCCTTTAACCCAGTTATCGTATATGTATATATGTATAAAATTTAGGGTACATACAGTCAACCCCGGAAAGGTTGTCCAGCCTAAATATATAAATATACAAATACATCTGTCACATGACAACCTAAAACTATCATGTTTTAAACTGGAAATAATCCAAATGCTCTTGGCTTTACCATTCTAATGACTAGCAACCATAGAATTATATAAACATGCTGACTTAATGTATTTCTTTGTCATTATACTTGTGTTTCTCAGTGGTCATGTGATATAATTGCCTAAATATATATTTCAACTGGACAGCCTTTTTGAGATTGACTGTATATATATATATATTACAAGTGAAGGGAATACACATATACTATAATGATTTTGAGTAGTCAGGTATAAAAATACTGTAAGTCAGTTATGACAGTTATGAAGGGTATTGCATTATGCTAAACAAAACCTATCTGTTGAACCTGACTTGTTTATGCGTGTTATTGTTTTGTGCCCCCTAGTGGTAAACATGTACCTTCACAACGAGGCATTACTGTATTCCAGGTTCCTGGAGGTTTGTCATTGCTTGCTAAGCAGGTGATATTTTTCTCCCCAATCAAATGATACCCAGATCTGCATGTAAAGGAACACTGGGCTCCATAATGGTTTCCACAGCTGCTTATGTGCAGTGGCTCACTTGAGGGAACAGTCAGAGCTTTACACTTGATGACTAAAGAAAGAAAAAGGCAGACACAGTGAGATTAGGGCTGCTGGGGGGAGGAGGTGGGGAGTGGCAGACAGACAGACAGACAGACAGATGAAAGGGTAGATGGAGAGAGCAGGGAAAAAGGACAACATACTTTCATCATGGTGTCAGAGTAACTTATTGTAAGTAATTAAAGCTCACTCAATCCTAGAATAATGCAACTTTGTTATATGCAGTTTTAGTTCCAAAAACAAAGTCATGAACATTTAATCCTATCCAAAGGAATACAATAAATTAGTTCCTCACCATCTACAGAAATTTTGAAACTGCAAAAGTCTCTGTTTCCCGCACAATCCTGTGCTGTGTACAGGATCACATGATCTCCTTCACTCAATCTTACTGGTGGTGCATTAATGTTAGACTTCACTGTGGGCAAAAAGCCTGAGTTGTCACTGGCTGCCGGTTCTGTCCAGTTCACAACTGCTGTAAATTGTTCTCTTGGAGCATACACAGTGACGTTACTTGGGCAAGTGTCACCAAAAGATGGTGGAGTCGAATCTACATGAAATACATGAAAAAAAAAAAAAAAATGGAAATACAGTAATGCTACATCAACAAAGAAAGAAACAAAAAATCGATTTTGTTTGACTGATGCTCAAAGCCACATAAAACTTTAAGACATTAAATGTGATATGGATAATGAATGCAGCATTTAACCTGTGCAGTTTATTGTTGTTCCGCTCCACTCTCCAGATTCCAGACAAATTCGAAGGGTGCTACCTTGACCAATGACGTATCCCGGTTTGCATGTAAATTGGCATTGACTACCAAACGCGTTGCCGCAGGATGGCGTAAGAAGCACGGAGTTTGGCGGGGTATTTAAAGAAGGACATCTAATCACTGGAAGAAAGGTAAAACTGCATCACATCACGATCTGCTATAATTAGGAAGAACAAGACTGGATTTAGTTAAAGATTAGTCCGTATTACAGCTGTTGAGGTTGTACTCTCTAGCTTGGTACGAGACCCACAACAGTGATTGTAGTACCTGCTCCAATCAGTTGTTAACATACTCTTAGACAGAAAGTAGAAAATACGTGAAAACAACAAAACCTTGACAACTTGTCTGTGATCCAGTCCATTGTCCGTTAGATTGGCACGTGCGTGACCTTGAACCGAGTAGTTTATATCCTTTACTACAGGAGAATTGACATGTCTGGCCTGTTAGACTAGAACATGGATGCATGGATCCATCTGCAGGCGTCTGCAGTCTGGGACACCTGTTAACTACATGATGAAAAAAAGGCAAAATATTTAATTTTGTTCGAAGTGGTATAGCAGAAAACTACACAGTGGTTATAACCCAGTGATAGAGCCGTTTTTAGATGACTGTCGAAAGTAATCTAGTGGTTGCTTTGACTTTTCGTTCTTTACGCTTTTGGATTAGTCAGTTTAGAAGCATTCGTGGCCAATCAGGAGCAAGAGCAAACCTTGATTGTGATCTTTTTACGCAAGCCAGCAAGTGGCAATGGCGTTACCTCGCAGAGCTGATTGGTTTCTTTTTGTAGGTAAAATTAAACGCGAATTACAGTCATTCCGAAAACGGATATTTGTACAACGTGTGGAGAAAGAGAGAAATTGGGATGTTTGCATGCACAAGAGTATTGCTATTTTGCTTGTTCGGGATTGAATTGAAAGCCTTCCATTTAGAAATAACATGATCTTACAAACCTCCTTCACAAGTCTTTGAGTCCGACGGTTTTAGAGATATTCCATCAGGGCATGCGCATTGATATCCAAGAGCGTTAGCAAGACATAGATTGCTGCAATCACCATTCATGTTGGAACAGCCATTTGTTCCTAGAAAACAAACCACGTCAATATATTAACAAGAACCGAATAAGTCTTTGTAGAAATAGATGTTTTTTTTTTTTTTTTTTTTTTTTTTTGGCGAGTTTGTCATGTTGGTATATAGTTTATCAGTACTAGTGTCACAGTGTTCCCTTCCCAATTTTAGTTCTTTGCCCCCTTTACCTTGTTGGAATGATTCGGAGTCATGTATCACTAAGCCCATTGGTTTTGATACCCCAGTGACAATGGTCGAGTTCCTCATTGATGTTGTGTTGTGACGATGAAGACTTTTGGTAGCCCAGTCAGTCCAGTACAAGCTCTGTTTGTGAAAAACAAGACTGAAAGGAAAGTGACTGCCAGGGGAGAGATCAAGGACAACTTTCCGATTATTTCCTGAGAAATCTGCACATTCGATTTTTTTTATTTTACCATCCACCCAGAACAGTACGTTTTGATCATAGTCGATGGTAAGCCCGTTAGGAATTCCAAGACTGGCAAGCAGAATTGTTGTTTGTCCTGAACCGTCCATGTTGGCCTTTTCTATCTTGGGTGTAGAACCCCAGTCTGTCCAGAACATTAAGCTGTAGGAAGATATATCAAGTACATTTCAGTGATATCTAAAATTATTATGTGACTGTGACGTAGTTTTACCATATAAGGTCGCAACAGAGTGCCGGTACGGGAGCGTATTAAGGTGGTGTTACTCTGGTCGATTTGCAACGACGATTTGCAACGCCGATTTGCTCCAAACTCACGCAACGGTGTTGCAAGTTTTTGAATCGCTTTCAAAAACTTGCAACGCGTTGCAGCACTGCAAACATTGCGAAAAATTGTTCGCAATGCCGTGTTACACCTCAACGTTTTTTAGCACAACATCGCATCGTTGCAAATCGACCAGTGTAACACCACCTTTACACACTTCAAATCCGTATTACACTGTAGAAAACCGGTTTGACCGGTTTAGACGCGCGCGTATCACAAATGAATCAAAGATTTTTCTGAGTGCAAGGTAAAACGGTGCATCAAAAGTCTATGACTTTTCAGATACAAGATCCTTCCATCGAAAGAAACTGTTACTGGATAATTTGTCAAGGAAGAGAAAGCACAGTTCAGTTGGTGGAAAGCGAACAATCGCCATGGACAAACGGCAGTTCTGACTCCGTAAAGTTTTCCGCACGATGCCGTCACTGTAAACACTGCAAAATGATTTTCGCCGTGTACGAACACTGTTTTGAGTGGTTCCTTTGCTGGAAGGGGTCTTAAACTTTCTACAACCAGGCAGGAAATCGGTGAGTTGTTAATAATCTGTAACTTGACAACGTGTCGGCGGTAAAAATCCTAGTTGTGTTATGAAAGTTTCAGATTCTTCAACGTACACATTCGCTGGCTCTGTTCTTGTGTTTATTCCTTAACTACTCCGAGAAAATAAAAACCCTGTTTTGAGTACAAAGCTGCTTGCTATTGAAGAACAAAAATGGTTAAAAGTTTAAGCGAAGTGATCGATTTCAACCGTTCGAAGCACGTTTGTTCGCTGAATATTTATTCTGTCGAAGCAAGCATTTTCGTCTCCAGCGCATTTATCTCAGCACATTTAATCTGAATTGAACTTCGATCATTTGGTGGCATAACTTCTTTAATTTTCTCTGTCAAGATTTTTAAATCGATGACCGGGGCGGGGCGAGGAAAAATGCGAGTAACGAGTAAAATGCCGGCCCGTATTACGCGCTAAAGCATCGAATAAGATATATGTAACATAATTTGCGTTGTAATTTCCTTATAATTTTGTACTTAGTATTGATTCTGCTGTGACGCAGTAACGAGGTGCATGTGTTAGATACTAACAAACGTTGTCAGTGTTCAGATCACCAGTAAAAACATACTTTTAAGTGTTACGTACTAAGTGTTTTTGAACGTCTGCTATTTCGCGTGAGTGTTCATTCTTTTTTTCTTTTAACTGTGATAAATCATATTCTAAAAGACTGCTGTTATTGAATCTAACTGATTTATACCAGTGATTCACTGCAACAAAATACGAACTTTTTTGGAACTTTGGTACAAAATAGTTGTTCTCGACTGTTATATAATTGTATGCCCTACCCCTTTGAAGGATATACTACGATAGCTCGAGGCTCATCCAGGCCACTAGTCACCAAGCCCCGTCTTGAAGAGCCATCCAGCCTTGCTACTTCGATCCTGTTCGTGCCCATATCTGTCCAGTAAATATTTCTGGCAACCACGTCTAGAGTCAAACCGTCAGGATTCTTAACGTTAGATTTCGCAATCACTTCCACCGACGAGCCGTTCAAATATGCCCTGGAAATTGTGTGAAGTGTAACATCTGTCCAGTACACGCGGCCATCGAGAGCGTCGTAGTCAAGGGCTACAGGTCTGGAAATGTTTCCATTTATAGGAAGAGGTTCACAAGGAGTTTCTTCGACTTGAAGAGGCACTTTATAGATAGAATTATCATCCGCTGCAGACACCAGGAGAAAATTGTCGCTGGCTTGTCTTTCAAATAAATCTAACAAGGCAAACATGAAAAGCAGTGGTACAGTTGTGCATGCAATTTTTTTCATAAATGAACAGACTCTTTTTAAATACTGTAATATTTTTGACTTTGTAACATTAGTATCATGAAAGAAACATAATTCTTAGTTAAGTTAGTTTATCTTTATGCTTTATTGTTACCTTACTGTATTAATTCGGTTAATGAATAGTTTCTGAAGAGACTTACCGTGATCACAGCTTTTCCCATCAGCCTTTAGGTTTACTCCTGTGGGACATGCGCATTGATAACCTCCTGGGATTAGCAGACAAAGGTCAGTGCAGCCTCCATTCTTGATTGTACAGGGACTGGAAACTAAAAACAGTAATTCGAATCATTCAATTTCCGTCGTCCTCTAGCAACGATTCAATCAGTGCAACGTCGCCGTTTTAAGTACATATATAATAATTGTAACAACATCACACTATTCAAAATCAGCACTGCAACAGTCTTCTGTTGTGTTATTAAAAGTATCAAACTTCCCATTATTATCCTTATAATCACCATCGGTGTTACAAACGTTGCCTTCACTTACTTGCTGGTATTGTGTCTGCATCATACACGTGGATATCCATAGGCTTTTGTAGGCCTACCACAAGTTCCTCTGCCTTACCACCAGCAACGCTGATCCGGGAAACAGTTTTTTTTTGCCAGTCAGTCCAATACAGATATCCTTTATAAAATGCCAAACCATAAGGATGCACTGAACTTCCACTCAATATTACCCTCCTGTTTGCACCCGTGAGATCTGACTCTTCGATCTTGTCCAGTTTTGCATCGACCCAGTAGATATGCCTGGAAGCTGAGTTGATGGCCAGGCCATTTGGCCACCCTAGTCCTGACGTGACGATCGCTCGTCTCGAAGTACCGTCCATGGCCGCCATTTCTATCTGAGGAGTGTTGCCCCAGTCTGTCCAGTACATGTTGCTATTAAATTTAAAAGAAAAAAATAGAGAAGTTCAGAAAGTCCAACAAGCGAAACGTATGGTGTAGATTACCTGAAGTTCAACAAAATAGTAATCACGACAGAAAGACCAACAGTAATTAAAATGCATGCCTTGAGGGAGAATAAACTACGTCCAAGTAGTTACACAGAGGGCTTCCGCTGTAAACTCGAGTAATTATCACCGTCGGTAAAACGAAACTATTATTGTACCAACATAATATATTTTTGTAATTGAGAATTGTATGTCACTTCCTTGAAGATCTTGATGCCAGGGATCTTTCACTGTAATACCGAAAGATAATTCACTAAACTATCCAAGAAACTGGAGGATGAATATTCCTATCAAACTCTTAATTTGCAATGTATACGCACGTATTATTGCACATTTTGAGCTAGGAAGGCGACCAAAAACATTAACATCTTCCCCTACGCTTCTTGACTATTTTCAGTGTCACTCATATGACCATCTTACATATTCAAACTAGGAAATCAACATAAATCACAGAAATCAGTGCTTCGTGTTCTGGTACAGACGTTTTATGTGCGTTGCTCGAAATTACAGCGGAAAACCTCTCAATAAGTAATAATTCTCTTACCCGCGTTGTAAATCAAGGATGATATCTCTCGGCTCGTCGAGACCCTGCGTGATTAAAGACTTCCTTACTGAACCATCCAGCTTGCTAACTTCAATTCTGTTGGATGCAGTATCAGTCCAGTAGATGTTTCGGCTGAGCCAGTCGATCGCCAAACCATCAGGAATGCCAATATTACAGCTAAACAGAGCCTTGCTGCTGGTAGCATTCCTGTAGGCACTGGCTACAACTCCGTATGTATTGTCAGTCCAGTAAACTTTGTCATCTACAGGATCGTAGTCAAGAGCGATGGGACGTTGATTGTTTAGATGACGAAGCAAGACTGTTGATGAAAAGTACGAGACGTCCAAGGATATCAGGTTTGTGGTCTTGGCATCCACATCAGTGAATAGAAAGAATTTGGAGACTTCTAAAAAAAGAATAAGAAAAATAAAAATAATGAATACAATGGCACTTACTGCGTTTTTCTTTTAATTCGTACAGTGAAAGAAATACAACGAAATGTATGCAAAGAGTACAAAACTGACTATATGATGGTAATGTTGTTACAAGGGAACACGACGATTACGTTTGGATGCAATAGACACAAGAACAAATTAACTAATGCAAGGGAACAGGTTAGAAAAACGGTAGTGAATGAATCCTGCCAGTGAATTGTAAGGTAAAAGGTATGCGTATGGTCGATCTTAGCATACTAGTGTTACTCATACCGGACGTGCTCCAATAAGCCCCCTCCCCCTCCCCCCATTTCCATGCTGTCGCCTTTGAGCACCAAAATTAGTAAAGAAACAAGATAACTGATACGCATTAGATGCTTTGTGATATATTTTTGAACTTTAAATTTGCCACATTTAACTTCACATAGTATGTTGTTGACCAAGAATACGCAGTACCTCTTGTTATTTAGTACCTCTCTTTCAAGCCCCACCCATCTCCCCGCCCCCTCTAAAAGGTCTTTTCTTTAAATAAGCCCCCAGGGGCTTATTACAGCATTTACGGTGAGTTAAGATAGTGTATGGGCGATCTTTATATATTCAATTACCTTTTTTGCATGTTTTCCCATCACTATTCAGGGCAACGCCGGTAGGACATGCGCAGGTGTGTCCCCCTGGTTTCAGTAGACAGGTGTGGCTACATCCTTGTTTGTTAGTAGAGCACGCACTGGAACCTGCATTGAATAAGTCGTGTAATGAATGTTTTAGATTCCCATAATGGTAACAGTTTGTAAGAAATACAACAGGACCCAGTTCTTCAAAGGGTGGATAGTGCTATGCACCGGTAAATCCTTATCCAGTTGATAATAGGAGATGATAACACTTATCCACTGGATAGTGATTTATCCGGTGAATAGTGTTATCCATTCTTTGAACAACCGGGTCCAGATGTCTAAGGACGTCTTCATATGAGCCCGGTAGTAGCCTGGCAGGGTCGGTTAAGATACAAAGCCTTCTGTTCATATGGGAATTCCCGGCTACAACAGGCGGGAAACGTGGGCTGCACAACACAAATACCTGGTAACGAATAGTTTTGCCCCGGTAACCGGGCCGGAGTGTTCATATGAAAAAGCGGGCTAGCCCGGTTGGCCGAGATCTCGGTCGCAAAAAAAAAAAAAAAAAAAAAAAAAAAAGCATCTCGGCTGGCTGCTTTCTTACAAAGGAAAACAATAATGCAGCTAGATCTCGGAAACCGGGCTCATATGAAGGGTGATGTCTGTTCAACCACCTCTGTAGGTGGTTAGGGTATGTCGTTGCGTGACGTGAGGTAATAAGACCGTCCTATATATTTAATGTCTGTATCATTCCGTTTCAGTATTATTTTGAGCAAAGTACATACCAGTGGGTTGTCTTGAACTATCATACGTGGCCAACCCCATCGGTGTTCCTAGGAAATGGTAGCCACCGAGATAGGTTCCACTGTTTTTATCAATTTTGTGGAGTCTTTTTACGGTAGCCCATTCAGTCCAATACAACGTAGTGGACAGAACTGATACGGCAAAGGGATGGATACCACTGTAATAGAACAGTTGCCTGCGGTTGCTCCCGTCGTAGTCAGCAGTTTCAATTTTATCCAAATAGGCATCAGTCCAAAAGAGCTTATCAGTCAGGAAGTCGATAATAATATCATTAGGCCAGTGCAAACCAGAGGTCACTAAGGCAGTTCTTCCTTCGCCGTTCAGTGTCGAGCGCTCGATTTTAGGATTTTCTCCCCAATCCGTCCAAAACATATAACTAAAAAGTAAATGCAGCAGTGATGTGAGATCTAGTACTATAAGTTTGATATAATTTACAGATAGTGTAAATTACTTTGAAATTGAAGGTGGCCCTATACAGATGTTTCTTTTTTTTTTTGGGGGGGGGGAGGAATCAGTAACATTATTTGGTATTGCCACGTTTTTAAACCCGGACGACGTTCTTCTGAGAACAGAGAAAAACTAGGAAAAAAAAAAAAAAAAAAAACATGGTTTGTGGATATCAACTACTTCAAATTATATAAGGAGGACCATAAGCGCGCCGTTACGCATTCACAAAGTTACAATACTTATCTATTACCTAAAGTATGCGTTGGTACTAAAACAAACTTTTAGTGAGAATTATTGGGAGCACTGCTGTTTCTGTAATATATGTCATAAGCAGATAGTTTCAATCACCGCATGCTGTTGGTTTTTTTGAGTGTTCTTACTAAAAGCCAACTTGCAATCCTACACAACCATCAATAAAGATTAACAAATAACCTTATGACTAAATACCAGTTTACTTATCAAAATTAATAAAATGCTATAACGGGTGTTTTGCTTTTTAGACCTCAGAAACATCCTACCCTTTTCTTGGGTCTACTGCCAAGCCGCGTGGTTCATCCATACCAAGAGAAATCAAGACTCTCCTGTTGCTACCGTCCAGATGGGCCACTTCTATGATATCATGGGTAGTGTCGGTCCAGTAAAGCAGGTTAGACATCCACTCTACGGCTAATCCATCACACACTCCTCTAACGTTAATGATAGTAAATATGTTGCTGCCATCAATATTCGCTCGACGGATTGTTTTATCCAAAATGTCGCTCCAGAAGACAAGTGCCTGAGTGAAGTGCACGTCTACTGCCACGGCCCGCGAGAGGCCTGAAACCACTGAGTGAGAAGCAGAGGTCGCTGGGTCCAAAGCGATGAGATCTGTTGTGTTGGAGAACAGAATACACGGAGGACCACATGCGGCACCTGAAACACAGTGGTTTCACAATAATTTACATTAAGGAATTTTATCAACCGTTGTTCTTTTGGTAATATTTTTATTAATTTTGAAAACCCGAGACAATGGAAACCACAGTGTGCCTGTTTTTATATTTATGTCAGACGCATAATACAAAGCCTATTTTTCATTAATGTATTTCTCCAGGAAAATCGGAACTCCTTGAATTGCATTTTGAGAGTTAAACATAAATGCAAACATCTTTAAATTCTAAATCTATGATTAAGCGGATAGGAGGAAAATGAGAAATTCAATGAAACTGATAAAAGTCTGTTTATTTTTGTATCCTCGTTTTTGGTCTATACTGCAGTTCAATCTTACGAAATACCGGGAAAATTGCCGCGACTACGAAATGTGAAAGTAATAACATAATCGAGTTCCGTTGCAGTGTGGGCATTGACCCTGGGTGCTGCTTGTGAATTCAATGAGCAAGAAACTAAAACAGTGGTCAAAGCATCGACGAACGCGATCTTATGGCGGAAAGCAATGATAGTTCACCACGAGAAACAGAAATATATTTACAACACCTACCACATAACAAAGGATGAATGAGGGATAAGGTGACAACGAGGACAATCCTTTTTATCACAAAGCCTGGATGTGTTGTATCTCGCATCGTTGAAGAATATCTTGTTTGAATCAAAATCTGCAATCTAAACGAAAAACATCGTTATTATAAAGTATACAGCGACACCCCACCCCCTCGGTAACGGGGAAGTTGCATTACTTGTGCACTTCTCGTGGTGTTTTTAGGTTTATGAGGACTGACTCGTTCTTGCTTGTCATTTTGCATCGTGCCATTAGAAGAACGCGAAAAAGAAATTGCTGCTTTTGTGCACTTCGCGCGGTGTTTCAGTTAGAACGAGGAATGCACGTTCTTGATTTGTGCATTTCGCGCGGTGTTTTAGTAGAACGAGGAGTACACATTCTCATACAGTACAACATGCTTTAATATGCAGTTTTAGTTTCAGTTTAACGTTTTGTGATTTTTCAACGTTCTGGGATAATCTCAACCCCTTTTAAGAATGAATCTGATGACAACAAATGACATTTTTTTTCTACAGCGGATTGAAGCAGCCGAAGCCATGCGGAAGTTAAATATCAACTATGAACGTCTTCAGTTTTAATAGAAACCTAAGCCACATTTATATTGTTTTACAAATTTATAGGAGAAACAAACGTATTGGTCCACTATTTTATGTAATAGTGTTCGAGGACATCAAAATAAAACGATGTTAAAGGGGCTCGGTCATGAGTTACACAAGCGTCTTTTTAAATAACACGGTGCGCATATTTAATGAGCTTCAACGGCTAACTCAATTTGTTTTGTATCTGAACCTCAAAACAGGTTAAAATTCTCCCAAAATCAAAGCAAAAACTAACGGGTTTACTTCAAAGTACACTACCATACCTTGCTAGCTTCTGCGGCGCTCAAATCTAGCCATACTTCGAACGGCTTGTCAACAGTATAATATGTGTTAAATTCTCATTTTATAAAATAACTATGATACTACGCGCGCTCTGATTGGTTAGAAAACCATTTTATAAATAAGTACAAAGACATGGAAATGACGAATCCTGAAATAGATAGGTCGCGAGTCGTCCCCTACTTCAAAGATTCATGTGTTACAGAAACTGCAGTCGGCTATTAGAGCAAAATAGTAAAGCCGTGTGCAAATCATGTGCAATTTATAGTGAAGCAGCGTGAAGAAAAGATGTCTGAACAGTTGCATGAAATTTATCGGAAACCGAAAGGCAACAATATTACAAAGTCAAAGAACATACTCCAAAGTTTAACCCTTGCACCTTCGTCTCCTGTGGCTCGTAGCCAGTTGCTAGATGGCTTAAATCACTAGAGTTTTACACGAATAATTGTAGGTTTATGGTGATGAAGGCACAAACAGTATTCGCCAATGGGGCCTGTCTCGGCTGTCGGCTCGGTGGCACAAAAGTCGTTGAATCGATCCAGTGGAGTTGACTGTCGTCCGGTAAAGTTTAAAAGTAATGCTCAAGTAAAGCGAACAAATATACAAACTACCTTCTTCGGCAGAATAGTGCTGTTGTGCAGACATGTTTGCGTCGAGTGACACCGTTGTCCTGAAAGTTGAAACCTGACGGCTCAAAACATTCTCGCCGGTTCTTTTAAATGCTCCAATGAAACCTGACTAAACTATAAATTAACATTACAACACTCATACACTTGCTTCTTGAAGGTTGAGCGTCTCTGCATTTTGAACTTAGGAGCAAAAGTGTCAGCCGGCAAGAAAAGCTGAGTAATGTGTGACATATATTTTTATGCACAATCGATCTTCGAACATTTATTTCTAATCAGAGGCCACGATTAATCCAGCCTTCGCTTCAATACTTATCTATTCCTTTTATTAACTGAATGCGTTTCTTCTATCAGGCTTTAGAGTATTCGTGCTCTGTAACAAATATAAAACTGAAAGCCCGCGGGACTGAAAGCGAGGAATGAATGAAACACGATACATGTTTACAATATTTTGCGGTTTTGTTCACAGCGTGTTCAGTCCATTTGTGACTGCAAACTCAATGCTCAGGACTATTTCGGTGTATTGTTCATTTCTAGTACACATTGACCATTACGAAACAAAAGCTACATGATCGAATGGAAGAAACATTTCAGCAGGCAATGTATGATAAGCAGAAGCATTTTGTTGGGCGACGAATGCCATGTACAATGTGAAGCATAAATCGCTATTGTTTTACGGTTGAAGCTCATCGTAGCTTTGGTTTCCGTTTTCGGCCAGTTATCTTTCCAGAAGTATTTCGTGTCGCCACAGAAAGTTTCGTCGGGACTAAATAATTTGCGGCGACAGAGTTATTTGGAGTTATTAGTTGGTTATTTCGTTATTTGCAATCGCGTAGCGGTATCCATCAAATATCGAATCCACGAAATTTCCGCGGTGAACTTAAGAACGCAAGCCAAAACCAGTTTATCCGTACATGTTCTACAGAACCAAACGGTATTGAGTTTCGAGCTTAATTGCCTCGCTGTGTCAACCTCGATATGCGTTACAGCTGTAGAAGCACCCTCGTTACAAAAGAGCGGCACAGTGGCTGCATTTCATGATCACGGCATAATAGCCATGCGGTTTTATCATTTTCGTTCGACGGAACATTCTCGCTCAACATTTCGGTATGCTTCGTATCACAGTACAGTGAGTGCCCTACCACTGTAGGAATACTCAGGCTCAATGGCCAAACGACAAGCTTCAAATGCTTCACAACCATGATAAATAAATCAGAAGAAACTACCTTGGACAAGTTAACCCGTTCGTCACGCCCAAATTTGGAATGCCCAAATTCGGATAGAACACAAAAGAACACATATTTATGTGGATTTCCATTGTGGACGCAGAGTGAATGGGGGACAACTCAATCCCATAAAGGTCGCCTCTCCACTTCGTGGAGTGGGCGACCTTAAAACCGGTATTGCACCGAACTATATTTCTGATCTTTTCAATAGTTCGAGCTAAGAGTATTCCCTTAGGAACGCGGATTTTAATTTGCCCCGATTCTCCACAGTACGTTATGGTAAGCACTCGCTTAGATATTTTAGTCCCTGGCTCTGGTCCAGGCTGAGTGCAACAGATAGAAATAGAAAGACGCTGGACAACTTTAAAAGTAGCATAAGAAAAAAAGATCTTGCTGCTCTTGTGGAGGATGTATGTATTAATTGTAATTTATGCTGTTCGTGATGTCCGTATTGCGCTTTTAACTTTTAAAGTTTTAGAAAATGGACCTTATTACTATCTAGAATTTTAATATAGTACTTAGCTATTGATTAGTTTAGTTAGTTAGTTTAGTCCAGTTTAGTTAATTATTATTCTAAGTAATGTCCACAATTAGCTGGGAAGCTAAACACTCTGACACTTTTAATAAAGTTATTATTATTATTATTATTATTATTATTATTATTATTATTATTATTATTATTATTATTATTATCCCCGAACGAAGTGAGGGAAATACTCACGACGCTAATGCAGTAGTATTATCGCCTTATCGGAGACTTCAAGCGTGTCGCCATCTCGAAATCTAATGTTCGTGTGTTTGTGTTTGTGGCATACGACCTCGTCCCAAGGCCCTCCGCGTCGAGCGACCACAGCAGGCGAGGTTACATCGGCAGCTTAACTGTAAACCGCCATTTTCTTGGTGACATGTGGTAGAGTACGAACTGAAGTGATTTTGTACAACAAGATGCAGATACAAGGGCAAGCAGTTCGACGGACGGCTGTAAATTGCCCGGATATTTTGCCAGTGCATGGGAGGCAAACTTTACTAGACGTAAAACGGATTCTTTAAGGCCCAACTGGTCGACCTGAACACAATCCCAGACGCCAGTATTGTGTTAAAATGCAGACACTTCTTCAGAAAGGAATAGCAAAATACAGTCGGTGGAAATCGAACAATCACTGGGGCAAATTTCACCTTTCGCAATAACAGGAATGCAGTTTTCAGAATCCAAGTTTGACAAGATGACAACAAAATACAATGGAAAGTGGAATTTTCGTACTGTATGAGGACTGCTCTATACAGTGTATTTTGAAATCATTGAAGACGTAAACAATAGTGTTTTGGGTTTTGTTTCCTTTGCTGGAAAAGAGCTAAAGCTATGGCTTTCAGGAACCGGTGAGTTTTGAAAATTTACATCAATTAACGTTAAATACACTTTTGTTAAACGACGGTCGTGTTATCATTGGTATTTCAACAATTGCCGTATATTTTGTCGTTTGATGCCCCGGGAACTGTGTTGAAGGCCAAGTAGGATTATACTGTGATTGTTTCGCTGGTTTTCAAAGCTATTTCAGAGTGCCTTCGTGCAAGATTGTGTCATCCGATTCCTGACATGTTTGCATAATTTCATTGACAGTCTGACACATGCTGTGAAGTTTTGTCGCCGCGTTTGTTGGCACACTGTATTCAAGGATAAAATGTAACCGGGTTAAAATGCTTTTTCTTTTTGAAGGCTATTACAGTAGAAAATATCCGGCCACTGCTTTCCAAATTAAACAATATGTCTACTAGCGGGACCCCCGTAATATACTCGCTCAACACAATCGGACTTTGTATTATTTAGTGACCGGATTTGCTCGCTCAATAAAATCGGACCTTGTATTATTTAGTGACTTGATTTCTTTTTTCTGTCAAAGATTTTAAAATCGTCAAACGCAGTTTGAAAAGTTGTTGTGTTCAAAATTGAATCCCTGCCAAAATTCACATGATTCCGAGACTTCGAAAGCGTGTAAACAAGCGACTCGCTTTGACGGTTCTAAATTTGGCACACACACACAAAAAATATATACACGTATGTGGTTAGGAAAAAGCATTGGCTGGAGAAATCGCGGCTTTTCTTGAAATTCATAAAAACTTCGGCGTCCAAGATCGACTTTGCTTGGCTTTCAAGCCTCGGGAGTATTCTGTAGTTGCGTGTAAATGTTTTCTCAGCGAATTTTGAAGTTCAGCTAGTGTCTACGAAAATTGCAGACTGTGCACGTTGTCTGAACTAAACCAGACTGCCGTGTGACAAAGATTTTTTTAGCGGCCGACTGGTGACGTCGTTACACAGCCGTGGTTCGCTGAAAAAAAAATTAAATAATGTCCGAACGGAAAATAAACAAGAATCCCGCTTTCCGAAAACCCACCACTGAGCGAGGGGATATCTGCGATTATCGTATTTCTAGTTATTATTACTACTTGAGCGAAGTGCCGTGAAACAGACTTTCCGATTGGATGAGTGTGCGTTTTGACGATTTTCGGAAGAATCTTGAACTTGATCATTTTCAATAATTAGTTTTTTTAGGTGATAAATTCTTCGTTATTTTATAAAAGCAATATGACACTCGTTTCCATGTCTTTGTACTCATATAAACACTTGCGACATTGTGAGAACACTCAAAAAAGTTCAAAAACACTCGCCGAAGCGGCTCGTGATTTTGAACTTTTTCTCGTGTTCTCCCAACATCCCGCGTGTTTATATAAGAGTACAAAGACATGGAAACTCGTGTTATATTGCTTAAATATAAATCGCCGCCAGCTCAAATTTAATCGCAGCATAGTTGTTGAATAGACAGCTTTCCAACCCGACGAATTTTGATCTTGAAAGAAAAAGAAGTCGTCTGACAAAGCGATTAAGTTCCGATTCATTCTGCTGAGAGGAATACACTAGCTGAAACTGTCGACAGAAAAATGTTCAGTGGAGTCGTGTAAATCACTGGCCCATAGCATAAACAAGCACAGCAATACACACAAGGATATGGCTAGCATAGGTTGCCTTCTTCAGTGATTTCGAAACAAAGAGCAGTCCTCTTGCAACTTGCGAAAATTATCATTTCCATTGCATGCAGCGCCCGTGACGAGCAAAACATTTCGGCAAAACTTGGACTCTGCAAACTTCATTTAGATCGGTGAAATTGCCTTGGCGACTGCTCGATTTCCACCGACTGAACTTTTTCTTTCCTTCCTGATAATGTACCTCAATTTTATGACAAACGACGTGGCTTAATTTGTACTGTTGTGCTTTCGCTTCGCTTCGCTTCATCCGCCATTAATCAAACTTGAAAACGCGTATGTTAGCCTCGCGCTTTAAAGTTTTGAGAACTGAGCTTTCCTCGCATCACAGCTCATGACCGAGCCCCTTTAACATTCGGCCATTATATATCTAAAATATTAATACAGGTGCTTAAACATGACAAGCATCAAGTTCCTGGTTAATGCTGATCGTTTTGTTTTTAGTATTAGAATTTGCAATAATATGCTTGACTAATTGTCTATAATTAAATATTCCACCGTTCGTAGCTAATCTTGCCAGTTCCAAATTAGGGCAATTTTGGATGTAATGTTTTCAAAAAAAGCAAAACTGTTTTATTCTGTAGTGCCATCTGTTTGTTCAGACTGCCAACATTTGGGAACTGCTGATCAAATCATGAATAGCGTTTTTGCATCTCTGAAGTGGCAAGGAATATTGGAAGCGATTCAAGCTCCCTCGGAACCTCCAAGCATCAAGCTTCTGTTTTATGCTGATCCTTCTTTTTTAGTATTATAATTTAGGATGACTTAATAGTCTATTATAAAGTATTTCACCGGTCCAAAGCTCAAACCTTGCTATCTCACAAATCAGTCCGCAATTCTGGGTATTGTTACAATAGATAACAAAGCTGTTTATACTTCCGCATGGGCAGTCCCAGCTATTTCTTGGTAAGACTGTCACTCAAGTGAAATCACAATAGAGGCAGAACATTCCAGAAACTGGCATTACATCATACTTTAGCTAGTTTCAAGACCTTCCGTGAGTTTACTCTGTGCCCTGGTCTTGCTATTATTTGAGTTGGGAAGAATTGTCGAAGTAAGTTGTAGAATACAAGTTATGATTGTATCAATCCTAGTTTGTTTCATAAATAGAGGGATTCGATCAGCTATGAACTTACACACTAGATGACCGCAAAGACACTGAAATAACTCTGGCATTAGTAGTGCATCCACTAAAAAGTAGTTTTATCGCATAATCGTTGTGGTTGCAGGACTGTTTACTAGATATCCGCGCGGAATAATGGACATTTGTACTGCAGCTCTGAAAGCTGCTATACTGAATTCAAATCAGCTGTTAGTTGCTGTCGTTTTCCTTGCACGACCACTGTGAGCTGCTCATCACAAGCTTAGTTCAAGTAGCATCTACGAAAAGATTGCAGGTTCTCAAATTGTGTCGCATTATACAATCTATATGCTAAAATCTAATGTGTTATAGTACCTGTTTTAGCAACCACCATTCTTAATTGCTGCGACATAGCGTTTGCTAACTAGACTAAGGCAAAACACTGAAGTTACGTTATACCTGCAGATCTTCCACACTGAGCGGAGTCTTCTTTCAAACCTTGACAGACTCTAACATTCTTCGATAACTATAACGCTGCTGACTAGTTTCAACTGTATTTCCGGGTAGTAATTATAGTTATGACATAATATTTATTGGTCATCACTATCAATCTCATTGGTCTTCAGGATTATACATAATAAATTCAGTCCCATGTTAACTCATGCAAAGATATATTCGCTTCTTTCGACTACTTCTTAGAGGCACGACTATCTGAAACTTTGGAGATCACGGGAAACTGGCTTATTTCCTTCCTCTTGCCAGTGGTAAAGGAACCTCGAAACCGCGTGTTACGGTACGTACATATAATTGCTACAATTTTATTTTGACATTAAGAAAAGTATGTTTAGCTGAAAGTTCGAGTTTCAGGCATAAAATAGTCATCTTAATGAGAAAATGTGGTTTTTCTTCTTGGTCATCGTAGATGCTCATGCAGGCAGTATTTACGACTGCTATATTTTTCAGGATATACGAATTCTTGTTATTTGATGATCATTACTTCCGCAAATTGGTTGGCACTTACCGGTTGCTGCGGCTACAGGTGATTGTTTCCCGGGTCTTGTATCGATGCCAATGTCTCCGGTGAATATAAACTATTGTGAAATTATAATCTATATATATCGAACGCTCGTCAACTTATTTTCAACCGAACTAAAGGACGACAAATCAATGTGCTTACGTTGCGTTTTACGTATGCGTATTACGACTGTTATATTTTTCAGGATATACGAATTCTTGTTATTTGATGATCTTTACTTCCGCAAATTGGTTGGCACTTACCGGTTGCTGCGGCTACAGGTGATTGTTTCCCGGGTCTTGTATCGATGCCAATGTCTCCGGTGAATATAAACTATTGTGAAATTATAATCTATATATATCGAACGCTCGTCAACTTATGTTCAACCGAACTAAAGGACGACAAATCAATGTGCTTACGTTGCGTTTTCGGAAAACAATAGACAAATCGGCTGAGTTGAAACCTGAAGATTCCAGTCGGTTTTCGTCTTTATGCACAGATAATTGTCCAAGGACAATTATCTGTGCATATTTCCGAAGCCAAAAGTAGTTTATTGTCTTTATTATCCTTCAAATATTTCCTCTTGCAGCGCAAATAACGGCGCGGAAACTGTGAAGCATTTTAGTGCTCTCTGGAACTGCTTTTTGACCAATAAATTGATGTCCTTCTCAGTAGTCGTCTTGTAATGATTTTTGTGACTAAACAAATAGAACTGCGCTCGGATATTGTCAATAAACAGCGTTAGTTCGCCAGGCGGGGGTTATTCGCTGATAACGTCCGCTCACGAGCGGACGTTATTCGGCCACGTGTCACGATTCTACCAATCACGCACGGGAGGAAATATTTGATGGCTCATAATGGTCTTTAATTAATATTCCACCGTTCGTAACAAATCTTGCCAGTTCCAAACTAGGGCAATTTTGGATATAATGTTTTTAAAAAAGCAAAGCTGTTTCATTCTGTAGTGCCATCTATTTGTTAAGACTGCCAACATTTGGGAACTGCTGATCAAATCATGAATAGCGTTTTTGCATCTCTGAAGTGGCAATGAATGTTGGAAACGATTCAAAGCTCCCTCGGAACCTCCAAGCATCAAGCTTCTGTTTTATGCTGATCCTTCTTTTTTAGTATTATAATTTAGGATGACTTAATAGTCTATTATAAAGTATTTCACTGGTCCAAAGCTCAAACCTTGCTATCTTGCAAATCAATCCACAATTCTGGGTATTTGTTACAATAGATAACAAAGCTGTTTATACTTCCGCATGGGCAGTCCCAGCTATTTCTTGGTAAGGCTGTCACTCAAGTGAAATCACAATAGAGGCAGAACATTCCAGAAACTGGCATTACATCATACTTTAGCTAGTTTCAAGACCTTCCGTGAGTTTACTATGTGCCCTGGTCTTGCTATTATTTGAGTTGGGAAGAATTGTCGAAGTAAGTTGTAGAATGCAAGTTATGATTGTAGTCAATCCTAGTTTGTTTAATTCATAAATAGAGGGATTCGATCAGCTATGAACTTACACACCAGATCACCGCAAAGACACTGAAATAACTCTGTAAGTAGTTTTATCGCATAATCGTTGTGGTTGCAGGACGGTACACTAGATATCCGCGCGGAATAATGGACATTTGTAGCTCTGAAAGCTGCTATACTGAATTCAAATCAACTGTTAGTTGCTGTCGTTTTCCTTGCACGACCACTGTGAGCTGCTCATCACAAGCTTAGTTCAAGTAGCATATACGAAAAGATTGCAGGTTCTCAAATTGTGTCACATTATACAATCTATATGCTAAAATCTAATGTGTTAGTACCTGTTTTAACAACCACCATTTCTAATTGCTGCGACATAGCGTTTGCTAACTAGACTAAGGCAAAACACTGAAGTTACGTTATACCTGCAGATCTTCCACACTGAGCGGAGTCTTCTTTCAAACCTTGACAGACTCTAACATTCTTCGATAACTATAATGCTGCTGACTAGTTTCAACTGTATTTCCGGGTAGTAATTATAGTTATGACATAATATTTATTGGTCATCACTATCAATCTCATTGGTCTTCAGGATTATACATAATAAATTAAGTCCCATGTTAACTCATGCAAAGATATATTCGCTTCTTTCGACTACTTCTTAGAGGCACGACTATCTGAAAATTTGGAGATCACGGGAAACTGGCTTATTTCCTTCCTCTTGCCAGTGGTAAAGGAACCTCGAAACCGCGTGTTACGGTACGTACATATAATTGCTACAATTTTATTTTGACATTAAGAAAAGTATGTTTAGCTGAAAGTTCGAGTTTCAGGCATAAAATAGTCATCTTACTGAGAAAATGTGGTTTTTCTTCTTGGTCATCGTAGATGCTCATGCAGGCAGTATTACGACTGCTATATTTTTCAGGATATACGAATTCTTGTTATTTGATCATTACTTCCGCATATTGGTTAGTACCTACCGGTTGCTGCGGCTACAGGTGATTGTTTCCCGGGTCTTGTATCGATGCCGATGTTTCCTGTGAATATAAACTATTGTGAAATTATAATCTATATATATCGAACGCTCGTCAGCTTGTGTTCAACCGAACTAAAGGACGACAAATCAATGTGCTTACGTTGCGTTTTCGGAAAACAATAGACAAATCAGCAGTTGAAACCTGAAGATTCCAGTCGGTTTTCGACTTTTGACAGACTTGCTTGGAGAGAGAGAAGTACAGAATATATTTCTTCAGAGAGGTTTCGAAAGTTCTGATGGGTTTGGCTGCCGAAGGCGAGGAGTCCTAAAATACACTTTTGTCTTGTCGAGAATCCGCTCGGCTCAGATTGGTTTACGCGTGTTCATGGTTAGTATTGCTTACCATCGTTCAAGTCGTGACGTCACAAGCAATGGCGCAATGCAATGGCGTTCGTTCACAGTGATGTTTTGAATTCTTTGGATAGCTTTATTTTTACAATGCCTTTCCTCAGGCTTTATCGATTATCTCTTTTTCTGATATAAGTATCTTTCTGCTATATTATATCTTAAGCCATATCCCGGTCTATTTTGGGTTTTAAACCGTTACCAGCGGAGAATTTTACTAATTTGTTCTGGCCTTTGAGAAACAGCAGGCAGCTGCAAATGAATTAACAACAGTATTAAACACAAACCAAGAGTAATATTTTGTACAAAAAGTGAGCAGTGGGTTCGATGCAGTTTATACTGGCATTCTCTCCTCCTCTTCAACTGGTTTTTGTCACAGACCATTTGCTACATGATGCAGGCTAATAATGGCCAGGATGTGAACCACTGAATCAGGGTCTCTATAAGTTATTTTTTGCGTAATGATAAAATGAGACATCTCTTTGTTCCTGGTGATACTCATGTTTAGTGTGATTAGTTGAAGCTTATACCACTTCTTCACTCAATAGTTAGTATTTATAAATGATAATTGCTGAGTTCTTTGTCTTGACTGGTTGGATGACAACTTTAAACCTCTAACGGGATGGGCCTTTGAAATTATAAAGAGTTAGATGAACACTTGGACAAAGGAAAATATTGCATACAGGGATTGTTAAACTGATCCTGGAAAATTGCAAATGTCATATGCAGTTTTTTTTTTTTTGGAAGACGTTCTGTTGAAAGGTATAAATGGGGAGCAAATTATTTTTGTACTAGAGGTAAATAAAATGGTCGCTGTTCAACCTTGGAATGGCATCTCAAAGGGATTGTGTGCTTGACATCCAAACCACTTTGCGTGTCACCTTTACTATATAAAAGTGCCTGGTTCTTTAGTGTGATTTGCATAGGTATCTGTATTCAGAAGATAAATATACCTTCAGCCCAGCAGATTATGCTGGGATTGCATTTCTTGTGCACTTTGCGTGGTGTTTTTAGTTTAATGAGGACTGACACGTTCTTGCCTGTACATTTCGTATCGTGCCATTAGAAGAACGCAGAACAGAAATTACCGCTTTGTGCACTTCGCGCGTTTGTTTTGGTATAGAACGAGGAATACACGTTCTTATAACGTACAACATGCTTCAATATGCAGTTTTAGTTTAACATTTTGTGATTTTTCAACCGTTTCTGAGATAATCTCAGACTTTATTGAGAATGAATCTGATGACAACAAATCAAAGATTTTTTGTACTACGGTTTAATCCCTGGTAAAAAGAAACCCTGTTGCGTTTGCGAGGACCAGCGCGGAACTCTTAGAAGGAAACCCGGTTAAAGTATATATTTTCTGAAAGCTGAATGACAGTAGATCACGACATAAGGCCAACTAAAATAACTTAAATTAATCTCTTTGAGATATATCAACCATTTAAGAAAATCACAAGGTCGAACAGAATGAGTTCCTTGACGCGTGGAATATATCGGAAGAGAATAAAAGCCCCTTCGATTGTTTCATGACATGTGTGTCTAAAAAACTGTCTCCGATTTTTGATAAATTAACGCGTTCGAAGTTTACACGCTACTAAAGTTCAGGATGCCCGAAATTAGAGTCCATTGTTAGAAATCAACCTATAACTTAAAAACTAAGCAAAAACGAAAAAAACGAAAAAAAAAAAAAAAAAAATAGGAAAGAAAGAAAGAAAGAAAAGGGAATTGGAAACAAGAGTTTTCAGGAGAGCGTATGTGTGAAGCGATATGCTAAGTTTCAGATAAATCGGTTATAACGCCTATGTACTGGAACTCAAAATATACGCTTACCTCAGCGCATTTTTAGTTTCGAGTTATCCAAGAAAACAGATTTCGCGGGTTTGTTTACACAAGGTCGTGCAAAGTGTGAAACTAATTAAACGTCGATGGTTGCCGCCGTATATCGACTTTCAGTAACAAAGGCAGCGATAACAGCAATGTAACAGCTGGAGGGAAGGCCTCTTCGATGATGTGGCTAAAGGATTTGACTTTCTCTTCCGATTTGAAGACGACATCAAACCAATGAACGAAACTTTCTAAATGACGTGCTCTTGTCACATTAGTTAGATGACGCGTGGTTTGTGGAGGTTCTTATTATTGCTGAATACAGAATATGTCACCAGTCACTGATTAGCAGGCATCAGGTCGAGAAATTGTTTTTCTTGCTTATAACTTGCCTTTAGAAAGAGATTTTTTCGGATTTTTTTGCAAATACACGCTTTTGAAGTGAATTACAAGATTAGAAAAAAATCTTTAATTTCGCTGACTCACTTCAAAGTTGACAGCGATGATACCTTAAAGCAGCCGAAGCCATGGAGAAGTAAATATAAAGTATGCACATTTTCAGTTTTAAGCATAGAAGTCTAAGCCACATTTATATTGTTTTACAAGGTTATAGGAGAAACAAACATATTGTTCACCTATTTTATATAATAGTATTCGAAGACATCAAAACGAAACAATATTTGAGGACTGGTGA
Organism: Plumapathes pennacea; assembly: GCA_964036295.1. Taxonomy (NCBI): domain Eukaryota; kingdom Metazoa; phylum Cnidaria; class Anthozoa; order Antipatharia; family Myriopathidae; genus Plumapathes; species Plumapathes pennacea. The sequence goes on along the minus strand of OZ038465.1, from coordinate 3,042,755 downwards.
ACAATAAACACATCAGTCTGTTTTTGTGTTGTTATGCAAATTTATGTATTTCTGTATTTCTTGTATGTTTGCACAGGGAGGCAACCCCGAAGCAAACATACAAGTGTTGTAAATATAATTTATAGTTTAATCAGTTTCATTTGAGCAAGGTTTGAAGGGCCAAGTTCCCTATACTGTATGATATTTTTCTGGTGAGAAACAGAAAGAGAATATTGAAGTTCATCACTCTTGGGAGTCTCGCGGCTCTGGTTGTGAAGAATCTTAAGCCGCAGTTTTTCGTGTTAATTTCGGTCGTTACAAAACAGTTGTTATTTGCGTGCACAGACCTTTCTAGAACTCTCCAGACTTTTGGTATTTCGTTTAAAATTAGTTAGCCAATCAGAAGGTAGTTTACACACGTGTTCGTGTCTGTTCAAGCGAGACGAGTCTGTTCAAGCGAGCGAGTTGTGAGAAAAATAAACTGTTGACATCGTGGTGAGTTCTTCAGTGTCACTGGGAATTGTGAATCAGGGCCAACTACTTCTCAGAAATTCCCCACACTGGAAGGTGGCGACCCTGCCAGGACTACTTTTGGAGCGATTACTTATACTTTCTTTCACGGAGTAAAAGGTACGTGCAGCGAGTGGTGAATGTTTACTTGTGCGAATTCAAAGAACGGAAGCCTTGAAAAACATGGCTTATACGGAGGAGAAGTTCAACAAACAAATTGCAATAGCGGATCTTAAACTTGAGGAAATACAGGAACTATCGACTAGTGAAGATACAGAGGAGGTGTCAATCGCGTACGAACAGATTGGAGAGTTGATCAAGCGTTTGGAAAAATGTAAGGACGAGACAGCTGAATATCTGCTCGAATCAGACAAGGATTTGGAGTACATTAAAAAGTGGACGGCAGATCAAAAGGGAAAAATACAACCCTTTCGTGGGGTACGTCTTGAAATCAAGAAACGACTGGAAGAACTTGCGGTGAAAGAAGCACAAGTGACACTTGATAAACAACTGCATATTCAACAGAAGATCAACGAGGAGCAGACCAAGTACAGGTTACAACAACAAAAGGAAATCGAGGAGGCCACTATACGACAACAACAGCGGGAAGAGGAGTGGTACATGAGAAAGCTTGACTTCGAGAAACAAATAGGGGAGAGCCAAGCCGAACGTATCGGAAAGGAAAACACAGAGAAACCCACGAAATCCACAGCGCAATCCGTAAAGCTACAGAAGTACACCATCACTCCCTTCACTGGTGACTACAAAGACTGGTTACGGTTCTGGAACCAATTTACGGTAGAAGTGGATGGCTCGTCAATCGCGGAAATTAGTAAGTTTAATTACTTGCTAGAGCTGGTGAAAGGGAAACCCAAGGAGGACATCTTAGGACTCCCGCACACTGAGGAAGGATACAAAGAGGCTAAACGAATTCTCGTTGAGACCTATGGGAAGGACGTCAAAGTACACAAAGCCCTGATAAAAGAATTGGAAGAACTTCCCGCCATCACCAGCATTCACAAGCTGCGCAACGTACACGAGTTCTACAACAAGCTGGCCAGGGTAGTGCGCACTCTTACTACGATGAAGAGATTGACCACTGCCCAGAGCATGATCTACACACTGATGGACAAACTGGGTCCTGTTCGAGAAGTGATCGTGCAGAAGGATGACGCCTGGGAAGAATGGGGTCTGGAGCAACTCGTCGAGAACCTTCGAAAGTATGTGGAAAGAAATCCGCTGAGAACCAGTGATGATGATGGAAAGAGAGATAACGCCCCGGGACATCATCTAGGGAGAAAAGAAAAATTGCTTCTAGGAAACTCAGAAGAGCCGAAGCTGGGGAAGCAGAACCGCAAATTTACTTGTGTGTACTGTAACTCGGATGAACATTTCAGCCCCAACTGCACGAGGGTGCTTGACCTTGCCGCAAGACGAGCGACACTGCAGAGAAACAAGAGGTGCTATAATTGTACAGCAATTGGACATAGGGCATCTCAATGCAGATCGAGGGGATGCAAAAACTGCCAAGGAAAGCATCACACCTCTATTTGTGACAAGGAGAAATCAACTGTCGACATACTTCAAAATTCTAAAGTGGAGAAGGGTTTGAGTTCACTTCTGAAGCAGACAAGCACATTGCATCCAACAGTGCTCGCCAAAGTGGGAACGGAGACATTTCGGGTGATGTTTGACTCGGGTGCCGGAAGTTCTTACGTGTGTGCTGACGTCATAACCAAACTTCACCTGAAACCTGCGAGAAAAGAGCAACGTTGCATCGAGCAAATGTTCGGGACCATAAGGAGGAACATCGAGGTGTACGACATCAACATACAGTCTCTTGCGATCGACGGTTTCCAGTTCAATGTCGAGTGCCTCAATGCTGGAAAGGATGTACTCACTTACCTGCCTAACCCGAACATTCACGCGTTAAAGGAACAGCATGGCCGATTCAGACGACTAATCTTTAGTGAGGAAGAAACAAGAAGCGATTCAATGCCAGTTCACATCATTCTTGGAGCAGCTGACTACCAAAGAGTACGGACGACAGAGCCTCAAGTCTTAGGAACCATCCCAGATAAAGACCCAGGCGCCGAATTCACGATGCTCGGTTGGACGATTTACGGCCGACAGCCCACAACAGAAAATTGCACGGAGAAGCAGTTCTTTCTGAGGTCTGGCCAGGAAGAGTTTGAGAAGTTGTGCTCACTGGACGTTCTCGGACTTGCGGACGCGGGTACAGGAAGAGACGCGGTGATGCATGAAGATTTCCTACAACAGCTAAACCAGACCGAAAGCGGGTACTACGAAACGAAATTGCCGTGGAAAAAGGACCACGTTCCGCTCCCAATCAACAAGAGCCTGGCTACCGCCCGACTTTACAGTACGACGAAAAAGCTGGAGAAGATTGGGAGATTACACGAGTATGACCAGATAATGCGGGAGCAGATGAGTGATGGAATTATCGAGCAAATACCCACCCATCCAACGGGGGAGGTTGTGCACTATGTGCCCCATCAAGCCGTTATTCGAGAAGATGCGGAGACAACGAAGATGAGGATTGTGTATGACTGTTCCTCGAGAGCCAACCCCCAAACCCCCTCCCTCAACGACTGTTTAGAGACAGGACCACCACTGCAGCCACTCCTGTTCGATATCCTTCTACGGAATCGAATGCGAAAGTTCTGCGTCACTGGAGACGTTCAGAAGGCGTTCCTGCAAATCCGAGTGCACGACCAAGACAGAGATGCACAACGAGTCCTGTGGTACGACAACCTCAGAGATCGAAACGTCACTGAGTACAGATTCACACGAGTGATATTTGGGGCTACATCGAGTCCATATATCCTTGGCGCAACACTTCAGAAGCACGTCAGGAACTACGAGGCGGAGTACAAAGCGACAACGCAGTCACTGCTGGAGGACACGTATGTCGATGACATCCAAGGGGGAGGAGATACGGAAGAAGAAGAAGCAGCGATCTTCAAAGAAGAGTCTACCAAAATTCTGTCAGAGGGCGGTTTTTCTCTTCACAAGTGGCACAGCAACGTAGGGCAGCTAACGGTGAGCGAGGGAAACCGTGAAGGGGAAGAGACTTACGCCAAGAGCTTGGTTGGGAACAGACAAAACAGCAACATCAAAATCCTTGGAACTCAGTGGAACAAAAAGGAAGACACACTTACTATCAACCTCGAGTCATGCTTGAAGACGGCCAAGCCATTGACAAAACGGAAGATGATTTCTACTATCAACAGCATTTATGATGTACTTGGGTTGAGCGCTCCAGTCACCATCACTGCGAAGTTAATCTTCAGTGAAGTTTGTCTCCTAAAACTACACTGGGACGACGAGATTCCAAGTGATGTTCAACGGAAATGGGAAGCGTGGGTAAACAGCTTGCGGCGAGCTTCAACCATTACCGTCCCGCGCTGCGTGTTTACAGCCCACCGAACGCACTTTGAGATCCATGGATTTTCAGACGCCAGCAAGATTGCTGTTTGTGCTTCACTGTATGTCGTGGCATACCAGGACGCGACGCCAGTCGACCAGAACCTACTGGTAGCTAAAGCAAGAGTCGCGCCTAAAGAGATGAGCATTCCACGACTGGAACTGATCGGAGCACACACCTTGGCGAAACTACAAAGTAACGTGAGCAAGGCGTTAACGTCCTTCCCAATCACAGCCTACCACAACTGGGTGGACAGCATCACTGTGCTGTGCTGGTTGGCAAATCGTGGGGAGTGGTCAACCTTCGTGCGCAATCGAGTCAAGAAGATCGGCGAGCTGACAGATGCGGCGTGGAGACATGTTCCTACAACAGAAAACCCAAGCGACCTTGGAACCCGAGGGTCAGTGCCAGACAAGCTCAAATCAATGTGGTTGAAGGGGCCCATCTGGCTTTCGGATGCGTCGAACAGGCCAGAGCAACCAGCGATTTTAGAGACGGGTGAAGCCAAGTCAGAAAGGCGTCAGAAAGAAGCAATGCTGCTGACGGAAGACGCGGCACAAGAAACCTTAAAGAGCTGGGCAGGGGATCTCTTGGACAAGTTCACGTTTTGGAGGCTTCTGCGCATAACTTCGTACGTCAAACGCTTCATAGATTGCTGCAGAAAGACAGATGAACCAATCAACAACAAGGCGAGACAAAACGTGCCACTCAGCAAAACCGAGATCACGGAGGCAGAGAATGTCTGGATTCGGATCACTCAAAGAACAAGTGACATGACTTCAGGCCTAAAACTTGCGACAGATGAAGACGGGTTAATGAGGTGCTACGAAAGAATTCAAGGCTACACTCCTGTTTTCATTCCGAGGGAATCTGCGTTAGCGAGACGCATCGCTGAACATTGCCATCTACACACTCTACACGGGGGAGTTGCTGCAACAATGAGCAAAGTTCGACAGAAGTACTGGATCCCTAAGCTGAGATCGCTGGTAAAGAGCATACGGTATACCTGCAACTACTGTAAGAAGTACCGAGCAAAAGTTCTTAGTGCCCCAACCACTTCAGCCTTACCAACCTTCAGAACAGAATTTACAGAGCCGTTTCACGCCACTGGGGTGGACTTTGCTGGACCGCTTCTGTGCAAATCTGGGAAGCACGAAACAAGCAAGGCATACATTGCACTGTTTACATGTGCCAGCACGAGGGCAGTACACCTCAAACTTTGCAGCAACTTGACAGCAGGCGAGTTCAAACGAGGTCTTAAAGAGTTTATTGCCCGAAGAGGCTCACCGAACCTAATGGTGAGTGACAACGCTAAGACTTTCCAAGCAACGAAACAGTGGTTGTCGACACTGCGGAAAGATGATGATCTCTTCAACTACCTGGCAACGAAGGACATTGAGTGGAGATTCAACTTGTCACGCGCTCCATGGTGGGGCGGATTCTTCGAGAGACTGATTGGCATCATGAAGAACTGTCTGTCCAAAGCAATTGGACGAGCGCTGTTGAAATTTGAGGAACTTGAAGACGTTCTACTAGACGTGGAGTCCTTCATGAACAACCGACCTTTGTGCTACATCGGGGGAGAATTTGAGCAGCCGGTGATCACTCCAAACCTCCTGCTACGCGGACAACCAGCTCGTTTCCTTGAGGAGGATACCGTCGATATGGGCGACGAGCGAGAGAAGATGACCAAACGGTTACTATATCTAAAGGCATGTCGAGATAATATTCGTAAACGTTGGCTGAATGAGTATCTTCATGCCTTACAAGAGCGTTTCAGCACGGGCACTGCAGCAAAGGATCAAGTGACGATGAGCAAGGGCTCAGTTGTTCTGATCAAGGACACAACGAAGTACAGAGCGAATTGGAAGATCGGGCGAATCGTGGACTCCATCGTTGGAAAGGATGGGGTGACCAGAGGCTACAAGATACGAACGGGCAAGGGGTACGTTGTCGAGAGACCCCTGCAGCTGGTGGCTGACCTTGAGATAAGTGGCGCCAGTGACGATCCCGAGTCTAATGATGATGCCGGTGGGGACAACCAGAACCAGCATCAACGAGCCATAGGCCATGGTCGACAAGCGAAGATTGCAGCAGTAAATCGCCTAGTGGGCGTGGTTGCTAATGAGAACGAAGACGAATGAACTATTCCTTGTCAATATTAAAGTTGGGAACCACTTTAATAGGGGGAGTGTGTGAAGAATCTTAAGCCGCAGTTTTTCGTGTTAATTTCGGTCGTTACAAAACAGTTGTTATTTGCGTGCACAGACCTTTCTAGAACTCTCCAGACTTTTGGTATTTCGTTTAAAATTAGTTAGCCAATCAGAAGGTAGTTTACACACGTGTTCGTGTCTGTTCAAGCGAGACGAGTCTGTTCAAGCGAGCGAGTTGTGAGAAAAATAAACTGTTGACATCGTGGTGAGTTCTTCAGTGTCACTGGGAATTGTGAATCAGGGCCAATTACTTCTCAGAAATTCCCCACATGGTCCAGAGATTGCTCATTAAAGAATTCTGATGATGCGTGCGGATAATTGCCACACCAAACTTGAATCCCAGCATCTGTCGCGTTTTCACGCGACAAAACTTATTAGTATTAGAATTTACAATAAGATTCTTGACCTATGGTCTATTTCAATATTTCACCGTTCGTAACAAATCTTGCTGGTTGCAAATAAAGGCAATTTGAGGTGTAATTTTTTTTAACAACAAAGCTGTTCCGTTCTGTAGTGCCAGATATTTGTTGTTTCGACTGCCAACATTTGGGAACTGCTGATAAAATTATGAATTGCATTTTTGCAACTCTGAAGTGGCAAGGAGTGTTGGTATTGATTCAAACCTCCTTTGAAACCTCCAAGCATCAAGCTCCTGTTTTATACTGATCCTTCTTGTTTAGTATCATAGTTTAGAATGACCAATAGTCTGTAATTAAATATTTCACCGATCCAAAGTTCAAACTTTGCTAACTTGCAAATCAGTCCGCAATTCTGGGCATTTCTTTTAAATAACAAAGCTGTTTATTTTTCCGCATCGATGTGCCAGCTATTTCTTGGTAAGACTGTCACTAAAGTCAAATCACAATAAAGGCAAAACCTTCCAGAAGCTGGCATAACATGACAATTCATGACATTCAAAGACCTTCCAAGTGGCATCAGTTTACTCTGGGCCCTGATATTTCTATTAATATTTGAGTTGGGAAGAATTGCCGAAGTAATTTGCAAAATACAATTTGTTGTAATCAATGTTAGTTTGTTTCATAAATAGAGGGATCTATCAGCTATGAAATCACACACAAGATGGCAGCAAAGACACGCAAATAACTCTGGGATTAGTAGTGCATCCACTAAAAGTAGTTTTATCGCATAATCGTCCTGGTTGCAGGACTGTACACTATAGATATCCGCGCGGAATAATGGACATTCGTTGCTCTGAAAGCTGCTACTAAATTCAATCAGCTGTTAGTTGCTGTCGTTTCCCTGCACGACCACTGTGAGCTGCTCATCACAAGCTTAGTTCAAGTAGCATCTACGAAAATATTGCAGGTTCTAAAATATGACGTATTATATATGCTAAAATTGACTAATGTGTTAGTACCTGTTTTAACAACTACGGTTTTTTAAGGTCGCCCACTCCACGAAGTGGAGAGGCGACCTTTATGGGATTGAGTTGTCCCCCATTCACTCTGCGTCCACAATGGAAATCCATATAAAGATGTGTTCTTTTGTGTTCTATCCAAATTTGGGCATTTCAAAATTTGGCGTGACGAACGTGTTAACTTGTCCTGATTTATTTATCATGGTTGTCAAGCATTTGAATCTTGTCGTTTGTTCATTGAGACTGAGTGTTCCTACAGTGGTAGGGCACTCACTGTACTGTGATTACGAAGCATACCGCAATTGAGCGAGAATGTTCGGTCGAACGAAAATGATGAAACTGCATGGCTCTTATGCCGTGATCATGAAATGCAGCCATTAATTGTGCCGCTCTTTTGTAACGAGGATGCTTCTACAGCTGTAACGCATATCGAGGTTGACACAGCGAGGCAATTATGCTCGAAATTCAACACCGTTTGGTTCTGTGGAACATGTACGGATAAACTGGATTTGGCCTGCGTTCTCAAGTTCACCGCGGAAATTTTTTCGATATATTTGATGGATACCGGCGCTACGCGATTGCAAATAACTCTGTCGCCGCTATTTATTTAGTCCCGACGAAACTTTCTGTGGCGACACGAAATACTTCTGGGAAGATAACTGGCCGAAAACGGAAACCAAAGCTACGATGAGCTTCAGCCGTAAAACAATAGCGATTTATGCTTTACATTGTACATGACTTTTGTTGCCTAACAAAATGCTTCTGCTTATCATACATTACCTGCTGAAATGTTTCTTCCATTCGATCATGTAGCTTTTGTTTCGCAATGGTCAATGTGTACTAGAAATGAACAATACACCGAAATAGTCCTGAGCATTGAGTTTGCAGTCACAAATGGACTAAACACGCTGTGAACAAAACCGCAAAATATTGTAAACATGTATCGTGTTTCATTCATTCCTCGCTTTCAGTCTACCCTGGGTTCCAGAGGTTTCTCGCTCTCGGAAAACCCGGGCTGCGCGGCCACGTAGAGCTGCGCAGCCCGGGTTTTCCGAGAGCGAGAAACCTCTGGAACCCAGGATACTTTCAGTCCCGCGGGCTTTCAGTTTTGTATTTGCTACAGAGCACGAATACTCTAAAGCCTGAGAGAAGAAACGTATTCAGTTAATAAAGGGAATAAATAAGTATTGAAGCGAAGGCTGGATTAATCGTGGCCTCTGATTAGAAATAAATGTTCGAAGTCAAACTGCCAAAATCGATTGTGCATAAAAAGATATGTCACGCATTACTCAGCTTTCTTGCCGGCTGACACTTTTGCTCCTAAGCTCAAAATACAGAGACGCTCAACCTTCAAGAAGCAAGTGTATGAGTGTTGTAGTGATAATTTATAGTTTAGTCAGGTTTCATTGGAGCAAGGTGTCAAAAGCCAAGTTCTCTATACTGTGTGATATTTTTCTGGTGAGAAACTGAAATATCTCTTGAGAGTTCCGCTCTTGTCCCTTCTGTCCATTTTAGTATATTCTGGTCTCCACGCAACTCACGCCGCGAGCTCACTGGCAACGCCAAATCAACTGGGTCCCTGCAACTTCATCGTTCGAGAAAGCTCGCCATTTCTGGCCGTTGGTACTTTTCCCGGTTGTCTTTGCACTACAGAGATCTATTTAAAACTAGATTACCCTTGACGGGTTCAACTAGCGATCTAATTCTTAAAACGTCCTCCCACTGCCTTCGAGTTTCGTGCACATTGGAGGGTCTGGGTACCAGATTGCTCAGATTTCGCGCAAACAAATTTCCCTTACTTTGGCGCAAAAAATTAATCCCGATCAGGCAGTATAACACATGGGCGACCTTACAGCGGCCACGCAGCTTTGATTAAGGTGGTTCCATAGGGTTTTGCAAATGCGCGTTTGTAAAGCATTTCGGAGATATATGCGTTTAGTTGTTTGCACATGAAGGTATGTCTTCTTGACATCAAGGGCTGGTTTTGCACAGCTCGTTTTCACGCGCAAGGACACTACGGCTAACGCTTGCGAACTTGTCGATCTTGTCAAGTCATTAGCTTGCACTTGATGGCGCAATACGCGCGTAAAATATCAAGTGTACTTTCTCTCTGCTTTGTTTTTCAAGTTTTCTTCGTTGAATGAGTCTTAAAGTTTGCAGGCGAAGGAAGATTATATCCGATCTTGCCATATTTGGTTTTAATGGACATTTATTAAGCAGATTCTTTTTATTTTTATTGGGAGTATGTATATAATTAAGTTCTTTGCATCCGGATATACAGCCGTGTTTTCCACGAACGATGCACTTTGTCAAAAAACTGCACGAGTGAGGCCAATTCTGATTTTAAAAAGTCTTAAAAAGGAAATTGATCTCAAAGTAGCTTACAGCGTTTCAAAACTCAAGCTTTTAATTACTAAAAGAAGAAGAAACAGGAAGGTTAGGCACGTCATTTAAAACCATCTTGTCCCTGGGAAGTTTTGATGACTTTTGGTGTATAGCTTGTTTAACAATACGTTTTGTCTCTAAAATTGTCTGCAGCGGTTCCAAAATTCCCCAGTGCAACAATGGGCGCGTTTAACCGAATAACCTGGACTGCAATCATGCTTTTTGTGCTGAAACTGCCAGGAATATGGGGATGCTTTCCTCCTTTTGGCGATAACTGTGGTCCTTGTAAGTACGATATGGCAATGATGAATCATTCAATTAAATTTGACTATTTATATATTAATCTTGAATATATATTATGTATGACTTATTGATTGTTCAAGCCACAAAATTAGCGATAGATAAGGTATACATAATTACTTTTAATTAGGTGGAGCATATGCTCGCGAAGCGCTCGTTCGTAAAATATTGTTTTTACCACTCGAAATAAAATTCATATCTTCGCGCCGCCGTGTAATATCCTATATATAAATATAAATATTTAGGCTAAGTTCCAGCCGTTGGTGTTTCGGCGCCCGTGATCCTCCCTACCAAGGTGGCACCGAAATATCGACTGGCTGGGCACGTATATTTCATTTTGCTACCAAACTTTCTTTCACATCCTTGTTTCCATTCTTTTAAAGTGCATATCAATCTTGAAGATTGTGTTACATAATTATGCAGTGCGCAAACATTTACATGTATTATAGTTAATTATTACGTACCGAACCACTAAATCTTTCATAGTTCACACCGTTCTGCACAAGCATACCTGACTGTCCAGTTATTATTTTATAGCTCCTGTACATGGAGGATGGGGCGAGTGGGGTAATTGGGATTCTTGCGGCGGGGTTTCGTGGAGACATCGACATCGACAGTGTGACAATCCAAGTCCCAGGCATGGTGGATCAGGTTGCGAAGGATCCAACCTGCAATATGAAGACTGCAATGAATGCGCGTACAACAATGGTGGTTGCGATCACTACTGTGACAATACTATTGGATCATACAAGTGCTACTGTTATTCCGAGAAGTACAAACTCTCTGATTGGCATACTTGCAGTAGTAAGTTTGACGAACCCCGTATAGTTGACAGTGATGAATTTAGTTCATGTATCTGTCAGTGCATGCCCTCTCTGCACAATATTGTCAACTTTAGATAATCGATTGGGTTGACAATTTTTCAAAGAAATAATTATGACACAGTACGCCAATGACTAGCATTCTGCTATATTTACGAATCGCAACTAAAAGATCTAATAGTAAAAAAAATTTTCTTCTTTTTTTTTTGTAGTGAAGACATGCAAGATCAGTGATTTGCCATTCCCTCTTCAAAATGGTGTGCTGGGCAGTGAGTGTGCAGAAAAAGAGACAGTTAATGTTGATACACGTTGCACAGTTACATGTCTCAGAGGATATCAACTGAACGGTCAAGGCACTAACTATTGTGGTTCTGACGAGACATGGACTCATAAGAACATACCACAGTGCTCAAGTAAGTCGTAACACGGCGTGAATATATTTATACCACGTTTTGTAATGGTAAATATGCAGGCTGACTATACATAGGGAATTAAACTCTGTAGTTGACACTTTAAACCTTTCCATAATTCAATTTATAATGCAAGTATGTTGCGGGGCAATAGATTTTTGGGAGGTGGTGTTTTGTTGGAAACGTTCGCTGGTCTACAGGCAAGCTTAGTTTTTAATTTACTCTCAGAAAAATTGTGTGTGAAATTGGAAACACCTTCGCATGGTACTATACGCCCACCGCTTTGCACAAGTGGGATTCCACTGCATGGTGACAACTGTCAATTTGAGTGTAAGGATGGATACACATTATACGGTCACCGAGAAGGTACTTGTGATGACGGTGTGTGGACTTCAAGCATATTCACTTGTAAAGGTAAGATTATAATGCAACTGGTAACACAAGCATTTTTTTTTTCTTTCCGGTGGTTGCCTTCTCTTATTATTCACTTTTCCTTCATGGTGCAGTTGCCATTATATGCAGTGTTATTCTTTAATCTTCGACAGATGAAATGAAGCCAACATTTGGTGAAACGTGCCCTCCCGATGTTGAGAGATATGCTGATGAGGGGAAGTCTTATGCCACAGTATCCTGGGTCCTCCCTCGATCCAAAGACAATGATGGCTTAGTTCCTCGCATGTCTGTGAGCCCGTCTGGACTTTCACCTCCCGACCAGTTTGGCGAGGGAGTACATCTTGTAGCTTACACAGCAACCGATGCAGCTGGAAATAAAAAAGATTGTACATTCCATGTGAAAGTTGCAGGTATCTTTCTCTTTTTTTTTTTTTTTTTTTTTTTTTAATTTTTTGTTTTGTCTGTTTCTGCATGATTTAGTTTGCGACATGGCATTGGGTATGCTTGGCTTGTTTACCTGTTTATTTTGCTTTTGCTTGGCTTGAGTTGGCGGATTCACTCAGTTGATTTCGCATTGTTTAGCAGCCTTTGCTTGTAGCTGGTCTTACTTGGTTTCACATGATTTGGTTTAGCTTTAACTTACTGTTTAAACAATACTAGAAATACGATAATCGCATATACCCCCTCACTCTGCCATTGATGGGACTTTTACTTTGGTAACTCCCAATAAGAGTAGCCTTTGTTTTACCGAAATGTTGACTCAATCTTTTCTTCGAACTCAAGTGCTACACGCAAAGGAAGGAGAAAAAGAATGGTGTGTGTTATACTTTTGCGTTGAAAAAAGAATCGGTCGGCACGTCAAATTAATTCATACAGTCTGCCAAGCACGTTCTCGAAACTTAATACTCAAAGTTTGAAGTTAGTCGGCCGTCGTAGTACGGGAAAAAAGGAACACTGATTTTCCAATTTTGAATTCATAGGCAGTACAATTAAATAGGCTTCTTGTGCGATTTGTTTTTACTACCGCATGCACCAGACTCAGGCATGCATATTTAATAGGCTCGAATTGTTTTGTATGTGAACCCACTCAAAACAGCAAGATTTCTCCCAGAATCAAAGCAAAACTTGAACAGTTTACTTCAAATTATACACGGGCTTCAGACCCAGTAATACTTCTAAGGGCTTGTGAACGATTCTCGCTGCAATCACCGCGTGTCAAATTACAGAAAAATAAGACATCTGACTAAATCATTCAAGACTCCAAGTTCCGATTGCTCTGAGCAAATACGGTAGCCGAAACTGGCGACAGAAGCGTAGTAAAACAATACTTCGAGGGAAAATGATCAGCATACAGATTTTAATACATTCTTGAAGTGATCGAGTTACAAAATATATATTTGTCACGGTGATTGTTCGATTTCCACTGACTAACCTTTGTTGCTTGTCCTTTCTAAATAAGTATCTGAGTTTAACACAAAACGGCGTCTGAAGCTCCCGATTTGCTTTCAAGCGCTGTTCCCTTTGCGGAGTTGTCTGTGTTACCCGCTTCTGTTCATGTCGCTTTTGGTCGGCATTCATGCGCTGTTGTCTTAATTTGCGGAGTCTTCTCTTCGGCCCGCTTTTTCTCCTGAAGTTTCCGATTTGCGTTCAAGCGCTGTTCTCTTTGCGGAGTTGTCTACGTTACCCGTTTCCGTTCATGTCGCTTTCGATCGGTATTCATGCGCTGTTGTTCGCTCGTTTCACGATTTCGCCTTGCTCGTGCCTGTTCCCTTCTCATTTGAAGACGAGCTTCGCGAGACTGTTGTGTTTCAAGTTTTTCAGTTAAGTTTTCCATTTTCGTGAACGCAGCTACAATATATTGTTACTTCGTTCAAATCTAAATGCTTCGTTCAAATCTAATTTCTCTAAGTTATTCCGAGTAAAACAACAGGGCACACGTGATCAATCCGGCCTTTGTTATTGGTTAGCGGGGTAACCGCGCCTAAAGTCGTACGCTAGACAGACTGACAGACAGACAACGTTAAATTTCGAGATGGCGACAGGCTTGGAGTCCCCAAGTAGGCGGTATAATATTACTGCATTAGTGTCGTGAGTATTTCCCTCACTTCGTTCGGGGATAAAAACTGATCATTGTAAACGACACATACTTACGTAACTAAATAAATCTGTTTCTTCGAGTTTGCACGGTAATTCAAAAATATATCATGTTGGTTCATGACTGAGAAGACGTCAGCCTTCTAAGCAGTGGCTTGAAGCCACAATGTATATTAGAAAACCGAAAAGCGAGGGGAGGGGAGGGGTGGGGGTATTGAATGTAAAAGGCGAAAGAAATGAATCTTCAAATTGGCCGAGTTTGTTCCTTGACTTTGCTTTGATGTTTTTGTTGCTTTTAGTTGGCTTGATTTGGCCGGCTTTACATTGTAACCAGCTTGGTTAGGCAAACTAGTGGTAGTTTGTTCTTAGAGAGTGATGCGATAAATTTGCAGCACAGGACATGTTCAGTGTTGCATTTCAGTGTTGCGATGTCCCGTCCTTGATGCACCTAAGAATGGAAAACTGTCTGATCCTTCATGCGGAAATAAGTTCGGAAGTATATGCAGATTTGAATGCACCAGAGGATTCAACATCAAAGGTTCTACTGTTAGAAGATGTGTGAAGCAAGGTTATAACGACACGTCATGGACGGGATCTACCACGACCTGTGAAAGTATGGTTTACGTATTTTTACTAATCCATCTACATTCCTCATTTCTTATATTTTATACCCATTCACCATTCACGTTCTTAGTCGGAGGGTCCGAAGCGGGGGAGGGGATGTTTTGCAGTTAATTGCTTGTATTAGTAGAATTATTATGTTGCACAGATAATACACTCACTGTGATTGGTCAGTGTACCGATCCATAACCTTTGGTACGGACCGGCACAATCTTTTGTCAGCGAAATATGCCACATAATATACGTGTTATCAACTTCTTTTGCTTGGTCCGCACTGTAGGTTATGGAGCCTCGTTTTTTTATTTATTTGATATATTTTTGATTGTCTTTCTGGACTTGCGCTCTTCGATAAGGCGATGAAACATTCTGGTCCATAACTTTACGCTACAGACCGCGCACTCGGTTAGCAAGATATAAGAAAAAACATATTTCTTCAACAATTCTGCAAACTAAGCTATGTTTTGCCTGTAAATCGCGAATAATCATGGGAGAAGACATATCAACTATAAGCTATTATTTTGACAATACTGTCTTTTATTCACGTCTTACTCAAATTTGGAAGGAAAGGAACTCACTATTCTCGTAAAGGGCAAGTATTTAATTCAACTGAAGCTCTCTCTAAAATTATCTAATCTCCACTAGGCACTGACATAGTTTAATTTTCCCAAAGTTGTGAGGTGTCCCCCTCTGCCCGCTTCACCTCATGCCTCGGTAACCGGCCTGGGTTGCAACGGATCTGTCGCAAACTACAGCACGGCCTGTCAATTCAATTGTAAACTTGGTTATGAAAGAGTGAACGGTTCACGAACAAGGACCTGCACAGCAGATGGTCAATGGAGTGGATCTAAGCTGCTCTGTAAAGGTACGCTCGCATGAAAGTCTTGATGGAATTTCTATGGGGTGGGTATTAGTATCAGACAAAAAGATTAAGAACAAAATCAAGTAAATATCAACGTATCCAAAGTTTTAAATGTAGTTGTAAGGGGTGTTGTTGCGGACCAGTAAGTTTGGAAAATGCAGCAATCGTATGTCCTATACTCATGCAGTTGCCTCTTAATTGTACTATATATCTTTGATTGTAGCGATAACATGTGAAGCCATCACCAACAAACCAAACGCTCCGCTAATTGTGCACCCTCCATCGTGCATTGCTAACAGCTCGGCGTATGGGACAGAGTGCAAGTTCAGCTGCAAAGACGGCTATAAATTGTTTGGACCTGGAGTCAAAACATGTACCCAGAGTTCTAAATGGTTCCCTGATAATGCTAATTCCTGGTGCAAAGGTGGGAGAACCGACAACATGCTAAATAGTTGGCTTTGAACACCGTAATGTATATTGATTAATTCACTCCTTCCAGCCACTCTATATCAGTGTATGTCTCTCTCTCTCGTTCGTTTATTCGTCCGTTGTCTCTTTATCTGTCCGTCCGTCTGTCTGTCTGTACATCCATCCATCTGTCTATCTGTCTGCTTGTCTGGGTCTAAAACAAACATCTAATGTATTGATAGTTTGTCTCTTTCTGTTTGCCAGACATTGCTCCACCCATTTTCAAACCTCGCTGTCCTTCCAACATCTTCGCTCATGCCGATGAATCCTCGACATCAGCTGTAGTGTTATGGGAAGATATAACAGCAACGGATAATTCTGGGGCAGTTCCAAATGTCACGCATTTTGGCAGAACATCAGGTAGCAGATTTCCAGAAGGACACCATCAAGTCAAGTACATTGCGGCCGACTTAGCTAATAACATCGCTGAATGTGTTTTTAAAGTGATCATTACAGGTGAGCGCTTGGTAGAGTTGCCATACACCAGCAAATTCATGCATCAATGTAATTGCATACGAGTTGTGTGCGAATACTTAGAATATATACGGGCAGTTCAGAGCCGAGCAAAAAGCAAAGTGCCTACGAGAGCTGTAGGTATCCGTATGATCGACATGAAATCATGAAGTGCTGTGCAGCAAATGGTGAACAGTTTAAAATTAACTCTCGCCTAAAATGGCTAAGCGCTATGAATCCTCTTTTGCTAAGGAACTTCGAGAAAGCTGTGCAATGTTGCAAAACCACAAAATGTCTTTGATAAAAATATCGTAAAAAATTAGGTTTATCAATAATTATATAAACTTCCATGACCGGACAACTGCCACACGTCTTATTCCGGCATATTCTTATCATCCCAGTTATTCGCTGTATTCCTCCGCTCTTCGCACCCGCTAGCGGGTCCATGTCTTGCGACAAAGGTAACATCTACGGGAGTACATGTACGTTCAAGTGCGCTATTGGCCATAATTTAAGAGGATCGACTGAAAGAACGTGTGAGGCAAAGAACAGCAGCTCGTCTGGTTTCTGGACAGGAAATAAAACAGAGTGTGCAGGTAATTAACCCTCACTTCCAAGCTCAAAATACATGCAGTTGTAGTGGTTTTAGAAGAGCATGGTATATGGTAACACAGTATTGTTTTTTGTAAATGGTGGGTTAAGTTGACATTGAATTCCGTTTGAAATTTTGCACTGATGCTGCAGTTGTAATTTACGAATTATCGTTGTCCAAAATCCCAGAAAAAGTTGATGCATATGCGCACGTGTACTGTAGTATTTTTTTATCACATTTAGCAGTCAAGAAATCACAGATTATCCATTCTAATTATATCCTGTTTGTTTGGAGCGATTTTGCAGATGTTGTCCAGCTAATGAAAACATATGCTTTCTAAATTATGAAATTATGCACTGCAAGATGGTGTGCACAACGGAAAATACAGTGCCTAGTAGTTTTTATTTTAAATAATGACTGCTCTTGGTTCGTCACGTGACATTTATTTTCAGTAATACAGTGTCCGAAATTGCACCCAATTTCGCACTCCACAAAGTCAGGATGTGTCTCTGGTAAAGATTACAACACTTTTGGCGATGCGTGCCATTTTCGCTGTAATCCGGGATATTATCAAGTGAACGGTTCGAGAGACAGGAGGTGCAACGCGAATGGAAACTGGTCTGGTACACCTCTTGAATGCCAAAGTAAGCATCTTCTAATAAATGTTGAGAAAAGTTAGTGCGGTTTTCGATCGAATTTAAACCAAAGCCAATTAAAATTACAACGCTTCTCAAAAGGCTCAGTTTAATAACTAATTAGCGGCATTTTGCTAGGGTCCCTTTGTTTCTGAACCAGTCTGGTCCCTTGTTGTGACTGATTGAGGTATTTTACATTTTGTGATTCAAGGTGGACGTTCACAATTTATATTCGATGTACAGGCAAAGTTATTGTTGTTCTATTTGCAGTTTTCAAATGCCAGGGACTGAAACCACCAGAAAGTGGGCAAATTCATCCGCAACAATGCAACATGTCAATGGAGTACAGGAGCACATGTCACTTCTCTTGTAACAAGGGATACCGGCTCCACGGATCGTCGATTGTCACATGTCTCGAAAACGGGCAATGGTCAAAAAATGACACCAGGCGTTGTGAAGGTAACCAACTTTTGATATGTTTAAAAAGCTAGAAACACGAAAAAGTGAATCAAAAATAACAACATGCTAGTACCGAACGCGTCTTACCTCAATCAAGTTTATTTGATGATAAATTATAGTAATTGTTTTTTTGTTGTTGTTGTTTTGTTGTTTGTATTTTGTCCATATTGTTCCCTGCTTTCGTCCTACGCTTTTGTAGTAACCTGTACATTTACAGAGACCATTATTGCTGTCTTACGCGAATTAAGGTTATATATTTAGGCCATTGAAACAAATTGTTGCCAAATTGAACAACAGTTGTACTAACAGTTGCTCCGCCATTTCAACCTCCAGATATCGAAAGACCTTCATTTAAAGGAACTTGTCCCTACAATATCTACAAACACGCAGATCGAGGGAAGAATTATACCAAAGTTACTTGGCCAAAAGTAGAAGCGACAGACAATTCAGGAAAGAAACCCACTTTAGTATCCAGCGGATTGAAGGATGTTTATTACCAAGGAAAGCACGTGGTCCAATACAATGCAACTGATGACGCAGGCAACACGATCACTTGTCGCTTTGAGATAACTGTTGAAGGTGAGGAATTGTCTTATATGGCTGTTCGAATAATGATATACGTTCGAATTGCTAGGAGGAACTTGTTCAACTTTCTGCATCATGACGAAAACAGTAAGTTATTCACAAACGAGTAAACAGGAATAATTTTCATGCAATAGTTTGTCATATTTAACTGTTTTACTTATTTACGTTTTCTTTGCTTCTGTTTCTTTGTTTGTTGTTGTTGTTTTTTTTAAGTGATGAATATGCCATTTCGAATGCCGTGATCGACCCCCTCCCCCCTCCCCCCATGAATCAGAACCCTCAAATGGTCCTATATTGTTGGGAACACAAAGAATTTGCGTGTACGTCCGATGAAAATAGTTATTTATTATTATTATTTTTTTTTTAGTTATCCACTGTCCAAAGCTTCTTGCTCCAATCATGGGATTGTTTGCTGCTGAATGTAAAGACACATATGGCTCTACGTGCAGCTTTAGATGTCATGATGGTTATAAACTGTACGGTTCGACAAATCGATCATGCGAAGTCCGACCTGGATATATATCAGGATACTGGACAGGCTCTTTGGCATACTGCAAAGGTGTGTTAATAGAATATAGCAGGGCTACCAATGTTTGGGCTACCAATTTATCAACGGTTTGCTTAAGTAGTTTATCGCAAACAATATATCTGTGTCAGGTTGTTTGAACTATTGAAGACTGTACCTATACTATCAATTTTGACTGCATGCTGAAATCATTTTAAAAAGTAGGAGGTTGCAGTATGTGCCTAATCAGGCTAAGTAAATAGAAGCATTAGAAGTTGTATATTCTATAAGACAAATTAAAAAACAGATCAAGATTTACTAATCGACCGTTTGTGTAACTGTGCAGAAACGCTGGTCGATTTTACGTGATGCAATATTTTGCGCTACAAATTGTCTTACACGCTGAGATAAAGAGGTTATACGGTGAAGCATTTTTACGAGTCGGTTTTATTTTTTTCGAGCCTGCCTCAGGCGAAATGGAACAAAAAATGACGCGTTCGTAAACTTTGCTTGCAAAAATTGATCACGTAAGCTAATAAACCAGTTGATCTGGTTCCTGACGAGTGCAATACGCTCCCATCTTTGCACTCGTTTTGGCCCGTATTTGCACTCGAAAATGTGAAGTCGTGTAATAATTAGTTTTATTGTTTTTTCATCAGTTCAGTCCTGCTACTCACTGAAAGTTCCCGGAAACGGCTACGTGTACCCCCACATGTGCTCCTTCCTTCCGGTCAGCGGCACCAATTGCACATTTGGTTGCTATTATGGATTTCAACCCAGTAAAGACAGCGTAAGCCACTTGACATGTGGACCAAATGGACAATGGAACAAAAACATCAGCAGAATATTGACTTGCAGAGGTAAATTGGGTCATCTTGGCATAATTGTGTACGAGACTATATTTTTAAGCCTATGAAGGAACCGTAAAATAAATAGAACATCTATTAATCCAAGATAGTATAAAGGTAAGAGAGATATGTCTTGTGCCGAGGTAATTCATCCCAAAGTAGAAAGAACCTGGCCTCTGCGGATATATTACCTCGTGTGTAACAACGAGAAACCCTAGAACGCGTTTGGTCACGCGAAACACGTTGGTGGATGTTTCGTAGAGGATACAAATTTCAAGTGACCAAAGGCAATCTCGCGTTTCTAGCTCTAACGCGCAAGGTAATAATATTCGTGGGGTATTTTGGGAGGGATTACCTTGGAATAAGATCTATAAGGTGGATTACCTCTCTTACCTTTATATTCTCTTGACTACTCTCTTAATAAATGCATGGTTTAAAAGAACGACGAACCTAAACACCCCTATGCACCAATTTTGAATGTATTTCAGTCAACCATAATTAAGAAATTTCTGAATGCGTAGGAAAAGTCTATTTATATGAGTCGATCACGTAACAATATTATTGACAAATTTGAGGGCTTTGTGTGGTAGATTATAAATACATTTACCAAAACAGGAATCAAAACGCTCCTTTTAGAGATGTGCTTGCAGTTTTTAACTTATTATAGTGGTAAATGCAATGCTACGACTAGTAGAAAATATGCCGTTAATTGTCAACGTTTGCTCTTCTTCAAAAGTTGAGGGCTGTGGCAATTTTTTTGACACGCGTTGTATATAAAAAGTACAATGAACATTAAAGTGGACATGGTTGCGTTCTAAGTCGGACATGGTTGCGTTGTCCAGCCTAAATGTAACTGTTTTCTGTTTAACCTAAACTCTAACTTATTAAAACTGATGCAATTGCGTTTTTCCCTCCTTCAATAGACGTCACAAGGCCAACATTTGGGCAGTCTTGTGTGGCAGATATCCGTGTTTCTTTAGGACACAACTCAACAGCAATTGTCAACTGGACAGAGCCGTTCGCCACGGACAACTCGGATGTCCTTCCCCGTATCAGCGTTTCTCCACCAGACGCCAAGCCACCGTACTCCGTGAATGAGACCATCTTGATAACGTACACGGCAACCGATGGAGCTGGAAATACAGCGCAGTGTTCTTTTAAGATCATTCTCGAAGGTGAGTTTGTTTCAAGATACAGTCAAACCCCAGTATAACAAAGGCCAAGGGACTACGAAAACGTGTTCGCTATAACGAAGGTTCGTTCTATCGGGGTTCCGATTCCAGGCATTTTACTGTAACTTTCCCGGCCGGGCTGAAGAATATCGTTAGTTAAAGTGCCTATAAGCCTTCAGACGTTACGTTTTCATATGAAAGTAGGAAGTAATCTAAACAACTTATGGTCAAAGAAACTCCGCTCCGAAGCGTTTTTATATATTTTTCCGCCCGGCAAACATGCGATTTTGACCGCCATTTTGAATCTGACCGCGCAAAGTTTTTCGATCGAGAGCCTGGGTTATGACCTCAGAGGAGGGATTCGTTTCTTGTCAAACAAAACTTTCACACAGATTTTGCAGGTGGCGAGGTGAGAATTATGCTCATAGATGTGTTGTCGAGAAAAACGTAACCAAGGGAAAAAAACAACTAAGGTAAAGAGACGCCAAAGCGATGCCAGTGCCTTCTCTGACGTCACAGACCCAGTTTCCCATGTCGCTCGGTCAAGATTTCGGAATTCTGAGTTCAACCGCGTGAAAAAAGTATAAGAACGCTTCGGAACGGAGTTTCTTTGAATAAAAGTTGCTTAGATCACTTCCTACTTTCATATAAAAACGTAACGTCTGAAGGCTTATAGGCACTTTAACCCAGGGACCTCGGTATAGAGGGATTCGTTATATCGGGGTTCCACTGTAGAAATTTTGTGTCGGAGAAATCATTATGTAATAGATTATGCAAGAACTAAATCATCAGCAGTTATCAAAGGTCAGGTCAGTGTAGTCAAGCTGATGGAGTTTGTTTTAGGTAGAATTTTAAACAGCAAAACTCCTACCTTGTCTAAACAGCACGAAAACTGGCTCGTTTTTAATATTTCAGAACTGTTTGTATTAACATCGTTATTATAGCTATATAAAAAATTAAAGCAAGTGAGAATTAGGGGAGAAAATCAATTGAATAAATGGCACTACCCAGGAACTGGTACAGTATACTGTCTAATAAATGTAAGCGATTCCTATTCCAGACAATGCTGGTCCTCAAGTTGTGTTCTGTCCCCCGAGCCAGAATATCACAGCTACAACTCAGAAAACAAAAGTTGAGTGGGACGAACCTCAATTTAACGACAACAGCGGCGGGCCATTAACCATTACTTGCAGTCACAACAGCGGTGCGACTTTCTTTTGGGGAGAATGGAACATTTACTGCCGTGCGTATGACAAAAATCCAGCAAACGTACCGGCAGTTTGTCACTTTGTTCTGAACTTGCAGCGTAAGTATCTTCGTCTCCTGTAATGCATAGCATGAATGTTAAGCAAACAGCGACTGACGGTAACAAAAGAAATATAGAGAAGAGAACATAGAAGGGCGCAATAATATTTTACTCTCGAACTACAAGATGACAGGAGGGATGCCACTCCCAGCGTTTTATCTAGAAAGCATACATTACAATAGCTGTTTTTTAACTCTTCGGGAAACGATCGACCTGAAATACTTTCATACTGTCTAAGGAGGCCCGAAGAAATTTTTGATAACTCGATGAAAACAACTCTTCACAAACGAGGAAAAGGAAACCTTCGGGGCCAGGTCTATCTGTCCACCTTATAAAGAGTTTATGTAATCTGACACAAGAAATCCATAAGTTAAATATATACTGCCTTGATAGTCTTGTCATGTTTACAAATGGCTTATTAGTTCAGATCAAATATCAAGTTATCTCAATGCAATAATAATAATAATAATAATAATAATAATAATAATGATAATAATAATAATAATAATAATAATAATAATAATAATAATAATAAATAATGGTAATAGGACTGAGTGGAGTCCGATTCGGTCTGTAATCATACGAGTGATTACGAAATCGGACGACCGCGCTTCGCGGGAGTCTGATTTCGTAATCACGAGTATGATTACAGACCGACATCGGACGACACGAAGTCCTCTTACCAATTAATCATAAATATTACAATTTCTGAGAATGAAATGATAATATAGCTTCAGCGTCTTCACCTGTACTATACATAAAAACAAAGCATCAAGAAGTACTTCATCGTCGATCTATTTTAACACGCGCGTACACACGGTTCGGCGTTTGTAAACACGCCGCTTGTTCGTAGTTATCTAGCTCTCAGTTATATCAACTTAAAATACTTGAGAGAAAGAAGAAGCTAATTTACCCAATGATTTGAGTTGAATGCGGATTTTTGAAGTAAAAGTAAAAAATGTGTAAGTTCTTTACACTCAGTAAAAATCAGTAAACCCATCACGAACTCACAAATTGAAAGACAGTTTATTTCGACTTTTCAGGTTTACATTTTTTAACATAACAGGTACTTTGAAACTCAGAATACTAGTTTATTTTTTTCACAGAAGTTTACTCCAAAGCATTCAAAGGAAATATTCAAGACTGAAAAAATCTGTATCTTAGCGGGTCGGCACAGCAATTACAAACTTACCGATTTCTTGACGGCTTAATTTTCTAGGAGCGTTTGTCCATCACAGTCCATCACAACAAAGTTAAGTTTCTTCCATGATTTTGAAATGAATTAACGACGTTCATTGACATTGGCCGAGCCGTAAGTTTCAGAGTGTCTATAGCACAGCATGCTAGCGATGTCGTGAACTAAACAAACGCGCCCGACCGGCGAAAATTTCCTGTCTTCTTTCGTTACATAGTGACTGTTCACGTTCTTTGATTGACCACAAACTGTTCCTTGCATGTTAAGTTGTCCAAGAATTAACAAAATTCGCCTTTCGAGAAGCCACAAACTCACACCGGCAATCGAGTTTTCCACTGAAAATCAGTGTAACGCTGATTGGTGCATTTAAATTTCACTCTTGCTTATGATTGGTCAGGCCAACTGTCCGATTACAGAACAAAGAAGTATCCGATTACAGAACAATAGGTGTCCAATTAATGATTAATCGGGGGGGTTTATGAACCAATCACATTCGAGGAAATTGTAATATTTATGATTATAATAATAATAATAAACACCAAGGGAGGAGATGGGATTAAATCTAGCTGGAAAATGACAGCTGTGCTGCTGAGCAATACGAAAACTTCAATTTTTTCATCAACAGAAAGCTATTTCCTTTAAACTTCCCAATAACAAACAGTTAATATTTTTTATTAAAAACAGAAAAACAACAACAACAACAATAACAACAACAATAATAACAACAACAACAACAAAAGCGGGGCAAGCACATAAGTACGCACACAAAAGTATATTCAGTATTTTACAGTATGCTTCTCACTATACTTTATAGCAAAAAAATGTCCCATCAAGACCCCACCGAAGAATGGCGCTATGGCCTGCGACGACTGGCAGTTTGGCCGCTACTGCTCCCCATTCTGCAACAATCAATGGGACTTTACCAGTCGGCTTCCCATGGCTATCTGGGTGTGTGACGCTAAAGGGAAGTGGGTTCCGCCATTTCCGTGGCCTGATTGCACTAGTATGTTCAACTGTTCTTCTCTATATCTGACTTGTTCTATATATTTATTGTCATATTGTATCAATTGCATCATTTCTATTGTTATTTGATGATTAATTGACGCGTTTTCTTTTGCAGAAAAATCTAATCCCAATGCTGTTAAGATGGAAAACCGTTTGCATTACTACTCGGGTGACTGCAACCAGCCAGAAACGAGGCTTCAAATTCAGCGACAGTTTATTCAGCTGTTGAACGAGTCCGCTTTTAATATAGTGTGTCAAGACCCTCTGCTTAAAGATAAATGCAAGGCCGAAAACGTCAGAGTAACATGTTATGGCGCACGGAGGAAACGACGTTCTATTGGTTAGTAAATGTGGCTCTCAAATGGAAATATAGAAAAATAATTTATATGATGCACCAAAATATTAGGCTAAAATGTTTCGTTTATAACCCTAGTTTAACTCTATGAGCTAAATAACACGAATCTACATTGTTTGTTGTCCCGGGGTATATACGACTCATTTTCAGCGTTAGAAAAGAAATTCAAGCGCTTTGTTTGGTGTGTTGCGTTGTTTGCTGTCACACAACACTGCCCTTCATTGCTACGTTGATATATGGCATTTACTCACAGTTCAAAAGGAGAGGATTTTGGTGTTGAAACAAATGAAGCACATTTTTTATCAGGTAGCAAGGTGACTCATTTGTATTTATCTATTTGTATGCTAACACCGTTTTGTTTGTCATTATTTCTTGTCACCGCAGATCAACCAACAGTAGAGATTGAGTTTGAAATGTCAGGTGAGGCTGATATATTTTATAACTTGCGGCTGGTGAGACTGTAGAAAAGAGAGCTTAATTCGAAAGGGCTGTGTGTGATTGGGGAAAGACAAAATTACGCTATAGCAACTGGATATCCTGAATGGTATATGCCGTTCTTCGACAGAAAGTTATGACTTTCATAAAATTGCAGTTCTTTTATCATTTTGAGTTTGGATACCAAGTAAAGAATGATTTTAAGTAAGTATTTGGTTTTAAGTAAGTATGGATTTATTTGAAAACGCAGTTTTTCACAATGAGCGGTGGGTGATTAGTTATTTAGTGTTTTCGACTCCTTTTTGCGTTAAGTGCGGACGGAGAAGTTAATATCGTAAACGAAAAGAAAATGGCGTTTCCAAAAACATTGAGACTTAAGTGTGGACGCGGGACCTTGCTATAAGAAATCATCCAAATCATTATATACTTTTAATAGTAATTTTCTTCATTTCAGTGGAAATGGCAGGCTTGTTCTCTCACAACAACCGTTCCATCGAGGAAGTTTGCAAAGAAGCGACAAATATCCTTAGGAATATCTCTCAAGTTCTACGTTCAGCCATCCAAGAAGAAAACTTGACGCTATCACTTAATGGCACCCTCCTTGAGCCAGACAAGCAGTCCTTCAATTCCACTGAGCCAGCAATTGTGTGTCTGCCGGGACAATATCTCAAAGATGATCAGTACTGTTGTAAGTATGACATTGTATAAGTCATTGGCATGCACAGAACCGTCTTACTTGGAAAGTACTAGTTGCCAAAATTATTTTAGTTGAAGCATGTCGGACAGAGCAAAATATGTCCGAAATATATTGACTTACTCTTTTGTTTTTATTTTTATTGCGTGCATTTTTTGGGGACTGTTTCGTCTATTCCTATGCCATGACAAAACGCCAGTTCCCAAAAGAACAGGCTTTTGCGCTATTTAGAATAGCTTACGTGACAAAAATACGCAAAAAAAAAAAAAAAAAAAAAGAACCACACACGGAAAAAAGATTATCGGATATATTCTGTCCATTCCAAAGAAACGGTTGTTTCGCTTATGCCGTCAGCTCTACTATTGGGAGCGAATAGACAGAATACTATTCTGTTTATTCCGAAATCAAAATAGGTCCCAGAAGAACGCGATTACCGTATATTCCAGAATAGGAACAGACGAAATAGTCCGCGCCCTAAATTGATCGGTATACTGTTATATTGGTTCAGTGTAAATTGAAGCCGGTTCATTTATATTATTCCACTTGTTGTTGTTGTTCTTATGCTGATAGTAAGCTGTACTAATGGCACGTACCTGGACAAAGATGCTGGGGAGTGCCTTGATTGCCCAAAAGGATCATACCAGGACAAGGAAGCACAGGACTTTTGCTACGCATGCCCGAATAAAACGTCCACTTCACATTCGCGGGCTCAAAATGCTTCTTTCTGCAAAGGTTTGGGTTTTGACATTATAAAGCCTCAGTTTTGCGTGACTGTCGGAAACCGAAACCAAAGTAGTTATAAAAATAACCAAATCAGAAAGGCCGAATGAAACACCTTCAACCAACCGGAAACAATTATTTTAGTTAATAGCAAAATTTATGATTTGTGATTTATGTTTTAGCTTGCTTGCGTGGCAGATCGCAACCGGATTTTGCTTTTGGTTCTTATAAGAAAAAGCATGTGTTCTTTATATCACGTTGTGTATACAGCAAATTTCACCGCCCGCAGCAACAGCCGCAACTAGTTAAACTATTTTCTATATGATAATGCAATTTTATGCATTAATCATGACTAAATATGAGGATACTATTAACAGTACGCACTGTTACTTGAAGTACCTTCTCTTGCAAGTCATGCAACTCCGAGATAACGTGCTGAATGCCGCATGTAAACAACGTATATGGATGGTCTTCCACTTCTTGCAATTTATTGTTGAAAGGTATACTAAGGTTCTAAAATGTTGGTGCACACTCTCTTCCCATATTTCAGCCCTTTGTCAACCTGGCTTCTATTCCTCTGATGGTTTGGAACCATGTCTGTCTTGCGAGAAGGGGTCGTATCAAGATCGCACGGGACAATCGACCTGCCGTAAGTGTGTGGGGAACACGACAACATCAAAAGGTGGCTCGTCATCTGTGAATGACTGTGCAGGTATAAAATTATGTTGTGGATTGATTGAATTGTGTACTTCAGCATTCATCTCACATTTCATCAAGAGCACCTTTGAACATGTACCACTGAGTTATACATTTAGCAGTCCATGCACCCTTTTTGTAGAAAATACAGCAGGCTATGTACTAAAATTGGGACAGTCGGACTTTCAAACAGTCTCCCGTGCGTACAAGAAGGGGCTAACACAACATTATTTAAAATGTATTCTTCATTATCATCGTCACATGCAAACTTAAATGTATCCAAGGTGAGAATGGAATTGGTAGCTCTTTCGTTGTTGTTGTTTCTCAAGTTTTCTTCGGCTATACTATATTCAACACAAATCGAAAGTTTAACTGAAATATGGCCACCATAACTTATACTTTTTATAGTTCCATGCAATCCTGGGACGTTTTCCCCAAGTGGACTTCATCCTTGTCAGCCTTGTGACAAGCGCTCCTATCAACCTGCTCCGGAGAGTCGTTCATGTATCCGGTGTCCAGGAACTACAATCTCTCTTCATAACAGCTCCACAAGTCGACAAGACTGCATCGGTATGTGTGCATGATATGTCACAAATTAATTGTTGGTAAAATATCAGATATAACTTGTTTTTGCAAAAAAAAAAAAAAAAAAAAAAAAAAAAAAGAAGAAGAACATAAAGATGAACGTTTCAAACATGATGTTTTAGTCTGCAGTTGTAATCAATGAAACACTGTCTTGAAATAGTTCTAAGAAGTGCGAACAAAAATTTCTGACTTATTATATATACGGTTTTCATATAAAATTATATCTCAAAAACGTTGCAGATCTACCTATAAGCCAGTGCTATCTAACTGTTTATGGCATTACAGACATGCAACATAAAATCATACAATTATCATCGCGGCACTAGATAATGCGGTTGAACCACACTTATTTTAGGTCACATTTTTAAGCTATTGATTACTGTTTCATTGTAGAAATCAACGAATGCTTGTCAGATCCCTGTACGCACGGTTCCACATGCATAGATCAAGTTGGTGACTACTTCTGCAGCTGTCCAATCGGTTTCACCGGCAAACGATGTCAAGTTAATATTGATGATTGTGCCCAAGCTCCTTGTCGTAACAACGGTACTTGCCATGATCAAATTAACAACTTCACCTGTACATGTGCTGCTGGATATACCGGAGAAGATTGTGCCGTTGAAATAGACGAATGTGCTTCGGATCCTTGCAAGAATAACGCTACTTGCGAAGACCTGGTTGACGCGTTTCAGTGTCTCTGTTCCTCGGGATTTGCTGGAGAAAAGTGCGAGAAAGAGATCAATGAATGCGATTCAAGTCCATGTTGGAACAATGGAAATTGCACGGACCAACTGAACAGCTACACCTGCCAGTGCAGCCCAGGATACTCCGGTGCAAACTGTGAAGAAGACATAGACGATTGCGCCTCCGATCCTTGTACTAATGGCGCCCTCTGTACAGATGGAAGGAACAGCTTTACATGCAACTGCATCCCAGGATACACAGGACAGTTGTGTGAAACTGACATTAATGAGTGCAGCAGTAATCCCTGTATGATGAAAAACTCTACCTGCATCGATGATATCAATGGTTTCACTTGCCTATGTCCACCTGGATTTGACGGGCCGAGATGTCAAAATGAAATCGATGAATGTCAAAGGAAACCTTGTCAAAACGGAGCCTCCTGTTTGGACGGAATAAATAGTTATAGTTGCCAGTGTCAAGCAGGTTATGATGGCATAAACTGTGACAACAACATCGACGACTGTGCAGCATTTCCCTGCTCTAATGATGCTACCTGCACGGATGGCATTAAATCTTACACGTGTGTATGTCCTGCTGGATACACAGGACAAGAATGCAACATCGATATCAATGAGTGTGAATCCGACCCATGCGAAAACAACGGAACTTGTCATGACAAAATTGACGAATACATTTGCCAATGTATTGATGGATTTGAAGGAAAGCTATGTGAGATCAATATTGATGACTGCGCGTTAAATAAGTGCCTCAACGGAGGAACTTGTATTGACCAAGTCGATGCTTTCAAGTGCGAGTGTATGCCTGGGTACGTTGGTGTCAACTGCGAAATCAATTTCGATGACTGCAATGTCGCTCCTTGCCTGAACAATGGCAACTGCAAGGACTTAACTAACGATTACTCCTGTGACTGTACAGCAGGTTACTTTGGAAAGAACTGCAGCGTGGACATTAACGAGTGCTCTTCGTCTCCATGTCTTCACAACGGAACGTGTTCAGACGCAATAAATGGATTCACTTGTGATTGTGCAGCTGGCTTCACAGGACTTTCATGCGAGACTAATATCAACGAATGCTCCAATCACAGTTGTGCAAACGGCTCTACTTGCGTTGATGAAGTAAACTCTTACTCTTGCACATGTGCAGCGGGATTCAACGGGCAGTACTGCCAGGATGAGATTGATGAGTGTGACTCGTTTCCATGCAGCAATGGCGCGACTTGCATCGATAAGGTTTGTCAATGATTGTTTGTTAGACGTGATAACATTTGAACAGAAAACGGATAAGAATTATATGGAACCACATATACTGAAATATATAGGGAACATCATCAAACAAAGTTTGAATTTATTAACATAATTGTTTATATTTACTCAACTAAATCTAGAACTTGTAAGTTGAGCCTTATTCTCATTACTGTAACTCAGACTTTTCTGAGGAACACTGACAGAAAATACGATATGTTAACTCTCTCTACTATGCCAGTGTTAAGTTCACCGACGCTTCTTTGATTATTTAAATAAATTTTGGATATACAGTGAACTCTCTCTAGGACGGGCACCCTCGGGACTAGTATTTAGTGTCCACAGTAGAGAGGCGTCCGCCTAGAGAAAGTTTAGTTACAGAGAAACAAGTGAAAATGTCCAAATATGCATGCCTGTCCTCCTTAGAGTGTCCGCTAAGGGAGAGTTGACTGCATTGATAATTTGTTCATTTGATTATTTTTTTATAGATCAACGCGTTTTCTTGCACCTGTCGCCAAGGTTTCACTGGCCAAACTTGTGACGTCAACATTGATGACTGTAAAGATAGGCCATGCCAGAACGGTGGTCTGTGCGAAGATCGCGTCGGGAATTACACCTGCGTTTGTCCTCAAGGATACTATGGAACACACTGCGAGCATATCATTGACTACTGTGCCACTGCTAACTGCTCCAACAACAGCAAATGTGAAAACTCTCCTCAAGGATTTAACTGCAAATGCTCGCACGGTTACATGGGGAGTTTCTGTGATATGGAGGTGGACGAATGCAGTTCCGATCCATGTCTTACGGGTTCCACTTGTGTCGACGGTCGCGGCAACTTCACTTGTAAGTGTCCTGCTGGATTCACAGGGATATTGTGTAATGTGAACATAAATGACTGCATCAACAACTCCTGCGTCAACAACGCATCTTGCGTGGATCACGTCCTTGGCTACTCCTGCTTGTGTTCTGATGGTTTCAATGGCACCTTCTGTGAAAAAGAAATCAATGAATGCGATTCTCACCCTTGTTTGAACAATGGCACTTGTACCGATTTAGTAGCTGATTACAGGTGCAAATGCCCTGACAAGTTTAATGGGCACAACTGCCAGAACTATAAAGACATTTGTCGCTTGCTGCCTTGCCACAACAATGGGACATGCAAAGCCGACAACTCTTCGCGTGGGTTTTCCTGCAATTGCCTTGCGGGTTTCACCGGCGACAAGTGTGAAACCAACATAAACGAATGCGCATCGATGCCTTGTGTGCTGAATTCTTACTGCGTTGACTTGGACAACGGGTACAAGTGCCAGTGCTTCCCGACTCATACCGGAGAGAACTGCGACATTCGTAAGTAATTTATTTTTTAACTTTATGTTATCCTGGATCTTCTAACAAGGCTCGTGTTAGTCCAGCAGGATTTGGAGATTTCTCTTCACTCCACACTTATATGCTTCTATTTCTATGAGAATACTTGCTGAAAGAATGCCATGTCGCCTGAGCGCATCTCGGCGCCATTTTGTTTCTATGACAACCGAAGGTGCCTCGGAAAGTGCTTTAAAGCGGGTTCATACACAAACACGCACATTCCTGAAGCGTAGACAACTATTGTGACAATATCACTTTCAGTATTAACCGCACTTAAAGCTTTTTTTTTTTTTGTTTAATTTTGTTTTCCTCAGCTCTCGGAAGTGACTTTGATTTGCGGTTTAAAAGGAGAAGCACAGAAGATATGGTTCTACTAGACGACGGAGTAGGCATACCGAACATGAGGTCTGTCACAGTTGCCATGTTCGTCAAGGCAGATTCTAGTTTCAAGACGGGAACTTTATTTACGTACAGTGTTCCAGGAAAGCCGAAAGATACTTTTACCATCTCTTTCACTCCGAGCCACGTCGTGGTTACATTGAAAAATACTGTCCTGAAAGCTTCACAGCTCAAATTTGTTGATAATTCCTGGCATTTTCTTGGAGCGGTCTGGGACGGTATGCAAAACAGCACTCTTTCTCTATATATAGATGGTCTGGAAGTTGAGAAAGTGCAACGTGCATTAGTACCTGGAGAAGAACTGACAGGAGGCGGTTGGATCACCCTCGGACAGCACTACACTGCCAACCTATCCACTCCCCCTGAACTCTCGCAGTCCTTCGTTGGGTCACTTCACCAAGTCAGCATGTGGAACGTCCCTGCTACCAAAGACCACATGTGGAACGCAGCTCATAACTGCACATGGCCGATTGGTGGCAGCGTCAAAGCTTGGATTAATTTCCTCCTTGGTACCAAGGGGCAGATACAGAGGATTTTCCCGACAAAGTGCAAAGGTATCAGGTGCATTCTTGTGCGTGCCAAAATATTCGGTCCGCTACTTTTAGGTTCCTTGAAAGTCGCAGATAGATGAAATCTTGAAATCTCTCTTAAAATCCGTTGAATGAAACTCAACTCGAAGGTGTAGCCCTTATTTTCTGCCACAGAAGGACAAGCAATGCAAGAGGAGCACTGACTGTATTCTTATCATGATTGCTGAGACTGTTTTACCAACTAAGAACACTGTTTCAGGCTGTAGGCTTATCTAGTCCCTTAAAATTAATTGACTTGGTATTAACATAGCTTACACCTCTGTAGCCCTACAAGAATGTACCACCAATTGTTCACATTTCGACGCATGTGAGGCCCGTCGGCAAGACTACTACTGTAAGTGTGCGAGAGGCTTCACCGGTGGCCACTGTAACATCAACATTGATGAATGTGCATCCAACCCCTGTGTACATGGCACTTGCATCGACGATATCAATAGCTATAGATGCGTTTGCAAAAGTGGGTTCTGGGGTAAAAACTGCGATCAAGTACTTACAAGCAAAGGCAAAGGTAACTAAAACTATTACCAAATAAATAATAACAGTTTATACTGTATAGGATGTGTGACAAACGTAATTTATGCGTTTAGCACGACTAGCTGCTTAATATATTTATGGTAACAGTTCTAACAGTAAAGTGAGTCACAATTTTATACTTTAGGCGGATATAAGAACTGTTCCAACATTATACGCATTTGCAGTTTACTTATTGGCCACTAGTTTCATATGTTCTGTATCCGATGGGCCGTAAAAAGATTATAGACCTATCTAAATAATGAAGTTCATTTACCAACACAAGCTTGACGATTTTCCTCTGTTTATTTCCTTCCAGAGTGCGAGAAGCTAAAAAATCCAATCAACGGAAAAGCCACTTGCAAGCCAAACGGCGGACGAATTCTCTGTACTTTAACATGCGATGAAGGATTTGCATTCAAGGAAGGCTCCGTCGTTCACTACGGGTGTGGTCCTGACACAGGTGGCGCATGGAACAATCAGAAATCTGTAGAACTCCCTCGCTGTTCCAGTAAGTGAACCTTTTGTTGTCAAAGTTGCTACGACCATTTTTTTCTCTCTCGAATGTTAAAATCATATCGTACGAGAAACCCTTAATAATTTCCACTTACTCAATGGCTCGGTATAAGCACCTGCACGTGCACAATCAACTAATTGTTGATATATAACCGCTCACCACAAAGCAGAATACTGACGACGAAGCAGAAACGCAAAGCAAATTGCCAAACTCTGTTTTAATAGTTGAACATGAAGCAAAGAGGTGCGCATTTTTTTATCTTGTTAGACATTTTTAAGTTGACGTGTGGTACGGTAGTGTATTTTTACGAGTCGTGTAGTGTTGTAATTTGGCTAGCCGCTTCCCCTAGTAAGACACAAATTTGCGTGATTTTACTTTGCATTTTGGATGTTACGAAGTTGAAAAAATGGCATCGAATGATAATTAGTTATACTCTTACTTATGGTTGATTTTACAGGACTTTCTCCACCAGTAGAAATAAGAACCACGATGTCAGTGACGTTTCCTTCTGTACAGTGCAATAGCGTGGCCAATGCTCAAGCGATACAAGCTTCCCTTACAAAAAAATTATTACAGGTGTTTTCGGAAAACTCTCTTGGAAAGTGTTTCGACTTTGGCACATGCGTGATCGAGAAGATGGAGATCCCAAACTGCCCTAAAGCCATCAAAAGCAGAAAGAAAAGGTCCCCTGATCAAGGTCTCGATGTGCTTTTCTCTCTGATTCTGAGGGAGTATAGTCACAAGAATGATTCGTCGTTTATTGACACGACCGAGCAGCATGAGACAGCGCTATTCCAGTTGCGTTATGTAGTTTCTACTGGGCAGTTGTCCATACCTTTCCAAGGGAAAACTATCACCGCTAAAAGAACATCTTTCAAACAAATATCTGCCCACTACTCTTGCATGGATGGATATATCATTGGGGGCGACGGACAAAAATGTGGTAAGTGCTTCTTGTTACTTGCGTCTTGTTCCAAAGTAATATAACGTGCTAAACTGGAACATTCAGTAACAAAGCTGTATTTTACATAAAAGTGTTCTTAAGCCATTATTGAATATTAATGAACAAATTACAGCGTTAGGCGTTTGTCCTCAACACGGTCTATGTATATCCAAGACAATTTTGTCAGATAATTCTGTTGTGTAACACTATCTAATTGTTGTTGTCACATTTATAGTGGCATGTCCAAGAGGAACATTCTACGACAATAAAGTTAGAGACTGCATCAACTGCGGCGAAGGAACTTACCAAGACGTGGAGGGCCAGACCAGCTGTAAAATCTGCCAAAACGGTCACGAACAGTGTTATCATCAAAGTAAGGCTATTAAATTAGGGCCAGGTTTTTTAAAGCACAATTAGGCTAATCTTGAATTATGTCTAAACTTTCTTGTCATTTATAAGCCTCAAAATGTGTAGGTTTTGTCCTGCAATGACTTCCTTGATACATCTTAGCTGGGAGAAGGCGTTTATTGGCAGAGAGGTCGAGAAAAAGAATTTTGTTAATCCTGAAGTTTAATCGGCTTTCGAAAAACCGGGCCCAGGACGAAAAGAAATCAAAATAAAGCAATTTATATCCATCTGTCTATTCATCAATTATACTGATAGTCTTTATATTCTGTATTCAATTTATATCCATCTGTCTATTCATCAATTATACTGATAGTCTTTTCTGTAAGCGCAGTGTACCGAATTGCACTTGGATCACCAAAAGATGCGCTAATAATTGTTGTCAGAAATCTTACTCTGTGCACAACACGCGAACTTTTAATTCCATTTCCGAACAACTCTATTTTATATTAAAAAGAGCACAAAAGAGTACGCATTCAACAGTAAAAGGGGAGGAGAGAATATATATTATAGTGAGAAGATCTTATTAGGAAAAATGCTTATAAGCCTCTTGACCGTAGATTGTTTGTTCACTTTTCAGAGAAAACCGAAGAAGACGAAGGGAATAATTGGACGTTCATTGCTGTTGGGGTATCTGCAGCTGTTCTTGCGATCATCATCCTTGCAATCATCCTGCTATATTACTCAAAGTGGTAAGCCTGAATGTGAGAACAGTGAAAAACATATTGTGTAGCTTCTCACACAAGGTTGAGCCTGTCAAAGAGTAAATGTTGCTCAATTTTAAAATAATCATGCAAACACAACATCCTATTCAGGTATTTTGCGTGTTTTATGTTTATGTTCAATCACTGCATGCATAACTAATACTTATTGTTATTACTGGCAGCTGCAAATTCGTCAGGGAAAGAAAAGACAATCAAGAAGAAGCCCAAAAAGAAGCATATTATCAAGAAATTGAACTCGAAGGTATTCCAGATCAAAAATACTCTGAATCCAAAAAGATGGAAGACAAAGTTGCGTCAGAATATCAGACGCTGGACGTCCTAGTTGAGAATAGTTACGAAAAACTCAACTATCAACCCGAAAATCGTTCAAAGACAAACCTGTACGTTCCGCGAGCCTGATCATCTACGACAATGACAGTATTCTTCATTACAAGGGGCCGGCTGCATAAATACCAAGAGCCACCACGAAAAATGGGAATCCCAGCAATACGATATTAATGGTTTATATGTAGACTTTTATGGCTCTGCAGTGGGTCCAAAGTGTCTGTCTTTCAATGTCACAAGTTGTGTTTCTAGTTTAGTATGCAGTATGATATAATATTCTCATATAATTATTATACACTGTCGTTTTTATATACTATTTCAGACAATGCGCATTTGAATGAAACAGAGCGTTTAGACTATCATTAATAACTGATTTAATTGAAAAGCTGCGGGATAATATGCTGAGCGCCGTAAAGAATGTTTTGGGCGACATTTCGCTTTAACTCTTCGTCAGCGACCCCAAATACCAGATTTTGTGTTGTCGGTCAAGTGTATGTTGGAGTGATTTGTCAAATGGAAAATTGTAATTGTATACGTTTTAGGAATACCATTGATTTTTCTTCTTGGTGCAAGTAGTAAAAAACGTAGGTGGAAAGTATACGAATCATCGCCAGAAATTTCAGACATTTTGAGTCCCCGGTCTTTTCCAGCGGCTTTCGGTGTGACGTCAGCTCCTGCGCGCCCGCGCGTTTTCCCGCCAAAGTTGCATGCTGAGTTTTGCTGAAATAAAATTTTCTAATTAAACCACCATATTTAATGCAATTTCACCTATGCGGAAGGCGGATCATGAAAATAAGCTTTCGCTTGCTGCAATTTCCGTTCAACTTGGAGCTTTCTGGCCAAAATTATTAACCCCTGAAGTGAGGGCATTTTATTGGATTTGCGACATACGACAACACAGCACAGCATTCGCCACGGCTGATCGTGTGAGCCACAAATTCAATAACAAAATGTATACATTGAATTTGACTCTGGGGACTTACGGAGGTATTGCATGAAATGCTTAACTCTTCGTTAATAACATCTCGGTTGCACAATTTTTCCAGAGCTCGACGTTCGTCTATAAAATGCAACTTACCGAGTGCTACTGGCCACTTTTTTCGATTTTTTTTCCCATTTCCCTATGTAATACCTTATGGCATCGATCGAAACGGTTTTTTGCAATTTTTACACATCGAATTTATCGGAGGAAAATAACTTTTCCACTGTTGTGAAAAGTAAGCTTTGCTCTTCGACAGGCCGGTTGCACATTTTTACAAACACGCTTCGATAAGGAGAAAACCACAATTGATTATCTGGTCCCATACATTTCTTTATAAAGTATTGACTTGCGGCGCGGCTTGGTCGTTTGCGTCAGCTTACATAAAGTATAAATCGGATGTTTGGAATATCTGGCGATGTACCCTCCTACATGTAAAGAGAGCAACAATGTACACGTTGCCGTAAGCTTTCAATGTTTGCCGGGTTTTGTTGATTTTACCAGACGTAGAGTACACCACCAATCTTTAATTTGCGTGACTATCTTTTTATTTTAATAAAAATGTTTTGTACTAATAGCATATATTAGGCTCACTATGTAGCAGCTTTGTGATCGTGCACTAAAAATTGCTTTATAGAGAGTGCAATTTGTGAATAATATGTTTGCATCGATCAGATTCCTTATTTGAGCGTTTCTAGCGAAAACAACGCCAACTTGAAGGGGCCATATAGCGACTCTAAACTTACCGGTTTTTTAAACAAAAAATCACACCTCTACACGAATTAACTAATGTCTTGCGTTATAGGTAGGGATTTACCAGTCTAAAGACTCATTAAAATAATATTTGCATATCATTTAAGGTCACATTTAAAGCAAAAATATAACCCTGAATAGTATTATCCATACTGATTTCTTTTATGAACAGGATTTATTGTTACGTTGTGCGTTTTTCTCACTTCGCGCACAACTTTGTCATTCACTGATCATCTCAGTTGATGGACTAAAAGACTGCATTCTTTAGGTTTCCTTTTGACGGCGCCACAAAGTAGTGATAACTCTGATTTAACAAATTTCCTCATAATCTGAGCTATAAGGACTTTGTATGGAGCTAAAATGGAGCTTGACCATATCTTGACCAAAATAGTGATACGAGGGGTTTTCTCGCTGTGGCAACGGAGGTATACGCAGATACGCAGGATCTGACCAGTCAAGCTCGTCTCACTTTTCTAGACTTTATTACAAGTCTTCACACTTAATGTTACAGGTCTGGGTTTGGTTCTCTCTGGCAAAACTAGGTGTGCGCGCCCTTAAGTACGGACGCTAACTCTAGCTCTAATTAGCTGTCCATCAAAATTAAAAACCAATGAGGAGACAAGTAGTACGTCACTACATAGCGACTGAAAAGTAAATGTAAAGAGACGCGCTCCGTCAGCTAACTCAAACTTTCATAGTTTAATTACGAATAGGCAGAGTTCACTTGCTAAACTAACAGAGTGCCCTACTTAAAGTCTGACGAGCGCAGTACCACTTGGTATAAAAATACTAAAGTCTTAAGTTGTAAGGGATATAAAAAGTCCTTGACAACTAAAGTTGCGTAGTCAACAAAATTGACCAGATAACATTACGTAAGGGTTTTGGAGCTTTAAACTAAACTCCGCCCTCAAAGTGAGAGTACAACTTTGTCGTAAACAACTTAATTAAGGGGATTAAAGACAGCGCACTTTGTTTGAACAATGAGACCTTTGAACAATACTTAGTTGCATAAGCGGACGATTAATAACAAAAGAATTGTACACTACAACAAAGGCCAGTACACTTAATTAAATTCGGTCCAGGCTTGCATTGGTCGATGAGGTCAAAACTCAATTAGTCAGGCCAGGTAAGATTTGGCCGGTCGGATTTATAAATATGCCCGTAATGCTAAGGCATTGTTCCGACCGTGGGAACCAACTTCTAGGCCAAACAGCTGATAGTGAAATATCCGAAAGTGCCGTACAAAATTGTACTAACTTGGCACCAAGTGTGACACTTAATCTAAATTAGACTTGTGGCGGACATAATTTGGACTGAGAGTGACCTAGACCGTTTTCAGCCAGGACTTCACATAGTGGAAACTAATTAACTTACGAATAATGCTTTCCAACACTAAAAGAATCAATTTAAAAGTAGAATATTAAACCACGTCCTTAAAATTATGAATATTAATCATACTAAATTGCGAATATTAATCAACTAATGTTTAATCAAAATCTCTTCCGTAACAATAGGTTCCTTGGTGTGTATCAGTATCAGTGCGACTTTTCTGTGAAACAATTCGGAATTGACGCTCTGAGGCCCCGTATGGTTGATGAATCCGCAACTTTTTGATCAGCGTATAAAAAAATATACGGATTTGACCGTCCACACGACGCCGTACTCACAGCGTATTAAAAAAAAATCCACTCTGGGAAGCGTTTTCAAAAAGTTGCGGATTCATCAACCGTATTCACCGGATACGTGTGGACGGGAGGCCAGTCCGCAACGAAACAGTTGCGGATTCAAAAGTATCCGGATACGTGTGGACGGGCCTGAGAACTGCGCGCTAAAATCAGGCGAATGTGTTGCAATCAACACGAATTAACTAATTTCTTGCGTTAGGCCGGGAGCTTGATCTAGATATTTTAGGGAATTTTACCAGCCTAAACAGGCACACTAGAAAAAAATGCGATCATAAATTGGTCAAACTTTAACCAACATATCGCACAAATTAGTATTCTTTACGCAGGAAATATTTGCACGCAAATAGGATACCGCGTTGCGTAAAATTTTCGAAGTTATAACCCCTCTTGTGAAAAAAATAAAAATAAAATAAAATAAAACTCCATCTATTGAATATCTCAATAAAATTGTCTGCAAACACTATTACAACCTTCTTCGACAGGAACTTGCCCGAGATGCGCGAAGATTTGTTTCCAGCAAAATTCATTCCACACTTTAGATTGTATAATGTACTCTCTTGGGATTTCGGTTATGGCGAGGAGACCTGGGAATATCATGTGGTCATCACATGCTGCAGTCATTCAGATCAGTATTATGGCAAGCTGATTCATATTTATTTGAGTGAGGTTACGTAGTTTTGTATATATTCCCCCTAGTCTGAGTATGTTGTCCACTTGCTGCGCGAACCTATCGCTGGATGGAACGGAAATCATGCAGGACAGTGCATTGCTTCTGCCAGGGAACAACGCCATGTATAATATATGCACTCGGTCTTTTATCTCTTCTCCATGACTGTACCTGCGTGGCGTTGGCTCGACAGACTTGTTTGCGACGCTGCTGCATGTATTCGGGTCGCTGTGCTCGAATCGTTTAATATGGTCTGATATGAATTGTTCCCCTTTTGGATGATCGTCCATTTGTAGTGGGTTCGACGAAATTATAAATCAGCTGTTATACGGCGAACATCTTACGAATTTATTGCATGCTTCACTTCAATCTGCGCCAAAATAATGTGCGTTTTGCATCCAGGTACGTTTGCTCAGTTGTGA
Organism: Plumapathes pennacea; assembly: GCA_964036295.1. Lineage (NCBI taxonomy): Eukaryota > Metazoa > Cnidaria > Anthozoa > Antipatharia > Myriopathidae > Plumapathes > Plumapathes pennacea. Next base: position 3,002,403 of record OZ038465.1, on the reverse strand, counting down.
TCGACTTTATAATTTTTTGCTATCATTGCTTCTTTGTTTGCAAACCGCGGGAAGCTGTGTACGCGGTTTTGGGCTGGCCTCATAGTCGTCCACAATTCTTGTTCGGGGATCTACGGTCAAGTTTTGAAGCTCGGCTTTGGTGCATTTGCACGGAGTCGGCGGCCGTATGACCTTCACGTGGTCTGGTGCCATCGTATTGTCCTTCATAATCCTGAAATTGTGGGTTTATCGATCGATGATTCGCAACTGCAGCAATGTCCAGGCTTCGGGGATCTGTCACGCAGTGATATGTGGTACTTTTGTTATTACGAAAGAACATGACCGTTGGCGATTATAGAGAAATGTATGGGGATTTTGATCGTTCGCCGAGCGGCGGTCTGGGATCTATTAAACCTAAACAGTGGCTAAATAAAGTTTAATTGCGCGTTATCTTATCTCGATCCAAACGTTAGCTCGCTGCGCTCACTGAAAGCGGAAAAAGATTGGAGTGAGCATATAGAAGAGAAATGAAGGCCCGAAGGCCGACAGACAGATCTGTGGTACAGCCCGCTGCGAGTAAAATATTTTCTGTTCGAGTCACTCAATGGAGCTCGATGTCCCAGGGGAGGGGAGACCCCACATAATAGGACGGGGATGCTCGTCGGGAATTTTCGTTTTGATCCCTAAAAGGTACTAAAAAGGGTGTGGCTCGAGCTTATTTTGACCCCTAAAAAGTACCAAATCTCAAATCGGAAACGGAAGTTTAGAGCTGAAAAGGACAACCCGTTTGTTGTTTACAGTGCTGAGACCCCAGGGCCCCATACAATAATAGTTCATTCGACGACTGACACCCGACCCCTAAGTACCCCGGGTTCGATGTATACCAATTCTGATCCCATGTGGTGATTTTCAAATTTTAATTAGCTAGCAAAACTTATCACTGCACCTTCAATACATCGCTACCTAAAATATGCACGGTAAAAGGCACAAATTTCCTTTACAATTCGGTTACTGCATACCAATGATATATTGTTACGTGCTCCTTTCTTCGGATAATATCAAGGGCACATGCAACTTACTTTTGTCTTTCATTGAGCAGCTTGGTGGTGTTCTACCTTAAAGTCTGCGTTCTGTTGGTTTCCTCTTGGCGGCTACGCCATAGTGGAGAAAACGCCGGCTTTAATTATTTTCCAGGGCTGCTACATCTTATATTGACTAAAGATACTCACAAAGTATCTTCAAACATCTAACAAAACAGTCATATAAAGGGTTCGATTGGCTCTATTCCGGAATAGGAATAGCGATACTGATTGATAAAACATTTTGCTTTGGAGCTGAATTATGTCGAGATGTATCGGGACACCGGTTTAAAGACACTCCCGAAAACAATTTCCCCCAGAACAAGTAAAACTTTGGACCATTTTAGTTGTTCCTATTCCGGAATACGGTCAATCGACCCGCACCCTAAGTCATTGACTCAGCCACTGAGTCATTTCAAAGCTCCTAAGACTTGGTTCAAAGAAGAAATTATCAACTCGCGTTTGCTACCATATAAATGCAGGGTAAATAACTTAACTTACTGTAAACCATATAGAACAAACATTCCAGACTAAACTAGAACAAGTAAGTAAACGTCAACGACGAATATGCCGATGACGTCAATCCACATAACATTTAACAACTTCCATATTTAAAACTGTCACACCACAGGTAGTCAAGGCTCCAGGGGGCATAGTTGTTGTGTGACTCCAGATTATAAAAGAATGTATGGGGATTTTAACGATTACAGAAAATCATAACATTATTTTGATAACGAAACTCGAAATACAGGTTCTGAACTAGTTGGTCTCCTGTGTCCCTAGTGGTCAAAATCCTGCCAAAAAAGACTGTTCAACTTTTTCTTCAACATGTCTCGCAACATTTTTGTTGCGTTGCAATGCAAAAATTCAGGATGCCGCACCCGCAATTCCTTGTGCGACTTGTCTGGCGCAAGGGTGTTGCAGGTTGCAAAAAACAAAATCAAAAAAAATCTCCTCATAACTACGATTCTATTGGCTTCTTTTATCGATTGTTCGAATTGTTAACATATTAAACGAGTCACAGTAAAAGGTTTAAATACAAGGCTTGTATTAGCCCAGTTGTTTTCGTACAACCAAGGATATTATATAAATGCACCTGCAATGCTAGGTACGCGGAAAAAACGTTACATTTCATGGTGCGTTAAAAAAGCGTGATACAAAACAAATACAAGGTACAGTAAATTTCGACTTGATTCTTCGGCATCTGGCATGCCAAGGGGTCCGAGCTCCAAAGTCAGTTCCTGGTAAAATAAACATAAGTCGACATTATTGTTGAGTTTATGTTATCAAGGAGTAACAGTTATTCATGATCTAAAGCGCAGGGGAAATAGAAGATGTCGAAAAAAAAAGCATCGTTTTTATTATTATATCGATTATTTATAAAAATAGACTATAGACACTTATTACACGATTTTCGAGTGCAAATACGGGCCAAAACGAGTGTAAAGATGGGAGCGTATTGCACTCGTCAGGAACCAGATCAACTGGTTTATTAGCTTACGTGATCATTTTTTGCAAGCAAAGTTTACGAACGCGTCATTTTTTGTTCCATTTTGCGTGCTGCGAAAACGTTTGCCCCGCTTCGTTCGTCGTATAATAAACAATTTATTACACGAAAAGTCGTGCATATAATTGTTTTCACCCGAAAACCACAGCGTAGGTATCATGACAATTGGTAAAAGAAGTCCCCCCCCTCCCTCTAGGATTTTGAAGTTTGATTGACGTGTAAGCAAAAAATGCTATATTTTGATTGGATAATGTTCACGTGCAGGCGGCGTGGAAGCCTTTCTTTTCTTGGCTGAGTTTCAAAGTATGTAACGTGAGATTTTTGTTGACGTATACTTGCGCTCTTGCGGTTTTTGTTCATTATATTCACTTTCGCATTTTTCTTCGTCCAGCTGGTTAAAACTAAGCGAAGGAAAGCAAACATAATCAAACGATACCATTTCGACAAGCTGAAGTGGCTACCGGCTGGGTATTTCAGCTTTAACATACGCTCGTCAAACAAACGTGAATTCATCAAAACCGCAGTGATAATAGCTCTGAGATCAAACAGGCAGACTGGAAATTTGGAAAGCCTGGTAGAAGAAACGCAATTTAGAAGACGAAAAACAGGTAAGTAATGAAGCCACCAGTTATTGAACTACAATCCTGGCCAAAAGTCGTGGGACACTTTAAAGTGCCTATAAGCCTTCAGACTTTACGTTTTTATATGAAAGTAGGAAGTAATCTAAACAACTTATGGCCAAAGAAACTCCGCTCCGAAGCGTTTTTATATATTTTTCCGCCCGGCAAACATGCGATTTTGACCGCCATTTTGAATCTGACCGCGCAAAGTTTTTCGATCGAGAGCCTGGGTTATGACGTCAGAGGAGGGATTCGTTTCTTGTCAAACAAAACTTTCACACAGATTTTGCAGTTGGCGAGGTGACAATTATGCCTCATAGATGTGTTGTCGAGAAAAACGTAACCAAGGGAAAAAAACAACTAAGGTAAAGAGACGCCAAAGCGATGCCAGTCCCTTCTCTGACGTCACAGACCCAGTCTCCCATGTCGCTCGGTCAAGATTTCGGAATTCTGAGTTCAACCGCGTGAAAAAAGTATAAGAACGCTTCGGAACGGAGTTTCTTTGAATATAAGTTGCTTAGATCACTTCCTACTTTCATATAAAAACGTAACGTCTGAAGGCTTATAGGCACTTTAAGCCTTTTATCTAAAAATTATGACATTTTCCCTCTTCCCGCCCCCCTCTCCCCTTGCAGTGTTGAATGGGGGGGGGGGGGGGGAGGACTAAGTTTCGGAAACAGGAGCCGCTTTCGTTGTTCAACAAGGAGTGGTGGTGAAAACATAGCACTTTTTCAGAGTGTCCCACATACAGGATTGTAGATTAATCGTGGCCTGTGATTAGAAACAAATGTTCGAAGTCAAACTGTCAAAACAATTATGCATGAAAATGAGATAAGTCACGCAATTACTCCCAAACTCAAAATGTAGATTCTCTCATCCTTTTGAAGCAAATGCACGAGTGTTGTAATTATAACTTATAGTTTAATCCGGTTCATTTGAGTAAATCAAAAGCCAAGTTCCCCATACTGTATAATATTTTTTCGGGTGAGAAATTGAAAGAGAAAATTGAAGTTGATCACTCTTGAGAGTCTCGCACTAGTCCAGAGATTGCTTATTCAACAATTCTTATGGTGCGTGCGGACACTTGCCACACCAAACTTGAATCCCAGCATCTGTCGCGTTTTCACGCGACAAAACTTGTTACTCGTCAGTTTTATTTTTCTCGCCTGAAGCAGGCTCGAAAAAATAAAACCGACTCGTAAAAACACTCCGCCGTATTGCACTCCTTCCCGTGTAATAACCTCTTTATATACAAGATTTAAAGAAGGTGGGTGGATTTTCATTAGAAAATCAGTCAATTTAAATTGAGCAATCAAAACACTATATTTGTGGGTTTCCCTTTCCTCACCTTTTGGCAATGTAAATGGCGGCTATCACCATGACAATCACTGTTATACCAAGCAAGGCGATAGCAATGGATACCAGGATTACCACGGTATTCCAGCGTTCTGCAGCGGAAAAAAGTCAGTTTCGGTTTCTCTATCCCTCTCTGTTTCTATCTCTTTTGTCGTTTAATGTCTTAGTTTGTAATTGTTTTGTCTTTGTTTTGTCTCTTTGCTCAGTGTCTGTGTTTTGTCTTTGCTTTGCTTTTGTCTTTGTCTTTCTTTTGTCTATATCTTTCTTTTTTGTTTTGTCTTCGTTTCTTTGTCCTCTTTATTGTCTTTGCTTTGTCCTTGTATTGTCTTTGCTTTTTCTTTGTCTTTGCTTTGTTTCATTGTTTTGTCTTAGTTTATTTTGTCTTTATATTTGCTTTGTATTTATTTTGCTTTTTTGTCCTTGTTTTGTCTTTGCTTTGTCCCATTGTTTTGTCTTTGTATTTCTTTTGTCTTTGTCTTACTGTTTTGTCTTTGTCCTTCTTTTGTTTTGTATTTGTCTCGATCTGTTTGTGTGATTATTTCAGTCTTCCTCTCTCTTCCTTCTGTTGCACAAGGTATGACATAAAATGTATTGAACTACTTACTATTCTCTTCCTTTTCTTCTCCTTCAACTGTGGGAAAACAGTTCAAAAGATTTAAATGCACCAGTAAGCGGTGTGCTTCACGTGTTTCGTGCTTTTCTTGCTTGAACCAAACAATGGCATATACATATATAGGCATTATATATGCCGAAATTTCCCCCTAAGACTTAAGTACTGTAATTTGAAATACAATTTCGCATCGTTCATGCAGTGTGCCATTACACACCAACTTTTAATTAGTTATTGTGCTGGAGTGGAGCAGTGATACTGAAAATGAACTAATCCACTGAAAATCGTGCTCTAGGTACATAATTGGAAAAAATTATGTTTTGGTCTTGTAATTTTTATAGCTACACTTGATAGTTTTACCATGCAACTAAGCGAATGGATGTAATTTCCATACCTGATCGAGTAGTTGAGATGGCTGTGGGTGAAACGATAGTGAAGGATCCATTATCCACAAGAACGTTCCCCACGGTTCCTCTCTCGATTGCATCTTTTAACGTCTTGGTGGCGTTCACTGGGTCAACAGATCCACGGAAAAAGATAGTGAAATCAACTATAATGCTGCCATTACTGCAACAAAAACAACTTACGGTTACATTATGATAAAAAAGCGTGTTTCAGAGCACAAAGTAGGAGGGTACACCAGCAGAAACGTGTAAAATCACAACCTTAGGAATAACACTTTGAAATAATGTACGTAGAAGTGAGGAGATCATCTTACTTGCAGCCCTGTACTACACACTCAGACAGTTTAGTTAAAATTGTTGCCTTTACCTCAAGCTGTTGATACGAATTCCACGGGGAATATATTTCTCCTTGAAAAGCTCTTCTGAAATCTGGAGGGAAATAAACCAGTGTTTAAGTAGACCTTAACTTATCTTATTTTCTCCCATATGTACACACAAAATATGCTTATTCTCCAATCACTTTGAAGTGAAACGATCATCGTATCACTTCACGAACACAACAATCAGGAATGGACATTTCTCTTATTGATAGCCAGCCTTACGATATCACGAGCATTATACAATGGCCATTTTAAAATAAGGACTATTAAAATCCATTATGTGTAGCACACATCCTTACTATTCTTCACAGAGAGAATAATATTTAACTTGCATACATTAACCAAACTAAAGAAATTTTGACGGAAGGTAACGAGAAATGCCGTCGAGTGATAACCGCATGCGAAGCAGGTCCGGCTATATACGTTCTCACGAATAGTCATACATTATTAGACTTCACAACTATGTGAACAGCATGAATACCAACACGTCCGAGATAATGCGACAAGCATGCATTCCAAACGTAACAAAATACATTTTCCACAAAAGAATAAAGCAAAAAGTAACGATGGAATATCTCACAGCACACTTGACATATTGTACTAAATGGATATACTAATTTCTGTTGAGGGCTCATTTTCAAACAACGCATGCATGTATATTATCTATTTTATATTATCGATGTCACATTGAACGCATTAAATATATCATTAATTGCGTTTGCAATGGGATTGAATCGTTTCCACACATGATGCACGAAACTAAAATAAAATATCATACAAACCGAAATACTCAGGCGATGAGCATACAACTTGAATTCGGGAGTGCTTCTGTTACGATATTCCTTTCTGTAAGGTTCCAAAGCCTTGAAACGTCCATTAACCATTGTATCGTCGTTGGCAAGGGCTATACAAAAGAAACAAACCGTACTGATTCTAATAACTCGACCCGGGGCGCTTAATGCATTTTGGAACTTCGAGGGAGGGCGCTTATTAGAGACAGGGCGCTTATTAAAACTAGACAGTCGATCCGGGGAGCTTAAGCAGGGCGCTTATTTGAATCATTACGTAACATTAAATAACACTGATAATATTTGATGTTTCTAGGTAGTGAAATTCATCTTGTTTTGGTTTCTTTTTGCAGAACTGACAAAATTTCTGTACTGATATTGCCTTTCTGAAGGTCGAGGGTTGTTTTCTTTTTTATATTCCCCGAGCGAAGCGAGGGTAATAATCAAGACGCTAATGCAGCAAAATCGCCTTATCTGAAGACTCCAAGCGGGTCGCCATCCCGAAATTTAATGTTCGTCAGTCAGTCAGTCAGTCAGAGTTACGTACGACTTTTTAGGCCAGGTGCCTAAGGCAATGACGTACTAATTATCGATTAGCGTCTCCGCCAGTGTTTTCACTGACATTCGGAAGAAAAAAAGATTTGAACGAAGGAACAATTGTACATAACTGCGTTCACGAAAATGAATTTGAAAACTGGAAAACCTGAAACAACGGTCTCGCGAAGCTCTTCTTCCAAAGAGAAGGGAACAGGCACGGGCAAGGCGGAATCGTGAAACGATCGAACAGCGCCAAATACGTCTAGAGAAAAGGCGACAATCATATTATAACCGACAGCATCATGAACAGAAGCGTGCCGAAGAAACAATTCCGCAAAGGGAACAGCGCTTGAAAGCAAATCGGGAGCTTCAGACGCCGTTTTGTGTTAAACTCAGATACATATTCAGAAAGGACAAGCAACAAAGGTTAGTCAGTGTATCTGTATCTTGTATCTCGATCACTTCAAGAATGTATTAAAATCTGTATGCTGATCATTTTCCCTCAAAGTATTGTTTTAATACGCTTTTGTCGCCAGTTTCGGCTACCGTATTCGCTCAGAGCATTATTATTCGCTTAGAAGTATGACTAGGTCTGAAGCCCGTGTATAATTTGAATTAAACCGTTTAAGTTTTGCTTTGATTTTGGGAGAAATCATGCTGTTTTGAGCGGTTCACATACAAAACAATTCGAGCTCATTAAATATGCATGCCTGAGTCTGGTGCATGCAGTCCAGAGTAAAAAAATTAAAAAATCGCACAGGAAGCCTATTTAAATGTACTGTCTATGAATTCAAAATTGGAAAATCAGTGTTCCTTTTTTTTCCCGTACTACGGCGGCCGACCAACTTAAGTATTAAATTTTGAGAACGTGCTTGACAGACCGTATAAATTAATTTGACGTGCCAACCGTGGGAAATACGTACGGTATCACGCAATCGACTCTTTTTGCAACGCAAAAGTACCGCAAAACACACCATTCTTTTTCTCCTTCCTTTGCATGTAGCACTTGACTTCGATGAAAAGATTGCGTCAACATTTCGGTAAAACAAAAGGTTGCTCTTGTTGAGCAGTACCAAAGTAAAAGTCCAATCAATGGTAGAGCGAGGGGTATCTGCGATTATCGTATTTCTAGTTTATTGTATTATTGTTTTTTTGTTTGTTTTTTGTTCTTTTTTTTGTTTACTTGTGTAAAGGAAACAAATGTTAATTATTTAGTCACATGCGCTTGATGCTTTAAACAGAAAATTGCAACCGTTACAAAAATGGTTATCAGAGGGAGAGTTTCGATTGTGCCTTTTTGAGTCAGGTCTCGATAAGTCCGGAGCAAAGGGGAAGGCGTTTTCTTGCACTTCAAATTGATGGCCTCTTTTTCGAAATAAAATCATTGAACATTACTTTCAGCTCCAACATTTTTCTTTATGAACGTTTCAGAAAGTCAATCGAAAACCTAAAATAGCATCGTATAGCTATTATTGAGCCCCTATGAAATGCTACATGATTTTATACGATTTTAAGTCTCTTCTTTCAAACGTATTATCAATTTTCTATACCGTTTCTTATACCTGAGGCCTGAAAAGGTACTCTTTTTAACCAGAGTCTCCCAGTATAGCCGATCATTGGGAATGCACCCCTACGGGTGGGTCATGACGTGTTATCGCACGACTGAGTTGTTCAAAACTCGATTACCCTCATCCACTTGAGTGAATTTTTCTTTTCAAACTCGTGGCTAACGACAAGTTTGTTCAAAGGAAGTCGTCTTGTGTTGACTCGCCCACTCCCCCACCCACCCACCTACCAGCAGAGCAAATTATCAAAACTGATATATACTCACGATAGAGTGTATAAGACCTTTGAGTACTTCCTACAGAATTTGTTGCATTGCAAAAGTATATTCCCTCGGCATTATTTTTCAACGCGACACGAGCCTCTCCATCAGCACTGCCAACAGCCTGTCCATTGGGGCTTATTATGGTAACATACGGGCGAGGGTTTCCAACGGCCGTGCAGGAAAGTGATGTGGGGATGTCGCTTCCCAGTTCGAATTCTGCTGTTATACCAACAACTGTCCCACGAACTGCAAAAAATAAATTGGTATGAACTGTTTGTTTGTTTCTTTTTAACACAAATTAGACAAAATAATCTTATAATTGCCCTAAATCTACCGACAAAATGCTCACGGGCTACCGAGCAAAGTAGTACGAACCACTAATTCAACCAATTATATTTTTGCTTTTTTTTTTTTTTTTTTCAAGCAATCCGTTGCATTTTCAGTTCTGCTTTTTCTTGAACGGATACATCACTGATTTCAATATAATTATTGCGCAGTCCATTTAAAAATTAGATCGCATGACAGGATATTTGACAGAATTATAATATGTAACCCTTTTACATAACAGTACTTGTCGGTGTTTTGCGCATTCTCATATATAAATACGAGGTAAAATATGATACCGATACCTGCGATTCAAGAAAAATAAAGAGGGACTATAAATGAATCGTTTGACTAAAAGTTTTAATGATTAATATAAATATTCTGAACTGACAAATATAAAACATTCTTTTGTATTCGGCAGTGTTCGAGTTTACATTTGTGACTAATTTATAATCTGTACTCACAGTGTACAGCCAAGAGTGCTACTCGTGAAGTCCTTGAGCCGACTGCATTATGTACCACACACTGATATGAACCAGCATCGTCTCTTGTGGCGTTCAACGTCAACATAACTCCAGCAGGCAACAGTTTGCTGGGCTCCTCGAGTTTTCTCCAGGTTATGTAAGCCTCGGGATTTGCCGTGAAATTGCACATGAAGCTGACTGAATTACCCTCGACAACAGTCTTGTTTTGAGGATGCGCTTCGTCAAAGTCGGGTGCATCTGTTAATACAGCAAATGTATGTATTCATTAATCATGACAACCCCTGAATTAACGGGCAAACTTATGGCATACAATCATTTCGGGAATAAAATAGATCCGTGTCGGTTTTATCAAGTAGTAAAAAATATTTTTTGTTCAATCAGTCTGTTGTAGTGCAAGACTCGCGATTAGAAGTAAGAAAGTTAGCTCTCCTGGTTGCGTTTGTACTTACAATGTACCGACAGGAATGCAGCACGTGAAGTTTTTGATCCGACTGCATTATTTGCCACACACTGGTAAGAGCTCATATCATCTCTTGTGGCGTTCAACGTCAACATAACTCCAGAAGGCAACAGTTTGCTGGGTTCTTCGAGTTTTTTCCAAGTTACGTTAGCCTCGGGACTTCCCGTGAAATTGCACAGGAAGCTGACTGAATTACCCTCGACAACAGTCTTGTTTTGAGGATGCGCTTCGTCCAAGTCGGGTGCATCTGTTGATACAGCAAATGCATATATGGAATCATGACAACTAAGCTTGAATTACGGCGCAAATTTATCGCATACAGTCATTCCGGGGATAGAAAAGAACTTGTCGGTTTATTGAGTAGTAAAAAATATTTTTTCTTCAATCAGTCAGTTGCAGTGCAAGATTCGCAATTAGAACTGAGAAAGTTGGCTCTCCTGGATTGCGTTTGTACTTACAATGTACCGACAGGAATGCAGCATGTGAAGTTTTTGATCCGACTGCATTATGTACCACACACTGATATGAACCGGCATCGTCTCTTGTGGCGTTCAACGTCAACAAAACTCCAGAAGGCAACAGTTTGCTGGGACCTTCGAGTTTTCTCCAAGTTACGTTAGCCTCGGGATTTGCCGTGAAATTGCACAGGAAGCTGACTGAATTACCCTCGACAACAGTCTTGTTTTGAGGATGCGCTTCGTCCAAGTCGGGTGCATCTGTTGATACAGCAAATGCATATATGGAATCATGACAACTAAGCTTGAATTACGGCGCAAATTTATCGCATACAGTCATTCCGGGGATAGAAAAGAACTTGTCGGTTTATTGAGTAGTAAAAAATATTTTTTGTTCAATCAGTCAGTTGTAGTGCAAGATTCGCGATTAGAACTGAGAAAGTTGGTTCTCCTGGATTCCGTTTGTACTTACAATGTACCGACAGGAATGCAGCATGTGAAGTTTTTGATCCAACTGCATTATTTACCACACACTGGTAAGAGCCGGTATCATCTCTTGTGGCGTTCAACGTCAACATAGCCCCGACGGGAAACTGTTTGTTAGGTTCTTCAAGCTTCTTCCAGGTTACATTGGCGTCAGGAAAAGCAGCAGTGATGTTACACTGGAAGCTGATTGAGCCACCTTCGACAACTGTCTTGTTTTGTGGATACGTATCGTCCAACTCGGGTGCAACTGTTAATACAACATTCATAAAATAATATTAAATGTACGATTATCAATAGTGAAGTTTTTGCAGATTAATAATCTAGGATTCTAGGATTACAAAAAGAGGTATGACTATGCTGGCAACAGTGCTGAACAGACAGCAACACAATTAATCACACCAATTATTATAAGTAGTGGTAATCATTGGTGTGCGAGTTCAATTAACAATTAATAGTGTGAGTAATGTTTGAAAATTCTAACAAAATAACACGAGTCCGCAGGACGAGTGTTATTTGTGGAATTTTTAAACATTACGAGCACTATTAATCGTTAATTGAATGAGCACACCAATGATTACTAGTTAATAATATAGATGTAAAAATAAACAAGGTGAAGGAAGCCATTCCAAAGCAAAACCAACAGTCAATCAATGTCAAACGCGCCACTTCTTATTGGACGCTGAAAATTCACGCTGTGAAAATTTGCATAACGCAAAGTTCAAGTCAACCAGGATCACTGTCTTGAATAGCCTTGAATGAAAGACTGAGTTTACCCTGAGCTTTGCTATGGAACTCGTTATGGATGAAAGTCACCGAACAACAGAACCGCTGAAACGGCATAACTGGCTGCCGACAATCTCCGAAAGGAAGAGAAACCTGAGTTTACGGCAAGTCTATACAGTTATATTTACTTAGCGAAGATTAAGAAACCGTTGAAGCTGCTGTTCAGTGAAAAAATTGCTATTGTATCGTGAAGGCTTCAAGCTTCAATCACAAAGTTCTGCAAAAAGGCCGATCGACACACTCGCGAACATTGAGCGGCTAAACTTTCACAAACAAGCTTTTCAGCAGAAGAAACTGGATCGAAACTAGATAAATCAATTTACGAAGTTTACTGATCACGACCTGTCGATGATCTCAGAAGTTTCAGACTATTCCCGCTGCGGATGGCTTGGTACTTTGCTGATCTCCGAACATAACTTGACTTCGGGCTCGTAGATTTCCACTTTCATTTGAAGATAATTCTACCAGCTCCTCCCCGAATTTCTTACAGGCATTTTTATCCATGTTTTAGAGTCGATTTCGTGCGTTTGAATTTCCCAGTTTAAACTTCTATGGCTGCTTTGTTTATGTTTTGGGAATCTCTCGCTCTTGGCCACCATTTTTTCTCGAAAGTTGAGCTCGCGTGATTGTCATGGCAACGAAGTGTGCAAAATCAATTAATCTGTGCAATTAACTCTGATTAACTACCTTTGCACATCTGATTAACCTTTTTTGCACACTTGCACACTAATTTAAATATAACAGCCCTGTTCTCAGCCAATCAGAATCGAGTATTTTTGCATCTATATTATTATGGAGAGAAACAAACAAGTGTTTTAAATCAACGATGGAAACATTACGATTTTCAGGAAAACTACGATAAAATTTATCATTTACAAAAACATTATTTTTCTAATAATGATATTTTGCTATATTTCATATCATTGCTATCTGTACTCACAGTGTACAGCCAAGAGTGCTACTCGTGAAGTCCTTGAGCCGACTGCATTATGTACCACACACTGATATGAACCAGCATCGTCTCTTGTGGCGTTCAACGTCAACATAACTCCAGCAGGCAACAGTTTGCTGGGCTCCTCGAGTTTTCTCCAGGTTACGTTAGCCTCGGGATTTGCCGTGAAATTGCACATGAAGCTGACTGAATTACCCTCGACAACAGTCTTGTTTTGGGGATGCGCTTCGTCCAAGTCGGGTGCATCTGTTAATACAGCAAATGCATGTATTCATTAATCATGACAACCCCTGAATTAACGAGCAAACTTGTGGCATACAGTCATTTCGGGATTAAATAGACCCGTTCGATTTATCGAGTAATAAAAATATTTTTTGTTGAATCAGTCACTTGTAGTGCAAGACTCGAAATTAGAACTGAGAAAGTCGGCTCTTCTGGATTGTGTTTGTATACTTACAATGTACCGACAGGAATGCAGCATGTGAAGTTTTTGATCCGACTGCATTATTTGCCACACACTGGTAAGAGCCGGTATCATCTCTTGTGGCGTTCAACGTCAACATAGCCCCGACGGGAAACTGTTTGTTGGGTTCCTCGAGCCTCTTCCAGGTTACGTTGGCGTTTGGAAAAGCAGCAGTGATGTTACACTGGAAACTGATCAAACCACCTTCGACAACTGTCTTGTTTTGTGGATACGTATCGTCCAACTCGGGTGCAACTGTTATACAACATTCAGAAAAACAAATAGAAATGTGATTTTCAATAGTAGAGTTTTTGCAGATTAAAATTTATAGGATCACAATTAGAGGTATGTGCCTGGAACACGTACTAAAACGACAGCAGCAAAATTAATCACACCTATTTCTGTAATGGATAGAGAAGCAAATAACATTGTTTTAAGGTCACTCCGGAGTTTCATCTGGCGCACTCGTCCATGACAAACTTTGGATCATAACTAATTTTTAGCTTTTATGCGATTCCTAAAAAATTTTGAGGAACGTTGCAGCTATCATTCAGCAGTAATATGATGGAATTCAACTTAACTGGAAAAAAATATTTTTAGTGATATTATAACTTAAGTGGACGGCACTTTTTGAACAAAATCGCACCCAGTGAAACATTTTGCTGCTATATTTTTGTTAAATTCCTGGAATCAGTTTAATCATACCTTAACCAAGTTTCAGCAAAATCGTCGGAGCAGAAGGAAAATTCATGGCGAAGTTTTGATGGTTTCATTACCTCCGCTCTTCTGCTCCGACAATTTTTCTGAAACTTGGTTAAGATATGTATTAAGTCAATATAAGCTGATTCCAGAAATTTAACAAAAAATATACCAGCAAAACTTTTTACTGGGTGCGATTTTGTTCAAAAAGTGTTGTCAACTTAAGCTATAATTTCAACAAAAGTATTTTTTCCCAGTTAAATCGAATTTATTGTATTATTGCTGAATAATAGCTGCAATGTCCCTCAAAAGTTTATAGGAATTGCATAAAAGCCAAAAAACTTATGATACAGAGTTTGTCATGGACGAGTGCGCTAAATAAAACTCCGGAGGAACAAAAATATGCTTTTAGGAAAAATACGATAAGATTTAGCAGTTTCCCAAAGCATTATTTTACTAATAATGATATTTTGCTATATTTCATATCATTGTTATCTGTACTCACAGTGTACAGCCAAGAGTGCTACTCGTGAAGTCCTTGAGCCGACTGCATTATGTACCACACACTGATATGAACCAGCATCGTCTCTTGTGGCGTTCAACGTCAACATAACTCCAGCAGGCAACAGTTTGCTGGGCTCCTCGAGTTTTCTCCAGGTTACGTTAGCCTCGGGATTTGCCGTGAAATTGCACATGAAGCTGACTGAATTACCCTCGACAACAGTCTTGTTTTGGGGATGCGCTTCGTCCAAGTCGGGTGCATCTGTTAATACAGCAAATGTATGTATTCATTAATCATGACAACCCCTGAATTAACGGGCAAACTTATGGCATACAATCATTTCGGGAATAAAATAGATCCGTGTCGGTTTTATCAAGTAGTAAAAAATATTTTTTGTTCAATCAGTCTGTTGTAGTGCAAGACTCGCGATTAGAAGTAAGAAAGTTAGCTCTCCTGGTTGCGTTTGTACTTACAGTGTACCGACAGGAATGCAGCACGTGAAGTTTTTGATCCGACTGCATTATTTGCCACACACTGGTAAGAGCTCATATCGTCTCTTGTGGCGTTCAACGTCAACATAACTCCAGAAGGCAACAGTTTGCTGGGTTCTTCGAGTTTTTTCCAAGTTACGTTAGCCTCGGGGCTTCCCGTGAAATTGCACAGGAAGCTGACTGAATTACCCTCGACAACAGTCTTGTTTTGAGGATGCGCTTCGTCCAAGTCGGGTGCATCTGTTGATACAGCAAATGCATATATGGAATCATGACAACTAAGCTTGAATTACGGCGCAAATTTATCGCATACAGTCATTCCGGGAATAGAAAAGAACTTGTCGGTTTATTGAGTAGTAAAAAATATTTTTTCTTCAATCAGTCAGTTGCAGTGCAAGATTCGCAATTAGAACTGAGAAAGTTGGCTCTCCTGGATTGCGTTTATACTTACAATGTACCGACAGGAATGCAGCATGTGAAGTTTTTGATCCGACTGCATTATGTACCACACACTGATATGAACCGGCATCGTCTCTTGTGGCGTTCAACGTCAACATAACTCCAGCAGGCAACAGTTTGCTGGGACCTTCGAGTTTTCTCCAAGTTACGTTAGCCTCAGGACTTCCCGTGAAATTGCACAGGAAGCTGACTGAATTACCCTCGACAACAGTCTTGTTTTGAGGATGCGCTTCGTCCAAGTCGGGTGCATCTGTTGATACAGCAAATGCATATATGGAATCATGACAACTAAGCTTGAATTACGGCGCAAATTTATTGCATACAGTCATTCCGGGAATAGAAAAGAACTTGTCGGTTTATTGAGTAGTAAAAAATATTTTTTGTTCAATCAGTCAGTTGTAGTGCAAGATTCGCGATTAGAACTGAGAAAGTTGGTTCTCCTGGATTCCGTTTGTACTTACAATGTACCGACAGGAATGCAGCACGTGAAGTTTTTGATCCGACTGCATTATTTGCCACACACTGGTAAGAGCCGGTATCATCTCTTGTGGCGTTCAACGTCAACATAGCCCCGACGGGAAACTGTTTGTTAGGTTCTTCAAGCTTCTTCCAGGTTATGTTGGCGTCAGGAAAAGCAGCAGTGACGTTACACAGGAAGCTGATTGAGCCACCTTCGACAACTGACTTGTTTTGTGGCGTATCGTCCAACTCGGGTGCAACTGTTAATACAACATTCATAAAATTATAATATCAAATGTATGATTATCAATAGTGAAGTTTTTGCAGATTAATATTCTAGGATTCTAGGATCACAAAAAGAGGTAAGACTATGCTGGCAACCGTGCTGAACACCAATTACTATAATGGAGAGAAACAAACAAGTGTTTAAATCAACGATGGAAACATTACGATTTTCAGGAAAACTACGATAAAATTTATCATTTACAAAAACATTATTTTTCTAATAATGATATTTTGCTATATTTCATATCATTGCTATCTGTACTCACAGTGTACAGCCAAGAGTGCTACTCGTGAAGTCCTTGAGCCGACTGCATTATGTACCACACACTGATATGAACCAGCATCGTCTCTTGTGGCGTTCAACGTCAACATAACTCCAGCAGGCAACAGTTTGCTGGGCTCCTCGAGTTTTCTCCAGGTTACGTTAGCCTCGGGATTTGCCGTGAAATTGCACATGAAGCTGACTGAATTACCCTCGACAACAGTCTTGTTTTGAGGATGCGCTTTGTCCAAGTCGGGTGCATCTGTTAATACAGCAAATGCATGTATTCATTAATCATGACAACCCCTGAATTAACGAGCAAACTTGTGGCATACAGTCATTTCGGGAATAAAATAGACTCGTGTCGGTTTATCGAGTAATAAAAAAATTGTTCGATCAGTCAGTTGTAGTGCAAGATTCGCAATCAGAACTGAGAAAGTTGGCTTTCCTGGATTGTGTTTGTATACTTACAATGTACCGACAGGAATGCAAAATGTGAAGTTTTTGATCCAACTGCATTATTTACCACACACTGGTAGGAACCGGTATTATCTCTTGTGGCGTTCAACGTCAACATAGCCCCGACGGGAAACTGTTTGTTAGGTTCTTCAAGCTTCGTCCAGGTTATGTTGGCGTCAGGAAAAGCAGCAGTGACGTTACACTGGAAGCTGATTAAACCACCTTCGACAACTGTCTTATTCTGCGGAATTGGTTCACATCTTGCACTGCGTGCTAACACTTAGAGCAACGTAGAAGGCACAGCAAACTTCAGTCAAAGAGTGACGTGAACAATCTCAATGAACCGTTTGCGGAGCTACGAGCAGATTGATTATTTGTTGTCACGGTGCCGCAAGCGGAGTTCATACAAGCTTACTGAAACTGTAAGTATGGCATTTTAAGAGTGTGAACGCCGTTTTATTTCAACATCTTTGAAAACTTGAGTGAAGGAACTTATCTTTTGCTTTGCTAGCTAGCCTGGTTGACCGGGCTCATATGAAGGGGAATGTTTATCCAGCCACCCATGTAGGTGGTTTAGGTACTATGTTGTTGCGTGAAAGTGAGGTAATAAGACCTATATACTGTGTCCATACCATTCTGTTTCTGTATTATTTTGAGCAAAGTACATACCATTGGGTTGTCTTGAACTATCATACGTGGCCAACCCCCGCAGTTTTCCTGGGAATTGGTAGCCACCAAGATGGGTTCCATTGTTCTTCTCAAGTTTATGGAGATTTCTTGCGGTAATCCAGTCAGTCCAATACAACGTAGTGGACAAAACTGATACGGCAAAGGGATGGATGCCACTGTCACTATGGAACAGTTGCCTGCGGTTGCTCCCGTCGTAGTCAGCAGTTTCAATTTTATCCAAATAGGCATCAATCCAAAAGAGCTTATCAGTCAGGAAGTCGATAATAATATCATTAGGCCAGTGTAGAGCAGAGGTCACTATGGGAGTTCGTCCTTCACCGTTCAATTTCGCACGCTCGATTTTACGAACTCCCCAATCGGTCCAAAACATATAACTGAAAAGTAAGTGCAGCAGTTATGTATAGTTAGTCACAAATAGTACTATTAGGTTTTATATATCACTACAGTGCATGGGGTGCCCTATACGTTAATACATTTGGCTACCAGAAACATTTTTGTTGTTCTTGGTTCTCCCGATATGTTCAGTTCTTAAAAGTAACTTTTGCAACCCTACTTCTCAAACTCATTAATTAATAATTAATTATATGTATACTCGTGCTTCGTCTATGATAATGTATTCAAAACACTCTCGCACTTGTCTTTGCAAAATATCAATACGAGAGCACCCAACGAAGATATTCTCAAAATACGTTAGTTTGCACAAATGTATGGTTACTTGTCCAAAATATAGTTTATTTTCTGCCTTTTTTACGTTGCTGGCAAACACAGAGGTGTTCCACACTCCCAGGAAGGCAATTCAGAATATCCGTTTCCCAGCAGAGCGGTCCCAGAAAATCTCCCAGCCAGCAACTTGATGATTTATCAATTTGTCAGAAAATGTCAGCATTTCAAACAAATCTGTAGCCTCGATTGCAGTCTTGCTTGTTCCCATGCCTCCAGCGAGACTGAAAACAGCTATCTCTCTCCCAGCAGTCCGATTTATCCCCGAACGAAGTGAGGGAAATAATCACGACGCTAATGCAGCAAAATCGTATCATTTGAAGACTCCAAGCGTGTCGCCATCTCGAAATTTAATGTTCGTGTGTGTGTGTGTGGGGTACGACTCGTCCCCAGGGCCATCTGCGTCGAGCGACCACTGCGAGGTTACATCGGCAGCTTAACTGTAAACCGCCATTTTCTTAGTGACATGCGGTAGCTGTAAGAGTACGAAAGGAAGTGATTTTGTACAATAAGATGCAGATACAAGGCCAAGCAGTTCGACGGACGGCTGTAATTTGCCCGGATATTTTGCCGGTGTATGGGAGGCAACAAGCTTACTAGCCGTGAAACGGATTCTTAAAGGCACAACTGGTCGACCTGAACACAATCCCAGACGCCAGTACTGTGTTAAAACGCAGACACTTCTTCAGAAAGAAATAGCAAAATACAGTTGGTGGAAATCGAACAATCATCGTGGCAAATTTCACCTTTTACAATAACAGGAATGTAGTTTTCAGAATCCAAGTTTGACAAGATGACGACACACAATACAATGGAAAGTGGAACTTTCGTACTGTATAAGGACTGCTCTATACACTGTACTTTGAAATCATTGAAGACGTAAACAATGGTGTTTTGGGTTTTGTTTCCTTTGCTGGAAAAGAGCTAAAGCTATGGCTTTCAGGAACCGGTGAGTTTTGAAAATTTACATCAATTAACGTACAACGCTTTTGTTAAATGACGGTCGTGTTATCATTATGGTATTTCAACAATTGCCGTATATTTTGTCGTTTGATGCCCCGGAAACTGTGATGAAGGCCAAGTAGGATTATACTGTGATCTTTTCGCTAGTTTTCAAAGCTATTTCAGAGTGCCTTCGTGCAAGATTGTGTCATCCGATTCCTGACATATTTGCATAATTTCACTGACAGTCTGACACATGCTGTGAAGTTTTGTCGCCGCGTTTGTTGGCACACTGTATTCAAGGATAAAATGTAACCGGGTTAAAATGCTTTTGCTTTTTGAAGGCTATTAAAGTAGAAAATATCCGGCCACTGCTTTCCAAATTAAACAATTACAGTCTATTGTATATTATTGTCTACTAGCGGGACCCCGTAAGATACTCGCTCAACACAATCGAACTTTGTATTATTTAGTGACCGGGTTTGCTCGCTCAATACAATCGGACCTTGTATTATTTAGTGACTTGATTTCTTTTTTCTGTCAAAGATTTTAAAATCGTCAAACGCAGTTTGAAAAGTTGTTGTGTTCAAAATTGAATACCTGCCAAAATTCACACGGTCCCGAGAAATCGAAAGCGTGTAAACAAGCGACTCGCTTTGACGGCTCTAAATTTTGTCACACTCGAAGAAGCGTATTAAACTTATAAAGTAAAAAAAAAAAAAAAAAAAAAAAAAAAATTCGGTGTCCAAGATCGACTTTGCTTGGCTTTCAAGCCTCGGGAGTATTCTGTAGTTGCGTGTAAATGTTGTCTCAGCGAATTTTGAAGTTCAGCTTAGTGTCTACGAAAATTGCAGACTGTGCACGTTGTCTGAACTAAACCAGACTGCCGTGCGAAAAAGATTTTTTTTAGCGGCCGACTGGTGACGTCGCTACACAGCCGTGGTTTGCAAAAAAAAATTTAAATAATCTCCGAACCGAAAATAAACAAGAATCCCGCTTTCCGAAAACCCACTACTGAGCGAGGGGATATCTGCGATTATCATATTTCTAGTTTATTTTTTCCCAGCCAGAAAAAAAGCAGATAGATCTCATGCCAGCCAAGACAGGTTGCAGTGCGGAACACATATTTTGTGGAACAGCTCCGATGGGTGCTCCGCTCAATACTCTCAATACCACAGTAATTATTAATCATAATCCCCGAAATCAGCGTTCCTTTTATCCCGTACTACGACGGCCGACCAACTTCAAAATTTGGGTGTTAAATTTTGAGAACGTGCTTGGCAGACTGTATGAATTAATTTGACGTGCCGACCGTGGGAAATACGTACTTCGTCACGCAATCGACTCTTTTTTCAACGCAAAAGTATAACATACACCATTCTTTTTCTCCTTCCTTTGCGTGTAGCACTTGACTTCAAAGAAAAGATTGAGTCAACATTTATATATATATATATATATATATATATATATTTATGACCCATCAAATATTTCCTCCCGCACGTGATTGGTAGAATCGTGACACGTGACCGAATAACGTCCGCTCCTGAGCGGACGTTATCAGCGAATAACCCCCGCCTGGCGAACTAACGCTGTTTATTGACAATATCCGAACACAGTTCTATTTATTTAGTCACAAAAATCATTACAAGATGACTACTGAGGAGGACAGCAATTTATTGGTCGAAGTTCCAGAAAGCACTAAAAAGCTTCACAGTTTCCGCGCCGTTATTTGCACTGCAAGAGGAAATATTTGAAGGATATAAAGACAATAAACTACTTTTGGCTTCGGAAATATGCACAGATAATTGTCCTTGGACATTATCTGTTCCTCGAAGCTCACAGTTGCCCGAGAGCGAACTCGGAACAGATAATATCCTCGGACAATTATCCGTGCATATTTCCGAAGCCAAAAGTAGTTTATTGTTTATATATATTATATATGTGCAATTAGTGAAGCAGCGTGAAGAAAAGTTGTCTGAATATTGCATGAAATTTAATTCGGAAACCGTGAGATAGAAAGCCAACAATTACATAGTCAAAGAACATTCTCTAAAGTTCCTAATCTTTATACCTTCGTCTCCTGTGGCTTGTCCGGCTAGATGGCTTAGATCACCGGAGTTTCACACGAATAATTGTAGGTTTATGGTGCCGTCATCACCTGCCGTCATCATCAGACTTGTTGCTCGCGGGGCCTGGGCCCCAAGCGAGCTTAAAATACAAATTTTTCTTTTTATTCTTTTTCCTTTTTTTTCGGTCGAGAATCAGCACACGATGATTGGTTCATATTATCAAGTGCTAAGCGATGACGTAATTGACTTCGCTAAACAACTGGAGATGTGGCCAGTGAATTGCTCGTTGCTTGTGCATAAAAGTTAACTGCATCTCATCCAAACTCGACACCATTTGGCTCTGTGGAATATGCACGGATAAACTAGATTTTCGGGAACGATTTTGACTCGCGTTCACCGCGGGAGCTTTGAGAATAGCCGTAAACAAATGTTTGATGGATACCGCTAGGGGATTGCTAATATCTCTGTCACCGATAAATATTTAGTCCCGACGAAACTTTCTGTGGCGACACGAAATACTTTTGGAAAGATAACAGGGTGAAAACAGAAACCAAAGCTACGGTGAGCTTTAGCCGTAAAACAATGACGCTTTATATTTTACTCTGTACATGACGTCTGTTGCCTCATAAAATTCTTCTGCGTATCGTACATTGCCTGTTGAAGTGTTTCTTTCATTCGATCATGTAGTCTTTGTTTCGCAATGGTCATTGAATACCAGAAATGAAAAATACACCGAAATAATTCTGAGGATTGAGTTTGCAGTCACAAATGGACACACTGTGAACAAAAGCGCAATAGTATTGTAAACATCTCTCGTGTGACATTCCTCGCTTTCAATTTTATATTTGTTACAAAGCACGAACACTCGAAAGCCTGATAGAAGAAACTTATTTAGTTAATAAAAGAAAACACGTAAGTAGTGAAGCGAAGGCTGGATTAATCGTGGCCTCTGATTAGAAGTAAGAGTCCGAAAGTCAGACTGTCATAATCGATTGTGCATAAAAAGAAATGTCACGCATTCTCAAAATGCAGGGTCGCTCAACCTTTAAGAAGCAAGTGTATGAGTGTTGTAATGATAATTTTTAATTTAATCAAGGTGTCAAAAGAGCAAGGTGTCAAAAGCCAAGTTCTCTATACTGTGTGATATTTTTATGGTGAGAAACTGGAAGTCTCTCTTGGGAGTTCCGCTCTTGTCCCCCACTTTCCATTTTATGTTCTGGTCTCAACCCAATTCACGCCGCGAGCTCACTGGTAACGCCAGTCTAGTTTACAAAATTATTGCGGTTTTGTTCACAGCGTGTTCAGTCATTTGTGACAAACAAACTCAATGTTCAGACTATTTCGGTGTATTTGCTCGCGGCTGCGGCGAGCTTAAAAACGGAGTGTTTGTTTGTTTTCGTTTTTGACTCACGGATATGCGTAGCATATCTGGGAGTCATTGGTGTCTACAATCTGTCGCTCACTCACTCACTCACTCACTCACTCACTCACTCACTCGGTGTGTTAGCTTTTTGGTGCGGTTGCTAAGTCAGTACGTGTCTCAAAATGGCGGTGAGACGGCTGAATGTTTGTCAAATTCTGCTGTAAGCTGCCAAGTTTAACAGAGCCTCAACAAAACCTGTGATTTAGGTCCGGTTCAGACGCCGCTCCTGACATGCGCCGAACCTTATGCTTGAATTAAGTACGGCAGAAGAGCGGCGTCTGAATCAATTAGGTTCGGCATATTTGAATTAGCTACGGCAGCGGTATTAGGTTCGACTGACTCTGTCGCATAATCCGACGTGGGAGCGACGTTGATTCAGACGCCGCTGTTCACATGTGCCGTATCTATTGCATGAATTATTTCAAATTATTTTGAATTAAAAACATGTATCCTTAAACATAAGTCAACATTTCGGTAAAACAAAGGCTACTCTTGTTGGGAGTACCAAAGTAAAAGTCCCATCAATGGCAGAGCGAGGGGATATCTGCGATTATCGTATTTCTAGTACTTTGGTACTCCCAACAAGAGTAGCCTTTGTTTTACCGAAATGTTGACTCAATCTTCTCTTCGAAATCAAGTGCTACACGCAAAGGAAGGAGAAAAAGAATGGTGTGTGTTATGTGAGTCGATTGCGTGACGAAGTACGTATTTCCCACGGTTTGCACGTCAAATTAATTCATACAGTCTGCCAAGCACGTTCTCAAATTTAATATTCAAATTTTGAAGTTGGTCGGCCGTCGTAGTACGGAAAAAAAGGAACACTGATTTTCCAATTTTGAATTCATTGGCAGTAAAATTAAATAGGCTTCCTGTGCAATTTGTTTTTACTCTGGACTGCATGCACAAGACTCAGGCATGCATGTGAACGCGCTCAAAACAATATGATTTCTCCCAGAATCAAAGCAAAACTTGAACGGTTTACTTCAAATTATACACGGGCTTCAGACCTAGTCATACTTCTAAGGGCTTGTGAATGATTCTCGCTGCAATCACCGCATGTCAAATTACAGTATTTGTTACAGTTTTAGTCTTGAAAGAAATAATCCCCGAACGAAGTGAGGGAAATACTCACGACACTAATGCAGCAATATTATACCTCCTACTTGGGGACTCCAAGCCTGTCGCCATCTCGAAATTTAACGTTGTCTGTCAGTCAGTCAGTCAGTCTGTCGTACGACTTTAGGCGCGGTTACCCCGCTAACCAATAACAAAGGCCGGATCGATCACGTGTGCCCTGTTGTTTTACTCGGAATAACTTAGAGATGAGATTTGAACGAAGCATTTAGATTTGAACGAAGCAACAATATATTGTAGCTGCGTTCGCGAAAATGGAAAACTTAACTGAAAAACTTGAAACACAACAGTCTCGCGAAGCTCGTCTTCAAATGAGAAGGGAACAGGCACGAGCAAGGCGAAATCGTGAAACGAGCGAACAACAGCGCATGAATGCCGATCGAAAGTGACATGAACAGAAACGGGTAATGCAGACAACTCCGCAAAAAGAACAGCGCTTGAACGCAAATCGGAAACTTCAGGAGAAAAAGCGGGCCGAAGAGAAGACTCCGCAAATTAAGACAACAGCGCATGAATGCCGACCAAAAGCGACATGAACAGAAGCGGGAAACACAGACAACTCCGCAAAGGGAACAGTGCTTGAAAGCAATTCGGGAGCTTTAGACGCCGTTTTGTGTTAAACTCAGATACTTATTTAGAAAGGACAAGCAACAAAGGTTAGTCAGTGAAAAATCGAACAATCACCGTGACAAATATATATTTTGTAACTCGATCACTTCAAGAATGTGTTAAAATCTGTATGCTGATCATTTTCCCTCGAAGTATTGTTTTACTACGCTTCTGTCGCCAGTTTCGGCTACCGTATTTGCTCAGAGCAATCGGAACTTGGAATCTTGAATAATTTAGTCAGATGTCTTATTTTTCTGTAATCTGACACGCGGTGATTGCAGCGAAAATCGTTCACAAGTCCTTAGAAGTATTACTGGGTCTGAAGCCCGTGTATAATTTGAAGTAAACTGTTCAAGTTTTGCTTTGATTCTGGGAGAAATTTTGCTGTTTTGAGTGGGTTCAAATACAAAACAATTCGAGCCTATTAAATATGCATGCCTGAGTCTGGTGCATGCAGTAGTAAAAACAAATCGCGCAGGAAGCCTATTTAATTGTACTGCCTATGAATTCGAAATTAGAAAATCAGTGTTCCTTTTTTCCCGTACTACGACGGCCGACCAACTTCAAACTTTGAGTATTAAATTTCGAGAACGTGCTTGGCAGACTGTATGAATTAATTTGACGTGCCGACCGTGGGAAATACGTACTTCGTCACGCAATCGATTCTTTTTTCAACGCAAAAGTATAACACACACCATTCTTTTTCTCCTTCCTTTGCGTGTAGCACTTGAGTTCGAAGAAAAAATTGAGTCAACATTTCGGTAAAACAAAGGCTACTCTTATTGGGAGTTACCAAAAGTAAAAGTCCCATCAATGGCAGAGTGAGGGGGTATATGCGATTATCGTATTTCTAGTAAGACATCTGACTAAATCATTCAAGACTCCAAGTTCCGATTGCTCCGAGCCAATACGGTATCCGAAACTGGCGACAGAAGCGTATTAAAACAATGCTTCGAGGGAAAATTTTAATACATTCTTGAAGTGATCGAGTTACAAGATACGGGTAGAATATATTTGTCACGGTGATTGTTCGCTTTCCACTGACAAACCTTTGTTGCTTGCCCTTTCTGAATAAGGATCTGAGTTTAACACAAGACGGCGTCTGAAGCTCCCGATTTGCTTCCAAGCGCTGTTCCCTTTGCGGAGCCGTTTCTTCGGCACGCTTCCGTTCATGATGCTGTCGGTTATCAAATGTTTGTCGTCTTTTCTCTAGACGTATTTGGCGCTGTTCAATTGTTTCACAATTTCGCCTTGCCCGTGCTAGTTCCCTTCTCTTTTGCAGACGAGCTTCGCGAGACCGTGCTGTGTCAAGTTTTCAGTTTTCAAATTCATTTTCGTGAACGCAGTTACGTACAGTTGTTGCTTCGTTCAAACCTTTGTTTGACCTCGCTTTGACGCTAATCAATAATTATTATTACGTCATTGCCTTAGAGGTCGCCCTATGACAGACTGACAGACTGACTGACTGACTGACGAACATTAGATTTCGAGATTGCGACTCGCTTGGAGTCTCCACACAAAAAGCGAATTTGCTGCATTAGTGCCGTGATTATTACCCTCACTTCGCTTCGCTTCGCTCGGGGACAATGATGTGAAATCCGATTCCTGATTCATTTGTTTACCGCCTTTGTGGTCAAGGTATTCGTTGCACATATACGTATTTCACTTTGAAAGACATGAAACTTCGACATCAAAAATTTGAAGGAAAGCTTTGTGTGCCCAAAGTTTGTGGGGACTAAATAATTAGCGGCGACAGAGTTATTTGCAATCCTGTAGCGGTAGCTAATCTAAATTAAATATAATCGAATCCATCAAATATTTGTTTACGGCTATGACGGTGAACTTAAGAACGCAAGCCAAAATCGTTCCCTAAAACCTAGTTTATCCGTGCATGTTCTACAGAGCCAAACGGTGTTGAGTTTGGATGGCATACAGATAACTTTATACACAACCATTAACGTATGATTCAATCGACTACCCTAGCTCAAGTTGTTCGCGAAGTCACCTTACGTCATCACATATGTGAACCAATCACCGTGTGCTGATTCGTAACCCAGAAAAAATATATATATATGACGAAGATGAAGACACGGTCTCCAATCCTAAGCTCGTCGGGGCTACGCCGCAACGAGCAAAAAATACACCGAAATAGTCCAAAGCATTGAGTTTGTTAGTCGCAAATCTGAACACGCTGTGAACAAAACCGCAATGATATTGTAAACAAGTCTAGTGTTACATTCCTCACTTTCAATTCTATATTTGTTACGGAGCGGGAACAATCGAAAGCCTCATAAAAGAAACGCATTCAGTAAAAAAAATTACAGAAGTATTGAAGCGAAGGCTAAATTATCGTGGCCTCTGATTAAGAAAAGTGTTCAAAGAATCGACTCTGCATAAAAAGATGTCGTCACTCTTATCTGGCTGGTTGACCTTTCACTCCTTAGCTCAAAATGCATAGTCGCTTAACCTTGAAACAAAATGAACCAAAATGAGCAGAATGACGACCCAATGGAAGAGTGTACAGCCGACAGATAAACAAATGTCGATATTAATGTCGTTAAAATTACGAGTGCGACCGGAGCCATAGTCTTCTTATCATCTGGTAAATTAATAGTGTGAAAAGCGGGACAAAATACAGTTTACGTATTTCTGGTCGGGCGTCTCGCCGATTTTGCGAGAAGGATTGTATTTAGACCAGTGAGAAACTTTATGTATAGCTCAGCAAATCTAACAAACATATGCAGTCAGCGAGCACGCCTGTTTTAATATAGCTCGTTTCGCAAAATACAGTCGAGTTACGTATTTCCGGTCGGGCTTCAAACCGATTTTGCGGGGAAGGATTGTGTTTAGACCGGTGACAAAGAAACGTTATGTATAACTCAGCACGGCTAACAAACCTATGCAGTCAGCGAGCACGATTGTTAGTTATATAGCTTGTTTCGCAAAATACAAATTTACCTCGCCATTAAAATTCGAAGCGCAAGTATATATACTCTATATACGTCTCTTAATGATTGCCGAAGCCGTCAGCGTTTGTTTATCTGTCGGCTGTACACTCTTCCATTCATTCTGCTTATTTCGTTTCGTTTCATTTCGCAAATTACAGTGAGCCGAATGTTGAATATCGCACTGTGATCAATCATGCACAAACTTGAATGTTGAATTGCAACTTGAATTTTGGCGGAGATATAACGCCATAGGTGTCGAATATCAAGTTTTCTATACTGTATATTTTTCTGGTGAAAAACTGCAATTCTTTTTTCGGAGTCTCGCTCTTGTCCCTTCCATTTTAGTTTCTTCTGGTCTCGACCCCACCCACGCCACGAGCTCACTGGCAACGCCAGTCTTGTCCCCGAGCGAAGCGAGGGTAATATTCACGCGTTAATGCAGCATAGTCGCCTCATTTGAAGACTCCAAGCGTGTCGCCATCTCGAAATTTAATGTTTGTGTGTGTGAGTGTGTGTCAGGTACAACCTCTTCCCCAGGGCCATCCGCGTCTAGGCGAGCTTACATCGGCAGCTTAACTGTAAACCGCCATTTTCTTGGTGACAAGCGGTAGAGTACGAACGGAAGTGATTTTGTACAACAAGATGCAGATACAAGGCCAAGCAGTTCGACGGATGGCTGTAAAATTCCCGGATATTTTGCCAGTGTACGGGAGGCAAGCTTGATAGCCGTGAAACGGATTCTTTAAGGCATCGACTGGCCGACCTGAGCACAATCCCAGACGCCAGTATTGTGTTAAAACGCAGACACTTCTTTAGAAGAGGACTGCTCTATACAGCGTATTTTAAAATCTTTGAAGACGTAAACAATAGTTTTTTGGGTTTTGTTTGCTTTGCTGGAAAAGAGCTAAAGCTATGGCTTTCAGGAACCGGTGAGTTCTGAGAAACTACATCAATTAACGTACAGCACGCTTATGTTATTTTAGAGTCGCGTTATCATGGTATTTCAACAATCGCCGTATATTTTGTCGTTTGATGCTCTGGGAACTGTGATGAAGGCCTAGCAGGATTCTATTGTGATCTTTTCGCTAGTTTTCAAAGCTGTTTCAGAGTGCCTTTGTGCAAGATTGTGTGTCATCCGATTCCTGACATATTTGCATAATTTTGCTGACAGTCTGACACATGAAAATGCTGTGAAGTTTTCTCGCCGTATTTGTTGGCACAGTGTATTCAAGGATGAAATGTAACCGGGTTGAGGTGCTCTTGCTTTATGAAGGCTATTAAAGTAGAAAATACCCGGCTGGTGTCCAAGATCAACTTTGCTTGGCTTTCAAGCCTCGGTAGTATTCTGTAGTTGCGTGTAAATGTTGTCTCTGAATTTTGGAGTTCAGCTAGTGTCTACGAAAATTACAGACTGTGCACGTTGTCTGAACTAAACCGAGACTGCCGTGCGACAAAGATTTTTTTAGCGGCCGACGGGTGGCGTCGCTACACAGCCGTGGTTTGCAAAAAAAATTAAATAATCTCCGAAAGGAAAATAAACAAGAATCCCGCTTTCCGAAAACCCACTACTGAGCGAGGGGATATCTGCGATTATCGTATTTCTAGTTTAGACCTACAGTCTTGGATAAAACCTTGGACACATGTCGAAAAATCTAAATCTTCGACAAAATACCTGAATCAAACCCATGTAGACTTTCGTATAAAGTGTTCGTCACACCCCCGCCTCTCCCCCAGCCCAATGTCGTGACGAACGTTACGAAACCTCAACAGGCAATCTAGAGCACAGACGGCTCAAACCAACATTGTTCGGGGGGAGGGGGTTTGTGTCAACAGTTTTGTCCAAGATTGTAGAAAATCCTACCCTCTTCTTGGGTCTACTGCAATGCCACGAGGTTCATTCAAACCTTGAGAAAACAAGACTCTTCTGTTGCTACCGTCTAGATGGGCCACTTCTATGGTATCGTGGGTAGTGTCGGTCCAGTAAAGCAGGTTAGACATCCACTCTACGGCTAAACCATCACAAGTTCCTCCAGTGTTGATGATAGTAGACTTGCTGCTGCCATCAATATTTGCTCGATTGATTGTTTCATCGCTATTGTCGCTCCAGAAGACAAGTCCCTTAGTGAAGTGTACGTCTACTGCGACTGCGTTCGAGAGGCCTGAAACGACTGAGAACGAAGCAGATGTCGCCGGGTCCAGAGCTATGATATTTGTTGAGTTGGAGAACAGGATACATGGAGGAACACATGCACCACCTGAAGCACAATGGTTTCACAATAGTTTAAGCAAGGAATTGTTTTTCAACCGTTGTTTTCTTGACATAATTAGTTTATTAAATTTCATGAGCTGAGGCAATGGAAACCACATAGCCTGACTAGTTTTTATGTAGGAAGCATATTAAGGTCTCGATAAAGGTTCGCGCGCCCCTTTCGGGAAAAAAATCATTGTAGCGTTACAATTTAATGTACATACACGTATTATATATCGTTGTAAAGGTCATGGACTGCAGAGTACAGATCTGTTATCATTTTTGGCGCATAGGAGGTGAAGTACGATTGAGGTTAATTTGAAACTTGATTGTTTCGGAAACGGGAAACAACTTCTGTCGGTTTTATTTGAAAATGCTAAAACAACTTTTTTCGGATACTCAATGAAGTTTAATAAAATACAGTGTCAGCGAATTTTGACCCATTTTGTTTTAAGGATTTTATTCTCATTTAAAGTGGAGGGAGTGGTTCAGGACCCGTTTTTTATACAAAAAATTTAATAAAATATAAGCGAATAAAAAAAATCAAAAACCGCTGACACGATATTGGAGAAGAATGTGTTGTCTACAGCTCACGAAAATTTGAGCAATATTGACCAACACGCTCGAAAGTTTTGTTTCCCGAAAGACCTGATTTTTCACGAAAATCTTTCATCGATCTGATCTAGATCGCACTCTACCTTTAACGTGTATGAAAAATGTAATACTAGATCTGCATTCTTCAATCCCAGACCTTTACAACGATATATTGTACGTGTATACATATTAAATAGCAACGCCACAATGATTTTTTTCCCAGAATATTTTTGAAGAACGCCCGAACCTTTATCTCGACCTTATAAGTTTAGAACTTATTTTTTACTATTTTTCTCCAGAAAAAGATAATAGTTATTATATATAAAGCTGGTGTTACACTGGTCTATTTGCAAAGACGCTTTGCAACGCCGATTTGCTTCAAACTCACGAAACAGTGGTGCAAGTTTTTGAATCGCTGCCAAGTCATACAGTTTGTGCGGGAATACTCATAGCCTGCGTAGCTGGCGGTCTCATTCGATGCGGTTGAACGGTGTTCACGGGCGCCATTTTGTACTGATGGCAGAAGGGAGACTGAGGTCAAGTGATAAAATTACGGGGCGAGGGGAGGGGGGTGGGGGCGGGGGAAAAGACCGCCTGCCCGAAGACTGTGGGTTTTCGACTGGCTGCGTGCACCAGTGCACGCAGCATTCTGATTGGCTGAGAATAATAAACTGTCAATCAAGTGAGCGGCGTGAGAGAAACGCACAAGAGATGGCGGATTTTGTGGAAGAAGCTTTGAAAAAGTTAAATCTAAGAGGTTTCGACCGTGAGATCGTCCTGAAAAAAGAACAGGAAACCGCCGTAAAAGATTTGTTGTCTAGGAAGGATGTTGCCGCCATTTTGCCGTTGGCTTTGAAAAAAGCCTAATTTTTACTTTGTTCGTGCTTGCCAAGGAGCATTTAAACGGGCAGGTTAACTGGAAACGGTTTCGCGTCTGTTTTACAAATACGCCACAGTCGGTGTACTGCTTTGCCGAGAAAGCGTCCTTGATGTGTTCGTAGATTATGATGTGGATGACAGTTTCCGATATTCCAACGCATGACGCCGTAAGTCCGCGATAAAACGCTCTCACTCCTTTGCTCTTGTGAGAGTCTCGTACGAGTTGTAAAGCGTTCATTCGTTTCCCTTTCCTGTCGTCGAGCTGTAGTCGGGTCTTGATAAACCACAGCGGGTTGGCGAAGGTGTGATTTTACAAACGAACAAAAGCAAGAGCTGCCGAAGCCATGTGACTGGAGCGAAATCCGTCTTCATGTGACCCGAACGACTTATGATGTCTTTCGTTTTGGATTCGTAATTTTAGTATACAGTATTTTCGTAAATCAGCTCGCCATGGAAAGTTTGCTGTGAAAAACACATATCATGTATCAGATGGTGTCAGCAAATTTGACAACTGACAGCCCATTGCTGATTGGCCTGTCACAAGTGGGCGGATATCGAAAACCCACAGTCTTCGGGCAGGCGGTCTTTTCCCCCGCCCCCACCCCCCTCCCCCCGCCCCGTAATTTTGTCACTTGACCTCAGTCTCCCTTCTGCCATCAGTACAAAATGGCGCCCGTGAACACCGTTCAACCGCATCGAATGAGACCGCCAGCTACGCAGGCTAGAACACTCAGGATAAGATGCAAGAAAATACCAACCGTAGTCACAACAACCGTTCGATTGAAGGTGAGTCCAAATCAGAGTTAGAATGTTTTAATTTGCTTCCCAGCAAAATCGCCTTATTTGAAGACTCCAAGCGTGTCCCATCTCAAAATTTAATGTTCGTGTGTGTGTGTGTGATACGACCTCGTCCCAGGCCCTCCGCGTCTAGCGACCACTGCAGGCGAGGTTACATCGGCAGCTAACTGTAAACCGCCATTTTCTTGGTGACATGCGGTACAGTACGAACTGAAGTGATTTTGTACAACAAGATGCAGATACAAGGCCAAGCAGTTCTACGGACTACTGTAAATTGCCCGGATATTTTGCCAGTTCATGGGAGGCAAGCTTTACTAGCCGTACGTAAAACGGATTCTTTAAGGCACAACTGGTCGACCTGAACACAATCCCATACGCCAGTATTGTGTTAAAACGCAGACACTTCTTCAGAAAGGAATAGCAAAATACAGTCGGTGGAAATCGAACAATCACCGTGGCAAATTTCACCTTTCGCAATAACAGGAATGCAGTTTTCAGAATCCAAGTTTGACAAGATATGAGGACTGCTCTATACAGTGTATTATGAAATCATTGAAGACGTAAACAATAGTGTTTTGGGTTTTGTTTTCTTTGCTGGAAAAGAGCTAAAGCTATGGCTTTCAGGAACCGGTGAGTTTTGAAAATTTA
Source organism: Plumapathes pennacea (assembly GCA_964036295.1). Classification (NCBI taxonomy): domain Eukaryota; kingdom Metazoa; phylum Cnidaria; class Anthozoa; order Antipatharia; family Myriopathidae; genus Plumapathes; species Plumapathes pennacea. The sequence continues at coordinate 2,969,589 of OZ038465.1, read as the reverse complement.
CACAATTAACGTACAGTACACTTTTGTTAAACGACGGTCGTGTCATCATTATGGTATTTCAACAATTGCCGTATATTTTGTCGTTTGATGCCCCGGGAACTGTGATAAAGGCCAAGTAGGATTATACTGCGATCTTTTTGCTGGTTTTCAAAGCTATTTCGACCGATTCCTGATAATTTTATGTTTGCATAATTTCACTGGCAGTCTGACACATGCTGTGAAGTTTTGTCGCTGCGTTTGTTGGCACACTGTATTCAAGGATGAAATGTAACCGGGTTGAAGTGCTTTTGCTTTTTGAAGGCTATTAAAGTAGAAAATATCCGGCCACTGCTTTCCAAATTAAACAATATGTCTACCAGCGGGACCCCCGTAAGATACTCACTCAACACAATCGGACCTTGTATTATTTAGTGGCCGGGTTTGCTCGCTCAATAAAATCGGACCTTGTATTATTTAGTGACTTGATTTCTTTTTTCTGTCAAAGATTTTAAAATCCTCAAAACGCAGTTTGAAAAGTTGTTGTGTTCAAAATTGAATCCCTGCCAAAATTCACACGGTTCCGAGACTTCGAAAGCGTGTAAACAAGCGACTCGCTTTGACGGTTCTAAGGGCCTTTTCATATGAGCCCGGTTACCGAGATCTCGCCCTCCTAGCCTACTATTTCCTTTGTAAAAATTCCGATGTGTTCATATGAGAGAGCGGGCCAGCCCGGTTACCGAGATCTCGGTGACTTTGTGACCCGGATCTCGGTTAACCGGGCTGGCCCGTTTCTCATATGAACACTCCAGCCCGGTTAACCGGGATGAAAATGTTCCAACTATGCGAGTCTGAAATGTACCTGCTTCTTAATTTGGCTTTAATGGCAGAATTGGCAAAAACTTTTGCTTTATAGACACTCTATCTCGGTTACCCGGGCTGAAGTTTCCCATATGAACACACGACCGGGCTCATATGAAGAGGCCCTAAATTTGTCACACTCGAAGAAGCGTATTAAATTAATAAAGTAAAAAAAAAAAAAAAAAAAAAAAAAAAAACATACATGTACCGTTCGAAAGTCGTCAGTCAAGCGGTCGTATGCTAGTCCACTTAAGCTTCCAACAAGTTTGTTGGTAGTTGTGTCCCATCAAGTTTATTCATACTTACTCAGTACAATTCGTGAATATTTAGTTTTGCGACATGCTCACCTGAGATAAATTACGCCACAGAATGATACGGGATCAAACTCTGCAGGTTTAGTAGGATTCGCAATGCTTCACTGTAATAACGCCAATAATTTCTGTCTCAGTTTGCTTATACTTCCAAGAATTTATGTCAGTGTTGTGACTAGGCCGAGTTGCAACTGATGATTGCCGAAGTGACCGTCCGAGCCGCGTTTGTCACGCCTGTTCATTTCAAAGTCAAACAGAATACTGAATATTGTAGAACTTGTTTATCGACGTGTGTGCTTGTTTAGTTATTGGCCTGACAGGATGTGCAGAAAGAATACTTTCAAACTAATTCAGTAGAGTTATATACATTCGAAAGTAAAGTGATAAAGATCGGCGATCAAGTAAAGCCGGCGTGTACTGAGTTTGATTGAAAGGCTTGCAAGTTTGGTTTCTTTGTGGCTCAAAGAACTGTACACGCATCGTAAACTGTTTTTAATAATTTCGAGTTTTTAGAATTCCTGTTAAATTCAGATTTCCTCCAAAGAATTACAAAAGTTAGGTTTTTATTCCATTTTTTACGGAGCACTTTGTGGGTAACTCCGCAGATTTTAGTTGTAGGGTAAACTCGCTTCGCTCAGTCACCAAAGGGACTGCCAACTCCGGCTTCTCTTGAACAGGTCGCGTTAAAGATGACGTACCGCTCAGGTGTTCGAAATATCAGTCACCATCACTGAATGGTTCTTCCTGAAGACTACTCTCACCCGGACGATCAGGCAGAACCAACAGGTACACATTACTGGGTTCAAACCATGCAAAATACAAAATATATCATTTACAACACCTACCAGGATAAATGTTGAGAGTTGTGGTGACAGCAAGGACAAAGACGACCCATTCTGGCACAAAGCCTGGATGTGTTGTATCTCGCATTGCGTTGAAGAATGCTTTAAATACGTAACAGTTTGAAGCAAATTCTGCAATTAACAAGAGCAACGTGTAACAATTAGTTGACTGCGTGCCATAGTTGTTCAATCTGTACGTACAGCTCATTAAACAAAACATCCACTTTGCTCAACAACTCGAACATTTTTCGGCTTAGTGGTGAATTACTGAAACTATTTTTTTAACCTGAGCCATACTCACTATATAATAAATAACGCGGCAGATGCCTGTAGGAGTAGAAAAGCAGAGAAAGGAAACCGACTATTAACTCTGGGTATAGATCATTATAAATCCACAACTGGCATATGGCAACCTGGTTGAACTTTGCAGCAAAATACTCTAGAAGGCTGCAACGCTAAGTTATAAAAATGATCTGAAAGAAGCTTGCCTTGGGAAACTTTTACTCCAGAGCATTCAGTAGGACTGTAAATTCAATTACCGCGCCTTCGTGAATGACAATCTCGTACTATTGACGCCGGCATTTATCTAACAAGTCAGGGGGTGCAAAGCGTTGAAGCGTTCCATCCATCTGTTATGCATTGTGCTATTTGTGTATGAATCTCTAAACTGTGACATGGTTTTTCCTTCTGATAGTTACTTTCGCCACTTTTTTGTTCTCAACTAACATATACTCACATTTTATTGATAGTCAGTTGATACCTGAAATCAGCCAGAGAATTTCAAAACGTCTTGTCATTGTGCTGGTGAGAAACAGCTATAGATTTCTATACCCAATCGGTTATGCACTCCCCCGCATTGGTTTTATTAAATGGACCTATTTATGTAATGCATATACAATTGCAACAAACTACGGACCACGGTCAGTATATGATGATTCTAACTATAATGTGGTCCCCAAATAGTTTGTAGCAATCTAATATAGGACTTATGACACCATAATATTGTTATCAGTATAAGAGGTTTTGAACGGCAGTCATGTGCATGCCAGATAGAATTTAGCTAGCTTACTCTTGATTAAAGAACGGCAGTGATGCGAAACACCGGTATCCGCTTTGTTGCACGCTACTAAATTATCATCAGTTTGTAAAAGTCGTCCCAAGATTTTACTGCGTGAACTAACTGCTTTAAAAACGTTCCTTGTTGATCGGTACACTGACTAAACGCTACTCGTATATAATGACTTAAATATTTATTTTGCATGAAAGTAGCTTTTTTGGTCGGAATGTCCGTGACATGCCTGAAATATTTCACTAGGCTGCCTTGAAGCGCACGTATTCAAAAAGCAGTAGAGCATGAAATGACAATGTTTTTCCAAGCCTGAGCTATACGCTTCGATTTTGTGTATCAGCTTATTTTTGTAGGATAAGAAAATTCGCCGCGAATTGCTCGATGGCAACTCAAAGGTCAATAAACATATATCGGCCAACTGTTACGCCTGCGGGTCGAAAACTTCGACCTCACGCCAACTCACGCCTACGAACCAATTTCTCACGCCTGGCTGGCGCTCTTCAAATAGTCAATTTAAACGCTTGAATTTCGCTCAAAACTACCGCAAAAATAAAGGAAATGTCATTTCAAGGAGACTAGATTTCCAAATTTTCCGGGGGAGCATGTCCCCCGACGCCCGGACTTCCCAAGAAACTCGCGCCTTTCAGGCACTCGTACCATCGGCCACCGCGCGATTATGTAAAAATCGTCTTCGAATCGAAAAATGTTGGCAGGTTCAATAAACACAACAGGTTCAGTTTTTTTATTCGAGCAATTCGTGAATTATTTGGCAATATCTTGATTCCCACTCAAACCCAATAAATAAAGACTCGTTATCAGGCCCCTGAGTTTTCCTGCTACGAAGCCAACTTACGTCCCATATGGTAGGGGCTTTCTCAATCACAATCCTTTGTGGGCCAAAATCCTATATCCTCCATTGCAATTGCGCGAGAAGAAGATTACTTTATTAGCTAGTCCTAACAGTGCTATTTAAATATTTTATATAACAACTAATACTTTTTCTTTGCGGGAACCTCAAGAAAATGCCTATGCAAGTGTGTTGGTGTAGGCTACATAGAGTTATAAGTAAACCCAGGGTTAATCTAGCTAAGCAGCCTCATAGATAGTTAAAGTAATTTAATAAAGTCTTATTAAGTCAAAAGTAATAGTTCTTCAATTTTTGAATTACGACTTGTATAAGTAGGATGCATTAGGTGTCAACACGTCACCGCAAGTTACAAAAAGGGCAAAGATACTAGCTACAATTTTAAGCAATGGTTTGCCGAGTTATTCTAATAAAAGCAAAAATCATTTCGGGAAAATAACAATCAACGAAAGCCTACGCTTACTCTACAACACAAGTCCATAAGTTGCCCCAAATTTAGACTCCCAGACTTGTTAGCTTCAACACATATAATTAAATGTTATATTGGTTTTATAAACCTGAGTATACTACAGGTTTTGGACGATATATTCTCTTAGTTTTCCGTCCTGTTCTTCTTCTCATACCTGTTTTTAAGGTCGCCCACTCCACGAAGTGGAGAGGCGACCTTTATGGGATTGAGTTGTCCCTCCTTCACTCTGCGTCCACAATGGAAATCCATATAAAGATGTGTTCTTTTGTGTTCTATCCAAATTTGGGCATTCCAAATTTGGGCGTGACGAACGGGTTAACTTTTCGAAGGTAGTTTCTTCTGATTTATTTATCATGGTTGTGAAGCATTTGAAGCTTGTCGTTTGGCCATTGAGACTGAGTGTTCCTACAGTGGTAGGGCACTCGCTGTACTGTGATTACGAAGCATACCGAAATTGAGCGAGAATGTTCGGTCGAACGAAAATGATGAAACTGCATGGCTATTATGCCGTGATCATGAAATGCAGCCACTGTGCCGCTCTTTTGTAACGAGGGTGCTTCTACAGCTGTAACGCATATCGAGGTTGACACAGCGAGGCAATTATGCTCGAAACTCAACACCGTTTGGTTCTGTGGAGCATGTACGGATAAACTGGTTTTGGCTTGCGTTTAAAGTTCACCGCGGAAATTTCGTGGATTCGATATTTGATGGGATACCGCTACGCGATTGCAAATAACTCTGTCGCCGCTAATTATTTAGTCCCCACGAAACTTTCTGTGGCGACACGAAATACTTCTGGGAAGATAACAGGCCGAAAACGGAAACCAAAGCTACGATGAGCTTTAGCCGTAAAACAATAGCGATTTATGCTTCACATTGTACATGACATTCGTTGCCTAACAAAATGCTTGCCGCTTATCATACATTGCCTGCTGAAATGTTTCTTCCATTCGATCATGTAGCTTTTGTTTCGCAATGGTCAATGTGTACTAGAAATGAACAATACACCAAAATAGTCCTGAGCATTGAGTTTGCAGTCACAAATGGACTGAACACGCTGTGAACAAAACCGCAGTAAACATTTATCGTGTTTCATTCATTCCTCGCTTTGAGTCCCGCGGGCTTTCAGTTTTATATTTGTTATAGAGCACGAATACTCTAAAGCCTGAGAGAAGAAACGTATTCAGTTAATAAAAGGGATAGATAAGTATTGAAGCGAAGGCTGGATTAATCGTGGCCTCTGATTAGAAATAAATGTTCGAAGTCAAACTGCCAAAATCGATTGTGCATGAAAAGATATGTCACGCATTACTCAGCTTTTCTTGCCGGCTGACACTTTTACTCCTAAGCTCAAAATGGAGAGACGCTCAACCTTCAAGAAGCAAGTGTATGAGTGTTGTAGTGATAATTTATAGTTTAGTCAGGTTTCATTGGAGCAAGGTGTCAAAAGCCAAGTTATCTATACTGTATGATATTTTTCTGGTGAGAAACTGAAATCTCTCTTGAGAGTTCCTCTTTTGTCCCTTCTGTCCATTTTAGTATATTCTGGTCTCCACGCAACTCACGCCGCAAGCTCACAAGGCAACGCCAAATCAACTGGGTCCCTGCAACTTCATCGTTCGAGAAAGCTCGCCATTTCTGGCCGTTGGTACTTTTCCCGGTCGTCTTTGCACTACAGAGATCTATTTAAACTAGATTACCCTTGACGGGTTCAACTAGCGATCCAATTCTTAAAACGTCCTCCCACCCTTCGAGTTTTGTGCACATTGGAGGGTCTGGGTACCAGATTGCTCAGATTTTGCGCAAACAAATTTCTCTTACTTTGGCGCAAAAAATTAATCCCGATCAGGCAGTATAACATATATGGGCGACCTTACAGCGGCCACGCAGCTTTGATTAAACACTTTTTATTGTTGTACGTCTTCTTTTAATTAATTTGTCATAAACAAGACTAGCTAGCCCTCGCCGCTAAATATATATATATATATATATATATATATATATATATATATATATATATATATATATATATATATATATATATATATATATATATATATATATATATATATATATATATATATATATATATATATATATATATATATATATATAATAAATAACTGGAAAAAAAACATACATACATACGCCGATGCGGCTGCATCGGCTTGCTATGCATCACGGGGGTATTCTGGTGTCAGCGGATATCAAATGGACACAATCCCGATTGGACACTATCAGAGTTGATGTGCGATGGCCGATCGCTGGACTTTTGTGATTGAAAGCAAAGACGAGAAACCAAAGGTAGAGCAAACACGCGTGGAGTTTTGCCGTTTGCAGGAGTACTGGAGTAAGTATAAAGATGTCCAAATTACACACCGCCATTTAATAGTTCGAACCACTTAGTGCAATGTTGTCAAGTCCCACTATAAATTATACGGGCAATCCGAAATGAAACGAAAAACTTCTTTCGTCAGTCACAAATTACAAGGCACAGTCGTAGTCGGGCACCGATTGATAAAATAATGCACTCGAGCTTGTCAACAAAATATACTGAATAATTGGAGACGTGCATATTTTCTAACAGTTTTATATTCATGGAGCGGCAGTTTATGCTTCGTCATTGTCTTTTTCCGCCTAATCACTCGTGATCACCAGCAGCACGCTACCAGCAGAATTTGACCGAGTAAATTTTAACTTGTGTAAGTTTTCTTATTTCTTAACAAGAAATGCTCTACTTTTCAGGACGGTCCGTCAACAATAAAACACTTAAAAATACATACACTTTGTGTTCCCCAAATATTGATCGAATGATCTAAGTCTCTGTCCCTCGTTATTTTCGCAGTGTTCTTCTTTCAATCATAACTGTCTATTTGGTCCGAAAATATTTTGGCGGACAGCTCTCGTATACAGCGAGCTATAAAAGCAGAACGCTTATCAGTGCTCCACTGCAGTGTCTGATGCGTGACCTGTAGTCATTTGCAAGTTGCTCTGAGGTTCAGCAATTATGTCACCATGCAGTTCTTTATAGCATTGGCGCCTTGTATTGTTTTGTCGGTTAGAAGTTGATGTGCTACGTGTCACTCTGCCTGTCTTAAAACTTCTCCCAAAAGTTCCGTGTTTATAGACATGAATCTCGGCACAGCCACTTTGAGCTTTGTTTAGTAATATTGGCCTGACAATCTTAAACTGGCAATGTGGGCTGTCTTTTTGTCTTTTTAGTTTTCTCTGTCTTTTGGTATGACTGTCAAGCCATGGTCCTGAAGTCACAAACACAAAGTCAAACTACCAAATAAAACAATTCAACATTTTAATGTCGAACACTTTAACAGTTAACGCCTTGTGCTCGACGTTATGCAAATTTCGCAGTCTTCACTTTGTTTATATGCATATCATCAGTTTGCGGCCAAAATTCACAGTTTAGTCAAAAGTTATCCCAGATCTGGGACCAGGGTAGTTTGCCAACATGGTAAACTTTTTTCAGTTGCTTTGAACATTGAAAAGCCGTTTCTTTCTTTATTAAAAAAAGAAAGAAAGGAAAAAAATAAAAATAAAAATAAAAATAAAAACACACACACACAGTTATGAAGTCAGAACAACGCAAAACATAAACAATAAACAAAATTAACAGCAGACGTATTAATTCACAAGTAACATTCACGAACAAATACACCAGCTGGACTCTAATTATCAACTGAGTTTTCCCCCACTTTGTGTTTGACTAAACAGGAATCTATATGTCAACTAGCTCAATGATGCAGTCAAAAGCTACCAAACAGTTGTCTCGATATGGGACCTACACCGCAGAGAGCCGCGTTCACGCATCTCCGGGGACCGTGGTTCGGTTGCGTTGCGGGATCTGCAGAGCGCGCTTTTGCCGGTGCACGCAAACGGAGACAGGCTCGCCGCTAATACGTTTATTCTGTGTAGCAAACGGTCCTCAACACTCAAATAAAGTCGCGCGATTTAAACAGCCGGTATCTAAAAAAACCTACGTTGAACACGAGGGATCTACAGGATGTAGCGGTCTTTCAACCCTTTTTGTTAAACTGAGTATAACGTTCTATCAGTGTCGCACATTTCCCTGATATCGGTAACGTTTAATACATGGAATGGTGCTGCTTAGGTGGATTTGACGGAAGTGTTGGAAAACTGTGTTGCCATTTGGTTATAAATCTCGCGTGGTGGTCGAGTACAGTTTCGGCTATGACGTCTACCAGTTCAAAGGTATAAGAGATGGCATGGGGTACATATATTTACTAGAAGAACATAAAGGGGTCACTATATCGACCTCAGGAAGGTATACTGAACGGAGTCATGTTTGTTACTTTCTTCATACAGCATTTTATGATGACTTTTATTTGTCTACCTTATAATTGTGGTTTTATTTTGCAATTTCGTCTCGTCACGCCCTTATACCTGATCCGCAATGCTTTACCAAAAAGTTTTCGTATTCCCGGAGAAACGCGACCACTTGGTCATTTTCTTGTGAACTGAAATGAGAAAACGTTGCTCGATTGTTCTCACGCAAGACTGAATGTTCGTTGAATCTGTTTTTAGCAGTAACGGCGCCCTCTTCCCCTTCCCTCCCCACCCTTTCCCTCCCCATCCTTGTAGTGGATTGCCATGCGCAGTAATAACGAAATTGATCGGACATATATTTATTTGCAGAGAAGACGGGGAGCGTGGGGGAGTCGTTGTCAAAGATGGAGCAGAAGGGGCAGCTCACCTTGCTTGTTGTTTTTGGAGCGTCGGTGAGTTCAAATATTGGCCCCATATTTGCCTTGTTTTGTGGCGAATATTGTGCCTGAGTTTTCTTTGGATAGGAGACGTCCAGTTCCTGCATATTGATCGATTGCTATGTGCACGAATGTCAATATACAGTACAAGTATTTAGCGGCTTTGACAAGATGTATTTGTATGGTATTCTACTGTCAGTCCCTTGTATTTGGAGCTAGAAGCTTTTGGAATGGCCATGAACGTGACGTTATTTGATTTCGAGCGTTGCACTCTGCGTTGAGAGCTCAAAATTTTTTAATGCAACCTACAGTTTAACATCTTGAAAATGTTTATATTCTTTCCACATTGTCGTTGTTTCGGGACAACTTGTTCTGCTTCTCAAGTGAAATGAGCCCGAAACGTCTATGCAGAAGAGTATTTGCAAAATTTGGAGTAGACGTTGTACACAACTCCGCCTTATTTATTTCACTTTCTTAGGGAGACCTCGCAAAAAAGAAAATCTATCCAACTTTGTGGTAAGTACAAGTTTTGCAACCACTTCTAAATATATATATAAATGTACAGTGTACGAATGCGAGCAACCCATAAGTGCCTTTCCCCTCGGGGGTGGGGGTATGGTATGAGAGTCTGTTTATGAACTGTTTGTGTTTGATAAATGCCCGAGTGGCTCATTTATGAATAAATTACAGCCTGTTCTTGTTCTGAGTAAGTTTGCTTTGGCTTTTATTTTTGATACATAAGTTTTTCAAATTAGTCTGTTATAGTGTGTCAGTTTGCATTGATTTTTTGTATCTTAGTTTTAGTGATAAAATTTCAAAGCAACAAACAATGTACATGCACAACAAAGTGGGAATTATATGAACATCTGTTTCAGGTGCAACAGCTGTGAATCAACTGAATATTTTGCTGTTCAAAGCATTTTATTTTGCCTGCCTGTCAGGTTTTAGGTAGAGGACAGTGCTTTAATTAAGTGCCAACTTTTACCACATTTTGGATTAACAGGCTTCAAGAGTTTTTCTTTGGCACATTTTTATTTTCAGGTATCTTTACAAAGATGGTCTTGTCCCAAAGAACACAAAGTTTGTTGGTTATGCTCGCTCAAATCTCACAGTGGAACTACTGAGAGGCCGGGTTCAGCCATTTATGAAGGTGATAAACAGAACAGCTGAACTTATATTAACAGATACTTTATTTTAATTAATGAAGGGTGAAATAACAGAGAGGGAAAATAAAATTAGGAACAACTGTATCAGGTAGGGGAGATTACTGGACAGACAGGAAGGAATGTAAGGAAGATGTCCAGGAAAGAATAAATTGAGAAACCAAGGTATTATGGAGCCATTTATCAGATGACTCTGGAAAGTACATGTTGGTTTAATTTGTAATTTTGAACTGGTTCAAACAAGTTTAACAGCATTCTTGGCTCTCACACTGCTAATTTTCACTTGCTCAATATAAAAACTATATCAAATAGTAATAATAATAATTAAATTAAATTATTAAATTATTAATAATTATATAACTATTATTAGTCTTCAGTTGGCTTATGGTCGGTTGAAAGTGTTTCCCTGTGATTGCCTTGTTACATATTATAAGTTTTCTGAAAACTGCTCAGTGACCCTGACAACAAAACAGACTTTGAAAGTCTTTATATAATTATATACTGCCTGATCCTCACATGTTTATTCCTGATAATTATTTACCAAAATGTTGCCAGATACATTTAAACTGCATTGTTACAAATAATTATTTTTTTTACTATAGGTCAAAGAAAATGAAAAGGCTGAATTAGAGGAGTTCTTCAAAGCTTGTCATTATGTGCAAGGTCCTTATGATCAGCGATCTGGGTTTGAGAAGCTGAACACGGAGCTGAACAAGTTGGGGGGAAGTGGTGTGGCCAACAGGCTGTTTTACCTGGCACTCCCCCCATCTGTGTTCACAAGTGCATCTCAGAATATAAAGGAATGTTGCATGGGAAAGAAGTGAGTTGAGCTTTCTTCATTTTATTTGTTGGTTGTGTCAGTGTGTGGAGGTGGGTTAGGGGGTTCGTTGGTAGTTTTTGTTCATTATATGTACCTATCTACTGTACAATCATCTACAGCTCTGCATTGTTCTCTTTACCTTTCTGCTACATGAAGCAGTCCCTAGTCTGCCTTTAGCAATAAAATATAGTTACCTATTAGTGCTTTGTATGTATTGATGATCTTTTTTGCTGTTTAATTTGAGCCACAATAATATTATTTACAATACAGCACTGATAAAGTGTTTTTTTTTTTCTGCTTCTTGAATGATTTTCTTACAGGGGCTGGAACCGGGTTGTGATAGAAAAGCCTTTTGGGAAGGATGCAGAAAGTTCTGCTGTTCTGAGCAGCCACTTGGCATCCCTTTTCACTGAAGATACCATCTATCGCATTGATCATTACCTAGGAAAAGAGATGGTCCAGAACCTAATGGTGATGAGGTCATTATTTCAAGATATCCATACTCTGCAGATAATTTACTGGTTATTTGTACAGTGATGCAGCATTCCAAAGTTACAACACTGTTTAAAACAAGTTTACTTTCAACTGGAACAAATTTTTGACCAAGAAAGTTCTGACAAAAATAATATAATGGACAAATGATATACAATGAATCAGCTCACACATTCTTTTGTCCAGTGTATACACTGAATTCATAAATGGTGGATCTGGCATCGGGCAAGTTTCATCAAACCAAGGCTAGTAGGGCATCACTCTCCCATGCTAATCTTGAAACTGAGAAGTTTACTCGATATTAGTGCCTTTTGCTGGGTTCCAGAGTTGAAGAAAAGCGTAGCAATTCCAAAATATAAAATGATGCCCAAGCACTGACTCATCTTGTGCTGATGCCCTACTGGCCTCGGTTTGGTGAAGCTCGCCCCATGCGATCCTCAAGACCCTCCATTTATGAATTAGGTGTATAGCAGTATTAAAATCTTTTTGTTCTTTTTGCTTATACTTGAGGTTTAATGTGAATGGCATTTTGATTTTATTCCTTTTTGCATCAATAAAGGTTTGGGAATCGCATATTTGGTCCAGTGTGGAACCGAGACAGCATCAAGGCTGTTATTATTTCATTCAAGGAACCAATAGGGACATATGGACGTGGGGGTTATTTTGATGAGTTTGGAATTATCAGGTACGACATCCAACACTTCCTCTCCCTCCTTTTGAAGTTTGACGTATATGATACATGTAAGAAAATGCCAACTAGCATAGCCCTTGTAAAAAGGTTTGTTTTATTAATTTATTTTATTAAACAATGCAGGGTAGTGGCTTATCTCTTTTTGCACTTGAGACACATTCAATTGGGTCTATTCCAGAATAGGAATAGCAACACTGATTGATAAAATATTTTGCTTTGGAGTTGAATTATGTCAAGAAGTATTGGGAGCTGTTTGAAATGTCACATGAAGGTTTTGAAAACAATCCTGAAAATACTTTCCCCCAGAACAAGCAAAACTTTGAATCATTTTAGCTATTCCTATTCCGGAATATGGTCAATCAAACACATCCTTGATAATATTATTATCGATCTTTTTTCAAGTTGTACTATCAATTTTCATGAGGAGCCACAAACAGACCTCGCATATTATTGTATAGATTTGTGAGTAATTTAAATATTTTAATTCTACTGCCATTGTTTCACCAGAGATGTAATGCAAAATCACCTGCTTCAAGTTTTATGTCTTGTTGCCATGGAGAAGCCAGCCAGTAAAGGGTCCGAGGATATCCGAAATGAAAAGGTAAGTGCACTTATTTACTTGCATGTACAGGGTGTATACACATGATATAATTAATAATTAATTGTATCGTGTTTAAATGGTTCTGCAATTGACTGTTCTCAAATGCTTCAGGTGAAGGTTCTGAAATGTATCAAGCCATTGGAACTGGCTGATACAGTGTTGGGCCAATATGTGGGGAATCCGGAGGCTGAGGGTGAAGGCAAGCATGGTTACCTTGATGACACATCTGTGCCCAAAGGCTCTGTCACGCCCACATTTGCCTCATCAGTGATGTATGTATGCAATGAACGTTGGGATGGTGAGTCATCAACTGTTACTGCTTATTACTTAATATGTGAGTCTGTTGAATATAAAGGGGTTGATACTGGTAGTACCATAAAGTTCCAGAAGTAATGACCCCCCGAAAGTAGCGATAATGTTTGCTAGTAAATTCCAAAAGTAGCAACCTCCCGAAAGTAGCGACCTCAGACGCAACTTGATGCTGTCATGCAAATGGGGCAATTGCGCAAAGACCAAAAGAGACCCTCAAACAACTAACTCCAACAGCTCCTAACGCCATCCAATGGCAAGTCCGAGAGTATGGCATACACAAACTGCCTCTTATTCCACAAATGGGACATTTCAGGATTGGCTCTTTCAAATTTTAATAACTCAAAACAGAAAATATGAAATATAAAACACCTTGACAAAAATTGTTTGACACTCGTCATACGTACAGCATCGTCCCCAACACTTTCTAGTACCCAAAAGTAGCAACACCTCGAAAGTAGTGACCCTCTAAACATAGCGATGCAAAAGGCTGCTAAATCCGAAAATAACGACCTCATTACTTTCTGAATGATAGTCTTAAGAAATGCAATAATATTCACAGATGTCCTCTTGCTCCTTATCTGTCATTGTTTTGGAGAGGAGGATGAGCTCTTGGGATATGCAACGCCACTTGTCAGTGCAGTTTTGGCTGGTGGAATAGTTATTTTGCATAGCAAATTTATTCATGATATCCAAGTGTACAAAAAAGCGGAGTTGAGAGCTGAATAATCTCATACATTTTAGAGGTGTGGTACTGCATACAGTTGTACACATACTGCTGCTCTATTCTTTTTTTTCCTATTTTATATGACTGTGCAGTTCACTGTAGTGTTTACTTTTTATTTACTCAGGGGTTCCTTTCATTCTGAAATGTGGTAAAGGTAAGAAAAATAATAATAATAATAATGCCAAATGTTAGTTGTGGAGTGCTAGCTTGGCCTGTTAAAGCTGTTACTGCAAGTGCCCAGGGTTTTTAAGAAATAATATTGTTTGATTTACTATTAGTACTTACTGCAGACTAAGTTGTATTTACAAAATTTGTATAATTTTAGTGTAATTTGTATTTATTGGTTTATGATCACTCAGGCTGCAGTGCATGTAATAGGATGCCAGCAAAAAAATAAAGCACAAGTTGTTGAATTTCAGCAAGATATAGGGATACCATGACTATGAAGATCATTTTATTAGCTTGTTCTGGCCTGCCAGTGTTGCATTGATTTGTAGAATTTAAATGATTGACCCCACTAACGTGAATCACCATTCTCCAGGCTTAAATGAACGCAAAGCAGAAGTGCGCATACAGTTTGCTGATGTCCCTGGTGACATTTTTGGTGGTAAATGTCGCCGGAATGAATTAGTTGTGAGACTGCAGCCAAATGAAGTAAGTAGTAAATATAATAACAGTGATTTGAAATAAAACTGCAACTTTGCAGTTTGTCATCTTTCATCTTTTTAATACTATTATTTTGTTTTAGGCTGTCTATGTAAAGATGATGATCAAGGAGGCAGGGATGTCATTTGAGCCATCAGAATCTGAATTGGATCTGACATACTCTGACAGATACAAGGTAAATTTAACATATACAACAAGGGTTCACTACAATAAAACATTTGGCAAGTGTACAGTATTTACAAAAGTGGTTCAATGATATTATATAACACAGTTATTGTGTGTGAGAGATAATAAAGGTGTCCAAAAGAGTTTTGTTGAATTGTAGAAGTCCAGGGGCAGATCCAGACCAGTTTACACTGGTTTATTCATCAAATTCTTGAAATTCAGTTCTCAGCCTCAGAAAATGGCATTCTGGAGAGCCTCACCTTTAAAACTTTTTGCTGTAGAAGCACATTTGGAAACCAGTCAGATTTTCTCCTGGATCTGCCCCTGGAAGTTGTATGTTATATTTCTATTCATTCTTTATCTGGGCAATAAACGTTATTTTATTAGAACCTCTAATATTGATGTGCACAGAAAGACTCAAATCTGTCAAATCTCTAGGATGTCAAAATGCCAGATGCATATGAACGACTCATCCTCGATGTCTTCTC
Source organism: Plumapathes pennacea (assembly GCA_964036295.1). NCBI lineage: Eukaryota > Metazoa > Cnidaria > Anthozoa > Antipatharia > Myriopathidae > Plumapathes > Plumapathes pennacea. The sequence continues at coordinate 2,954,335 of OZ038465.1, read as the reverse complement.
TGGAAGTCAAGCTCATTTTGTCAGGAGGTACTGTATGGTTAATGGTTAGATGCACCATGAACACAAAGGTCTTTATGGAAAATAGATTGACATTTTCTTGCTTTGCTCGCATATTGTAAAAACTTCCCCTTTTTTCCCCTTGTTTGCATCTCAATTTGTTGTCAATTTAGTTGCATTTGTCTGATGTTTGCCAAGTGGAAAGGGCCAGAAGTTTGAAATAAATTGCAATTGATAATAATAATAATATTGTCCATAAGTATATTACAGGGGTGTGCAGCCTCTGTGATTGGCCATATACATAATAATATTATTTCAGTCTTTGACAATTTGACAATTTCAAGTGATTCAAAAACCACTCTCAGATCAAACTGGATTGTTTTGTTTTGTTCTAGTGATGAGCTGGCAGAGGCTTGGAGAATTTTCACACCTCTCCTTCATCGAATTGACCAGGAGAAAATTAAACCAATACCATACAAGTTTGGAAGGTATGGCAGTTATAGTTGCAGTACTAATGTGACATTTAGTTGTACTTTTATGCAGTTTACAGTATGCTACATGTGATTGAAGTTGAATGCTTTGTGCTGATATTACCATGATACAGTCTAACTGTGCAGCAGTCAGTCAGTTAACATGTTACAGATTTGTAAAATGGGGGTCATAATGTACTTGAGTGATGCTTCTTTGATAACTAAATGATCAAGATGTTTTTCCCAACCAAGACATAATTTTACTGAGTACAGAATCTCAACAAGGGGTAGAATGTGGATGTACAATAATATTATTACTAGCAGGATCCCCATAAAATACGGTGATCGGAAATTTTTTCTTTTTTTTTTAATTCTTTCTTCCTGTTTTCCTTTTGAAGTCCATTTTGATTCCAGTGTCAATGTACAAATTTCTCTGTAGTGCGTGTACCACTCGACCATATCACTCGACGAATTGCCGATTGATCGACATGAAAATCTCCCGGTTTTTGGAACATGCGGAAGCATCAGCCCGTCATCCAGTCACCTGACTGCACAAATTCTCCTTTTAAACTCATTTCTGATTTCTAAAAGAACTGTGGTCAGCACACGAGGCCAATATACTTAGTTTCACTCGATGTGGCAGCCATCTTGGATTTTTTATGAGGCCTGGGAAAGAGTGTTACGGACAGACGGAAGTGAGTTAGTGTATTATTATATAGATAAAGTACCATTATATAGCTCTTAAATTATGTTATTTTGTATTGTGATCAGAATATCTCCATAGCATGCTGGCACTCTTGCATGTAGTGAAGACTGATTATGGTTGTAAATATGATATTTAACATTTTAAGAAATATATAACGCATCACCGTGTAATATAGCCCCATCTAAACATGCGGGAAGTTGGGAGAACACAAGAGTAGCGTAAGGAAACCACAAGGCCGCCGAGTCAGGGAACACATAGTATCATAGTTATTTTATAATACCCTATGTTACATAGTGTACCTGTATCTTCTGTTTTATTACAGCCGTGGTCCAGTGGAGTCTGATGATATGATCAAGAAGCATGGCTTTGTTTACAGTGATACCTACAAATGGCAGGGTGCTGGTCCTCATTTGTGAGGCGTAAACCTTGACTGGACCAAATTAACCATGACACTGAAGTACTGTCAGTAGTTAATACAGCTTGGAATAAATACATAAAACAGTAGCTAATGAGGGTCCCTTATAAATACCCTCAATTCCTTATAAAAGGAACCAACAAGAATATGTGATACTGGTATAGTAAATTGTATGCAGGTGTTGCAGCTAGAGGTGTACAATTTTAATTTTGATAGGGTGTGGGAAACTATGCTTGACACAAAAAATCTTGCCATAATTTGTTTCTCAGCAAACTAATTATTTTAGTCTAGATAGAATGTATTGATGAGATAATGTGCGATTGAGATTGGCTGTAGCCAAATAATGTGTGATTGATGTAAACAACTAGGGTACCTGTATGTTGTGACAGCCAACAGAAGAATATTGTCAATATTCATATTGGAATGTAATGTTATCAGACAATTTTTTTTTCTCAGTCTGTAATATTCAGTGTCACCTTTTTAGTCCTTTTGATTTATTTTTAATGAAACTTCTACACAGAAATAAAATGTTCATTTGACTTTTCTATTTTGTCTTACAACCACTGGCACTGTAGGGCTTGGAAGCTACCAACTTTTCAGCCTTATTGTAAAGAGTTTGAAAATACTAGGGTACTGCATTTTGTAGGGTGCAATGAAAACAATATATTTTGGTAGGTACTGTACCCAGAGCAAGCTGTTGTACATCATGCTTCACTAGCCAAGGTAGTTCAAACAGTTTATTTTGCGGAGAAACTTGCGCAAACTTGTCAGGAAAATTTACTAACCCAACAGAAATGTCTGGTAGCCCTTTGGTTAGTGTACACATACTTCATCATGTCACCCAAGTGTTGTTATCACAGTATCGCAGGTGGCCACCTTGTTTGCAGCAACTTTCCATCGAGCTGCAGTTCTGCAGTACACATGATAAGAATGCATCTGCATTCACATTTTGTAGTGATCATGTGCTTCCACTAAGTGGTGGCCCAAACATTTCTAAAGTCTTTGTCACAAGAATTAGATGGTCCATGAAGGAGTTGGATGCCACACGAAGGCTCCTGGCCTCCTGTGACGTCATTAATCTGAAAGAGGGCAAATTCAATCAGCACTTGTTGACTTTTTTTTTACTGTGCAGCTACACTATTACTATCATCATCAATAGCAATAGTTAATAGTAATCAGTATTACAAAGAGGTTATTACACGAGAAGGAGTGCAATACGGCGGAGTATTTTTTCGAGGTGGTTTTATTTTTTCGAGCCTGCTTCAGGCGAGAAAAAATAAAACACAAGTAAAAATACAGCCGTATTGCACGACTTTTCGTGTAATAAATCGTTTATTATACGACAAACGAAGCAAGGCAAACGTTCTCGCCGTGCGCAAAATGGAACAAAAAAAATGACACGTTCGTAAACTTTGCGAAAATTGATCACGTAAGCTAATAAACCAGTTGATCTGGTTCCTGACAAGTGCAATACGCTCCCATCTTTGCACTCGTTTTGGCCTGTACTTGCACTCGAAAATGTAGAGTCGTATAATAATAATCAGTATTACTAAGATTTATATATAAGAAAGCACATATATGAACTGCAGCTAGATGACAGTGAAAGTGACCTTTGCAGTTATGAAGCAATTACTTATTAAGCAGTTGCAAAGATAGCCTGGAAAAATATCTGGGCCTCAATGGGAATCAAGCCCATGACCTCAGTGGTTAGTGTCACACTGGTATTGCAGAGGTCATGGGTTTGATTCCCGTTGAAGCCCAGATTTTTTTCCGGGCTATCTTTGCACCTGCTTAAGTTGCTCCATAACTGCGAAGGTCACTTTCACTGTCAATCAGTATAAACATTACAATTACAGCAACTACAGTACAGCACTTCTGTGACTTAACTAGACTCACACAACACCACCATTAATACTATGACAACCACTACAACAATCATTTCAACTTGCTATAATGTACTACTACCACCACCATTACATGTAATACTAGAAAATGTGATATTCACAGATGCCCCCTTGCCCTAGAATTCATATACTGTCTACTAATGTTTTGGAGAAGAAGAGCTCTTGGGAGGCTTTGAGTTGTCACCATGCTGCAATGTCGCTTGTCAGTACATGAATTGCAGAGGGACAAAAACTTGGACCTATATAGTCTCCTGACTTATTCTTTCCATTGTCATATTACTTTGTTTGTTAACATAGTATTAAACTTGCTAACTCTTTGTTGAGTAATTAAACACTTCAACAAGTAAATGGTATACCGTAATGCTCTGTTAAGCCACCAGGGCTATTAAATTGATCTTGTAAAGGGGGGGGGGGGGGGGGGGGGGGGGGGGGGGGGGGGCTTGGTTATTTAAAAAGATGAGATGACAACAAGAGGACTGCATATCCTTTGGTCAACAAAATACTATGTAAGGTTAGATGTTGGAAATGTAAATCAATCAAACTTTATTTGCCCCAAGTATAGCAATAATTTACAGGTAATTTCTTCTATATCTCTTTAAGGAGCAGGAACTCTCAATAAACCCTATTGGGTTTTGCAAGGAGAGTCCCTGTTAATATATGTTTGCTGTTCTAGTTTTAAATAGTTCTTATAATGGCTTTTCAAAAATATATCACCAAGGATCTAATGCATGTCATTTGTCTTGTTTCTCTACTAATTTTGGTTCTTAAAGTCAACAGCATGGAAATAGGGGGATGGGCTATTTCCACCTGTAGATCTGTAGATGGGGGGGGGGGGCAATACACAACCATCATTAGTGGCAAGGCAAATACAACCCTTGTCACACAATTACCACACAAGAATTGCATCGCTGCAGTTCAAAAGATTACTTACACATGTAGGATGTTTCCTTCAACAAGAAGGGTCTTTTTAGTGCCGCCACGCTTGGGCTCCGGGTCGACTACAAGTGAATTATACGCAATCTGAGCTTCTTTTTCTGATGGAAATGGAATCTGAAGTTCTCTGAAATAAACTGTTAAGGACTGATCAGAAATAACTATAGGGATACAACGAAGAAAATAGTATTTTCAACTACATATTATTCAGAAAAGATACAACTTTAGGTCCGCCATGATAATTTGCTTCGCTGTATGCGCATGCGTGTAATAAGGTCACGCTGGATAGTACACCACGGGCTCGACAATACACCAAGAAGCGACAGACAAAACCCAATAAATGTAATTCCATCTCTTTCTGGCTAGTTTTTAGTTAATAGTCGTAAATTGTTGGGGAATCGCGGCTATCAACATAAGATAATCGTTATTGTAACTAAATGGGATAAAAAGGAAAAGAAAGTATAAGCGACCGATCTTTCCGGAAGTCGTAAACATTCAACACGACCTGTTCCATTGGACCCTCGCATTGGACAATGCACCGTGAATGACGTCACTGCCCACTTCGTGTTTATACTTTGCGGTTACCAAGACGCCCCAGGAGCGCGCTCTGATTGGTCGCAAATCACCTGGCAACGTGGCATGGCAAAACATAGAGCGGCTGACAAAAGGAAAAGCAACTGTGGAAGGGTGATTACTCTGTCTGTTAGCGATCGAAGTTCGAGGCTTCGATTCTAGTATTGACTGTTTTATTATGTTAACGACAACACAGAGAAAGCCTCTAGCGGTTACCAAAGGTCGATCTCTCGTTGGTGGCGGGGGAGATTCGATTTATCACAGGGAAGCGAGAAGTGGAAATAACGATGTTTTGCCTCCGCTGAAACCGACAACGAAGCCCAACGTAAAGCATCAAGCGTCCGATTCTAGCGGAGGGCTCCCACATCTCGGAGGTGTCCAAGTTCAACAACTGTTTGAGGAAGAGACAAACCAACACAACAAGACAAAAATCGCTCCTGAAGTGCAGGCTCTACCAGCTGTTAGACCGGCCTCTGGTCAAGCTTCCCCATCGTCCGAACGCCGATCAAGTACGAATGGCTCTGCCTCACAGCGAACTGGCAGTAAAATGACGCCGGAGCATGCAATGAAGCATTTCATGCAAAAACTAACAACATATGAACGGCATGAAATATTTAGTTTTCCACAAATCCATTTTGTGGGACCAAACGCGAGGAAACGTCAGGGTGTGGTAGGCGGAGAGAAAAATGCTGGATACGACGATGATCAAGGCTCTTACATTCATGTTCCACACGACCATATTGCGTACAGATACGAAGTTATAAAGATTATCGGCAAAGGAAGCTTTGGACAGGTTGTGAAGGCCTACGATCACAAAACCCACACTCACGTCGCGGTGAAAATGGTTCGCAATGAAAAGCGCTTCCACCGACAAGCACAGGAGGAGATTAAGATACTGGAGCATCTGAAGAAACAGGACAAGGACAATACTTACAACATCATTCACATGCTGGAACATTTCACCTTCAGGAACCATGTTTGCATGTCGTTTGAACTGCTCAGTATGAATTTGTATGAACTTGTCAAGAAGAACAAATTCCAGGGTTTTAGTTTACAGTTGGTCAGGAAGTTCGCGCACTCAATTCTACAATGTCTGGATGCACTGCATCGTAACCGGATAATTCACTGTGATTTGAAGCCAGAGAACATTCTCTTGAAACAGCAAGGAAGAAGCGGCATTAAGGTTATTGACTTTGGTTCCAGCTGCTATGAGCATCAACGAATCTACACCTACATTCAGAGCCGTTTTTATCGAGCACCTGAAGTAATCCTCGGTGCTTCCTACGGCATGCCGATCGACATGTGGAGCTTCGGATGTATACTGGCAGAACTTTTGACAGGGTATCCGATCTTTCCCGGTGAAGACGAAGGTGACCAACTCGCTTGTATCATTGAACTCATTGGGCTGCCTCCGGAGCGGCTAGTGGAGAAATCTAAGCGGAAGAGGAACTTCATCAGCTCCAAAGGCCACCCGCGATACTGCACAGTGACGACTTTGCCGGATGGCAGTGCCGTGCTCACGGGAGGCCGCTCAAGGCATGGCAAGAAACGTGGACCCCCATCATCGAAGACGTTCGTCGAGGCACTCAAAGGATGTGACGACCCACAGTTTATCGATTTCCTGAAGCGATGTCTAGAGTGGGAGCCATCTGAGCGACTGACGCCGGCGAAGGCCCTTCGCCATGACTGGCTGAGGCGTCGATTACCTCGTGCACCAGAGTCGAACAACAACGTTTCCTCGGCCGACAAGCACCGTCGCCTTCGCTCCCACACGGGTTCTGCTGTCGGGAAACTGCCGCCAGCCGCTCCAACGTCAGGGAAGACGAAGCCTGGAGTCGATTCGTCCATGAATCCAAGAACTGTGTTGCCGAAGATTGTCGGCAGATGAGACTTCTTAAACGCAGGACGTTTCAGTTCAATTGTTTCACAACTCGTTCGTGCTGACAATCATGGAGCGCTTGTTTTTTATGTAGGTCTTCTGATTATCCAAATGTCACATAAGATTTCTACGGAAAAGAATTTTATTTTGTATCATAGCTGTGCGGTAGACACTCATTTTAGATAGCCATCCACCCTTTTAATCGTTCAAATCCTCGAGGGAAGCTATTTTTTATGACGATATTCAGACATAACTGTTATCAAATATAGGTTCACGGTTAAGATATTGTGTGGTCCGTTCGATTCATTTGCCACCATATGCGTGGTCATGTCCGAAGTTTTCTCACTTAGTCGTAATTTTGAGTGGGACAGAATAAAATAATTGTCACAAAATGATGCGTCTGTGTTTCTTTGCTACATGTATGTTCTCGGAAAGATGTCGTTTTTTTTTTCTGTCTACAGACTTAAATTTTGTTGTTGCATGTATATACACATATATATGCAAGACTGTATAGGGAATGTTTATTTTGGAAACGCCAGAGTTTATTTGTCCTTGCATTACCAACACTGTATACAAAGGAAAAAACATTTTTCTGGCGTATAATTTGTTCTGGTTCTTATCGGCTGATTTGTTGCAGAGATGGATCAAATTTTCTTGTTTTTTCCTTTTTTTTTTTTTTTTTCTTTCTTTCTTTCTTTACACCAAGCTAGATGTGTGTATTAATCATACCACAAGCAAAAACACCTGCCCAATTATCATTCCAAATATATGAATTGTCATAGATGCTGCCAGTTCCTAGTGCATATACACCAAATACACATTGTATTCTTGTATAAATTGTATAATTTGGGAACCAAGAGTAATTTGGGTGTTTGAATAGAAAATTAAGCTGATTAATATTTTTTGACACAATGGAAAAGGAAACAATGCCTTCTACAGACAAGGTTGCAGTAATCTCAGTGTTCAGCATATTTATTTGTATTCATTCTTTTTTTTTTTTTATGCTTTGTATGTTATCTGGGAAAGGGGGATGAAAAAGAAAATGCAGTGGAACCCCGCTAATTTGAAGTCGCACGGGACATGAAAAAAAGTTTGAAATAGCTGGGTTTTGAAATAGCTGGGTTTTGAAATAGCCGATAGTAAATGACTGAAAAAATAAATCCAAGGGATTTGGCTTGACTTCAAAATAATGGGGACTTTGAATTAACTGAGTTTGAAATAGCGAGGTTCAACTGTATTTTGTTTTGCTACAAGTTTTAAACAATTTAATATGAATAATATTATTGCTTTGACCACTGAAATGGAAACATGGTTTCTCTATCATGTGAACCAAGGTTAACTAAACCACACCACAATAACAGTAGAGTATAACATAATATAATTTTGTGAATAATGATAATGGCAGTTTCTATTGTAACTGTTACAGTTTCAAATCCACAGTGATCAACATGAGAATGAGCTTAAAAACTCTGCTACTTTCAAAATGAAACAATTTACAATAACTCTGTGATAAACATGACTCATCGTAAAAATCAGCATACAGTAGAACTACAATGTGACAACAGCATATAAACCAAGTAAACAAAGGTAAAAGTATTAGTAATGTTGTTACAATAATTATTATAAAAGGAACTGTATCCCATGTCTAACATATAAAATGCAGTATACATGTTATTTACTGGGTAGGAGGTCCGTATTCTTAAAAAATTGTGCCCGAGGGCTTAATACAGGCCAAGCCGCTGCAGCGCTTCTTCTGGCAAACTAATTTATTTACAATGTTCACTGGTTCAAAATTTGAAGCAATCCAGTGCTGAAGAAAACATTCCAATACCAGGATGCATTTCAGCCATTTCTACTTGGAATCAGAATCGAATAACAAAGGTTGTTGACTGTAAACAATGATAGCTTCACTTCAAATATTAGCCACATTCATGGCATAAGATATGCATATCGGGAAAAAAAAAAATGCCTGCTCAGGGAACCAATCAGATTGCAGGATCCAGTGCATATGGACCACTCACGCTCAGGAAACAAAATAAGTAGTACTTATATTGTTGCAAAGTTAAAGTATTCTTGTCAATCAATACACACTACTCCCCTTCCAGATGCAGTAATTCTGGACATTATTTTATACCATAATGGACACTGTACATATTTTATTTAGAACAAGGAAGTACCACATACAACCATTCTATCAATCTTAGAATTATATACTTTTCACCAGGATTACAATAGGACTTGGTTAGCTTGCATGAACAGAATCAGATTTCCCTTGGAAATGAACTTGGTAGACATATATCTTGGTAGAACCCCACTATTTTGATCCCCGTCTATCTTGAGCTATTTCTCACTTCCCCTCAGAGTTTGAGATTGTGGGGTTCTACTGTTTAATAATAATTATTTATTATTAATTATTAACTAGTTCTAAATAGCAGTATTATAGTATATACTAGCAGTATATTTGAGGGCAGCAAACAAAACATTATCCACCATGTTTTTGCTTAAAAGCTCACAATAATAAATTGCAGTTTAAAATAACATAAATTACTAATAGACTATAAACCATATTGGCTCAGAAAGAAACATAATTTTTTTCCACGGGCTTGTAACTTCATTCTCCTGTGCGGCAACAGACTCTGTGCTTGCACTGCAGATTCTGGCATCCACTTGCAGTGTCAGGATAGGGTCCTTCATCAATATTGTCACAGTAGTAAAACTGTGAGTGATCCAGCTCTGGACACACAGATACCAAGTCCAAAAGTCCTTGTGCTGTCACCCTTAAACAACCAGACAAGTCCAGATACTGAAGCTCCATTACTGCTGCATTCTTTGCAAGAGCCCTGGAAGTCATAGAAAAACAAAAGAAAGTAACTTAACTTTCAGGACCTTATGACAGTCTTGTGGGTTGAAGGCTTGAGTGGCTCAAAACTACAAACAACAGATCATGGGGTAAATTAGCGCACATTTTCATTTCCACCACTCTCCAAAGGACAAACTTGAGATCAGTTGAATCTCAGGAGGTGGGTAATGGGGGCTACATGAAACAGCAAGTGACACGAAGTTTTTCATGTACCTCAGGCCCAAATCTGTGATCTGATAACAACCTGATAGCCCCAGGTAGACTAGTCCTTTTCTTGGCAGTTTTGAGTATCCAGTTCCATCTTTATTGCACCCACACTTTGATACACATTCACAGCTGCTGTCTTCTATGTCTGATAGGTTATCATTGTTCTTTTTTACAAGGGCAGAGGACAGCTTTATGAGTGTTTTGTCTGTAATAGTTTTGCAGCCAGACACATCTAGATGCTGCAAGTGACTGCCTCCTCCTTTTCTGAATAACCTATAAAGCAGGAAAATGATACAAGAATCAAGACTCCTTACAAAAAATAAAAACAAGCACCACATCACTGTAACCACTTTTAATGTGAAGCTCATGATTAATTTTAGCCTTTCTCTACCTAGCACATATAATAATATTAAACATAATGCCTATCAATTTATTATTGCATGGATCTACAAACTGAGATTATAATGAAAATAATAATGTTTAAGAAATATATGACACATTCCCATGTAATCTCATCTAAACACTCTGGAAGTTGGGAAAATATGAGAATAGTGTAGGGAAACAACGAGGCCACCATGTAATTTAATATACTTAGATAGTATCTAAATTTAATTAATAATTGTGTAGCTACAATAATGTAAACTCCTAGTCACACTGTAACATTTCATCAGTTTCATACTGTACCCATTAAATCCCAGATCTGATACTGCTGTTTGGGTCAAATCCAGGTATTGCAGGTTAGGACACCGTGAAAGGATCTTGAATGCCTAATAGCCAACCAGAATGTGATAGAACTTAAAACATCAAACACACAATCTCAATCCCAAGATCATGGAATATTTAAGCAAGGTCAGTTGTTTGTTTAATTATCATCCATGCACAAAACCAGAACTGAGGATACAAAATATTGTATTGGCCTAGCACAGCCACATTCTCACACCTTCCATCTTACGAGGTAAGGAATGTCAGACTGGGTAGGAGACTCACCAGACCATTACTCAGGACAGGACAGCAGCCAAGTTTTAACACTCTGACGGCAGAACCAATGATGGGCAGTAAATATCGTACCAGACCCAGCAACTGATGCATCTTGTTTGCTAAACCAATGTCACTGCCTTCATCATCACAGCAGCCATTTTCATTAAGATTTGCATCTGCATCAGCAAAAGAACTTTCACACCAGAGAGAGTCAGTTCATTATACCATAAAATTAATGACAAAATAGTAACATTTCAGTAAATTAGGATCTAAGTAATGTACCCTGCTAGACAGAGGTTTTAAGGAGAGCTCAAATGAGTCTCATAAGCATTATTTATTATGTTTCTTTACTGAAATTACATGATCTCTACTCGTCCACTTTTTGCCATGTGCAGTACATCGAAATAATTATTTTGGTACATTTTTCTTATTTGGTCATAAAGGCAGAACTAGCACTTCTACATGTACACAGTTTTAAAGTTATATACCTAGTTATGAGTATGCGTGCAACAAAATAAGAAACAAACATAAAGTCCATCCTGAGCTTTGGACATACCTTCCTGCTGAAAGTGATATAAGGTCCTCATCAACTTCATTATCACATCCACATATCTCATCATCATCCTGACCAAATCGCCAGTCACTGTTAAAAATCCATCGCACTGGATACAGCTCATGCCACAACATTCCGTCCTTTGCCAAGTAAGACCAGGAGAGGCACACTTTAGCAGACCGACACAAGTCTCTTGGGCCAAGTAATGCAAATATCTTGACCATCAATTCTGAAGGCAGGTCAGTAATCAAAGTCTGTGTTTTTCTAGGCCCTGTCTGTGTTCCCTGAGCTCTTAAATTGGGCTCCAACTCAGTCCCGTCATAGCAGTCCTCATTGTTTTGTAAAGGACACTTAATCCTCAAAGTCTTTGTTGATGATATATTTGTCTTGCAGTCTGAAGAACTACTGTGTCTGTCCTTACTCTCATTTGCAATATGAGAAGTGTTTTGTTGCTCTTCCTGAGACACAAGGGAACACACAGCCCAAGGTGCAGAGTGAGGAGGAAGATAAAAAGAAAACACATGAGAAGCTGTACAGTTCCAAGTAGTACTGCACATATCAACTTCAATATTCTCTTCTTAGTCTCTTACAAATACTTATATAACTACAGTAAGGAGAACTTGGCTTTTGATGTTATTTTTGCTCTGATGAAAGCTGATTAAACTTACCCATCAATTCTCATTACATTCATTTACACATTATCTTCCAAAGTCTGGAAGAATCTGTATTTTGAGGTTGGAACTGAAGTGGTATAACAGTTTAAAATGAACATAATGTGATAAAAAAATAATAATGTCCAATAATGTACCTCTTTAAATGTAAAATGCAGATTCAAGACCTCTGCTTTGATTTCTCTCAGCTCCTCAAATGTAAAGTACTCCATCAGTAAAGGCTGGAACACCTGACAAAACAAATCCTGTAAGCAGTGCACACTGGGGGGGTATTTATGGTATGTCCTATATATAAATCTCTAAATCTTCCTGTTCGTTTTGTATGCTGCATGTTTGGATGTTGAACAAATTACCGAGAACCCTGGAAATGTTGGTAATAATTACCTGCTCTTCATGTTTCATGTGAGGCAGGAAATCCTTCTGGAACTCAGCCATAGCATTGGTCAGTTTCTCCTTGAAGCTGGTCCAGTTTAGAAAAGTCTTTTTTGTACAAGATTTATATCCCTTTTTCACCAAAGATAAGATCTCTGGCACATGACTGTCCTTGTGAATCTCACTGACTATTGTGCTGATCTCTTCGTTAGTGAGGCGACGTTGAAGCTGACCCATGATGCATTTGTTTTCAATTTCTTCATGACGTTTTAGCTCATGGAAGATTGCATCAACGCAAGATAGAAGTCCATTTAAGGATACCGTGTCTTGAAAATCTGTCGCTGAAAGCTGCAAAGATTATGCAGTAAACTGATCAGTATAATATGGTCCAGGTAGACAGTAGAGTGGCAGCTGGTATAATATTATTGCAGAACTACATAATTTTATATGCAAAGGGTGGGAACATTGTTCAATAGTTTTGCTGACTGACCTAGAGGAATACAGACATTCTAAGGCCTGAAAACTTCCAAAACTTTAACCCATATCATATCTAAATAAACAATATACTGTTTTGACTTAGGTTATAGGCCTTTTGCATCAATTTGGTCACAATGGTATTTTCCCATAGCAACTGCCTCTCTCTCCTTGACAACCAAAGTTGTAAAGTGGCACCATGTGAAGCATATTTGTTTTGCCCTTCTGGCACCTCTGTCCGTCTGTCTATTATCATAATTCTTTCATACTTTTTAATATTGCTTCCTTCAAAGTAGCAGTGAATAAACACTAAAAGACTCAATATTATTGTAATGATTATAAAATATGCTTTAAATTTTTCTTCAAATTTTTCATCATCACTCCAACACTACTCCAATGACTCACCATCCAGTAAAGGGGATAATAATCATCCTCTTGATAAACTTCCTAAACTTTAACCATTATCATATCTTAATTTAATATTGTACACTCAAAATCCCATAGCAACCACTGTATTATTTCTCAATTTTCCAAACTGTCCAATTAAGGATTAATTTGGATATAGTTTTACATAGGATTTTTCCCCAGAAAAACTCGCGTATCCAATTTGAGAATAATTTGGACAGTTGGACTCAGCCAATGAAAATGCTTAGAAAACAGTGAAAATGAAAATTGAACCAATCAGCGCATGCCTGTGTTTAATGTTGACGTGTACATGCAGCAAAGCCGAAATGAGTGTTTTACAAAGATGATAGGGTTTTGAAGTTTCTTTGGGATGTTTACGAGTATTTTAGTGGAGCAGTTGAAGCCAACAGGTTCCCAAATATGTCGGAAGGGTATTTGGAGCAGATGACTGAAGACAATCAAAACAAAAACGCAAAGAAAAGCATGTCAACATGGCTAAATGTTTTCAAAAAGTGGAAACTTCCGTGCGGGGAAGAACGAGACTTGCTGGACACATATTCCCGTTGAAGAACTGGACACTGTACTGGCTAAATTCTATGCCGAGGTGGGGGGTGGGAGTTACAATTGACTGGTGCATAAATTCTATGCTGAGGTCAGGAGAAAGGAAGTGCAGAAGAGCAATCCTGTTGAGTGTGCCAAAAGCCAGGATGTAGAAAGCAATTCTGTTGAGCAAATTATTATTTATTTCCTCATGTGCAATATAATTAACACATAACAGGACTACATGCTTATCCAATTTGGAAATAATTGAATCAAAAAATTCCTCTGACTGCCAAAGTGGACTCGGCCTTGGCAGTCCTCAGAATTTTCTCATCCAATTATTTCCAAATTGGACAGCATGTAGTCCTGTTACATATACAAAATGTCTTGTATTGCTTTGGAAAAATATCACGTGACCAAAGCTCGCACATCGACTCCCATAATATTATTATAACCAAATAATGCAAGGGGTGTGGTGCAAAGAAGTGAACCATCACAACCCTCATATTACACGAAGTACAATGGCAGCATTTCAGTAATACTTCGGTCACAATCATAGATTCGGACCAAACCTTCCAATAAACAATAATCCAGACACGCACTCGCTCTATTGACTATGGCGTGTTTTATTATATCCACATCAAAATTTCGAATTTGTACACACAGTCAATCGATTAAATAAATGCCAACAGAAACACATGGGTATCGAAATGCACATACACAATTTCTTAAGACCAAAAGGAAAACCATTTTTGATCGAAAATGACGGCAGAAGTCCATGTATGTCATCATGAATTTCATACAACTTAATGGGTCAGTGTTTCGACATTAAATTAGCCAAAAATAGTATAGGATAATCTACGGTCATTTACCTTTTCTGAAACTTCACAGACAAGCTGTTTCATTCGAATGTGTGGCACAGTAAATACGTCCACTTCTTCTGGACAGCGAAGCTGTAAAAGCGCCATCTTCCGATGACGGCAAAACACTTGCTCGCTTAGCCTTGTGGGTATCCAATATCATTTCCCTCCTTTTCCCTTTTGATTGATAGTCAAAGTGATTCGACACATTTCTGTATGGATTTCTATGGCTGGTGCGCATAAATGCCGCAAACATAGAGGGAATAAAGACAAGTGATGGTTATACCTGTACAAGCCTCAGTAGTCTCTTTCTACTGAAATCAATCTTGATTTTACTCCTCCCCAGACGGGGAGTTATCTCGTCACCGTTGCGAGGCCAAAACAAAGGCGCCATATTTGAAGAACAAGGCAAACAATAAACCACTTGGACTGTTATTCGCAACGCTGTCAAAGCGTATAGATCTGACGTTTATACCAGATATGGCCAAAAGCGGAGATCTGTCGACTATGCTTCCTCCAGAAGTACACGATGAAAGCATCGCAACAACTCTTAGGGTTATTATGGATGTTTTGAAGGTAATATAAATGTCCGCTAGTAAATGGAAGCTCGATCGAGCCAATATCAAAACTGCATGAGTGATGCCATCTGGTGTTATGTGTTAATGGCTTATTATTCGAAGGAATCAATGGCTAGTGTTACTCCAACTGAAACTGCTGAAAAAGTAATAAAGAGACGATGTTTCAGGTTTTACCCTAGTTTTCACCCGGAATGTTAAAAGTTCCGCGCGCGTCAGTTTCACGAGAGGCGTCTAGTTTGTGTACATTCCTGTTTTGTTTACACGACTCCAAAACAAGATTATAGATCGTCGATTCAGATCTTGGACCTTCAATCCAGTTAACATTTAAAGTGCATCACCACCAGGGACAAAATATTTAATTAATAGAATACTCAAGCATTTAGGTTGTCTTCATGATGGATGTTTCATTTTTTCCGGGTTCACGCGATCCCACATCCGCAAATCAAACATTTATGATTTTTGTCGTTTGTTTTCCTGCAGTTTCCCCCCCGTGTGCTCTTGTTTCTTGCAAAGCCACAAACGATCTTTAGAATTCTTGTGGCGGTATAGCCGATATTCTAACGTTCAAAATATAAATTCCCATTGGGAGATCCACACGAACAACATCGATATAAATAGATTTTCTTTTTAGTATAAATACTGGATACATTTTCGTTCGTTTTGTCCAAAGGAAAATGAATCTAGCGTCGTATCCGCGTAAACATCGCAGCTTTATAGTACCCTAAACGGGAGAAATAGAAACAAAATATATAATCCCAACATCTTTGATGACATTTATGGTTTGTGTATTGTGACAACAATGTTGTTTATAAGAAGAACAATGTGAGTATTATATAAACATTATTGCATTTTTCTATATCTCATTATACAGTCTCATGAGGGCTCAATAAGGAAGCTTCATGAGTGGCTTGATTCACAAGATGACAGTAAAAAGATGGTAACTGACTGTGATAAATCATTAAATGTTCTATTTTGCCTCAACTCAGTATAATAGCTCTGAACATTTTATATGTATTGATACTTGAATCGACTAATTCAGTGTGTTCCAGAACTTATTTGTGTGAATACATAATATAGTTAAATTGCATTTATTTCAAGTGATATTAATAATTATTTTATTGCTATTCAGTTTTTATGTTCAGTTATACCTGCCAAATAAAAATGGAAATTAAAGATATTTTAGATCCCAGGATTTCTGCAGTACAAGAGAGCTTGCCTGAGCATATATTATTATGTGCAGTGGGTAATTATCTAATGGTCTTTTAATAAATTAATATATTTATCAGGTCTAATTTGTGAGGTCTAATTATGAATTTACATAATTTATTAATAACTATTTATAACTTGTATCAAATATGCACATAAAGGTGGAAAATAAACAACCAGCATCATTTGAAGATACTACACCCATCAAAGATTCTCAAGATGTTGCTGATGATCGCTCAGAGGTCTCATCCATTATGTCTAGTCGGACAGAGTATCATGAACTGCCGACAAAGTCAACCATTATTGACAGTTCACTCATGTCAGAACTGCAAAGTCCATTTAAATCTTCAGGTTAGTAATGATCTAGTCAGCATATAGCCTCATATCCATTTTGTTATGTTATTAAATTGGTGTTCAATGGGTTGGCCAAGCCTTATCTTCTAACATCTTGATACATTTCTTTTCCTTCATTGTTCTTAATTTTTTGGTCATTTTGAGTTATCAAGTGGAAACAGCCACCTCTCAGCACACTCAATGTATAATAAATATTTTTAAAAAGACATTTCATTTCAGTGGGGCAATGAATTGCATTATGCACGGCCCCAGTACATATCAAATACTCTTCATTTATTTTATTACTGCACTTGATTTCTGGATTTAATATATTCCCCCTTTGTTTTCCTTTGAATTCATCTCGTCCATTTTCTCTCTCATTTTTCTCTTTCTAACTTTCGTTCTCTTTCCTTTCTCAGTTTCCTTTCTTTTTCTGTTATTTTACCACACGCCAAGTTTTAGTTCCTTTTCTTGTGCAGCACTTTTTTTTTTGTCTGGGAAGGGCCTTTTCCTGTGTTTGAAATTATTCCAAAACATTTAATTGTTTCACTTTGTAAGAGCAATTTATTATAGCTTTTTTGTAAAAACGACGTAATTTATACATTAGGGCCGTTTGTGTGAGAGAAAATAGGCCTCGACACAAGACGTGAACACCTCGTTAAATGTCACGAAATCCACGTTCACGGCTTGGACAAGCCGTAACTTTTATCCTGGCCTAGGGGTTTGGAGGTGTTCTTATTTAAGCCGCGGCTTACCTTGGATGTGAAACCGCGAACCATTTATACGAGCAGTTCGCGTCTTGTGTAAGCCGCAGCCTATATAAGTCCCATCTTATTTTCTCTCGTATAAACGACCCCATTGTCAGCATGCTTTTGGCCAAATAAAGATCAACCTTACATTAGTGATTGTACGTTGCATGACTATACAATATACCTGACTACAGTGTGACATGAAATTTTCGCTGATTGCCGATTTTTTTTGTGTGTGTGATTAGCGGGAACACATTTTCGCGAATTTGGATTTCAGACTCTACTGCTGGGAACAAATTCTGGGATCTCGGGCAAGTTCCTGTCGAAGAAGGTTGTAATATTGTTTGCAGCCAATTTAATTGAAATTCAGTAATCTAAATAAATGGAGTAAATTTTCGGATATTTTTTGCGCGGGTGTTTTGGAAAATCCGCGAAATTCCCGCGAAAATTTCACGCCACGCGGTTTTGCACCTGATCACATGCTTTGCGGGATGACGAAGATTCACTTTCTAGCTGCTGTTTATCACTATAGGGATCACTAATGGACTCACTAGCACACCTTCAAAGTCTTCCCCTCCTCAAGATAGCTTCCAGCAAAGACGACCTTTGGCTTTTGAGCAGTCTGCACTGGATACAACTGTGTCAACAATACAGCCCACGAGCATGATGGGTAAGCATTAGGAGAAATGTGGAACTCTTTTAATACTATTTTAGCATCGTCAGTATTTTTATTTCATCGGGGTCATTGTCCGGCGTAATTATACCATCGTTGGTTAGTCAGTAGTTAGTAGTAATGATGATGGTAGTTGTAATGAGTAGTAGGTAGTAGTAGTTGTCTAGTAGTGGTATAGTAGTAGAGTGATTTCAATAAACCCGTGAAACAGTTTTTATTAGTGAGGGTGTACTAGTATCTAGTAGAGAGTATTTGTCTATATCTTTGATTCGAAACAAAATGTTGCGATATTGGGAAATTGAATATCCGAAGTGGCCGCGATCCGACCGCTAGCAAGTGTTAATGTCCGCATCGATACAAATATATTGAAGGCATATCTACGGAACGTCACTAAAAACACGCGAGTCGACGTCAACTCAATGCAATTTCTTGTCCTTTCACCGACCAAATGCCAGTAGTGCATGCAGGCTCATTAGTTTTTGCTCATTAGTTTTTACAAAATTATGACAATTCTAGGCTCCTCTTGCACAGCTCAACACGCCAATCAAGTGCCCACATTGTTTCTTTTAGATGGGCAAGAGTCTAGTTTACTGTGAGTTTTCTGTAGGGGTTTTTGAGAAGAATTTCCGGTGGCAAATAAACATAGTCCATTGCCGTATAGTCTGACATCTGCTTGGAGTGTGTACGTGTCTCTAATAGTCTCTAATAGTCTAGTATCTGTTTCACGGGTTTATTGAAATCACTCTAATAGTTTTTAGTTGTTAGTGCAGTATAGTGGTGGTTATGGTATGGGTACATTTAGTAGTAGTGGTAGTTAAATGGTCAAATCTACGCTTCCTTCCCCACTCAATATTGCTGGTGGCATTAGCATTGATTTTGTTTCTATTCCAAACAGATAAGCTGAAGACTCCGCTAAGTCAACAATCTTTCCCATACCGGAGCCATACCGGTAAAACAGGCCCAGGGGAAAGAACGCCAACGTATGGCAAAATGAATGGATCTCCAAAATTTACACCCCTTGGAAGCTATTCAAGTACGTTAGTTGTATTAGCAGAAACAGTGAAACACACATGCCTGTTAGTGATTTACTTTATTTTTTTTGTGTTTCGGCGCTGTTTCTGCTCGCATGCCCAATTTGTCCGTCCATAAGTATCTGTCTGTCTTAATGTCTGTGTCCGTCTCACTGCTTTTTTTTTTTTTTTTTTTTTTTTTTTTTTTTTTTTTTGTCACCCCAGATGTGGCTCTTCAGGCAAAGATTCATTTACTTGAGAACCAAGGTATAATGACCATTTTCTCAGCTGTTTTCTATGTTGCTTTGTACAGTGTCCGGTTTTTACCTATAATGTCTTAATAACAAACTGATTGTTTATTATTCTCAGTTTCAGAGTGGGGAGACATTATAGATGAGATGTCGGACAGAATGGCTAACCAACCATCTCTCATTAAGAAGTTTGCAAAGGAAAGGTAATTGTTACGACTACAAGTGACAACCTCATTTCCAGGCTCTTTCATCTTTGGAAGGCTGCTACAATCTGGTCACGTGATGGCGTTTTCTCGTACTCCTGATCAGAGGTGGTTGGTTGAAAGGGTTTTCTAACGGTTGTGATTGGCGCTGTAATTAGTGTCGCTTTGGTTTTAAAAAGGTAGCCAAATCCACCTAGTGTCGTTGTTTCCACTGCCCTTACTTCCTTCGTCTTGCATTTTTTTCTTCACTGCTCGCATGATGTTCAGTGTTTCAGATAAAGTAAGCCAGAGGGACCACTCGGCGGACCTGGGAGACATAGAGCGTCGCTTAATGAGCAGAATTGATGAAAAGGTAACTTAAATTCAGCTCTGTTATGTCATTGTGTATTTATATCGCAAGACAATTTGCAAGATAGATGTTATATAACCTGCAACTCAACATGTAACGTAGAACCGATTGTTCCGTCAGCTTTCCCTCAAACTTGCCCGGAAATTTTCGTTACGAGATAACTTGGAAATAGGGAATGTGAACACGCTAATTCTTCTGCAAGCTATCTTGGAGTGGCGTAGCGTTCTAGGAAAAAAATCCCAAATGAGCAAAATCCAATGTTTGAGCTAATTTGCACTGAGTTTGACGCATGCTAAGGTCGACGTTTAACCCGGGCCTAACACGACCTTCATATTATCTCAGTTATCAAAAGTACGTTCATACCCCGGCCACTACACTCCACCGGCTACTTTTCTTCATTTCTCTTTCTTATCAATTATAGTTTGCCAGTCTGGACCGGAAAGTGATCGAACTCTACGATGACATTATGAGTCAGATGGGCTCATTATCCTCTAGAGGTGAGGGCTGGTCCATGGACACAGCTTTTATCAACTGAAAGAAACGTTTACCAGCTCAATTTAGAAAGAGAACTATTTTGTTATTATATTATTATTATTATTATTATTATTATTATTATTATTATTATTATTATTATTATTATTATTATTATTATTATTATTATTATTATTATTATTATTTATTATTTATTTCTCGATCTAAAACGCTGTTAAAAACTGTATATTCCTTCGTACAGTACATTCTCACACTCTTCTCATTTCCTTATCATTCCAAAGCAAACGAGCGGAAGTCTGCGAAGCAAGACTCGCTCACACAGATGAATGTCGGATTGGAATCATTAACGGAAAAGGTATTGCCACTTATCACATGTTGCTTAGTTGTAATCCTTATTGCACGTATAATATAGATAAGCTTTTATCGCCCTAAAAGTAATTTAAGTTGAAGTTTCATGCTTGCTCCGACGAAGGGGTATAAACGCGTGAAACGACAGCTCAAAACCACGTTTATGGCGCTAAAGCTTGTCCACATCACACATTGTGTTATAAGCCGTCAATGTCGACCTGTTTTGTTTTGCGCGTTGTATTGCGTTGTTCACATCGTAGTGTTTTTGTCGACCTGCAGTTCGAAGATCACAGGAGGAAAATCAAGGAATTTAGTAAAGGTACTGCAGCTATCTGTAATACACTCTTTATACATCATCGTCATCACCACCTTCACCATCATCATCATCATCATCATCATCATCATACAATTATACCGCCAGCATTGTTATTATTGCACGATATATCAAGGTATATATATCAATATATATCAATATAACATTATTTTTGATATCGGTTTTAGGAATGTCCGACCTTGAAGGGAAATTCAGTCATATGGAGCAGGACCTGTCCTTGTATCGACGACAAGTGGAACACAAAAGAAGTGACGCAGAGGTTGGTGCGTGCATGCTTGAGTAATTAGGCGTATAAATCACGATATGACACTGACGCAGGAGGAGAGGAAGAGAAGGTGAAGAAGCAGTAAAAGAAAGTGCCTCTGCACATCGATCTGAACTTCTCCGCTTTGGTGATTGATGTGCTCTACCTGTAACTTCACTGTAATGCTGTATCACTTTTCTCAGCTCGTTGGTCTTATAGCTGAGCAGTTGCTGCAGAGGGAGGATATCACTGGATGGAAGTTAGCGCTAAAGGAAATTCATGGTGCACTTGATAAGCAGGTAAAGGAGAAAAAAGGAAAATATATGTTTGTATAAGTTTTGCTTACTCTTTTTCTTGATATATCATATAAGTTGCAACTCAGATGTTTACATATTTTACAACATAAATTCAAGTTGGTCTTGTACGTTCTTGTTCCTGCTTTGTCCTATGTTTTGTTCCTATCCTTCCTCTTGTTCTCGCTCTTGTTCTTTCTCTTTTAATACCGCTGCTATTATTCTTGTTTTGCTCTTTGCCTTCATATTTTTGCTCCACTTCCATTCTTTTTACGCAGTCGGAAATAAACTCATCTTTACATCATTCTTATGCAACCGCTGACAAGCGACTGGAGGCCTTACTTCCAACTTTGCAACTGACCGGAAGGTAAGCCACGAAGAGTGAAAAGACACATGCGTTTTTGAAAGCCTGGACCCGACATCCGGGGTAACAGCACGCGACGACGCGGTTACATATTATTATACCTGTACAACAACGATTATAATGAGTCATGTACGTATTGCATATTAGATGGCGGTGGACAGGAGTCTCCAATCTGTATCCCAGAAGTCATTCCTGCGTTGCCGAGCAACAGCCTGATGACGTCAGTTTCGGATCTCAGCTGAAAAACTCCGAGCCGCGAGTATTTATGTGGGAGAAAAACAAGCCTTACATTGTTGTCACCGCTGGAGGCTGCTACTGGTAATCCAGCTCTTCAAGATACTGATTTAAACAATAATTTATTTTATTATATAGACACGAGTGTTTTATTGGAAAATATACCGTGCGTAAAAGCCATACGAAACTACATCCGGGACCCGAGTGGCGTATTTTCCACATCGTTGGCATCATTTCCCGCTTTTGCACGGTTGTTTGTGCAATTTCTCGTAAAACACTCGTGTCTACTATAATAAAAAGAAAATTACACGGCGACTTGAAGATATGAATTTTATCGAGTGGTAAATTATTGTGTTTACCACTCGAAAATAAAATTCATATCTTCGCGCCGCCGTGCAATATCCTCTATATATTATTTTTGGCTGCTGTTTTTTCTGCGACGCTAGCTAACGTTGATTAGGAAAAAGGAATTTCGCGTCATTTAATTTGATTTTCATTCTTTTTTTTTTTTTTTTTTTTTTTTCTGACGGCTTATCTCATTATTAACATGAACACTTTCTCGTTAGGATAACGGTTGGAGCGTTTTCTCGGAAATCTTCGACTCCTCCTTCCCTTCAAATTACAATAGACGAAGAACCCCTTCCACTGGTATGTAGCACAGCTTGAGTTGTAGATAGTTTCGGTTATTTGTATCATCTCTTTGATATATATTCTAAACTTGACTGTGATATTAATGAAACAGTTTAACAGTTCTGGCAAGTCTCCTAGTCATCATCGCATCAGTGTCATATCTTCGGCACCAAAACATCCGGGATCTACCAAACACAAAACAGAAGGGGCGCCTGCGTGTAGACCAGGTATTCAATCTCATTTTCTTTCCATTTTTTCATTTTTCTTATTTCAACTCCATATTTACCCTCTTTGTCCTCCCTAATTCCCTATTTTACTTCCCTCCCTATTTTGTCTCTTTCTTTTTTTTTAAGAAACGGAAAAGAGGTGAGGGAGAGTTTAAGTTTAAGAAAAATATAGAGACAGACAAGAGGAAGAAATATGGAAGAAAGAATAAAAGGAGAAACTATAATGAAATGTTAGTGGTCAGGTTCAACATGTATAATTGAAAGAATATAGAATATAGAATATGAACTTTTGAAAGAATATAGAATATATATAGAATATGAACTTTTGTCAAACTTCCCTTGGCTCGCTTGCTGAAGATCTATATCAGCATAACGCTTTTCTTCCATCATTGCTTTTTCAGGTTCCAGTCTTATGGGGGCAATAGTCGTGGCAGCCCACAGCAGGATCAGCGTGAGCCCAACCAGCACGGTATCTGGCACGCGACTCACTGTCGAAGGATTCCTTGAACTCAGCAAAATGTACTGACCAGCGGTCTAACAAAGGGCATGCAAGTATCTGGTACATGCAAATAAAAACTAAGGGGGCCGATTTTTTTAACAAAGCCTAGCTTAGACCTGGTTTATCGCTAAACTGAAGCCGGGTCAGACGGAGTCTGTATACCAGGGTTTGCCAAAGGCTAAATTGCACTTTTATAACTTGGATCGGCGTTGGTTTATAACTACCACGTTACAACCGTGGGCCGATAAGCAAGGCTACTGTTCGGACCTTGTTTAGACCAGGACTTTCTCAACCGCGACCCAAACCTTGTTTAAAAATTCGGCCCTAAGAGTTTTATGGAAAAAGTGAATAAAGAACGTAAAACAGTCTTGACACTACTAGCCCAACTTATGCATGGTCAGAACCCTCATGTATTAACAACCCTAGACATAAACAGTTTAGCCAAATATAAGTTCAGAAAAGAATAAGCGTGTTCATTTCGTGTGGACCGTTTTGTATAACGCGTTGGCGTTGCTTAATTGCCTGTGCACTGGACCATTATGTTCTAACTTACGTTTAGGTTTTCGATTTTATCCTGCACCTTGCGAGAATACTATGCGCGGCAACGTCTCGTTTTTACGTGTTTTTACAGTCGGTAATTGTCGATATTTATTCTGAAAACTAAAGTTATTATCTTCAATAATCATGGTTTCTAATTTTTTTTTTTTTTTTTTTTTTTTTTTTTTTTTTTTTTTTTGCTTCTTAATTGTGGTGCAAAAACTGACTACGAAACCGACGGAAAAACAGTTCCCACAATTTCCATTTGTAGTGTGGCAGACTCAGATTGGCGACAGTCTGTCTCAAACAGTAAGCAAATGGCTCAAATTAATACTTTTTGCCCTGTAATTAAATTCCTTTTTAAGTTAAATAAATATTAAAGCGCGATAATCATCAGTATCAATGACAGAAAGTGCCGCAAGTTGTTCACCTGGCCTTGAGGAGGTTTAAAATACTAATATGCTAATGTTAAAAAGTAACAATAAAATTAGAATTAAACTAAAAGAAGAATAATATATAACAAGAGTGAGAGTAATCAGTTATTATGATAAAAACAAATTCATTGCTTGCAGGTTATAACCTCGTGTGTATTTGGAATGTACGGAGATAAGACAGTATATTTATCACCAAAAACAGTATTATTTTTGCGGTTGGAGGCCTGATGATCAGCGGGTCTTGGTCGGGCTCTGATTCACCTCGGAGGTAACCGAATCGCGGCATGCCACTTTGTAGATGTAAAAGGACTACATGCCGTTCAATTTGCAAAAAATTGGATGAGTTGGGGTTTTCCACCCCCTCTCCTTGGGAGCCTCTGCGGGGGCGAGAGATTCAGGATTTTGAATCATTTGATTTTCTTTGCTGATAGTATTCTTGGTAACTTAAACTTGTACAAGAGATTGAGATTACACCCTTTAATTGGGAAGTTAAAGAATACACTCAACGAACGAGACCAGCGAAAATTTTGAAGAAAGTATTTGTCAGACGTGACAAGAATACATTTGCATGAGGCGCCTGCGCACAGCTGTAGTAAACTAACACCATCGCGCCATGTGGGCGGAATTACCACTGAATTGTTTGTGTTCCGTACTGGCAGCAGTCAAACGAGCCATTTACATTTGACAAAGATTTTGAAGACGACAAACTCGGTAAGTTTGAGTTGCTTGTGAATGCAGTTTTCGGCAGTGTATCCCAGATTCTGCGAACATTTACTATCACAGACTTCACAGGCGTTGAAAAGTTATCCAAACAAACGCTAAGCAGTCTCGGAAAACATTATCAGTGGCGCAGGCCGAATGTGGCATGGTATAGGGATTAAAGAGCACCTCAACACACGGTGAAACACCCTTCAAGTGATACCTGTTCTTCAAACTAAACTATTCCATTGCCTTTGAATGCGGAAACCAAACTATACATTGCGTTCTTGTCGGCAGATTGTATTATTGCACTTATAGGAATGAGATTATAGAGTTGAACTCTGTTTCAATATTTTTGCATGGAAACGAAATGGGTTCCGTTCCGACATAACTTCCTAAAATTGTTTTGAGCAACTAGTTTGCTTGGACAGAGAATAACGATAATTCTACATTTGAGGTAATCGGCTTTCATAAATCCTAGCCCGTGCTATTCATTCCACAGCATGCTGTAGGGCATACCGTATTTGCCCGAATTCGTTGTTCTTTTCCGATTTTCTGTTTATTCCGCGAGAAATTGGCTTGAACGCAAATTTCGATCAAAATAGCACCACAGGTAACCCAAGCGGTGGGGTCTGGGGTGAGTGTTTGATGTAATAAGATATGAGGTCGCGGAGCCACAAATCACCGAAATCGGCTAAAATTTTGAGCACGGACACTTGAAGCGCAGACAAACACACCAGGCAAGTTTCGTTTACTTTACTTCAATACTTAATGCATCATTCGTGTCATAAACATTCCCACTCCAACTCTTATAACATCAAACACTCGCCCCAGACCCCACCGCTTGGATTACCTGTGATAGTACCCTGTCGCGACCTGTCATCACCCGTCTACTCATGCGTCTTATGCAACACCGACATATCACGTGACATCTGGCAAAGCACAAATTATGAGTGTGTGATTCTGCGTGGCGAAACCACGAAGAAAATCACTGTTGAGCGAAAAAAAAAAACAAAGCGCCGAAAGAAGACGTCTTGGGCTAGATTACACGACGCTGCTTTACATCAAAGTGAACCAAAGTGACATCTGGCTGACAAATTAGCTGCTTATGTCAACAAACACCGTCGGGGCGTCGAAAATCTTCGGGCACGATTTTCTCTGCTTCTGAAAAACGCGTTTTGTAGCGTTTTCCTGAAGTTCCAGTGCAAGCGGATTGTAACTGATTGGGTTGAAATTTTGCGCAAGTATAGGCCGATATGTTAACGTACAAAGCCTGTCTCCGATTTTCTGTTTTCTTTTTAGAACCCGAGTTATTTCATTTGTAAACTTTCCCCAAAAAACACGTCACCCGACTTTAACTATTTTCCGAACCAAACAAAATATTGAAGATCGGAGACATCATGTTTCATATCAACACCTCTGAAGTACTATCGGCTCGGTAGTCCGACAAATCTGTGATGATTTGGAACTCGCCATTTGGGGCCATGTTAATTTGCATAATAAACCCTAAAACTCGGCTTGTGCTTAAAATTTCGGAAAATAATTAAGGTATATTCCTGAGGCCCCGTTTACACTAGAGCAAATTTGTCCGGATTCGGGGCATTTGTTTCTTAATTCATGAAATTGTGAAGCCTGGGTCATTTTTAGTAAATCCGGAGAGAAAGCGAATCCGGAATCGAAAGTGGGAACTTTGTATCCGAAATAGTTTTCAAGTGTAAATGGGGTCTGAATCTGTGTTTATTAAGCTACAAGAAGACACTAACTTCGTGGAGTTTTTGTATTGAACACGCGCTATCGCAGCATGTCACGAACGTCTCCTGCCTTAAACGCGAAGACAGCCGACCTGAAAAGTAATGAATCAAAAATCAAGCAATCGCATCTATAGATAGCAAAGCAATAGTGTAAAGCCCTATTTTGTCCTTTCACAAGAGCGTGATGAAGATGAGACGGTCAGCGGACCAGCTGCACGCCCCTGCTCTGTTAGTTTGTTATTTAGTAAAACCTGGCGGTAATGGCTTGTCGTTTTGTCCATCAATTTGTTCGCAAATGTATTTCACCGCCGTGAGACAACTTTAATCACTCAAACCACAAGATCCTGTTTGTCGTAAAGACGATTGTTCAGCGTTCGATATCGGAATAGTGTATCAAGAAATCGCTAGATTTTCTGACGCGGAAAAGTTCCGATTCATTCAAAATATCTGGAAGCCAGATACGCTCTTCGAGTTCCCGTTGACGAAAGAAACCGGCGGCCGACTTAGACGATTTAAACCAGACTGGCTTGTTCGTCACTCTTGGCTGGTTTATTCCAAGTACTTGAATGGCGCGTTCTTTTTGCCATGTGTCTGTTTTGGGATGGAATGTGGAAAGAATGGCGCAAAGCTGAATAAGCTATTTCGATCTCCGTTGACGTTTTGGACAACGGCGTGTGAAAAATGTCAAATCCATTCGAGCGGAAAATCGCAAATCCACAATTTTTCTGTGCTGGCCATGCAGTGATGACTAACATTATCCACCTTTGACATGTTCTTGTATACTTTTAAAACGCTACACTTGCTATTTCTAGAGCACATATGGACTCATATGGAAACATACAGTATTGATGGCTAATACAACCAAATTGTGTGCTGTGCATAATTGTTGTGAATTAAAATCCACATTGAGTTAAAAAAGCGTCTGGTTATAGGGCACTTTGTGGCCTTCAGATTTTCATTAAAATTCCCTGGAAAACGCAGGAAATCGCATTTCAGAGACTTAAAATTTCAAAATTTTCCGGGGGGGGCATGCCCCCGGACCCCCCTAGCGTCTCGCGCCTTCGGCGCTCGCACTGGTCACGAAAAAGGCTGGATCCACCCCTGCTGTATTTGAACAATCTACTATCCTCTCGGGTCTGTACACTATTCATTTAAGTGGAAAAGCTGGACGGATAATACAAAGTCACCAAATAGACTAAAGCATTCGTTATTTCAAGTTGTTTAAATGTAATCATTCACAGCAAAGGTCACTCGGGTCTCCTACGGTCCGTCTTTATTTATTCTGACAGTTTTGAAATGCACATAAAGCCGTAAAGGAACACAAATAGAAAGCTAGATTCCAAGTGATTTAAACAGGGTCTGTGAAACAATGAGTTGAAACTGGCCGTCTGCTGAGATTGATTCACACCTTTCGGAGCAACGACCCAGCTTCTTGCTTCAGTCAAGAGCTCAAATTTCGTCAAAAATTGTCAAACTTTGGTTGCTTTTTTCGAAGCTCATGTACGTGTGACAATGAATCTGAAAAAATACATTTTTTGGATATATAAACAATAAACTACTCGAGCAACTGTTCGCTTCTCGGAACAGATGATATCCTCGGACAATTATCCGTGCATATTTCCTCGCCAAAAGTAGTTTATTGTTTATATAACATCGCAAAACATAGAGCCTCGAAGGCAGACTCACGGATATTGAGATGGACATGTAATTTTAGTGAGCCGTCCTACGGTCAGGTTTTCCCTTCTATGTCAACAATGGACTTCCAAATAAGATACTTCTCTTCAAATTAGGGCACGATCAACGCGATGCGTAACACGAAGCAGATATTTACGGCAGAGCTTTATTTCTAGTGTGAGCATGAATTATCAGTCGATATCTGCCGTTAAATTCAGGTTCTATATATCAGAGCCATTAAATAAATTATGCTACAACACATCTATTCGGACAAAGGTTGACTTTCATAAATGTTTGCATTGAAATCTGTATATGGAGGTATTGCGACTTGCGTGATGAACGTGACCAGCCGGTCAAGGCTTTAACTGGCACAAGTGCAACAAATATGGCCTGCCAATCGTATATCGAACTTTAGGGAACCCGAATCAGAACTTTCGAAAGACTATAGGCAAGGAGGCGAGCTTAGCGGCGACGCTGCTTAGATTACAGTTTACACCAACATTGGCCCGACATTAAAGCACTACTATTCATCTCATTGATCAGGGCAAAGGTTACGCAGAAGATGATGTCGTTTACAGTTGCTAACATCTGCCTGCTTTTACTGTGATTAAAGCTTCGGGTGAATGCAGCTACAGCTGTGGCAGAGTTAATCACAAGTTTTGTTGAGTCTCTGTTAAACTTGGCGACAGTTCAAAGCAGAATATAGCTGATATAACTTGACAAACATTCAGCCGTCCACCGCCATGGTGAGACTTAGCAACCGCGCCAAAAAGCTAACACACCGAGTGAGTGAGTGAGTGAGCGGCAGACACCAATGACTCCCAGATATACGGAAACCTTTTCAAGCACCTAAAAGATCCAAACTGATCCCGGCGTATAGAACTATCACGGTACCGCTTCAATTAAACTCTTCACGTTTTTGTCGGCGATAACTCAAAAATAATTAACTGGTTTTAAACCGTGTAAAATTTCTGGTGCGGTTCTAGTCAAGCTAATCATCAATGCTCGAACTAGGGAAGAATATGCTATTAAAACTGCCTGAGGGCGGACTATCAATGTAAGTTATTTATAAATGTAAGGCAGCGAAATTTCGGATAAGAAAGGGTCACTTTTTCTATTCTTAGTATCTCTTTCTCTCGATGGTTGGTTCCAGAGTCTAGCGGCAATGAGTCAATCCGACTTCACTGCTCTACAAGTGTCGGTGTTGGTCCTGTACTCAATCATCTTCGTTGTGTCCTTGGCGGGGAACACACTGTTTCTGTACATTATTTGGAGAAAACCCAACACCAGGACAACAATAAGCTTCCTGTTTATCAACATGGCCCTGGCTGACCTGCTCATGACGCTGTTTGTGGTGCCAGACTCCGTTGCATTTTATTTCAGGGAGGGCAGGTGGATAGATGGCGTTGGAGGCGAGCTGATCTGCAGGCTGCAAGGCTTCGTGTTCACCGTTTCCCTCGCCGCTTCCATCTTCACATTGACTGTCATGACGTTGGATCGGTTTATGGCAGTGGTTTACCCTTTCCGCAACAGCAATTGTTGTGGTCGCAAGGTGTGTACTTTTGGTATCTGGCTGTGTGCCACAGTCTTAATGCTGCCAATGGTATTGATACAAACTGCGAAACACGGGAATTGCGAAGAAGATTGGTCTGTCTTTGGGTTAGACCCATTGCTGGCCAGAAAGTGTTTATTTACCATTTTTCTCGTGGTTCTTTACTTGGTTCCC
This sequence comes from Plumapathes pennacea, assembly GCA_964036295.1. Taxonomy (NCBI): domain Eukaryota; kingdom Metazoa; phylum Cnidaria; class Anthozoa; order Antipatharia; family Myriopathidae; genus Plumapathes; species Plumapathes pennacea. The sequence goes on along the minus strand of OZ038465.1, from coordinate 2,923,700 downwards.
CTTGCACTTATGGGATGTTTATACTCCATCATTTGTCACAAGCTCTGGAGCCACGAACAACCAGGAGTCGTCACTGAGGCGAACACGCGGAGGGCACGTGCTCAAGGCCGAAAAGTCGTCAAAACACTCGTAACCATTCTCCTGGTGTTTGCACTTTGTTGGTTTCCAGTCCATGCGTATCACATGATCGTGTGGGCTTTCCCGCCAAAAGATCTCAGCCCGGAGCCTGCGTACGTCATGTTTTTGTGTTTTTGGGCAGGACATGCGCACGGTGCTATCAACCCATGGATGTATATCAGCCTGAACACCAAGTTCCGCTCGGCTTTCTTCAGCATTGTCACTCGGCGTCCCGCGGAGTATGAAGCCTGCAGTAGGCCCTCACGGAATACAGACAGTCCCGAAACTCAAATTAAAGACACTCCTGTGTAGAAACACGATAAACATCACTGAGTAAATGAACCAAGGCTGTCAGAAGACCTCTTCAAAATAACAACATTAGCAAACTAAACATGTAACTATTTGCGTGTTTCAGGCCGCTACTGCGGACTAAATTCAGAGTTTAAGTTTTGACTGTACTAAAATCATTCCGGAACTATATGTCAGGGAAAAGGTTCTGAGAGATTAGCATATTACATGTATATATAGAAATATTGGCTCTTGATAAAAAACCTTCCATTATCTCAAATACTTAGTAACAACATCACTAACCAAATTTCGAAATCGAAGAGTCTGTTCATGAAACTGCCGTCAGTGTTTTGGGGCTGGGAATCAGAATATGTGGTGAATCTCTTAACCGGAAGTTATAGCTGAACCCGGTGGGTTCATGTGTCTACTGCTGTTGTGATGCAAAGGAAGCGCAGTGGGAAGTAATTAAAGTAAAGTATCTCTATTTACACACGGTAGGTAATTCAGAAGGGCTGGTGGGGCTGTGTTTTTTAAACTCAATAACGTAAATTTGTTAAGAATTCAACTGGTCGGAGGCTAACCAGTTGGCTATTTACATAATGTGGCCAAGGATTTGAACCCGGGGCTATCGTGTTGCATATTCAATAAGTGTTCAGAGCCGGACAAGACTTAAACCTGGAACCTACGGATTTCAAGTCCGGCGCCCTTACAACCACTCGGCCACGCCGCCTCCCTTAGTAGTAGGCACAAAAATCCTACTCTGCTGATACTGCGTGTAGCAGTTTATATTGGTGTGTGTATTAGGTGCTTGCCAAGTTTAAAGTGTATAGGTGCGTGGCTAGGTTTAACGTAATAACATTATATAAGTTATGAAAATATTTACAGATTAAATGTTCTGTCGAAGTTCTCTAGTGTTTTAAAGTTATTTTGCTGGGGGCGACAAATGCTATTCTTTATCTTTGTTACTGCCATCAACCGCTTTCCTCGGTCTCCCCACCCCTTCACAGACATCCTATCTTTTTTTTTTTTTTTTTTGTTCTTCCACTCCCTGGATGATATTTTATCGACATTCCTTTCGTTTACAAAGTTCCTAATAACATTGGTACAAAACTCTGTCGTCACGCGGACGCCTGGATCAACAAATAAAAGTCAGTTCCAGGCTTCCGCGAAAAAGGGTTGCGGTTCCTTAGCCGGAAACATGGCGGACGAACGTGTGCATGGCCAGAAATAGCGGACACGCATGCGCATTAGGGGCTGCAATTTTTTTGGCTTTCATTGTAAACTAAACAAGAGACTTTACTATGAAGATGGACACAAAAATCATCGTACCTTTGAACTAGAGACTAAATAGCAAGCTGTTCAACCGCATTCTCTTATAATACAAGGATACCGAAAATATTAACACAAAATCAGTAGCTGTCCATATGTACTTCTTGCGTTTTTCCAATGTAAAGATGCAAGACACGTCTAAGAGACAACAGTATGGCAGACGAGCTGAAAACGGCATACTGGATGAGAGTAGCTGACCGTTTTGCCTCGAAGTTGTTGAATAACAAAGCTGTTCAATCGGTTCTTACTTCGAGAAAGGTCATTCTTCTGAACAAACTTATTGGTAACCCTCGGCACTTTGCATCTCTTGCGTTTTTGGATTATAAAGATGTGTTTTGTTGAATTTAGCCGCACAATCACTCGATACTCACGCTTAGTGAAGCAAGGTTCGATGCTACTCGCGATCGGTTCTAGCTCCCTCCGATCGGCCCCGGCGATCGACCAAGTTGTTTAAAACAAACTGTGTAGCCTTGTGAGTAAACCATCCTGCAAAGTGAGTTCAGGATTTGTTTTGGGAATTTGATGGAGCTTTGAAAGAGATGTCGCGAACCGTGACGCATAAATACGGTTGTTCAAGAACGGACAGGGAAACTCTGTCCAGCAAAGCAGGAACTGTTTTAATACCGCTAAATTGTAAGACTTGTTCATCCTTTCTTCTAACTTCAGTATAGAATTCGCAATTAAGCTACAGCACCAAGTTTTACGAAACTGACCGTGCGTGTCACCAGCCACGCTTTGAAACATTTCAGCTTTTCCATTCGCGGCATGCTCTTTCTAATAATCACTACGAACTCGGAACAGTTTTTCAGCAATCGCAGTGATCGTAGCAATCCAGCGGTCTCTGAACACTTTTCTGAGCGATCGCAGTGATTGATCGCAATCCGGCATACTTCAGCTAATTGTACGTTTGGTAAACAAACTGCTGCCCGCGATTTTGGGCAGGAAAAGCTGCCGCGGACGCACATTGTGGCGGGAAATACCCGGCCCGCTGACAATGTTGCAGGCTCAGAATGTCCGCTATTTCTGGCCATGTTTTCAGGTAAAGACACGAATTCACGTCATTAAGGATACTTTATACTGCAGACTAGCAGCAAATGGGCAAAATGATTATTAGTGGATCTTCAGTTGGTTCTTGCTTCAGTATTTTTGTACCGTGCTAAATCACTTCAACTTGCATTCTGTCAAGACCATGCACTGTCGATCTGAAGTCTGCAGCAATGCAACAGACATCCTAGTTTCCTTGTCCAGTTTAAAAAAGTCGGACTCTTTGAAGTTCCATACAAGTTGTCGTAAGATTTGTTCTTGTTCGCGTATACACCACTACTTTATCTTATTTCTAGAAGCATCGACTGTAAACAATATGGCGCTGAACAATTCCGGGTATTTTACATCATGATTATTAGAAGAGGTTCATTTTCAGATTGATAATCCTACACCTCTTTTTTCGAGGAAACAGTGTTATAAAGTTTAGCACGTCTGAAATATTTCAATGTTATGGCTGTACAAGGACGCCAAGAAAGTAAAGTTGGTGGGAGCCAGCCGGCTATAAATTAGAAAGTAATTCAAAATGCTTGAACGATCGTACTATTGTTAGCATTTTATTAATGCACTTATTCCTGGAATTTATATTGAAACCGCATTGTTGTAACTTTAAATCTATCATTTAGATTTTTGCTTGATGGAATTATATTTTTGCTAAATTGAAGCTAATCTTAAGTGATGATTTCATAAACAAGAGTTCCATTTGACCGAATTGCAGGTCTGAACTCCAAGACAGATGGCTGTATGGTTTCATTCTTTGTACCTGATCTGCATACATTTGCACACACTACTGCAACTTTCAAATCTTCGCCTCAACCAATTTCTTGAACATGCAATCAAAACACATGACCAGAGTTATCTGACAAACGTTCAGAATTTATTTTATTCTGAAGAAAACTAATTTCTTGGTAGCTTAAAAGTGTTGCTAACCCAATAACAAAGTTAGGACCTAATCCATAATCTTATTCAACAGACTGACTACTCAATTTTAACGGGCTGGGTTCTGTGAATTTTATAGAGTGATTGCTGTCAAAGGTATGGATAAAGAGCAGGAAGGTAAAAGTAAATTACCTCATTATGTCTATTTAAAGGCAGCTATAGGGGCTGGGCATAACTGTTCAGAGTCAAGCGACACACATTGTATTTCTGGTCTTTGACAGTGAATTTGTACGTACTGCTTGTGTAATATTTAAGTAACAAACCAAAACCGACTGAATAAATTTTCAAAAGAAACAAAGAAAAAACAAACAAACAAACGAACAATTAGCTGACCATAGGTTTTGCATGCATCTATGTTTCAGATCCTCTTGTCACAAAACTCCAGGAAGAAACATTTAAACTGAAGACAACATATGCCAACACCTGGGAGGGTTTAATTATAGGAGGTACTTTAATTATAATAGTCTATGAATTTCAATCGTCTATGTGGTCTTCAACTTATCACTGATAGATACTATAAACCACCTAATGGACTGATTTTTGCTTGCGAGCTCAGAATACAAATTAATTATCCCATGTATTCAAGAAGAAAATGTGTTAATATGGTGAAAATTATTTATGGTTCAATCCATTTTCACATGGGCAACCTATCAATACCAAGCTGTTTCTATTGTGAAGAATTATACATATTATTGCTGGTGAAAGAATGAAAAGATAACATTGAAGTCCTGGGAGTGAAAGAGTTAAACTATACACATCTTACTGTCACTGATGCAGCCTGGGTGTTAACTGGACAATAAATAATCTTTGATTGCAGATCTGCAATGGTGAAATTGTAAAGCCGGGGTCATTTTTAGTAAATCCGGAGAGAAAACGAATCCGGAATCGAAAGTGGGAACTTTGTATCCGTATACTTTGTATCCGAAATAGTTTTCAAGTGTAAATGGGGTCTGAATCTGTGTTTATTAAGCTACAAGAAGACACTAACTTCGTGGAGTTTTTTGTATTGAACACGCGCTATCGCAGCATGTCACGAACGTCTCCTGCCTTAAACGTGACGACAGCCGACCTAAAAAGTAATGAATCAAAAATCAAGCAATCGTATCTATAGATAGCAAAACAATAGTGTAAAGCCCTATTTTGTCCTTTCACAAGAGCGTGATGAAGATGAGACGGTCAACGGACCAGCTGCACGCCCCTGCTCTGTTAGTTTGTTATTTATAACATAGTCGCAATATAAGCTACGTTCTGATTGGTCGAAGAGCGTGCTCCATTTAACAAATTGACGTCAGTTTTTTATGTGTCTGTCCTCTTATTGATCATGAAGCACGTCATAACATTGTCAAAAAGTTGTGGATCCGCAACTTTTTGACAATGTTATGACGCGTTTCATGATCAATAGGAGGACAGACACACAAAAAACTGACGTCAATTTGTTAATTTACAATAACAAAACTCAAGCGACGACGCGGGGAAAACACGCAAGAAAACTGGATTTTGTTCGATTTGACCGAAATGTTGTCAACAGCTTTTCCCGCTTTCTAATTGGTCGAGGTTGAAATTCAAGACATTTCATTGGCCAAAAAGTGACAGTTTGACGTGAGCATTTCGCGCGTGCAAAATAAAATTTTGTCAAAGAAGTTGGAAAGAAATGAAACTAGACGCTCTTCTGCTGCGGTTTTCTCGACAATTTCAAGACAAAGCTCAAGGAAATTCGCCTCTGAACACTTCTGGTTCTCTACTTCAAATGCCGAATGTCGCTTTTGCAAGAACTGAGGTAAAATTGAAGCTGAATTCACCTTCTTCGTCTAAATCACTGTCGTCAGCACTCGATTTTATATGTCTGTCCTCTTATTGATAATGAAAATTAGCCAATCACAAAGCGAGAAACTGACTTGTTATTGTAAAAAACTTTTTTTACAATAACACGTCAGTTTCTCGCTTTGTGATATTTGGCTTCAATGGCTTTGAAATAAAACAGCGTTCATTCATTCCGAAAGCAGCTATACTTGCAGTGTTTACAGTACAGTTTGCTGGCAGCTCGAATAACAAACAAGTCCGCTCGGCAAACATTTCCATCTCTTTCGCTTATGGTGTTTGTTTACATTCTTCGGCGGATCACTTTGCTTCTCCAGACCCACATTGTCTGCTATAGTTCAAGGTGAATCTCACGTTGTTTTGAAGCGGCGGCTTGAAGCGCCGGTTCATCTTCAAAAATTGTACCGTTCAAAACATTTACATCGTCACGAATTCCAAAGTCACCGAAGGCTGCTGGCTTTCACCACGCCAGGTTAACAGTACTTTCGGTGTTTTCGTCGATTAAACGACATCTTTTTTATCGACACTCATCAACTTTTAGCTGGCAGAAATGTTAGTAAGTTGTGGCGTGTTTTCAATCATCCAATGAGAGAGTTTGTTTTGCCTTTTGCGCGTCGAAAGAGAATTTTGCATTCAATCAAATGAAAATTTGTTTTCGCTCGTAATTTCGTGTGTCTATGTTATAAAAGAATTGGTTCATGCTTTTAGCTGTGCATCTATCGAGTTATGGATGCACTTGGGAAGTTGGGAGAGCACTCGTGAAGCTAGAGTTGCTCTAGGCTACGCCTCGAGCAACTCTTACGCTTCTCTCGTGCTCTTCCAACTTACCGCGTGCATCCATAACTCGATAGACGCACGCTAAGCATGAACCAATTCTTAATTGGTAAAAAAACCCGGCGGTAATGGCTTATCGTCTTGTCCATCTATTTGTAACTTTAATCACTCAAACCACAATAATTAATTTTTCATCGATGAAATATTAATAGGCAAAAGACACACGCAGTTCAGCAACACAGCCATTTGGCGATTACTGTTTTAGACGGGCAGCGGACGTGAAGTGTGGATTGTGTAAGTACTCTGTTCGACGGCTAAATCATTCGGCACGGTACGTATTAGTAAATCTAGCTGCATATGACGAGGACCTTTAACTAGCAGCGGGAACTTGCACTCGTAGAATCCGATAAATATACCGATTTCGCACTGATGTGAACAATAGAGGATTCATAATACCAGGTCTATTAGGGCGAAGTAGAAGCAAGCCTTCGCCAGGCGGGAGTCGATACAGCCATACATAATCGTATCGCGTAATTGAAATAGTGTTGGAGGAAGTTAAAACGATCGTAGAGCGATATGCGTTGTTTCGAAGTTTTGGCCGAACTCATATGCGGAAACACATTTGTGTCCGGTGCCAAATTTCTCGATTTGTATGCACAGTGTATTTGAACAATCTACTATCCTCTCGGGTCTGTACACTATTCATTTAAGTGGAAAAGCTGGACGGATAATACAAAGTCACCAAATAGACTAAAGCATTCGTTATTTCAAGTTGTTTAAATGTAATCATTCACAGCAAAGGTCGCTCGGGTCTCCTACGATCCGTCTTTATTTACTCTGACAGTTTTGAAATGCACATAAAGCCGTAAAGGAACACAAATGGAAAGCTAGACAATGAGTTGAAACTGGCCGTCTGCTGAGATTGATTCACACCTTTCGGAGCAACCGACCCAGCTGGCGTCTTGCTTCAGTCAAGAGCTCAAATTTCGTCAAAAATTGTCAAACTTTGGTTGCTTTTTTCGAAGCTCATGTACGTGTGACAATGAATCTGAAAAAATACATTTTTTGGATATATAAACAATAAACTACTTTTGGCGAGGAAATATGCACGGATAATTGTCCGAGGATATTATCTGTTCCGAGAAGCGAACAGTTGCCGAGAGCGAAGCTCGAGCAACTGTTCGCTTCTCGGAACAGATAATATCCTCGGACAATTATCCGTCCATATTTCCTCGCCAAAAGTAGTTTATTGTTTATATAACATCGCAAAACACAAAGCCTCGACGGCAGACTCACGGATATTGAGATGGACATGTAATTTTAGTGAGCCGTCCTACGGTCAGGTTTTAATTCCCTTCTATGTCAACAATGGACTTCCAAATAAGATACTTCTCTTCAAATTAGGGTACGATCAACGCGATGCGTAACACGAAGCAGATATTTACGGCAGAGCTTTATTTCTAGTGTGAGCATGAATTATCAGTCGATATCTGCCGTTAAATTCAGGTTCTATATATCAGAGCCATTAAATAAATTCTGCTACAGCACATCTATTCGGACAACGGTTGACTTTCATAAATGTTTGCATTGAAATCTGTATGCGGAAGTATAATTGCGACTTGCGTGATGAATGTGACCAGCCGGTCAAGGCTTTAACTGGCACAAGTGCAACAAATATGGCCTGCCAATCGTATATCGAACTTTAGGGAACCCGAATCAGAACTTTCGAAAGACTATAGGCAAGGAGGCGAGCTTAGCGGCGACGCTGCTTAGATTACAGTTTACACCAACATTGGCCCGACATTAAAGCACTACTATTCATCTCATTGATCAGGGCAAAGGTTACGCCGGAAGATGATATCGTTTACAGTTGCTAACATCTGCCTGCTTTTACTGTGATTAAAGCTTCGGGTAAATGCAGCTACAGCTGTGGTAGAGTTAATCACAAGGTTTTTTGAGTCTCTGTTACACTTGGCGGCAGCTCAAAGCAGAATATAACACTGATATAACTTGACAAACATTCAGCCGTCCACCGCCATGGTGAGACACGTACAGACTTAGCAACCGCGCCAAAAAGCTAACACACCGAGTGAGTGAGTGAGCGACAGACACCAATGACTCCCAGATATGCGGAAACCTTTTCAAGCACCTAAAAGATCCAAACTGATCCCGGCGTATAGAACTATCATGGTACCGCTTCAATTAAACTCTCCACGTTTTCGTCGGCGATAACTCAAAAATAATTAACTGGTTTTAAACCGTGTAAAATTTCTGATGCGGTTCTAGTCAGGCTAATAATCGATGCTCGAACTAGGGAAGAATATGCTATTAAAACTGCCTGAGGGCGGACTATCAACGTAAGTTATTTATAAATGTAAGGCAACGAAATTTCGGATAAGAAAGGGTCACTTTTTCTATTCTTAGTATCTCTTTCTCTCGATGGTTGGTTCCAGAGTCTAGCGGCAATGAGTCAATCCGACTTCACTGCTCTACAAGTGTCGGTGTTGGTCCTGTACTCAATCATCTTCGTTGTGTCCTTGGCGGGGAACACACTGTTTCTGTACATTATTTGGAGAAAACCCAACACCAGGACAACAATAAGCTTCCTGTTTATCAACATGGCCCTGGCTGACCTGCTCATGACGCTGTTTGTGGTGCCGGACTCCGTTGCATTTTATTTCAGGGAGGGCAGGTGGATAGATGGCGTTGGAGGCGAGCTGATCTGCAGGCTGCAAGGCTTCGTGTTCACCGTTTCCCTCGCCGCTTCCATCTTCACATTGACTGTCATGACGTTGGATCGGTTTATGGCAGTGGTTTACCCTTTCCGCAACAGCAATTGTTGTGGTCGCAAGGTGTGTACTTTTGGTATCTGGCTGTGTGCCACAGTCTTAATGCTGCCAATGGTATTGATACAAACTGCGAAACACGGGAATTGCGAAGAAGATTGGTCTGTCTTTCGGTTAGACCCATTGCTGGCCAGAAAATGTTTATTTACCATTTTTCTCGTGGTTCTTTACTTGGTTCCCCTTGCACTTATGGGATGTTTATACTCCATCATTTGTCACAAGCTCTGGAGCCACGAACGACCAGGAGTCGTCACTGAGGCGAACACGCGGAGGGCACGTGCTCAAGGCCGAAAAGTCGTCAAAACACTCGTAACCATTCTCCTGGTGTTTGCACTTTGTTGGTTTCCAGTCCATGCGTATCACATGATCGTGTGGGCTTTCCCGCCAAAAGATCTCAGCCAGGTGCCTCCAGCTCCGTACGTCATGTTTTTGTGTTTTTGGGCAGGACATGCGCACGGTGCTATCAACCCATGGATGTACATCAGCCTGAACACCAAGTTCCGCTCGGCTTTCTTCAGCATTGTCACTCGGCGTCCCGCGGGGTATGAAGCCTGCAGTAGGCCCTCACGGAATGCAAACAGCCCCGAAACTCAAATTAAAGACACTCTTGTGTAGAAACACGATAAACATCACTGAGTAAATGAACCAAGGCTGTCAGAAGACCTCTTCAAAATAACAACATTAGCAAACTAAACATGTAACTATTTGCGTGTTTCAGGCCGCTACTGCGGACTAAATTCAGAGTTTAAGTTTTGACTGTACTAAAATCATTCCGGAACTATATGTCAGGGAAAAGGTTCTGAGAGATTAGCATATTACATGTATATATAGAAATATTGGCTCTTGATAAAAACCTTCCATTATCTCAAATACTTAGTAACAACATCACTAACCAAATTTCGAAATCGAAGAGTCTGTTCATGAAACTGCCGTCAGTGTTTTGGGGCTGGGAATCAGAATATGTGGTGAATCTCTTATCCGGAAGTTATAGCTGAACCCGGTGGGTTCATGTGTCTACTGCTGTTGTGATGCAAAGAAAGGGCAGTGAAAAGTAATTAAAGTAAAGTATCTCTATTTACACTCCGTAGGTAATTTAGAAGAGCTGGTAGGACTATGTTTTTTAAACTCAATAACGTAAATTTGTTAAGAATCCCAACTGGTCGGAGGCTAACCAGTTGGCTGTTTACATAATGTGGCCAAGGATTTGAACCCGGGGCTATCGTGTTGCATATTCAATAAGTGGTCAGAGCCGGACAAGACTTAAACCTGGAACCTACGGATTTCAAGTCCGGCGTCCTTACAACCACTCGGCCACGCGGCCTCCCTTAGTAGTAGGCACAAAAATCCTACTCTGCTGATACTGCGTGTAGCAGTTTATATAGGTATAGGTGTGTGTATTAGGTGCTTGCCAAGTTTAAATTGTATAGGTGCGTGGCTAGGTTTAACGTAATAACATTATATAAGTTATGAAAATATTTACAGATTAAATGTTCTGTCGAAGTTCTCTAGTGTTTTAAAGTTATTTTGCTGGGGGCGACAAATGCTATTCTTTATCTTTGTTACTGCCATCAACCGCTTTCCTCGGCCTCCCCACCCCTTCACAGACATCCTATCTTTTTTTTTTTTTCTTTTTTTTTTTTTTCTTCCACTCCCTGGATGATATTTTATCGACATTCCCTTCGTTTACAAGTTCCTAATAACATTGGTACGAAACTCTGACGTCACGCGGACGCCTGGATCAACAAATAAAAGTCAGTTCCAGGCTTCCGCGAAAAAGGGTTGCGGTTCCTCAGCCGGAAACATGGCGGACGAACGGGTGTTTTCAGGTAAAGACACGAATTCACGTCATTAAGGATACTTTATACTGCAGACTAGCAGCAAATGAGCGAAAAGATTATTATTGGATCTTCAGTTGGTTCTTGCTTCAGTATTTTTGTACCGTGCTAAATCACTTCAACTTGCATTCTGTCAAGACCATGCACTGTCGATCTGAAGTCTGCAGCAATGCAACAGACATCCTAGTTTCCTTGTCCAGTTTAAAAAAGTCGGACTCTTTGAAGTTCCATACAAGTTGTCGTAAGATTTGTTCTTTTTCGCGTATACGCCACTACTTTATCTTATTTCTAGAAGTATCGACTGTAAACAATATGGCGCTGAACAATTCCGGGTATTTTACATCATGATTATTAGAAGAGGTTCATTTTCAGATTGATAATCCTAAACCTCTTTTTTCGAGGAAACAGTGTTATAAAGTTTAGCACGTCTGAATTATTTCAATATTATGGCTGTACAAGGACGCCAAGAAGTAAAGTTGGTGGGAGCTAGCCGGTTATAAATTAGAAAGTAATTCAAAATGCTTGAACGATCGTACTATTGTTAGCATTTTATTAATGCACTTATTCCAGGAATTTATATTGAAACCGCATTGTTCTAACTTTAAATCTATCATTTAGATTTTTGCTTGATGGAATTATATTTTTGCTAATTTGAAGCTTCTTAAGTGATGATTTCATAAACAAGAGTTCGATTTGACCGAATTGCAGGTCTGAACTCCAAGACAGATGGCTGTATGGTTTCATTCTTTGTACCTGATCTGCATACATTTGCACACACTACTGCAACTTTCAAATCTTCGCCTCAACCAATTTCTTGAACATTGAATGAAAACATATGACCAGAGTTATCTGACAAACGTTCAGATTTTATTTTATTCTGAAGAAAACTAATGCCTTGGTTGCTTAAAAGTGTTGCTAACCCAATAACAAAGTTAGGACCTAATCCATAATCTTATTCAACAGACTGACTACCCAATTTTAATGGGCTGGTATGATTCTGTGAATTTTATAAAGTGATTGCTGTCAAAGGTATGGATAAAGAGGAGGAAGGTAAAAGTAAATATTACATCATTATGTCTATTTAAAGGCAGTTATAGGGGCTGGGCATAACTGTTCAGAGTCGAGCGACACACACATTGTATTTCTGCTCTTTGACAATGAATTGTACATACTGCTTGTGTAATAAGTAACAAACGAAAACTAACTGAATAAAGTATCAAAAGAAACAAAGAAAAAACAAAGAAACAAACAAACAATTAAATGACCGTAGGTTTTGCATGCATCTATGTTTCAGATCCTCTTGTCACAAAACTCCAGGAAGAAACATTTAAACTGAAGACAACATATGCCAACACCTGGGAGGGTTGGTACTTTAATTATAATAGTCTATGAATTTCAATCTGTAATGTTGGCACATCTGTGTGGTCTTCAACTTATCACTGGTAGATACAATAAACCACCTAATGGACTGATTTTTGCTTCCAAGTTCAGAAGACAAATTAATCATCCCATGTACATTCAAGAAGAAAATGTGTTTAATATGGTGAAAATTATTTATGGTTCAATCCACTTTCACATGGGCAACCTATCAATACCAAGTTGTTTCTGTTGTGAAGAATTATACATAATTATTATTGCTGGTGAAAGAATGAAAAGATAACATTGAAATCCTGGGAGTGAAAGAGTTAAACTATACACATCTTACTGTCACTGATGCAGCCTAAGATGTTAACTGGACAATAAATAATCTTTGATTGCAGATCTGCAATGGTTTCCACAGAGTGAGAAGATTGCTTCATGTGGTGATGAAGATTTCCCAGCTATTTTGAAGTCTTTATCATTTAAGGTACACAGAAAATAGATCCAATCAATTGTGTGATGTAGACCTGCAACACTCAGAATTGTTCTAAGAATGGAATATTGTTTTGTGACATTTATAGTATGCTGTTAAATTTTGTGATATTTCAGAGCAATTTGTGAAGACTCCAGGGTACATCCATATATAAAAGGATACTACAGTTTAACCAAATTTATTTTACTTAATAGTATGCTGTCTAGTAATCTTATTGCAAGGCCGTTACTTTCATATCATTGTCATTATTGTGGTTTGATGAGGATTTACTTGAGCCATACCTGCCAGCTTGTTCTCTCACAATTTACCTCAGGATGTCCAGAGTGTGATTCATTATTTTTTGCAAGTGTTTCTTTTTTTGTTGAGGTCTAGAGACACAATACAAAGATCTACAATGCAGAATCATTATAATTTTACAAGTGACTTTCTGTGAAATTGAAACTAATTTAAATATGTTTTTTTATTTCTAGGAGTTGGAAGTTGCTGCCCTTTGTGTTCAGAGGTATATTGACATTGAGGAAGAAACCTTAAAGTGTTTGGAACTTAACTTGAATGTTGCCAGGTGTGTTCATGTATAAAATTAGAAACTTTGTAACTGGTCAGTTGTGTTCCTTTCCATGTGTGTGGAAGTTTTATGTAGCTTTTAATGCTTATGCTGTCCTTGGTAGTCTTACTGTATTGGCAGGAGCTTGTTAATGGTGGTAATGGGGAGCTATAGTCCATTCCTTACATTTTGGGATGGATGCATATCACCACTGACAGTGACCTGCAGACCTAATAGATTTGTTTTTGCTTTTACAGTTAGAACCCTTCCATCTTAATAAGGGCGTTTGACTGAAAAGTTATAATAAGACAGGTGTCATATCTCCCTCCCAACTCCATCCAGCATTTTTGGATGTTTCAGGCTGTCTTATTTTTACATAAATATTGAATTGTTTATAAAATAACAATGGTTGCTCTATTGTATTCAGTGACAACAACGGTGACCATCTTGAAGTGACCCAGAAAGTCATTGTCAGTCAGGAGCGGCTGGCCAGGCTCAGAAGCAGACTGCTGAGGTGTACTGCCGAGGTTAGAATCATGTCACTAATGTCTGCTATGAGTGGAGTTATTGATGGGAATTTGAGCCTGTTCACATGATAGGTTTGGAGTTTATTTTAAATAATTATAGGTTTGCAGACATGCCAACCTCAATGGATGGAGTTTCAGGCTGGAGGTTTGGGTTGAAGGTCTGGGCCTCCTCCGTTGAGGGGCATGACCATAACTCTCAGTGAGTGGGATTAAGGTTTAGATTGATAAGTAAGAAATATAGAGCCAAGCCAACTTTTTCCAAAAAATTGAGTTGAAATTACACCTTTCTACACGTACAGTCGAACCCCGCTATTTCGAACTTGGTTATTTCAAAGTCCCCGTTATTTCAAAGTCAAGCTGAATCCCCTTGGATTAGCTTGACTAGCTTGACTAGCTTGGTTATTTTGAAACCCTGCTATTTTGAACTTTTTTTATGTTCCGTGGGACTTCGAAACAGCGAGGTTCGACTGTAGCTGTTTTATAGCATGTAAGTCATTGCAGTATTTGTTCATGTTGGAGAAAATGTGTCAAGACCTGCCTTGCAAGCATTTTGGCAAATTATTGGCATTTTTTTTCCATTGCACAGCAATTACACCAGAGAGGTGGAGTGCCTTTTCAGCTGACTAAGTGGGTTGGCATTCATATCCCAAAAACTGCACCAGCCGGAACAAATCAGGGAACGCCACCAGTCAATCAGCCCATGGAAGAGACTCATCCTACAGTTGTATCTGCAGAAGAAACCTCTTCCACATGTACAGAGGTAACATCAAAAGTGAATATGGAAAGCTCAAGAGAGGAGGAAGAAGAAAGGACAGATGAAGTGCCGCAAAAGGCAGTTCCACCCCCTAAGCCAAAACCTTATGGGGAACCTGAGAAACCTAAGCCAGAGGAAGCAGGCAGCGTTGGCAAGGATGACAGCAGCGTTGGTGAGGATGACACAGATGGCATGGTCCTTTTGGAAAATCCCGGAACACAGAATTGGAATCCGGTTAGATTGATCCTCTTTTTTTTTTTTTTTTTTTTTTTTTTTTTTTTTTTTTTTTTTTTTTTTTTTTTTTTACTTGATGCATAAGCTGCTGTATTTTTTGTTTTGTTTTGTTTTGTTTTTTGTCGTGTAGTTTATAATTTATAAGGGGAAGCACTGGCAAAATTAGTGGTTAGATCATCGTGCCGATATCGCGAAGAGAACAATCACAAGACATTTTATTTGAGCAAGTTATCAAAAGCCAAGTTCTTTAAACCGTACAATGCATGTCTGGTGAGAAACTAACTAAAGAGATATCTGAAGTTGCGTTAATTTGATTTGTTACCATCATGATAGATTCCCCTTCTGAAGGTCCTTCTGGATGACAGCAAGTCAAAGCAGGTATTACTTTTGATTTGATTCGCAGCTTCTCTCATCTTCAGCGACTCCTCTGCACACACTCGATCATATTAACCTGCCAACGTCTTTGTAGAGACAATTTGTACTGAGTGTTTTTGTCTTGCTAATTTAGGAAGCAGAAGCACCAATATCCGCTGCAATTTCCTTAGTGACAATGGAAGGATACATGGAGAAACTACCCGTGGGTAAAGCGAAGAAGGTGCGTTGCTTCCGCTGGCCTGCAAATACAGCCCCTTCACGTCGGGCGCTTACTGAATCATCTGGAAGAAGAATATGCTGAGGCAGAATGTGCTGCCTCAAGCCGCGCGATCCCTCACTTTAACGATGATGTCACATGAGCGGCCAATCAGCTGTTCGCTTCTCATCAAATGTTACAATGGCGCCAAACTTTTCCGCTCATTTTTACCGAGCATGAGTTTACCGTTATCAAGCCATTAGTGTTTCAAACTTTTTATGTCGCTATGCACATAGCTCTTTGGTGGCTTAAGCCGGATCGTTAGTAACTCGCAGCCAATCAGGGAAGATAATCTGCTGTTTCTTAAAGTGATCACCACGGCTTTTTACGCGTTCGTTATTAGACATAGACAAGTCGACTTCTTAAGCGCGAAAAACGAACTTTGAGAAAGTCTAGTTTACTGGACAGAGTTTTTTTTTTTTTTTTTTTTTTTTTTTTTACGCGTTCGTTTAAACAAAATATTTTCGTAATCTTCGACAAAGCATACTGGTCGTTATATTTTCTGAAAGGTTTACATGTTGCATCTTATTTCACAGACTTTAGGTTTCAGTAGCGGATGGAAAAGAAGGCATTTTAAAGCTGTGAGAGGAAACCTGAATTATTACACGGTTAGAACCGTTTGTTGTACACTCTCCTGCTGAGGGTACAGTATGGCTGTGTGTATTTGTGTTCGTGTGTTTGTTTGTGCTTATTAGTGCGTATTGTACCTTAAAAACTGTCATACTCTTTGTGTATTTTTTTTTCTTTCTAACAGGATCACAAGCAAGTGGAGCCGCTGGGAAGTATTAATCTTGTAGGGAGCACAGTAAGTCAAAATACCGCATTACCAGTGGTTGAATTTGTGTATTCTGTGGCATGAGTGTGTATTATGAATTTGTATAAGATAAATTGACACAGTTATACAATCACATGCGTTTACCACAAGCGTCTGATCGACAGTGACGACCTTAGAACAAAGGGTAGGATTTACTGTAGTTCTATCTATTCTTTGGACAAGACATTAGAACCGTTTACAGTTGTCTGTCGAAATTAATCGCGTGATGGATTGGTCCAAACAAGTTTAGAATCATTCATGGCCAATCAAAACCTGATTGCGATCTTCCCACGCAAGCAAACAAGTGGCGACAGCATTTTCTCGCCGCTGCTGATTGGCTTCTTCTTCAAAGTAAAACCAAACGCATATCGCTCTGGCTTCTTGTTGGGTGAAATTGTTTTCTTACAGTCTCAGTGATTGATGTTGTAATTATTTTTGGTTGTTGGGTTTCGACAGACATCCGAGACCTGCTCCATTGGAACCTAAAACAAAACATCACTCACGTTGTGGAGATAAAAGCCCACAGTGGCAAGCCTCCACAAACTACAAAAACAAGTGTGTATGTATGTACATACATACATTACAGAGATGCATAAATACTTACACACTATATGTGTACCGTACAAACAGACGACGTCTTATATTTACACTTGGATGCATACTAAACGAGAGTTCCATAACTTTATGCAGGTGACGCTTGTGAATGAAAAGATGTTAGAGATAACCGAGCAGGTAAACTTGATGTTGTTATTGTTGAACATGCTTTACTTGACAAAGAGATTTTGTCTGTAATATCTCTTTACTCAAGACTGCTAGAGCGAGTGTACTGTGTAGTTACAAACCATCTTAGAGAGGAAATCTTTTTACAACTCTGTGGCTTAATGGAAGGACCAACGAAGGACTGGCTGACGAAGCTTTAGCGTTAACTTCCCGGCGTGACATCCCTTGGTTTCTTTCCTTGCAACTTCTTTGCCAGAGTGAAGGTGGAAAGACGTTGAAACTAAGGTGTGCTACGGTCCCGGAAACACTCGATTGGAAATCAGCCCTTGAAGAAGAGTCACAGCAAAATGAAGACCAGGCAGAAGAAGAGGCAGCTGATGTGGAGGTGCGAGCTCACGCGAAAGTTTGTTTATTGCACCAACTGTATATGTTCACAGCAGCTGAATTTTTGTAAAACAAACAATTACGACAGCAGCAAAAACAGCAAACATTACGGCTCAACGTCGTTTTCCTTTTGCGCTAAAGAAATTGTTGTTGACGGTAAGCACTATGACCGACCCCTTTTACGTAATCTCATCCTTTTGTCACGGCCCGCCATCTATTTCAGCAGGAAAGCGAAGTTACACGTGGTGGACAGAGCAAGAGAAATTTTCTCTTCTGTGAATTAATATCTCTTCAAACGTAAAACTTCTTCATCGTTCCGTTTAATTTTGTTGGCGCATCCCCATGACGTGAAATGGGTCTATATTGCAAAATTTGTAACCCATATTTTTCTCGTGTGAAAGGGAGCAACTATTGTAATAGATCTCGGGTCCAGTGTCGTCAAAGCCGGGTTTGCTCAAGAGGAAGGTATGATGGTTGATAGACTATTCGTTGTTTCACTGCTACAATTCATTAGTTTTATTGAAAGTTCTCTTCCTTTTTCTTATCTTGCCCATTCATTTTGCCTTTTTCCATTGAGCCCATTCACTAAAACACATACAGAATCATGTATTTTATAAGGGTTAGTGTCTTTGTTTTACCAACGCAACGTTTTTAATGTGGCTAAATGTAATTTGCCCCCTCCCCCTCCCCCTGGTAAGTATGTCTTGCACTAGTTCTCTACTGATATTCAGTGTGACGGGTGCCGGGTGGTGTTGGGAATGGCAGGGTTGCCATGGATACCTCCTTGCTAGTTTGGTGCTGTGATTAGGCGGCCCCTCCCTTCACCGGGCACCTACCCCAGGCTCATCTGGTTGATGAGTTTAACCCTTTCACTCCTGGGCCCGGTTTTTCAAAGCACGATTAGGCTAATCCTGGATTAGGTCTAAACTTTCTTGTCATTTATAAGCCTGTAAACGTGAAAGTTTCGTCCACAACGACTTTCTCGATAACGTTTTAAAGCTGGAACAAGCTTACTAATCCATCTTCGAACAAAACTCTGCAGTTTATCGGGAGAGAGGTCGAGAGAAAGAATTTCGTTAATCCTGGATTAGCTTAATCAACTTTCGAAAAACCGGGCCCAGAGCTCAAAATACATATTCTCCTAATCATTCAAGAAGAAAGTGTATGAGTGATAAGTGAGAATTGATAGGGAAATCAGCTTTCGTCTGATTGAACTATCAAGCAGCAAATTCTCCACACTGTATCACATATCTCTGGTAAGAAACTCAAGGAGAAAATTGAAGTTGATCATTCTTAGGAGTGAAAGGGTTAACGGTTGTATGGGTTCGTTCAAATACTATACTTCTTTTGTTTCAGCGTGGCCGCAGGTTGTTTTCCCGTGTGTCTGTGCCATTGATAACGAAGACAGGTGATCATGCAAATCTTTCTTCTGCCAATTATGAATGATTTGTTATCTGATAGTTTAACATTTTGATAGTTCTGTTACCGCGGAAATACTTTTCCGACGGGCCGCTTGTAGTCACCTTCTTGTATAAGTCAGCGGCCATTGCACAAGCAGCAGTTTTCGTACTTCGTACGACGCTTCTAAACCACAAGAGTGATGTAGTTATGCCAGAAAACCCAAAACGTCAGTACGACATATTTTCTATAACTTTTAATCATATTTACTTCAATCAACTTTTGTCTTCACAAAGAATTATGTAATATTTCTATTTCCTTATTCTTTCATTTTAGTTTGTTTTATTTCTTGCAGTGAGAAATGCACCTATGGCTATGACGCCTTCTTGCCTGAAATAAGACGTAACTCTACACTTAGATTTCCTTTGAGGAAATCGCTAAAAATTGACAAGGTATATTTCAGAGATAGGATGTAACGATTTCAAGTTCGAACCTGTAGATCACTACCGGCGGTCATACATAATGTTCTTGCCTTTTGTTTCTGTATCTATCCTTTGTCTGCCTGGCGGTGTCTGTCTGTTTTGGTTCATCTGTTTTCGCTGCCTTGCGTTTTATTCCTCCTGTCTGTCTGTCTGTCTATCTGTCCCTGTGGAAAACCAGCTCTCAAAGAGAACTAGATTGAGTGCGTCGGCGTGGAGAAATACATATAACTGTTATACGTATCTGTCCTTGTCTCTGGCGCTGTTTCTCTGGCTGTTTCGCTCTTCGAGCTCATTCGCTTGTTTGTTTCTCTTCAGCTGAAGTTCGATACGGCGGAACTTCTTGGGATCTTAGAATTCACGTTTAACCAACTAAAAGTTGATCCCTCCAAGCACAAGGTAAGTCGTATAGCTGCCGGAGGGATTCTGTTCTTGTTTTGCAGGACCAGTCCCACTTTGTACGAAAGAATTGTTGTTATTAATTTAGTATAATCTTGTTTCAGGTTATCATGACGTTGCCTCAAAATGCAGCACAAGCCGAAAAGGTTTGTACATATTTAAAAATCGGGTGCCGCCAAAATAGTGTGTTAGTTCAGTCGAATATATCAACACGTGCACCCGCGAACACAGACATACTGTAAGTACGGGTAGACAGATTTAGGCAAAGATACACTAACATTCCAAAAAATACACACAAGTAATGTCGTATTTGTAGTTATAAAGTGTTATTCACTCTTTAGGAAGAATTCGTGGACATCTTACTTAGTACTTTTCAAGTGGAGGCGTGCTACCTTCAGGAGCAAGCTATCTTGGCTATGTATTCCTACAGCGCCGTGTCGGGAATTATCGGTGAGTCGAGAAGTTCAACAAATTCACCACTCGTCTGCCCACTAAAAGCCTACTAGTCAAACGGAAATTTTTGACCACTTGTGTTAACTTGCGTTGAATTTACACGCAGATGTGCTGTTTGATCTCTCTTCACTATAACCATTTGTTTCCTTCGATTTTTTGCGGCTCGCTTTCGCCTTTCGGGAGAGAAAGCCTTATGGGCCAGACCTATCTCCGGCTTTGCAAGTTCGTTCTCAAATACTAGTTATGCAAATTTGCGTCGACATTCATTGACTTTTGAATTTGTTTGCCTTAGGCTTGGTAGTAGGAAGAGTAAAAAAGCTGTCCATCAGCCGACAATCAGAAGATCAAATGACTCGAATCGAATAATGTGCATGGATTTTTATCTTAGTGCCGCAATCAGACTTCTTAATTTTGTTTGTTTCAGTTGATATTGGAAACCATATTGACATCATCCCAGTTGTAGAAGGTAAGCGATGTGGGACTTTTGGTAGTGTGGTTACTAGATTTATCTCGTAGGTGATTCAACCTTTATTCTGGTCACTACATCTTAAGGTTGCATGATAGAGAGTGGAGCGGCAAGACTACCTTACGGTGGAAGACAAATCACTGACTCACTTGCACGATTACTGACAGAAAAGGGCCACAGGTTGGTATTCTTATTATTATCGTTCCAAAGCTAAAACTTGACTGTACAATCGAAAGTAACGTGTTCTCCCGTATAAATTCACGCACATACACGAATTGTGCAAATGTGAAACTTACATACTGTCTTGCCATAATTATACACGCGTCTATATTTGTCACGCGAACTCATACGGAGAGACTCGCACGCATCTGGAAGGAAGGAACTCAAGAAAGCGACAAGTTTACGAAAGGAACCATCCACTTGGGGAGTTTCTGGTTGGTTCAGAGAATTTCAAGAATCTTGTGTGTTTGTCTTTGGGCCTTACATTTTGTCAGTGCTTTTTTACATTTAAATACGATTCATTTCACAGGTTTTTTTCCGAGGTTGAGTCCTACGTAACGCGTCTAATCAAGGAGAAGGTAAGAGCTGTTGGTGAATTAGAAAAAAAAAAAAAAAAAAAAAAAAAACAACAACAACAACAACAACAAAAAACCAGACGCACACACGCGGTTGCTGCAAAACAGTGTCCTAATTTGAAATGTTTTTTTTTTTTTTTTTTTTTTTTTCAGACATGTTATGTGTTAGAACAGAAACTTACTGAAGACGACGATCCCACAAGTCCTGAAAGTGTCAGTCTAACTGTGAACATTGAGAAGTATGCACTCCCGGATGGAACAAGGTTCGTTTCATGACATTGTGTTTACAGATAAACCCTATATAAGTCCTAAATATCTCCATGTGCAGCAGCAGCAGTAGTGGTTGTTAGCCGTAGTGGTATTAGTAGTAGTAGGTAGGTAGGTAGGTAGGTAGGTTGTAGTATTTGTTAGCCGTAGTGGTAGTAGTTATAGCAGTAGTGGTAGTAGTAGTAGTACTAGTAGTAGTTATGTAGGTAGGTAGGTAGGTTGTAGTATTTGTTAGCCGTAGTGGTAGTAGTTGTAGTTGCAGTAGGAGCTAGTAGAAGTTGTGAATGTAGTTATGTGATAGTGGTAATTATTTAGTAAGTAGTATGAAGTAATGCTTTTCATTTTTTTGGACAGTTCGGTCACACTTGACACAGCTCGGTACCGGGCCACTGAAGGTCTGTTTCAGCCTCGCTTGTGGGGCAAGGATAATGCAGGAGTTCACGAACTTACCCATAAGGCCATTATGGCGTGCGGCATTGACGTCAGAAAGCAGATGTGCAGAAACATTTACCTCAGTGGCGGTGGCTCCATGTTACCTGGTGAGATTACAGCTTTTGTTTTGTGTTTTATAACACGATTGCGTAAGATCGTATTTATACAGTGGATAAATTGATGACAGCAAAACAATTTACTTGCCCAAAATTCCTCGAAATAGCCTATTTGAAAAAAAAAAAGAAGAAGAAGTTTAGACATAAAGCAGGCACGTTAGTGCATTAAACAGCTTCAAATTGCTTCATACTAAACTTTCATTATTTTGTTCCTTTGGCTTGGAAGAGATGCCAAACGGAGAGATTAGTACATGGAACGTAGTAATTCTATTTGGGAAAAGGTTATCGCGAGAAAAACAAAACATGAAACACCTCGAGAAACTTCCTGTGGTCTGCTTTAGTGATATGGCAAATGCGTTCTTCCGCAGGTTTTGCTGAGCGTCTTCAGATGGAAGTTAGTTCATTGGTGGACAGTAAGTCACATGTTCAGGTAAACAATTGGGTATATATGTTTTCATTATTCAGGCACTGTAACTTGACACCTCGTGTAATCAGACACACTGAAACTTAAATGCTCCAATCGCGAGCTGAGAACTTGAGAGTTCCTCCTCGTTAAAAGCTATTTGGTTCATCGTTTTAATCAATTAATTGGTTAGATGACGTCATGTCGTCCGATGACTGTCTTTTAATCATACTCGTGATTACGAAATCAGACTCCGGCTTCGCATTCGCCAAATTCTTAATTATTACAGACCGAGTCGGACTCCGCTCAGTCCTCTTATCGTGATTTATTTGTATCTAAGGTTCACGCGGGTTTGGATAGAAACTACGCAGCTTTCATCGGCGCATCTGTTCTGGCCAAGTTGCCCCTGTTTGACGAAATGTGCGTTTCGCAGGAGGACTGGGATCTAGATGGCACTGACGCTTTAGAAAAATGGCAAAGTCAGTAGCGATGTTTAGGATAATGTTTTAGTACTCACAAAAATCTCATTTTGGCATAACCAATATGAGAGACATGATTAGGTCCGTTATTTTGTCGAGGTATATCAACTATGTCGGTGTAAATATATTTTTCAAGTATTCACGGTTATTTACTCCCAAGGCCAAGCGTATTTGATACTATTTAGAACTCGAACTGAAAAGGTCGCACACAACTGTCGCCTGTGCTGCAGTTTAAATGATGAAGGCCTCAAGCAAGCGGCGGAGAAGAACGGCGACGTCAATAAGGCAGTAAGACAGCACCGCCCCGGTTTCTTTTTTCTTCTTTGATATCTTCGGCGGATAGAAAAAGATAAACCATACATAAACTAAAATTGAGGCAGGGATACAAAGACATAGATATTAGGGCGAGATTTGCCACTGCTTCCTTTCGTTCTTCTCCAAAATTTGGTTTGGATTCTTCGAATGGGGTTTACTTTTTGGTATAGTGTGAAGCGGCAGCGTTTGGTAAGCAAAACTGAAAAACGATGAGTTTAAAAAGCTTCAAATGTTTGAACGCATATCAATTTAATGGGGTTTATTTGATAAAAGGTTTTTGCTAAGCAAGTCAGACTTTGCATCAGCCTATTTTATACTCTATTTACTCATGCTTACAACCACAGGGCTGTTTATACGTACGTGTATATAACGTATACATCTATACTTGTAATATACTAATACTTGTGTACTAAAACACGTTCTTACAGCGGTAATTTCTTCCATTCATGTTTTGTACGCCTTGTTTTTTTGGTGAGTTTTGTCCTTTATGGCCGATTTAACTGTGCTGTTTGTATAATTATTCAATTAAGGGTAAAAAGTGATTTATCCTCAATCTATACTTTCGCGTGTTACCTTACACTTTCTATAGAAACAAAAGAACATCAAAAATGTAATGAGCAAAAATGCAATGCAATTACTAGTTTCCTTGTATGGCATTCAGAAGCTTCTCTTTGATTTATGTTTTAGCTGATAGGGTATTAGAAAGGCAAAAAAAAAAAAAGAAACGTGCAAAGTTAGTAGTTTAACGATTTCTTAACCGACTGCACTCCTGTTCTCCTTGGGAACTTTCATTTCTACCTGCATGCAAAAGAAAGAATGTAGAAGGAGTAGTGGGAAAAAGATGACCGTGTTTTACAAAGCATGAAGTCTAACAACTGATTTCATCTTTTCCGCTAAACTACTTGAAGGCATAAGCCCAACCCCATATTCTGAAATAATGCAATTTGCGCTTCAGCGCGGCTTTTTACTTAGCGAAACCTCCTAAAGCTGAGTTTCTTTTCGTTGTGCTCGCAAGCTACTTGAGTTTCCGTGGTTTGAAGTACGAGATAACATGAACATCTGCCTTCTGAATGACATGTTCCCTTCTCGCCATCTCCACAAAGTCAGCGTGGCCACCTTGAAACCGATGCGAAATTTCTCATTAAAAATCGCGTACAGCAGCGGGTTGATGGCACTGTTAGCCCGAAAAAGAAACTCGCAGATGAAGTATAAATCAAGCGATAAAACCACTCCTTGAAAATACATTAATATGGTCACTACCTGAAGGGGAAGCCAACACATGATGAAAACAATTAATATTGTTATGAGCATTTTGATAACTTTCTTGGAGTAAATTGTGGCTCTTTGTTGATTACTGCTGCTGGCAGTACCTGGGATTTTTCTAAACCACAGATGATAGCAAATGACAGAGTACAACCCAGCCATGCTTGCAAAGGGGATAAGAAAAATCAGAATAAAAAGGGCGATAGTGTAGTTTTCTGAGGCGGTCTCTGGAAGTGGTGCCCATTCTTCGTAGCAATACAGCGTCCCGTCCTCCAGTTTGCCGAGGTGCATGATAAATAGGAATGGAGAGGACATCAATATAGAAGAGACCCAGATAGCGGCAAGTAAACTTCGGAAAACGTTGCCTCGGATAACGCGTTTTAGCGGAAGCACAATCGCGAAGAAGCGATCCCACGCGATTGCGCCCATTGTCAGCACCGAAGCCGCGATCAGGGCAAAGACGGCGAGATTCAAAGTCTTGCAGAAAATTGTCCCAACGAATCCTTCGAGCAAGAAATGACGCCCCAATGTTGCCATGACAAACGGGGGCATTGCCACGAGCGTAAAAAGTAGATCGCTGACGGATAAGTTCAGAATCAGGTAGTAGGTGTTGGTGTGCATCTGAGGCATTTTGCGGACAACGAAGATAACGAACGAATTGGCCACGATAGACAGCAGAGTGATTACTACACTCGCAGAAGCCTTGAAAACCTTGGCCAAATATGGCTCGTCTTCAGGATAACTATTTGGTACAGTGCTGTTCGTACTTGCTGTAAGGTTCATCGTTGCTGATTTATCTTTAGTGTGGTCTTCCCGTTTTCGATAAGTGGCAAGTTAGCCTTTTTTTTTGTAAAATCCTCAGTATCAAGCGAGTTGTGGGCGGAGCTCAATGCAACGACTTTTCCAAGCTTTGTATCTGCTTTTATACCGTTTTGTATCCTGTTCCCACTGTCCGTGATACGCCTTGAGGCACTTTTCGCACGACTTTGGGTCCGTTTAATAATTTGTTATAACATTCTATCCTCCGTCAAGGAACAATGAATAAAATGGCGCAGCATTTAGCAGCTGCCAGCCCCTTTTGTAATGCAAACTGCCCCGCTATCAAACACCAACAGACAATCAAGAGGTAAGGACCCCTGCCTTTCATTGGACATCTTTAATTTTCTCTTTGTTTTATTCTGGAAATAATAGGATGTAATAAAACAGACTTTAAATAGACTGTGATGTGTAATAAATTATGCTTTCAATGGCAAATGAGTAGACAGGAAATGTTCAGTTGTGTTCTCTCTCTAACTGCGTTTGTCGATTGAATTTGGGAAAAAAATAATGACAGCATAAATCGCAGACGAACTCACAGAAAACACTTTCAACCAACCAAAAGCCAGTATAACCCATAACCGTTTCTTTAGCTCACTCAGCAATCACACAATGCAATAGGCTCTATAACACGTTTTATACAGGCACTGTTTAAATATTTAAAATTGTTATTTTTCACATGTCATATTCATTCAGAGTTTTGCTGTTTATGCTATGCACTACCTACGTACAAACGAGGTTTATTCAATGGTGTATTTGCACAGTTCATCATTACTGTATACCTGTGTCTAGGCAGCTTTCATTGCCAATCCATTTTCGAACTGCCCAGTTTGATGTAATGTGCGATTAATATCTCTATTTTATGAAATTTAATGCAAGTGATTAACAAATGTTTGGCAAATTACACCGTAGCTACGGCGACTTTTGTCACTTAAGAAGAACAGGGAATAGGCGAAATAAAATACAGATATTTTGATGGCTTATAAGCTAAATTGCAAACTTTCTGGTTGTGGCGAGATAAAACTGGGGATGAGCGATGAAAAAAGAAAACAGCTTTTTATCCGACAGCTGGCCGCTGCTCATAATGAAGACCTCTAATTTTAATCATTCGTTCTATTACTTTATCCGCCATGTTCCGTTTTTAAATTATGTCTTCAATGACTTCTATTAGTCCCATTGTTTCTCTTTTGTTGATTTTTGACACTCTTTCTTCCTTGTTTCTGTGCATGTTCGGCGTTGTTCATGCAATGAAAACTAACCAACGTCTGAAATTTTTAAATCCCGTAAGATTTCAGGTTTAAGTACATAAGGTGTCTCTCAGGGTTTAAATTAGGGAGTTTAAAGGTGATGTTACACGAGACGATTTTTAACGACGATTTTTAGCGCAACAATGTTGCGCGAAAAATCGTCATAGTGTAACATGGCGCGCCGGACGATTTTTAGCGCAATCTTCGTTGCGGCAACATGTTAAAAGTTTTTGAATGGCCTTCAAACGCATGCAACAATGTTGCTCGAATTTTGTTGGAGTTGCTTCGTGTAACACCCTCGCAGTCGATTTTTCGCGCAACACTGACGTCACAGGACTTATTGACGCCCTCATTATTGTGTTAAACCTCTTTATTATATGGCTCACCAGTCCATGATGGAAATGGAGCAGTCTGATTGGCTCGTTAGCGGTCCGTATTTTCTTGTACGGACCAGGCAGACGGACCGGGCAGATGGACCGCTACGTCACAGTTAATTTGTTTGTCAAAAGTTTCACACACGAGGTTGTGCAGCTCTTTGGTTTCGGTAAAAGGTGTCGGCTAAGTCTGTGCTCAACCAAAGCGGTGCAACGAGAATTTGTAAAGGAGATAAATCCATTTCACAGGGAAAACTTTCAGTTTACAAGCCAAGAAAACAGTTTGGAGAAGAAGATTCGACCTGTATTGCCGGTCTTTGTGGCATCGTAAAAGGCAGATTAGCTCGTTCTTTAAAAAATCGGACGGTTTAACGTGAAAGGAAAGCAAAGCGATCGGCCAAAGAATGTGAACAGTCACCGTGAACGGATCTGAGAAGGTACAGTGTTTGTCGAACACTGTTTTGTAATTGTGGCGCCGCCAGCAGTAGCTGTGCTGTAAACACTGCAAGTATGGATTTCACAATGAAAGAAAGTCGTTTTATTTCAAAATCATCGAAGATTTTACGGAACTGATGTTTATCTTTACGATGATGGGCAAATAGTCTACGAGAATTAAGCCGCCGAGAGATCGGTAAGTTTTGATGTTTACGGGAGGCCATTGTGATATTGAATTTCAGCCTTCGGCTTGATTGTTTTCTTTGAATGCCTGTGTGATGATAAATGCATTCGAAAAAATAGAATTACGTTTACTGTTTTGAGCTGCAAAGCGCCTGTTTATTTTCAAACAAGGAAAATTTGAAAAGTCGAAAGAAAGCTAAACTTTCACGTTTGTCATTACAGGTTTATTGAGTGACTGTCACTGTAGATACGGCTTGATCTTAAAAATAGTATTCAACTAAAATCATACAGTAAATTAGTTGCTTCTTTCTGTCAAGTATTTTGAGTTGAGGAAATTGGAGAGCTACATAACTAGGAATCAATTTTCAATAGTTGAAACGCCGGTTACGTACGCACGCAAACTGGTCAAGTGCTTCTTGGTGCTTATGTCTTATGTTTTGCAGCATAAAACAGTGAAGCCATATAATAAATCATTTATTGACCTCGCACTCGGTCCGTACGGGAGAATAATGCTCTCGTTCTCTTTTTACGTGTTTATGAACCTCGCCGCGGCGGCTCGGTCCATAAACACGTAAAAAGAAAACTCGAGCATTAAGGCGTACGGACCTCGCGCTCGGTCAATAAGATATATGTATAAGTTCATCTTTACGTTTAATTCTCTGGCTAACTGGTGATAAACCCCTTTTCTTCTCTCCTCTTCATCCATTCCCTCGTCCAAACAATTCTTTTTCGTGTTCGCGTCTGGTAATCTTCAAAACTATCAATTAATTACAACATCCGCACAAAGTTCTGCTTTTGTTAAAGGCTGTTATGTTTTTGGAGAAGGAGCCTGGGCGCTAGCTGGATGTTGCGCGAAAAATTGTCTCGTGTAAAATGCCGTTGCCGCAACAATGTTGCGCCAAAAGTTGTCTTGTGTAACATGCATTAAAAATCGTCGCTAAAAATCGTCTCGTGTAACACCACCTTAAGAAACCTAGGACGGCGACGGCAACGCGAGGAACCAAAACATAGTGTCTCTGTTTTCCCCATGTCTTTGTAACTTTGCCTATTCTTAGGTTGCTCAATTTGTTCCGTTTTTGCCAAGGTTCTACTGATTTCATCCTACTAAGAAGAATGACTGCCGTTATTTTATCGAACTGTCGTCCACGTCCTGTAAACGACGTAAAAAAGAAGCATTTGAAGTCGCACGCGAGAGCACGGCAACCCCGAGAACATGTCAATTTCAGATATTCACGTGCTTCTTTTGTCTTCTTTGATTAGTTTTATTGTTTCACCGACGTCGCCGTCGTCCTCTCGCGTCCTGTATCTTAAATTCCCTATTAAGAAATATATAACGCGTCACCGTGTAATATAGCCTCTTATTATATACATACTGAGACATACTCACGAAAAAGCCATATCGTAAAATTTCGTACGCAAATGAGTTCTAGCCAATGAGAGGCCGCGAACGACGCTTTTTACACGTGAAAAAAATCGTTCGTCCAATCACAAGCTGCGAACGACGATTTTTCACTACTTTTAAAGGGTTTCCCGGTCCCATCTGTCCCATCATAAATGTCTCAGTATGTATATAATAAACAGAAAACATCATGGAAAGTGCTTTGTACAGTTTTTATTCACTCGTTGTTTCGTATCATAAAACTCACTCGCTCGCAAAGCCTCGCTCGTTCGTTTTATGATACTTCACAACTCGTGAATAAAAACCGTACGCGCGCACTTTCCATGAAGTAATCTCTATTTATTATATAGACACGAGTGTTTTACTGGAAAATATACCGTGCGTAAAATCCATACGAAACTACATCCGGGACCCGAGTGGCGTATTTTCCATATCCTCACTAGTGAGGATATCGTTGGCATCATTTCCCGCTTTTGCACGGTTGTTTGTGCAATTTCTCGTAAAACACTCGTGTCTAATATAATAAAAAGAAAATTACACGGCGGCTTGAAGATATGGATTTTATTTTCTCGTGGTAAAAACAATATTTTACTCGCGAAGCGCTCGTTCGTAAAATATTGTTTTTACCACTCCAAAATAAAATTCATATCTTCGGGCCGCCGTGTAATATCCTCTATATCTAAACACGCAAGAAGTTGGGAGAACACGAGAATAGCGTAAGGAAACCACGAGGCCGCCGAGTGGTTTCCCGCGCAACTCGAGTGTTCTACCAACTTCCCAAGTGTTTAGATGAGGCTATATTACACGGGAACACGTTATATATTTCTTTTATAAAATAATTAGCTAAGTAAAAAACATCGCGTATCGCGTCAGCGTGTAATATACTCTCGTCTAACACGGTTATTTAGCCAATCAGGGCGCGCGTAGTATCATAGTTATTTTATAATCCGATTTATAAAATAACTGTGATACTACGCGCGCCCTGATTGTTTAAACTAGAAATACGATAATCGCAGATATTCCCTCGCTCTGTAATGGATTTTCGGAAAGTGGGGTTCTTGCTTTTTTTTTCCGCTTTGAGATTATTTTAAAATCTTTTTTTTAGTTCCCGTGCAATATAGCCTCACCTAAACACTTGGGAAGTTGGGAGAACACTCGAGTAGCGCCGTTCTCCCAACTTCCCGTGTGTTTAGATGGGGCTATATTACACGGGAACACGTTATATATTTCTTAAGTATATTATCCGTCTATCTGATGGTATAGAGATATTTTATGCATAATTTGTTACGATGTATATAATAATTCAAATTTCTAGATCAGCTTTCGAGTTAGCCCACTTCCCGTTTTCCTCTGTTTCAACTGGTAAATCTTGAATTTATCTGCATCAGTTAAGTAGTGGCAGCCAGTTATAGTATCACTGTATTGTTCGTGTGCAATATCAATGCTACAGGATACTAAATATGAACTAGTCCCTAGTACGGGCAAAATTTTCCTGCAACTTATGGCTCAAAAATTTTGCACTTTAATATGACGCGTATTACCAACGCTATTGCAAGTTGTAGCAACATATTACGCGAAATACAATCCACGTAAACTTTGTGCTTTGCTGCAGCATTGTATATACACATGGTTGCGCCACTAGTTGCGAGAAAAATGTTGCCCGTGTTAATACTTCATCTTAGCGAACAAAAACCTTCCAAGAATCTCCAGTTGACTGGGTGTTGTTATCACCTTCCTTTTCATCGCACAGCAGGCTTGAAGGCAGGGCACTGTAGTAGGAGTTATTCTGCCAAAGCGCTGGCGTGTTGTAAATTCGATAGGTACTGTTGTTCACAAAGTAGCCCCATTTATTACACTCAGCCCGCTTACCATCATCACCCCACTTGCTGCATGCAGCAGCAAGTCTAGAATTGTCATCCGGGAGTTTCACGAAAGACCCGCATGCGGTCGGTTGATTGGTTGGGTCGGAGACAAAATACTGCACCACGGCGTAACCGAGGGAGTTCATGGTCGTCATGAGGTGGACTGTTCGTCCTACCGATTGACGATGGCAGTAGTACCGTAGTTGACGGAATTTTAAACCTTTTTGCAGTTTGAAAATGGCGGATGTGTCCACCCTGAGGTTGTTGTTGGTGTAATTGCTTATCTGTCGGTAATTGGTTTCTTTGATGAGTTGTGTTTCTGCCGCTGTCTTGTTGATCACAGTCTGTGCTAACAGCGTCCAGCCTCCTGGAGGAGGATTCAGACAACATTGTTAAGATGAGAAACTTGTTTAAGCCCAAAATTCTGAGTACAAATTTTCTCAACCATTCGTCAACATTTTTAACAAATTACAGTCAGGAATTTAAGGGGCCACGTCATTTTACATTGAAGCCCTGACTAAACAGAATGTTACATTCCCCATTTATTTTCTCGCTTACTCTTAAACAATATGTACCTGCATCTACACTTGAAGTTAGAATTTGTAAAGATTCAATCCGTACGTGATGTTTCGTATTTTGTATTTATGTACGTACCGCCATCGGTCTCCATGTCACAGTAGACTGTGAAGGGCTTGCCAGAGAGCAGGGGATCAACCCAATATTCTCCACTTGTGGCTGTCGGTGAGCTAGACTTGATTTCTTGACAGGACAAGCCGTAAAGAGCAGGCGTTAAACCTAAAGTGGCTGCAAAGTGTATATATCCAAACATAATTAGAAACAGCAGCATTAATGCTATAGGAGCAAAAACGGGGGGAGATAACCAGCAACACGCAAAATTTAAAAATCTCTCTCCAAAAGTTTTGCGAATGACATACCAGGATATTGCTAAGGCCCCACCTACACTGTAGTCCGAAGCAACTTCATTTTTTCCGTTTACGAAAATTTATCCGTCCACACTAATCGCTTTCGATTCGTTTTTGGTCGTCCACGCTAAAATGCAAAAATGAATTAAAAAGACTAAAAGAACGTACTGTCTGAATTTTAGAAATGTTCGCCTGTCCACACTACAAAAATGTGTTTTAAGAATTCCTTGTTTTGCTCGCTTTTGTACTTGACCAGACGTCGGAAGATAATACAAACTCCTTTCACTCATTCAGATTTGTGCCTTATTGGAAAGTGAAATTTGCAGTAAACGGGTGTGTACTAGCCTATTTTCAATTTACTTTGTTTTTGTTTTCGAAACGAAGTGCAACCCTTTCATATGAAAATATGTTTTAAGCACAGGCATCAAAACTGTTTTCGTGTGAAAACTTCAAGGTGGGGAAATGTTGCCTACATAAATACGTGCAATATGCAAAACGTAAGGCAATGAATAAATCCTACGCACATTCAAGTACGTAATTACTAACCTCTTAAAGGATTATCAAAATACACCGTGTTTTTCCTTGGGATAAATTGTGACGGTCTTGATGCCCTGGTACGATTATTATGCTCACACAAGGACGTCACCAAGTTATAGTTTATACTTTGGCACTGGTACGGATGTTTCTCGCATCGCAGGAAGCAGCTCCAGATATCTTGATTTATGTCCTGGTGAAACGATAAACCTGCCAGTGCGTAACCCTTGAATGATTCTGCCTTCTCACAGTGAAAATGTGCCAGCAGCCGTGTCGATAAAGTAGCGAAAAAGGCACATGTCAAAAGTTGCCACATCTCTTATCCTGAAAAAGCCAGTCACAAAATGTTGAAACTATATGTTTTGACTTTCCGATTCAGGAAAATGGATATCATCTAAAGGAGACTAAAAATTACAAGACACAAAAGCAGCCGGCTGTCCTGCGTTTATTATACCATGGGCTAGGCACAAATTAAATACAAATATTGCGAGACAGTTTGTCTCTAGCACCGTTGGCGGCTGGAAATGAAATGTCCAGTTTTCAAGCCATGTCAATACGGAGATTTTCCACAAATGATAATCTTAAAGTTTTTCCCGTTGTAATTCGACTATTTTATACAAGACGTAATAAGAACTGCCTTTCGAAGTTTCGAAAATTCGAGAGACGAAAAAAACCGTTATTCAACGTTCTTTTATCCCTTCAGTTCACAATACATTTTACAATTTAGCTTTTTAGAAAACGTGTCGCCCTGCACTGATTTAAACTGCTCGTTGGGCTAACGAGAGATCAGGAAGTAAGTTCGAGTTTTGATTCCATTTCTTGGGCCCATAATGAATGAGCTCCCTTCTTTCTTTACATTGGCTTAACAAATAATGAATCATTATCAATTTTACTCCAAATCATGTTGTTTTGAGTGAATAGTATTTCGTCCTGGTTTAACAGGTTTTTTTTCTTGTAAATGAGAGCGATTCGAGAGAGCATCTATCAGATCATAAGCAAAGAAGAGTGCCCGTATTTTAAAATATTGGACAGAGCATTTGTGTTATTACATGCATAAATACACAGTCACGATCTTTTAAACGCAACTCAACCGTAAGCACGAAGTCTGTAGTGTAATGTTGTTTCATCATAAAATGAAAGTCGGTCACGAAAAATATCGCCTTTTCAAATAAATGTAAACATAACTATTATACTAACCTCGATTTTGGTGTACTATTGCAGTGTGCGCCAGCTCCCTCGAACGAAAAAAAATATCGCCTTGGGATCAGTGTAATCGATAGCGCAGCTGTTGTGTCAAACGTGACAGAGCCCTGTAGTCGCATTGGTTCGCCTTTCTCTTATGAGCCGTGTCGTTAGGACAAAATTCCGTCTGGGTAAATATTTGAAGGACTCTATGACGTCAATGGAAGTGTGATTAATTTTGAAATTCTCAAATATAATGTTTTCCGATCTGGAGAACCTTGAATGGTGCATTTCTCTTAAAAAAATATTCGGCTGTTAAGCTGCCATATTTGATCAGGATGGGTCTTCTTATTTCCACGTTTAACTATAATTTGTGTTGAGAGAAGATTTTGACACTGTGCACAGACAGAAGCTGATTAAACTATCAATTCTTGTTACGTCACTAATTTGTTACTTTCTTCCTAAGTGGTTTTCGGACAGTTACAGATTATTTAAGGGCAATTGTAGAAATGTCGGCTGTGTATTTTCAAGGTAAAGAAAAATGATATCAAAACGCCCTATAGAATCAAATTAGGAAGATCACGGAAGCCCAGATACAGACACATTGGATGAATTATATTGTGTAAGACAACATGAGGAATTTGTATGTTATATGAGACAGAGACAAAATATGGCCGGGTGAGTTTTGCCGCGGGTTTCTCCTTCGTTACAATTTCTTCACTGAGAATTGGTACGTGACAAAGGCGGCATTTACTCTCAGCATTGCGTCAACAGGAAACTCTTTAAATTAAAAAAAGTGCAAGAGCAGGATTTGTATGAGCTAATGAGAGTCGGACTTTCACTTTAAGCGCACAACAACATTTTTAACCACTAATGTCAAATTAGTTGGCAACGTTCCTTACGTTTCGTGGTGTTTAAACGCGATTTCTCTTTACTGTTAACCTCCGAAAGTTTGGCCTGCTAAAAGGAGTGATTACAACTCTTCTTTGAAGGAATCATCCTACACAATATTCGGCTTCAGGCAGCCAGCGGAAGCAAAACATCTGTTCAGTGGCCGATCAACATTTGAAAAAGAAGGAAAATTGATTTTAAAGCAATGCAAAGTCATTATAGTGTATTAATCTTGATGGCTTTTGGTACCACCGGGTGGTGGCCGACGAAGTTTACAATAAAATCGAAAATTGGCAAAAAAAAAGGCACAAAATTTAGCAATTTTTTACGAAATATTTTGTAAAGCTAAGTTCGGCAGTATTCCTTCATTCATACAAAATTCCAGAACTTTCTAAAATCAAAGTTATATATATTTATATGTTTGTTTTGAAAATATACCAGTCGTTCTGATTCAGTGGGAGTCTCCTTGGATATGGAAATTTACATACACTGTCGCGAGGCATCAATTATCTATAATCTGGAACTGTCGACAGTTGCATTCAGTAATCCAAGGAATTTCAAAATGTATTTAGCAATGTTGGTTAACATCTTCATTTTCGTCGTGTTTCTAAGTATCGTCCATCAAGCACAATGCGTTGCCAGAACAGAGTGCATTCGGAGCGGAAACTTTAAAAAGACGAGGACAGGTAGGTTTAACTAATAAATAAACTTTATACATAAGAAGTGTAGAGTTAATAAAAGAAGGCTCGTATTTATGAGTAATTTTTTGATTGAAAGAAAGATATCAAATTGTTTATCAAACTCTTTGGAAATCAACAAAATATCAATTATCTTAAGGTCCAAATCTTTCCCTTCCTCTGACACTCAATTAAAATAACTCCAAGATCCTTGGTTTGCAACCTCTGCATTTTTTCATCCCTTTCGAAGCTACGACGTGTTTATCCATACAATCAACTATACTAAATTAGGGTGCAGGAATACAACGCTATTCAATCTGCTTCGATGACAAGCGAATCGCAAGCTGTCAAATAAAATTGTGGTCTTTGAATAAATGTTTCCCGTGTTAGTTGGCCCTCCTTGCTTTTCATCCATTGTTGTGGTATATTCTAAATCTTTTTAATGCATTTTTTTACAGTCTAAGTTTTCCCCCCAACAATAAAATTAAGCTAAGAAAATTACTTTGTGATTCCGTCACCTTACATTTTAGATTAATTAAATAGGAACTGCTACAACAATAATTGTCAGAGGAAAGTTGGCTGAGAATAGGAAATCATTATGTGATAATTATCTTATCAGTCATTTACAAAACTAGGGAAAACTTACAAGAATTAGTGTTAATAGCAGTAGCTAGCTATGGTTTTATGAAGAATGCTATGTACTCCCTAACTGTGGCCTTTCCAAAGAAATATCTCTGACACTGATTG
This sequence comes from Plumapathes pennacea, assembly GCA_964036295.1. Classification (NCBI taxonomy): domain Eukaryota; kingdom Metazoa; phylum Cnidaria; class Anthozoa; order Antipatharia; family Myriopathidae; genus Plumapathes; species Plumapathes pennacea. Next base: position 2,887,938 of record OZ038465.1, on the reverse strand, counting down.
ATATTCACTTATCATTTATTTATTGCGTCCTTGTGTGTGGTTTATAATTGTGGTCACATCATGTGGTGACGAGTTATATTAGTTGAAACAAGTGTTCTGATTCACGCATTGTTAACCATTCTGTTTTACCCATTTTAATAAATAACGATTACCAAAGTTGTTTTAGTGAAATGCTAATCTAGTATATAGCCCAGTGTGCTTTTCCAGCTCGCGCGCGGTCTTATTCAAATCAAAAAATAAATTAATAAAAATCGGTAATTCTGCCCTGGCGTACATTAAAGGGATCTTAAGTATTAAGAGCGGCAAAAAAATGAATATGCTTGTTTTTGTTGTTGTTGTTGTTGTTGTTTTCTTTTTCTTTTTTTTTTTTTTTTTTTTTTTTTTTTTTTTGCAATTTATAGATCACGCTCTCAACAACCACGTAGTAGCAACAAAAGAAGTCCCGTCTAGGGTGGCCTGCGTTTGGGAGTGTCTTGCTGATCAGCGGTGTGTGTCGTATAATTTCCAAGAAACGCCAGTTAATGGGAAACATGCATGTGAACTGAACGATCAAGAACAGAGCAGCAATGAAGCAGATCTGCAGTCTAGATCAGGATACAGTTACTATGAAAATGTTCCCCAGGTATGGTAACAATATCATTGTCACTTAATCAATAGTTCTTGCTTCACACTTGACGCCTTGACCGCCATGTTTGATAAACTTTGCCTTTAGTGCTTTGACTTTTGCAGCGTCTCAATGCGAGGAGGTAAAGAGTGGTGATAACCATCAAGTTGCTTACTCGAAATAGTAATTAGACAGAAAATAAACTCTCCTTTAGCTGTTCGGTTTGTTAACCCTTTTAATCCTAAGAGTATTCAATTTCCTCCAGGTTAACACCAGAGCTCAGATATATCACACAGTAATGAGAGCTTGGCTTTTGATACCTTGCTCAGAAGAAAGCTAAAACTATCAATTATCACTACATCGCTCACACAATTCCTTCCTAAAAGGTTTGGACAATCTGTATTTTGAGTGTGGGAGTGAAAGAGTTAAGGGGCCAATACCAGTTCACGAGCAACATATTTTATTCCTCAATTCCTATAGTTACCTGCTTTACTTGGGATAAAGTTAAGAACATAGTATATTTTCCACTGCATTATTCCACTCTTAAATTCACACTGTTCTAGTTAACTTTGAATAGTGAGTTTTTAAATATTTTAGATCTACTGTTCCATTTTTCATGAATTCCAGGACGGCGTCACACCAGCGTGCGACTCTTCTCTTTGTAAGAACGGTGGACGTTGCATGGACGGATGCAGTAACACGTATAAGTGTAAATGTCCATCCTGGAGAAATGGGCATTACTGCGAGGGTTGGACGGGTGAGTACTAAGTTAACAAGTTTAGCAAAATTAACAAGATTAACAAGATTAACAAGATTAACAAGATTAACAAGATTCCCGATGGACTACAGCAACGATGAAAAGAATCGACATATAATAAAAAGAGAATAGATGATAGTTATATAATCGCGTTTAATAAAATATACAGTCATATACGCCGACAAGCGGGTACTAGACACGTAAAAGCTCAAAGATAAATATTCTATGAATAGTTTTACATTGAATGCCTTGATAAATCATCCTTTTTGAATGGGGGGCGGGAGATTCGGTGCAAGATGGTTCGTGGATAATTATTTCAGCCATACTTCTTTGAATCGCGTTTACTGGTTCTGTTGGAATCGAGGGATCAATACATCAAGAACTTATAAAATCTAGACGACGGATAGACAAAAAGACAGAAAAGGAAAATATGTGTGTGGATGGTTGAAAGAATTTGACTTGTTTAACCCCTTTAATTTATTTTCGTAGACACTGCTCACAACTATACCCTAAGTTATACCACGAAGAGCATCTCTACCTTCGCTTCAACCAGCAGCGGGCTAGCGACAACCGCTGCAGCGTTCACGGCCTGCTCATGGCTAAAAATAACAAGCACAGCTGGTGGGATGCAGCTCTTCTCTTACCAAAACAGCGAAAATAAACAGGAAATGGCATTGACTATCACTAGCTATGTTGGAAAGACGAGACTTGTATTGAATGGAAAAGAAAGGTAAAAAGCATGATATACTGTAAAATCCCTGTTATACGGCGGCCTGGGGTTTATATGGGGTGGGGGGTGGTTGGGGCTTTGTCTACTTTTAAATTATTGTAGTGTGGTGAAAACTAGAGAAGTGGAAGAGGGAGAAAGAAGGGGTTATTACACTGGTACATGAGCTTATAATATGTATCTACAATCGGCTGTGTAATCTCAGATATTTACTTATCAGTTTCATGTATTCGGCACCTTTGCGTGATGGTAAATGGCATCACATATGCGTTACATGGGAGAACGCAAATGGGGACTGGCACTTCTACGTGGACGGATTACGCAGAGGTTCTGACAGTGCACTTGCTGTGGATCAGACGATCAAGGAAGGCGGTAATTTTGTGATTGGACAATACCTGAAGAGCTATGGTGGTTCTTTTGATTCTGGGAAATCCTTCCAGGGTGAAATAAGTCAACTCAACGTATGGGGAAGCGTCCTGAATGAAACCACTATTCTCTCTATGGTTCATAATCGCAGCGTTTTGTTTGGGAACCTCATCGACTGGAGAGTTTTTCAAGAACTCACTACTGGGAGCCTTCAAGTGGTTAGGCCAGCAGGAATTTCAGGTGAAGAACTATATAAATAGAGGATATTACACGGTGGCGCGAAGACATGAATTTCATTTTCGAGTGGTAAAATATTGTTTTTACCACGAGAAAATAAAATCCATATCTTCAAGCCGCCGTGTAATTTTCTTTTTATTATATTAGACACGAGTGTTTTACGAGAAATTGCACAAACAACCGTGCAAAGCGGGAAATGATGCCAACGATATCCTCACTAGTGAGGATATAGAAAATACGCCATTCGGGTCCCGGATGTAGTTTCGTATGGATTTTACGCACGGTATATTTTCCAGTAAAACACTTGTGTCTATATAATAATTATAGCTACGTTTCAGTTGTGCTGCGAGACGCGGCTATACATAGCTTATAGATTCACTTAAATTCACTTCCCAATGACCTATAGAGTCAATAGCCTGTGTGTACGTCTGGATAAATATATAAATAGATCGGTTTCAAACAAAATGTTGACATCTGATCTTAGTTTGTAGTTTAGTTTCACATTGACATTTTTCGTTATTTCAGCATAATTTTTGTCTAATGTATAATAAGTCTTTTACCCGCACTAGCATGCTGGAAAATACTCTTGTAATAAATTAAGAAGGGGAGCGGAAATACAGATAAAAAACTTGGCCAAGATGGTTGGCAGAGCTTTTTTTTCCTACTGGAAGTTTTTTTGTAGCCGGCAAACAGTTTACAGTCTTGCATTCAGTGAAAATCAAAAAGACACTCTTTTAATTTGCATTCAGTGCAAAATGGTATGTTGACATGCAATGGTCAATCACATGGGTCGCAAACTAAGCCCTTTTGCTGTCTTGTACCCTTTTAAATACAACTAAAACCATTAGTCCGATGACTGTCGAAAAACAAAACCAAAACAAGCACACCGCCAATTGCAAAGGCTGCAAGAAACACTTTTAACAAGTCAGAAGCCAAAGTAATCCGAGTTTGGTTTTACTTTGAAGAATTCACCAATTAGAGTACAAGGGAACGCTATCGCCACTTGCTTTTCTGCGTAAGAAGTACCGCAATCAGGTTTACTTTTGATCTTAATCATAAACATTACAATTTCCTCGAATGTGATTGGCTCATAACACCACCGATTAATCATTAATTGGACACCTATTGTTCTGTAATCGGATACTTCTTTGTTCTGTAATCGGACAGTTGGCTTAACCAATCATAAGCAAGAGCGAAATTTAAATGCACCAATCAGCATTACACTGCTTTTCAGTGGAAAAAGCGATTGCCGGTGTGAGTTTGTGGCATCTCGAAAGGCGAATTTTGTTAATTGTTGGACAACTTAAAATGTAAGGAACAGTTTGTGGTCAGGCGAAGAACGTGAACAGTCACTATGGAACGAAAGAAGACAGGAAATTTTCGCCGATCGGACGCGTTTGTTTAGTGCACGACGTCGCCAGCAAGCTGTGCTATAGCCACTCTGCAACTTGAGGCTCAATGTCAATGAACGTCGTTAATTCATTTCAAATTCATGGAAGACTTTTAACTTTGTTGTGATGGACTGTGATGGACAAATATTCCTCGAGAATTAAGCCGTCAAGAAATCGGTAAGTTTGGATTGTGCCGACCCGCTAAGATACAGATTTTTCCAGTCTTGAATATTTCCTTTGAATGCCTTGTAAACTTCTGTGAAAAAATAAACTAGTATTCTGAGTTTCAAAGGACCTGTTAAGTTCATAAATGTAAACCTGAAAAGTCGAAAGAAACTGTCTTTCAATTTGTGAGTTCGTTGGGTTTACTGATTTTTACTGAGTGTACAGAACTTATACATTTTTGAGTTTACTTCCAAATTCCGCATTCAACTCAAATCATTGGGTAAATTAGCTTCTTGTTTCTCTCAAGTATTTTAAGTTGATAAAACTGAGAGCTAGATGACTACGAACAAGCGGTTAACGTGTTTTACAAACGCCGAGCCGTGTGTACGCGCGTGTTAAGGTGATTCCATTGAAAATGAAGTTGCAGTGATTTTCTTTTGAAACTTTGCACAATTATTAATTAGCTATAGTACTTGGAAAAAATAAAATAAAAAAAGGGGGTTACGGTACTTGTTTCCGCGCTACATGGCTGTGGTTTAGACCTACTTTGCTATGTGACAACAATATGGAAAAAATATGAAAAAAGTGCCAGAAGAGAGAATGTAGTATTGTTATTGTGATAACACAACATCATTACTGTGAAACGCCTAAAGTAGCAAAAAATGAAAAATAAAAAGTAAAAAAATATATCAAGCTAATGATATAATAGGCAATTTGTTCATTTTCACGCTTCCCGTGAAACACCTAGCAACACATCGTAACAGTGATTCAATGGGAATATTTCAAAATTGAGCAGTGAAAATTTATTCAAATTCGGATATGTAATCGAGAGTCTTATTTTCTTAAAATATATTAAATAAAAAAGGGGGGTCACCGCACTCGTTATAACGGCAGCGCTTGCAGATTAGACTCTACTGGTGTACTAGTGCCCAGGCCCCTCATTGATATGATGGCAACAAAACAGCGTTTCTATTGTTTTCAAAAAGGTTTTCTAGTTCGATTATGTACTAGAAAGCCTTAGGCGTATTTTAATGTATCCTCTCTGCATTCAGTGTGAACAATTTATGAATTATTACTTGTTTTGTATCATACGACCAGATTTTTCAAAATGGCGGACATTACTGACGCAAGCCATAACGCGTGAACTAAAACCTCCAGCAAACTCAATCTGAGTTGTAAAAAATGACGAAAAATAAAACATATTTGCATACAAAATGAAGGAAATTTCGTTCTTGAAAATTTAGTGGTCCTCACTGTCCACTGTCTCGAAAGTGTTATGCGCAGTAAAGATGCGCAATGCAAAACCAGGGAATCACCTTAAAATAGATTGGCGATAAAGTACTTCTTGATGCTTTGTTTTTATGTATAGTACAGCAGAAGACGCTGAAGCTATATGATCACTTCATTCTCAGAAATTGTAATATTTATGATTAATTGGTAAGAGGACTTCGTGTCGTCCGATGTCGGTCTGTAATCATACTCGTGATTACGAAATCGGACTCCCGCGAAGCGCGGTCGTCCGATTTCGTAATCACTCGTATGATTACAGACCGAATCGGACTCCACTCAGTCCTATTACCATTATTAATTGCTCAGTGATGCTCCTCAGCTTGTTAATGAACCAATCGAAAAGTGTAGCAAAAAGGCAAAGCAACGCAATTATATGATTACTTTCGACAGTCATTCGAAAACGGCTGAAACAGTAACTATGATTAATGTTTTTTTTTTGTTTTTTTTTTTTTTGTTTTTTTTTTTTGTTTTTTTTTTTTTTTTATGGCATAGCGTTGCAGTTTAATAACACTTTTTAATTTTATTTTAATGCGCCAGGGAACAACTATCTTGTGAACTTTCCAGCTCATAGTCCTGATAATTACGTCCAAACCACCATCACTGACCCACTGTCAGACTTCATGGTTGGCGTTTGGGCGAAAATTCAAGATTCCAGCAACGTTGCATTATTTTCCTACACTGCTCCGAATTCGAACTTTGCTTTACACTTCAGCGAAACATCGAGAATCACCCTTGTGATCAACGACGTTGAAAGGTAAGGATCTCTGGCTTTCACGATTATAGTTATAAACAGCGGTGACTATATCTCTCAAAAAGTCATATTACGTTTGGGGTTTTGTATAATCAGCGCTATAGATGAATAGATACGCGCGTCATTAAAAAATAAAAGAGAGATTGTCCGAAGCACTGCATACTTAACCTTCTGGCTTGCCGCAAAGCCTTCCTGACCATGCATCTGTTAGAAGAAGAAAACCCGCCAAACCAGTGCATTATAATTTTTCTCTTTCAATATTTCTTATTTCACGATGAATTTCTTACCTCGCAACTGGTGCCATCTTTTTATTTTTCTGAAAAACCTCAGATAAACCACAGGCAGCCCACAAGGTGTTACTAAGTCACGCCTGATCGGTCAAGGTCTGATGACATCACGGCCGATCGGTTAATAAGGATTTGTATGGGGAGATTTTCAAATCACATTTTATGTGTGAAAATAAAACAATCTTTCTCCTAAAATTCGTCAGATAACATTACGAGTCCTAATTTACCGTTTAAGGCGACTTTCGAGGCGATTTGGCGCCGATTTAGCGATTTTTTTTTTTTTTTTGTGCTGCCTGTGTATGTACTGATATTTTGGGAAGGCAGGAAGCCAAATGCCTAAAATCCCCGACTCGCTCTTACATAATCGCCGATTTCTCCCCGAAATCATCGCTTAAACGCCATCCGGCTCCGGCACAGAACAGAACGATGACTAGACTTCTCAGACACATCGACATGCAGCCGATAAACGCTGTTTCTCCATGCGAAAATACTAGCGAAAGCTCGGCAACTTCGATTCCTAGATCATCGGACAGTTATGCATGGACCAGAAAAAAACCGTTGGTGTCAATTTGAACCCCCACCACCCCTCCCCAAGTGACAATTTTTCAAACGTTCGTTCAAACTGTGTCCACCGACCTCACCCGACTGGGGACAATTGTGGGCGATAAAACCTACCAGAATTTTGCAGCGTGACTGTAGCTGTAGCTATATAAGCGCTTTGCTTTCGAGATGGCTTTCATTTCGTCGTCAGTCGATCAATTACACAGTACTGCATAATGTCAAAATTTCCCCAGCCGGGTAAGGTCGGGCACACGGTTCGAACGAACGTTTGAAAAATTGTCACTTGGGGAGGGGTGATGGGGATTCAAATTGACACCAACGGTTTTTTTCTGGTCCATGCATAACTGTCCGATGATCTAGGAATCGAAGTTGCCGAGCTTTCGCTAGTATTTTCGCATGGGGAAACAGCGTTTATCGGCTGCATGTCGATGTGTCTGAGAAGTCTAGTCATCGTTCTGTTCTGTGCCGGAGCCGGATGGCGTTTAAGCGATGATTTCGGGGAGAAATCGGCGATTATGTAAGAGCGAGTCGGGGATTTTAGGCATTTGGCTTCCTGCCTTCCCAAAATATCAGTACATACACAGGCAGCACAAAAAAAAAAATCGCTAAATCGGCGCCAAATCGCCTCGAAAGTCGCCTTAAACGGTAAATAAGGACTCGTAATGTTATCTGACGAATTTTAGGAGAAAGATTGTTTTATTTTCACACATAAAATGTGATTTGAAAATCTCCCCATACAAATCCATATTAACCGATCGGCCGTGACGTCATCAGACCTTGACCGATCAGGCGTGACTTAGTAACACCTTGTGGGCTGCCTGTGGATAAACGTTGCCGTTTCCTGAAGGAATGACTGAATACTGTTTGTCTCCTGTGCTTTTGTTGATGCAAATTTAGTAAGATAGAGCACCGTTCACCAGAAACTATGTTTGTTATGACGTTACGACTCGGGTATCCAAAAGACACCCAGTATAGTTTAGTTTGATATAAGCGGAAATTAAGTTTTTACCACAACACACTAGTTTCTCGCTCTATGATCGATTTACCGTGGTAAATAAGAGTCCAGACAACGATGCTGACGTGAGCTCACGCCAGCATGTCACGCTTTGCAGCGAAATACAACAAACCTTTCCTGTGTATTTCTAAATATTGTGGTAAAAAAAAACAAAATTCCACTGGTTTGCCGTGGTGTGGACTCTTATTTACCACGATTTACGTCATCACATGGTCAAAATTAGTTGTAGACTCACTCGGCGAAGCGCCTCGTGAGTTCACAACAAGTGCGACAATGCGATATTACGAATTGCGCCAGCTTTATGTATTCCAGTTTGCGACAGGTAAATACAGAATGCGACGCTAGAGCCGTTTTCGCATGACCGTCAAAAGTAATCGGGTGATTGCTTTGGTTTTGCGTTTGCTACACTTTCCGATCGGTCCTAACAACTTTAGCAACATTCTTGGCCAATCAAAAGCACTAAGCACAAACCTGGTTGCGATATTCTCACACAACTGGAAAGCAAATCGCAATATAGAGTGTTCTTACACTGCTGATTGGTTTGTAAAACTGAATCGCAATTACTTGACCATTGTTTTTGTTTTTTCTCGGACTTCTTATTGGTCTGATGTGTTTGCTCGCCTCATTGATTGGTTTGGTTTTGGTTTTCGAGAGTCATCCGAAAAGCACTATATTGCAAACTGCGACAGTACAGAGTGTATTAAGTTTGAAATACTTTGAGTGAAAACGCAGGGAAAGCCATTTCGCGCAGACTTAACTTCTAATTAACGTTTCCGAGAGCTCCGAGAACGTTCTTTCCTTTTTTTTTTTATGCGAGGTATTTGGCTAGTATGCTATTTATTTCAAAGACATGACTCTAAACATGAAACTGAGCGACGGCTGCTAGGAGACACGACGTTTCTACTATAATGCCTATAAAATTTGTATCTCTGCGCGGCCATATAATATCCTCTATATATTGCTCACTTTGTCTTAGTTCGGTGGCGACGGAACGATTCATGGATGACTTCTGGCACCACTTCGTTGTCGCTTGGAAAAGCAGCATTGGGAAGATACACATCCTTATTGACGGAAATGTGCGTGTAAAAAAAAGCAGTATATCGACGGGACAAACCATTGAAGCCAACGGGATACTCACTCTTGGAAAATACGCGGCTAAAACATTCACAGGCAGTATAAGCGGTTTTAACATTTGGAGCCCCAACCCTGGTCTGAGCAGGATTTCTGCAATGTCCAAAGGAAGTGGCTACGAAAGTGGAAACATGCTCGCTTGGGACTCTTTGAAAGATTCAATCCATGGAAATGTCGCGTTGCAGCCAGTAGACTTTGTAAAGAATCATTATGGTAACTTTTATATTTTTTAGTTTCTTTCATATGGTCTGTAATTTGTTTTCAAGCTCATGGTGCATATTTTCCCACACTTGTTGCTAAAATGTACAAGTGATTTAGTGAGAACTGATATTTAAGTTTTATCTGAGTAACCTATGAAAAGCCAAGTTCTCCATATATATGTATATATATATATTTATAACATAGTCACGATACAAGCCGCGCGCTGATTGGTCGAAAACCGTGGTTTGCCAGAGTATAAACCACACTTACCCGTGGTTTATAAGTTATAAACCACGCTTACGTCATCCTCTGGCAAAAAAGAGAAAATAATGCGAGAATGGAGTCACCAATGCCCAACTTCGAGATAAAATTTGTCTTTAAGTGAAGGCACCGGCTAATACGATTCACCGTGAATCGGTAAAGAACGTGACCTCATCAAAAAACACTTCAACAGTTTGGAGAGGGAAAATCTATGTCGAAGAACGGCAAGTTTCTTGTCAGCGTCGTGGAAAGCGACTCGGTTTAAGCACTGTCCCTAGGTACAGCATATTTGGGAGTCACAATTACATCAGTGGTTTGTTTGAATGGAGTTGAATGCTTCAACAAGGAAGGAGAGAGCAAATCATTCAGCTGAAGAAGATCAGCCGTGAGCAATCACTGAACATGAACGGCGAAGACAGACGAACAGACGTGTTTGTAGTGATGCAAGAGAAAGAATTTCCGACGATGTGACTGCAAAAAATGATTGAAGAATTTTCGGACGGACTTCAAATGATTGTACTACGAGGTAGAGTCAAGAAATCGGTAAGTTTTCATTCACACAATTTTCGAGTCGTCCGTTGGCGCATTTGTTGATTCCCTTCAAATTTGCATTTTATGCACTAGCCGACTGTATGATTTCATGTACTTGTAGTCCAAAGTTCTACAGGAAATATAGTTCTTTACTGTGAGATGTTGTCTAATTTTATAGAACAGACGGCCTGGTTGAAAAATTGAAGCGAAACTGTACTGACTTGGCAATTCGGACCACCGAGCCGTTTAGGAGAATCTATTTTTTCATCGCTGTTAGCATTCCAACATTTTGATGAATAAAGACAGCTTTATTGTGAAAGTTTTGAAGTTCTATGTTATAAAACAAATAAACCAGCTTCAAGCGTGCTCCGTTCAGAAATAAAGCACTTAGCAAGTGCCGAGAGCACTCAAGAAGTGGGGAAAAACGCTCGCCTTCGGCTCGCGTTTCTCCCTACACTTCTTTCGTGCTCTCGTCACTTGCTGCGTGCTTTATTTCTGAACGGAGCACGCTTGAAGCTGGTTTATTTGTTAAATATATATATATATATATATATATATATATATATATATATTTAACAAATAAACCAGCTTCAAGCGTGCTCCGTTCAGAAATAAAGCACGCAGCAAGTGACGAGAGCACGAAAGAAGTGTAGGGAGAAACGCGAGCCGAAGGCGAGCGTTTTTCCCTACTTCTTGAGTGCTCTCGGCACTTGCTAAGTGCTTTATTTCTGAACGGAGCACGCTTGAAGCTGGTTTATTTGTTTTATAACATAAAACTTCAAAACTTTCACAATAAAACTGTCTTTATTCATCAAAAATGTTGGAATGCTAACAGCGATGAAAATATAGATTCTCCTAAACGGCTCGACGGTCCGAATTGCCAAGTCAGTACAGTTTCGCTTCAATTTTTCAACCAGGCCCTCTGTTCTATAAAATTAGACAACATCTCACAGTAAAGAACTATATTTCCTGTAGAACTTTGGACTACAAGTACATGAAATCATACAGTCGGCTAGTGCATAAAATGCAAATTTGAAGGGAATCAACAAATGCTCCAACGGCCGACTCGAAAATTGTGTGAATGAAAACTTACCGATTTCTTGACTCTACCTCGTAGTACAATCATTTGAAGTCCGTCCGAAAATTCTTCAATCATTTTTTTCAGTCACATCGTCGGAAATTCTTTCTCTTGCATCACTACAAACACGTCAGTGTTCGTCTGTCTTCGCCGTTCATGTTCAGTGATTGCTCGCACGGCTGATCTTCTTCAACTGAATGATTTGCTCTCTCCTTCCTTGTTGAAGCCATTCAACTTCATTCAAACAACCCACTGATGTAATGTGACTCCCAAATATGCTGTACTTAGGGACAGTCCTTAAACCGAGTCGCTTTCCACGACGCTGACAAGAAACTTGCCGTTCTTCGACATAGATTTTCCCTCTCCAAACTGTTGAAGTGCTTTTTGATGAGGTCACGTTCTTTACCGATTCACGGTGAACCGTACTAGCCGGTGCCTTTACTTAAAGCCAAATTTTATCTCGAAGTTGGGCATTGGTGACTCCATTCTCGCATTATTTTTTCTTTTTTGCCAGAGGATGACGTAAGCGTGGTTTATAACTTATAAACCACGGGTAAGTGTGGTTTATACTCTGGCAAACCACGGTTTTCGACCAATCAGCGCGCGGCTTGTATCGTGACTATGTTATAAATATTTAACAAATAAACCAGCTTCAAGCGTGCTCCGTTCAGAAATAAAGCACGCAGCAAGTGACGAGAGCACGAAAGAAGTGTAGGGAGAAACGCGAGCCGAAGGCGAGCGTTTTTCCCCACTTCTTGAGTGCTCTCGGCACTTGCTAAGTGCTTTATTTCTGAACGGAGCACGCTTGAAGCTGGTTTATTTGTTTTATAACATAGAACTTCAAAAGTTTCACAATAAAACTGTCTTTATTCATCAAAAATGCTGGAATGCTAACAGCGATGAAAAAATAGATTCTCCTAAACGCCGGCTCGGCGGTCCGAATTGCCAAGTCAGTACATTTTCGCTTCAATTTTTCAACCAGGCCGTCTGTTCTATAAAATTAGACAACATCTCACAGTAAAGAACTATATTTCCTGTAGAACTTTGGACTACAAGTACATGAAATCATACAGTCGGCTAGTGCATAAAATGCAAATTTGAAGGGAATCAACAAATGCTCCAACGGCCGACTCGAAAATTGTGTGAATGAAAACTTACCGATTTCTTGACTCTACCTCGTAGTACAATCATTTGAAGTCCGTCCGAAAATTCTTCAATCATTTTTTGCAGTCACATCGTCGGAAATTCTTTCTCTTGCATCACTACAGACACGTCTGTTCGTCTGTCTTCGCCGTTCATGTTCAGTGATTGCTCACGGCTGATCTTCTTCAACTGAATGATTTGCTCTCTCCTTCCTTGTTGAAGCATTCAACTCCATTCAAACAAACCACTGATGTAATTTTGACTCCCAAATATGCTGTACTTAGGGACAGTGCTTAAACCGAGTCGCTTTCCACGACGCTGACAAGAAACTTGCCGTTCTTCGACATAGATTTTCCCTCTCCAAACTGTTGAAGTGTTTTTTGATGAGGTCACGTTCTTTACCGATTCACGGTGAATCGTACTAGCCGGTGCCTTCACTTAAAGCCAAATTTTATCTCGAAGTTGGGCATTGGTGACTCCATTCTCGCATTGTTTTCTCTTTTTTTTCCAGAGGATGACGTAAGCGTGGTTTATAACTTATAAACCACGGAAAAGTGTGGTTTATACTCTGGCAAACCACGGTTTTCGACCAATCAGCGCGCGGCTTGTATTGTGACTATGTTATAAATATATATATATATATATATATATATATATATATATATATATATATATATATATATATATATATATATATATATATATATATATATATATATATATTATAACATAGTCACGATACAAGCCGCGCGCTGATTGGTCGAAAACCGTGGTTTGCCAGAGTATAAACCACACTTACCCGTGGTTTATAAGTTATAAACCACGCTTACGTCATCCTCTGGCAAAAAAGAGAAAATAATGCGAGAATGGAGTCACCAATGCCCAACTTGGAGATAAAATTTGGCTTTAAGTGAAGGCACCGGCTAGTACGATTCACCGTGAATCGGTAAAGAACGTGACCTCATCAAAAAGCACTTCAACAGTTTGGAGAGGGAAAATCTATGTCGAAGAACGGCAAGTTTCTTGTCAGCGTCGTGGAAAGCGACTCGGTTTAAGCACTGTCCCTAAGTACAGCACATTTGGGAATCACAATTACATCAGTGGGTTGTTTGAATGAAGTTCAATGCTTCAACAAGGAAGGAGAGAGCAAATCGTTCAGTTGAAGAAGATCAGCCGTGAGCAATCACTGAACACGAACGGCGAAGACAGACGAACAGACGTGTTTGTAGTGATGCAAGAGAAAGAATTTCCGACGATGTGACAGAAAAAAATGATTGAAGAATTTTTGGACGGACTTCAAATGATTGTACTACGAGGTAGAGTCAAGAAATCGGTAAGTTTTCATTCACACAATTTTCGAGTCGTCCGTTGGAGCATTTGTTGATTCCCTTCAAATTTGCATTTTATGCACTAGCCGACTGTATGATTTCATGTACTTGTAGTCCAAAGTTCTACAGGAAATATAGTTCTTTACTGTGAGATGTTGTCTAATTTTATAGAACAAACGGCCTGGTTGAAAAATTGAAGCGAAACTGTACTGACTTGGCAATTCGGACCGCCGAGCCGTTTAGGAGAATCTATTTTTTCATCGCTGTTAGCATTCCAACATTTTTGATGAATAAAGACAGTTTTATTGTGAAAGTTTTGAAGTTCTATGTTATAAAACAAATAAACCAGCTTCAAGCGTGCTCCGTTCAGAAATAAAGCACTTAGCAAGTGCCGAGAGCACTCAAGAAGTGGGGAAAAACGCTCGCCTTCGGCTCGCGTTTCTCCCTACACTTCTTTCGTGCTCTCGTCACTTGCTGCGTGCTTTATTTCTGAACGGAGCACGCTTGAAGCTGGTTTATTTGTTAAATATATATATATATATATATATATATATATATATATATGTATATATATTTAACAAATAAACCAGCTTCAAGCGTGCTCCGTTCAGAAATAAAGCACGCAGCAAGTGACGAGAGCACGAAAGAAGTGTAGGGAGAAACGCGAGCCGAAGGCGAGCGTTTTTCCCCACTTCTTGAGTGCTCTCGGCACTTGCTAAGTGCTTTATTTCTGAACGGAGCACGCTTGAAGCTGGTTTATTTGTTTTATAACATAGAACTTCAAAACTTTCACAATAAAACTGTCTTCATTCATCAAAAATGTTGAAATGCTAACAGCGATGAAAAAATAGATTCTCCTAAACGGCTCGGCGGTCCGAATTGCCAAGTCAGTACAGTTTCGCATCAATTTTTCAACCAGGCCGTCTGTTCTATAAAATTAGACAACATCTCACAGTAAAGAACTATATTTCCTGTAGAACTTTGGACTACAAGTACATGAAATCATACAGGCGGCTAGTGCATAAAATGCAAATTTGAAGGGAATCAACAAATGCTCCAACGGCCGACTCGAAAATTTTGTGAATGAAAACTTACCGATTTCTTGACTCTACCTCGTAGTACAATCATTTGAAGTCCGTCCGAAAATTCTTCAATCATTTTTTTCAGTCACATCGTCGGAAATTCTTTCTCTTGCATCACTACAAACACGTCTGTTCGTCTGTCTTCGCCGTTCATGTTCAGTGATTGCTCACGGCTGATCTTCTTCAACTGAATGATTTGCTCTCTCCTTCATTGTTGAAGCATTCAACTTCATTCAAAGAACCCACTGATGTAATTGTGACTCCCAAATATGCTTACTTTCCACGACGCTGACAAGAAACTTGCCGTTCTTCGACATAGATTTTCCCTCTCCAAACTGTTGAAGTGCTTTTTGATGAGGTCACGTTCTTTACCGATTTACGGTGAACCGTACTAGCCGGTGCCTTCACTTAAAGCCAAACTTTATCTCGAAGTTGGACATTGGTGACTACTGCATTCTCGCATTATTTTCTCTTTTTTGCCAGAGGATAACGTAAGCGTGGTTTATAACTTATAAACCACGGGTAAGTGTGGTTTATACTCTGGCAAACCACGGTTTTCGACCAATCAGCGCGCGGCTTGTATCGTGACTATGTTATAAATATATATATACTTTTATCCTGAAAAGTCGATTGCAAGTCATTAGTATACAACTCCCTTAGTAACGTACAAATACAGTTTAGTAACGTCCAAATTACCCGACAGTAAGGTACAAAATTCCTTAGGAAAATACCTGTTTTCTTAATTTCCTGCCATTAATTCTTTTCTTTCGCTTTTTGTATAAAGGTTACCCTGTACACAGCTGTATTTACATCACTTTCAGAGAGTATTAAGCAAAGAAAGAAGCATAGAATTTAAACTAACCTGGCGTACTTTCCGACCTGCAAAATTGGAAACTAGCTTCTTCGTCAGAAAAACAACTGAATTTGCCGCAACAAAACTAATTTTCCCTTCCACAAAATGTCAGACCACACATCATAGTTCGGTTATCAGGCCATAGTGTTTGCAGCCAGATCAATATTTCTGAGAGCAGTTCAAGAATCCCTGTCAATCTCGAAACGAGATCTTGTCGCCATTCAACACGGCAGCGTGTTATTCCAGTCCAAGATCTAGGGCATCGACCTGCAACAACAGGCAATGATTACCTCTATCGAGAAACAACTTATATGCAAACTGTACTACCACTGGTCACGAGGAGAAGGCGAGAACTGACTTTTTGTTGATTCATGGCACTTGACAAAATGAAAATGTTGACACATCTCGTTCGTCGCTTTGGCTCTCGGGTGAAAACAATCATATGCTGGGCTCTTAGGCCCAGCATAAAAAGAAAATAGGAATTTCATGTGAACGATAACTATAATTTGCCACATGACAAATTATTTGGTTGGTATACTCAATACTTCAAACTTTTTACATTGAATTACTTAGCTTGCCATGACATTATAATCATTTTATTAGCTACTTGAGTTACTTGATCAAAATTGTCATTGGGAGAGAGGAGAGAAATAAAAAAAAAAAAAAAAAAAAGGCCGAGAGAAATGAAAAAAAAAAAAGGTCTGAAACTCAGGTTACTTTGTACTTCAAACCTTTTACATTGAATTACTTAGATTGCCATGACATTATAATCATTTTATGTGTTACTTGAGTTACTTGATCAAAATATCGTCTCCTCTTTTGCTTTTAAGGTCAATTGGCTGACTACAGACTTAAATTTCCCAGTCAATCCACCAGTAACTATGTCAAGTTCGTCGGACGTCCGATTCCCGACTTGACTGAGTTTTCGGTGTCCCTTTGGTTTAAACCGTCCATGTCTGAAGGAAGCGTGTTTGGCTACGCAACTCAATCGGAACCCAACACTCTATTGCTGTACCTGAATTCGTACACTTCATTATCTTTCATTGTCTATGACAAAGCAAGGTAAGTCTTTATAAGTTATAATTTATGTCATAATTATTTATTATTTATAAGATACAATACACTAGTTAATTTTTTATTATCATAATATGTCATAATTATTTGTACTTGATTTAATATTATCATATTATTAGTTAGCGAGATGAATACAAATATAAAAATAGGGCCGCTATAGACTAAACAGATAGTTGTACGGCGACGACTATATGAATTCGACAACTAAAATGAGTCGACAACTATTTGTCGATAGTTAATGTTCTTACGCGACGGCTTGGTAACTAGGGTTTGACTGCGCATGTCAAAAGTGCATGTGCTGACACCATGCTCTCTCAGTGCTTTAGCCTTAGAGCGACTCTCCCGACTCGGAAAGGGACGCAGGGGAGGGGAGAAGGGAAAGGGGAAAGGGGAGAAAGGAGGGGAAAGGGAGAAGATGAGGAAAGGAAAGGCTGTCCCTTTTCCCTCCCCTCCCCCACGTCGGAATACATTATGAGAGCCGCTCGCAGGCTATCTAATGCTCATGCGTCAAGAACTTAGTTATCGAGAAGTCACTCACAGACGAGAAAAAATTAGCGTTTGCTATTGAAAACTAATAACATATTAGTTTTTTTTCTTTTTTTGTTGACGACTTTGATTTTCATCGTTTGTTACTGATAACACAGACAGTAGTTTTTGTTATCAATTAGTTGTCGATAATAATTTGCCTCGGCTGTAGGGGCCCAATTGGGGATCTTAAGGTGCTTGAGAAAGAAATGTCAAACATCTCAAAATTTAAAGTTGAAGTATACACACGGCCATCAAGAGTTCCGGCTTTTGGTTGGATCGCACTGTATTCTGGGTAGATTCGGCTCAGAAAAGTGTGCACCAACTCTACAGTAACCGCCGTTTACACTTCACGCGTGAAGCTTAGTCAACATCTATCCGTTCTTAAACGAATATATTCACCAAGCTCCGAGCTTGAAATGCAAAATGGCGGATATTGTAAAGTTGGTGCTCACCTTTTTTGAGCCAAACCTACCCAGAATACATTGTAATCTAACCAAAAGTCGAAATTCTTGATGCGTGTATAAATCGCAAAGATTTTAGAAGCAGTCCTATGGGGATTCTCGTTTCTCTGGGGACTGAAGTTTAAATAAACTGAATCGGAGTCGATTAAAATGAATGATTAAAGAATTACTTCGCGCGTTATTCAATGCATAAAATCATTTTCGCGTTTTTTAATTTGCTTGGACTTTTTTACGCGCCGATTTACTGCAATTCTGAAAAGCGTAAAATAATTTATATTTTCGGGAACCTCAATATTTAGATTTGGAGTAAACACACTTTATCCCAGGCAAATTATTGAAAGAAAGTCGAAGCTGTCAAATGTTTCAACGCTGAATACCTGATAATTTATATACATATATACATGTATCACATGTAACACTTTCTTTACTCGGCATATTAGCGTTCTTTTGCTAGGGGCATAGTAAGCCCCACCAGCTCGAGTTAAATTATAGTTATCATCATCATCATCATCATCATCATCATCATCATCATCATCAACTTTAGCTGAAAATTTAGAATCACTTTATTTACTCAGTAGTGATGTTATTTTCAGAACCAGGACCGGTTTATCTGACTTATCAAAAGGAGGATGGTATCACATTGCCGTAACATGGAAGAACTCGAATGGAATGTACAAATTGTATGTCAATGGTAATAAAGAGAAAGAAGTGGAGATAGAAAAGGGGAAGGTTGTCGAGGGAAACGGACTACTCCTCATTGGGCAAGAAATGGACTCCTATGGGGGTGGATTTGATGCAAGTCAGGCCTTTGTTGGTGAGATGGCGCATTTTAACATTTGGTCGAAGTGTTTTAGTCAGGATGTGTTTCATGCCTTGAAACAGAGTCAAGGAGCATTCGAAGGTGACGTTGTCTCCTGGAGTGGGTTCCGCAACCACATCTTTGGAAATGTAGAAGTTCTCACACCTTCGCCATGTACTCAACCGAGTAAGTTCTATTCAAGTGATCAGATGCTAAGTTATCCTTATTATTTATGAAGAGACAGTATGGGTAGCATTACGAGAATTAATATTTGGATCAGTTGCCTACTGTGCGAGTGATCAGATGCTAAGTTATCCTTATTATTTATGAAGAGACAGTATGGGTAGCATTACGAGAATTAATATTTGGATCAGTTGCCTACTGTGCGAGTGATCAGATGCTAAGTTATCCTTATTATTTATGAAGAGACAGTATGGGTAGCATTACGAGAATTAATATTTGGATCAGTTGCCTACTGTGCGAGTGATCAGATGCTAAGTTATCCTTATTATTTATGAAGAGACAGTATGGGTAGCATTACGAGAATTAATATTTGGATCAGTTGCCTACTGTGCGAGTGAGCAGATGCTAAGTTATCCTTATTATTTATGAAGAGACAGTATGGGCAGCATTACGAGAATTAATATTTGGATCAGTTGCCTACTGTGCGAGTGAGCAGATGCTAAGTTATCCTTATTATTTATGAAGAGACAGTATGGGCAGCATTACGAGAATTAATATTTGGATCAGTTGCCTACTGTGCGAGTGAGCAGATGCTAAGTTATCCTTATTATTTATGAAGAGACAGTATGGGCAGCATTACGAGAATTAATATTTGGATCAGTTGCCTACTGTGCGAGTGAGCAGATGCTAAGTTATCCTTATTATTTATGAAGAGACAGTATGGGTAGCATTACGAGAATTAATGTTTGGATCAGTTGCCTACTGTGCGAGTGATCAGATGCTAAGTTATCCTTATTATTTATGAAGAGACAGTATGGGTAGCATTACGAGAATTAATATTTGGATCAGTTGCCTACTGTGCGAGTGAGCAGATGCTAAGTTATCCTTATTATTTATGAAGAGACAGTATGGGCAGCATTACGAGAATTAATATTTGGATCAGTTGCCTACTGTGCGAGTGAGCAGATGCTATGTTATCCTTACCTTTAAATCATATAGTTTCAAAGTGTGACGTCATCATTTGCAAACCTTTTTCATTCGAACACAGCAAAATTTCAAATTACTAGCCCTACTGAACGCAAATGTACAGATTGAAGTTTAAAGTTCCAGATATTCCCAATTTAGCGTCAGTTCTAAATCAAAGGAACCGATACCAAATAAGAGAGTTTATTAGCATGAAGAAATTTAAACTTCAAAATTCCATGTCTATAGCTATTGAATGCTGTAAAGAGAAATTTGTGTATGTGTATATGTATGTGTGCGTGTGCGTGTGTGTTTGTGTTTGTGTTTGAACTTTTTTTCATTTAAGCCATTCCAAGGATTTGAACAAATTAAATCCATTATTTCAGAAAACAATTTTTTGTCACGTCTTCACTTTGGCAC
Organism: Plumapathes pennacea; assembly: GCA_964036295.1. Lineage (NCBI taxonomy): Eukaryota > Metazoa > Cnidaria > Anthozoa > Antipatharia > Myriopathidae > Plumapathes > Plumapathes pennacea. Next base: position 2,867,751 of record OZ038465.1, on the reverse strand, counting down.
TCTATTCATGACAACGTACGCAGCCTCGATCCTATGACCCCTTGGTAGCGTTAATCACTCGTATAATATAACGTCGTTTTTATTTTGATTCAAACTTTAACTTGCAGGCTATATAGCCCAAGAAAGAAGAGACGAAATCTGCAAAACCAAATATGCTGGCAGTGGCGGTTCTCCATTGCGCGCGATGTTTCAGAGGCTGATGTATAACAAAGGCAAACAATGGAGGTGTTACAGACCGTCCGCCTGGAAGCAGAACCACAACGGGGTATACTCTTATGACACCTCGAGTTCTGAATATTATAACGAAGTCTTTTTATTTGAAACCACAGATTGAAGATTTACGAATCGTCTTCATTCAAAATAGGCCTTTTGCATCAGGCTGGTCGCAGGACCAAAATCCACCACGTGACCAGAAATGGAAAGAACGTAAAAATATGTAGGAATGCAAAAATGTCAGGCTCGTAGTATTTATAGGATGAATTTGGCAGGATATTGAAGTTTAGAAACATGAAGAAAATTTGTAAGGAAAAATGCTAGAACGCCAGCATCTTATCCCATATACAAATCTTCTTCAAACATTTCTTAACTTTCAAGTCCTGCCAAATTTGATGCAACATAAACTCTGAGGAAATACCGTTTTGACGTCATGAGCAAAAGCGCCATGTGGCCGAACAGCTCATACTTGAGTATTGAGTTTGACTTTTGAGCCTTTGATTTGTTTTCAGGTGCAAGTATAATTAATGTTTTGTTTTAGGTTCCCATACCGTTACCTACTCACACATTTCTATAATTGAATCTTAACAACTACTATTTCAACTGACTATCACTATTTTTATAAATAGGTTAAAACCCTAAACTTTGCGCTAAGGTCCCCACTATAAATCAAACTAAGACATTTGTTTGAAAAAAAAAAAAAAAGAAAGAAAGAAAGAAAAAAATCGTCATTGAAGAGCAGGGTGGGATCCTGGTGCCGTTATGGTTGAGCAACATTTTTCGTCGTTTGCCTTTCTGGTTTTTATGTTGCTCGAATCTGTGAACGCATCATCATTTTTGGCGATGTTGTAAATAGACACATTTGTAACGAAGCTACAATAATTACTTCTCATACCAATAAATAACTGCATGGCCTTATCCACTATATTCTAAGAATTTATTAATGGATATTCGGATGCATGTTGGAGTCCGGTTGCACTAGTCTGGATCAGTGACAAGAAGAAAACCAAGCATGTAGAGCAAAAGGACGTTTCTTCAAGGTTTGGTAGCAATTTACTGACATATTTGTTCCGCAACAAAGCGCTGTTGGAATTTTCTTTGAAAAGTTGTAAATACTGATTATTTTTATCAAGTTTCAAGTGCAACCGGAGCCTAAGTCAGCATGATTATTTTGACTTCAAAATTTCAAATTCTGTTTGTAGATGTAGTCTGAAATGTCGGTCGTCTTCTCGGCCCTGAAGGGTTGAGGGTCGACTGACTCTGAGAGACGACTGACATTTCAGGCAAATAGCACGAAAAGGGATCGGGGCTTGGAGAGAAAACGGTGAGGAATTTCGTTGTAAAACTTGCTGTGCACTTAATAGCATATTATGATAAGCGAACAGGTCTTGCAGCACGCATTTATCTTCTTGTAAATAGTTATTTTTGAACTGACCGAATTATTTTGAAAGTACCAGTTTTTATGACCAATCAAATATTTCCTCCCGCGCGTGATTGGTGAAATCGTGTCACGCGACCGAATAACGTCCACTCACGAGCGGACTTTATCAGCGAATGACCCCCGCCTGGCGAACTATGGCTTTTTATTGACAATATCCGAACACAGTTTTATATATTAGTCACAAAAAATATCACGAGATGACTACCGAGGAGGACATCAATTCATTTGTCGAAAAAGCAGTTCCAGAAAGCACCAAAGAGCTTCACAGTCCTTGCGCCATTATTTGCACTGCGAGAGGAAATAGTTGAAGGATAATAAACTACACTTTTGGCGAGGAAATATGCACGGATAATTGTCCGAGGATATGATCCGTTCCGAGAAGCGAACAGTTGCCAGAGAGCGAAGCTTATATATTTATGTGATACTTTTAAGTAGCTTAAAAGCTTAGTTGCCCTTAATGACAGTTTGAATACATAGGTTGCTGTTAATAATCATTGAAAACAACTGCAGAGGTGATCTATTTTGTGTGAGTAACACCGAGGCAGGGAAGGAGCATAATGGCAGAAGCGAGAGTTTATTTTCACTTTCCTGGTTCAAAATAATTGTGCAACATTTAACAATTATTCTCCTCAGTGTCGGTGAATAGCGGTGGATATTTACCGAGCCGTTTGGGCTCGGTAAATATCCACCGCTAGTCACCGACACTGAGGCGAATAATTGTTTAATAGCCAACTCCCAAATAGCTATTTTATTTCCGGCAAAAATGAGCAAAAATTTGGCTCGCGCGCCATTTTGTTTTACCGGACGCCGCCGGGAGGTGAATAGTACTTGATATCCCGAGATTGAGGAGCCAATCAGAGCGCGCGAAAAGCACTATTCACTTGTGTGGTATATGCTAAATGTGCATATATTAAATCATTGAAAAATAATGTTTGATAGCCGGAACATTCGTCTTCCTGTATCTTGAATAATTTTGTTTCTGACTGGTATTTGGTGTTAACTTTTAGTTCAAGTTGACTGGAATCAAGATGTGCCAAGAAATGTATGTAAGATACATCTGCATTATAAGTATTAATAGTATTAATATTAACTTGGTACAAGACTTGTTGCGTTTTATCATTATTACCCTCAGTCTAATAAAAGGAGCCTTCTATCCACCACTTTACGCTTGTTTGTTTGAGCCAGTCTGTATGTAATGTCCTGAGTATCTCTAAATTTAATATCACAGAATGATAAAATGAAAAACCTGTATGGCAAGAAAGCAGCGAAATACAAATTGACAATGAGATCCAACATACTTATCAGAAATCCAGCTGATAAACAACTGACAAAATGAATAAATAAAATAAGTAAGAGAATTAATAGATAAATGTTCATTATTTCGAAAGGCAAGGATATAATTAAATCTATTTGCTCAGTTTTGCGAATAATTATTTCGTTCGATTGCAGTTGAAGCATTTGGGCAATCTAAGAGAAAAATATAAATTCAGAGAAATCTTGATAACTCAGGCGAGTGTGGTGGAGTTGCAGTGTTGTGTACAAGGTACTTTAGAACTCAGGCATCTTTCCAGCAAAGCTCAAGTTGTTATTACACCGGCTTTCAATAGCAGGTGTATCTTGGAATTTTAGCTTTAATAATCATTTTTGTAAAAGTGAATTTAACTATATTTGTTGCACTCTCGAAAAGTTACCTGTTTTCCTGTACTGGAGAAGACGATTGTTGCCTGATGTAAAATTATTACTTACTGCAGTTTGCTTTTTCAATTTCAATTTTCAATATCGGCGCTAAAAAATGGCAGATTTTAGTGCTTTTCAAATGCCTAATTTGTCCAAAGTTGTTACCAAGTATTTACCATAAGATTGAACACTACAAAAAACTTATTTGATAATGACACAAACTGCGAAAAAAACATCGTTTTTCTCTGCATGCTTAGTTTACTTCTTGTGATCACGGACTGTAAAATGTAAATTACTAATAGGTGTCAACGTTCGTTAATAATTATTAACATCTTCAATAAAAGAATGCTAAGGCTCGGGTCAAACGCCGTACTTTTCATGAGCCGAACTAAATGCATAATTATGAAAATTTGTGTCAGCCAAAAAGAATCGTTTCTTCTCGTCTTCAATTTTGTTCGGCTCAAGAGTTTGGCGTTTAACCGAACCAGGCGAACTTAATTAATTTAGGTCGGCCTAAATTGTCATTTAGTTCGGCTCATAAAAAGTACGGCGTTTGACCCGGGCCTAAGGTACTTTTACAGAACTGTATACCTTCGGTGATTTTTCATGCGCCTTCAATATAAAATTCAGGCATCGGCGGTGTGGCAAACAAATCGTTAATTTGACTTTAACACACGGTATACGTGTACTAGACTATAAGCTAATTGGTTCGTGTGGCGAATGCCGGTAATAAGCCATTACCGGTCTTGAACTTAATAGGTTATTTGTAGGAAGTACCTTTATAATTTAAAACATATTTATAAAGTATCTTTTCCAAGTGTTTGTTAAATGCAAGTGTCATTTTAGAATTTAGAGGTAAAATATCATTTTGAAGTTCAAATCAGCTTTAGTTTAGTGTTTACTTAGTTAGTGTTTACTCAGTCACTCCGAACTTACAAAAAATACAGCTTTGTAATTAGAGCGAGACAAATTGTAATTACTAGTGGTTGCCATTAGGCCTGGAAGTTTGTAAATAATTAATAACTTCAAAGTGCCCCGCATTTAGTTTTCCCTTGTTAACGTAACTCAAGTTGTTTGAGGTTCCACAAACCTTTCCACTGATTCTCTCAAGGCGATGTTCCTCAAATGGAGTATCACAATGATCCTCTTTCTATTCGATGGGATTCAATTCTCGTTTGGCTTAGCCAGGACAGAGTGTGTCAGGAGTGGAAACTTCCAGCAAAACATAAAAGGTACGCAAACCCTTTATTCGATGAATATTTGAAACTTTGAAACATGACGAAACGAAACGCAAAACGAAACCTGGCCAGTCATAACAAAATACAGAAACCAGGCTGTATTTAATTTCAGTCTGTAAAACTTTCACTGGCACTTCTCAAAGTGTGGTCAGTCAAGCCGCAACAAAAATAAACTAAAATATCGTTTATTTAAAGTCGAAGCATAGGGAGTGGTTGCCCATTCACCCGAGCCAGAGGCTCTTGTAAAAATGTCCGATCGGTGGAATACCTGTAGAAAGATGACAAGTTGAGAAGGGAAAAACCGTTGGAGTTGCCTCCCCGGATGAAAAACCTTCATACTCTGCCGGCCGTAGGAATTGAACCCACGATCTCCTAGCTTGGAGCTTCATTACAAATTCAGGTCCACCACTCCCAAACCGCTCGGCCATAAATACTGTTTGTCTGGCTATTTTATGTTTTAGAAACTTCAACCGCAAAAACTGATTGAAATCAAGCTGTGTGCATGGCTTACTGTTGGACGACTCAACTGAATGGTGAAAACTTGTTCGATAAACTTCTTGCATTATGTAAGCCTGATCAAAGTCCAACCAGGCGCTTAACCCTTTCACTTCCAAGCTCAAAATAAAGATTTTCCCAACCTTTTAAGGGTAACATGTATGTGTAATGTAATAAGAATTTATAGTTTAATCAGCTTTTGTCTTAGCAAGGTATCAAAAGCCAAGTTCTCTCTGTCTCATATGTTTCTAGTGAGAAACTGAAGGAGAAAATAAAAGTGGATCACTATTGGGAGTGAAAAGATAACTAAATTGGGAGCACGAAAGTCGAGTTTAAGGTGCAAGTTCGTTGTTTATCAGCTGAAAAGCATTCACGCCATATAAATTCTCGTTTGGTCAACTGCGCAACTCATTTAAGGCCATGTCGCACCCTCACTTTTCCCTGCTACTTGTCTCACAACGGCAGGCGACAGCATTGCGAGTCAAGTTTCAAAATAAACTGTCACACGTTGCAGCAAGACCACGCAATAATGCGAAAAGTAAAAGTCTGTCTAACTTTTCCTGCAACTTGTCTTGCAATCTTTTGTTGCGTTGCAAGTTGCAAAGAGGGGAGTGTCGCCCACGCAATTTCTTCTGCAACTTGTCTCGAGAAGGCGTTGGAGCCGCTTAGGTATGGTGAATTCGCAATTCTTATGTTGTTTGTCTTAAAAAGGCATTCGGACCAGCTCTTATAAAACACATTTGGAGTGTGAATTTTTTTGTTTGCCCGAGAAATGGGTATCCAGAAATGTGTTAAGTCGAACAAAATATCACAGCACTCTTGTCTCTTCATGAACATGAGAAAACGTTAAAAATATGTCAAAACACCGACAAACACCTGCATCTGATAATGTAATCAATTGATCGTATTTGCATAATGTTATATTTGCTACTAAAAGCCACCCGTTGTTTTACTTTTCACACAGCTCCCGTGTCATCATCTGAACACCTTCGGATTAAATGCTCAAAACATATTTTACTTCACTTCATAAATTTCCATGACCTTCTAACAAGAATATTTTACGTCATTTTTAAACAATCAGGTTTTGCTCTGTCAAACCACGTGATTGCCACTCACCACGTCCTGTCGAGGATAGACTGCGTGCTGGAGTGTCTCGGCGATAACAGATGTGTGACGTATAATTTCCAAGAAAATCCCAAGAATGGGAAGCACGTGTGTGAGCTGAACAATCAAACCGTGATATCTGCAGCGGAAAATTTGCAGAAACGCGAGGGATACAGCTACTATGAGGCCACCAGTCAGGTTTGTTGATAAAATATTCATATTTCAGTATTAAATACATAAGTATAGTTTAAACAGGTAAACATATAACTGATGTCTTATTTCCCTTCCTTTTTACCTGCTTTAAGTAAAAGGATGCCTGAAAGTGTATGAGTATATGTGACGTAATGTAAAGACTTTGAATTAACTTTGATCAAATTGCATTTTCAAATTGCATTCATGTCCAGACGGCCGCCACTCCAGCGTGTTTCTACCACTTGTGTCATAAAAGTGCACAATGTATGGACAGCTGCGGTGCTTCCTATGTCTGCCAGTGTCCATCCTGGCGGACTGGGCGCCACTGTGAGTTTTGGACAGGTACAGTACATCACGTGGTATTGAGATTCATAATAGTTTTGCCTTAGTTTGTTACTTAGGCTTTGTTTTAGTTGTTTAGGAAGAGTTTTCAGTTGACTGTCGGAATATTTTACGATTGGTCAGAACACCTTTTGACCGTTTCCTCGCCAGGAGTTGTCAACGAAGGGCTAATGCTTGAAACTGGCGTCAGTTTACACCACTTTTACACAACAATCGCTGGCTTTGGTTAACAATACGGTGCTGATTACGGAATAAATTGAACTCTCCTCTTCTCCAATTTTTAAATATTACTTTCCGTAGCCCATGGGTATAAAACAACGTGCATAATACTCAAGGAATATGTGCTAGGTCTAAACTACTATGAAATTTATAGTTGGGTTCTAAATAAGGGCCATAGTATGTCAGTGTTTAACCTTTGTCCAGATATTCAAAATCATGTGTGCCAAATCCTGCAGCGGCCATGGCTAACTTGCCCTTGCATGTTTTTGCATGTTTAGCTGATGCACATAACTATACCCTGAACTACACCACAAGGAACACCTCCGAGTTCGCTGCCGCGGACGTCAATTTGACCAACACCGACAAGTTCCTTCTCTGCCTCCGGTTGCGGACAACAGCAGATGGGCCAATGACGCTTGTCTCGTACACAAGTAAGGTTAAAGGCCGTGAGTTGGCGTTTAGGTACAGAAGGAATGGAGAAGCTCAGTTGGAACTGAACGGTAAAACCACGTGAGTGAACCTTTTGAGACCCGGATGTTAGAAACTGTACAGAGGAGGTTTACACATTCCTTAGTTTAGACTACCAAAATATAGCAACAGAAGGTAGAAATGAAACTAAGCAAGACGCTAGGAAATACACGTAACTATTGGAGATATTATTTATCGTTGTTTAACTTCCTTTCAATTGATACAATTGTTATCTCTATTAGCAGGGTTTAGTGTAGCTCCCAACGCTTATACTCTGTACTGGTTTACTTATTATTAACACTATTTTTCCATTGTATAGCTCCATGTATTCTGCCCCACTGAATGACGGCAAGTGGCACAACGTGTGTGTGAAGTGGCTTAGTGACGAGGGGGCATGGGACTTGTTCGTTGACGCTTCGCGAAGGGTCTCGGGTAGTGGGCTTGCAACGGACTACGTAATCAGAACCGATGGTCAGTTTATCATTGGCCAATCACAGCTAGGCTATGGCGGTTCGTTCAACGCGTCAGAGTCGTTCGTGGGTGAGATAAGTCAGCTCAATTTAAAATCAGAAAACTTGGCAGAGTCCAGTGCGTTTCTGCAGACGGACCAGTGCAGTAGCCCGCCCGAGAACCGGTTGAACTGGAGAGACTTCAGGAAGCAAATTTACGGGAAGCTTCACGTCGCTTCGTCGTACGGATGTCCAGGTACAAATGCCATGATGAATTGGCAAATTGTCGCATTCCCGATTTAAGTGTGTCGATGAGCTATTTTACTAGGTTTTATAGTAGATGTAAAATAACACATTCGTTTGATAGGGCCAACCAGCACACGGAGGCCAATGAGAAACTACTGTCTTCTCGGGAGCTTTATATCTTGTTTGTAATGTTTTCAAAATGTGTCGGCACAAATTCGTAATTATTGTTAATTAACAGTTAAGATCTACTGTACCCTTCTTGAAAATCTTTGCACAAAAATTCGAAATGACTACGATACCGAACAGGACCCGAACGTTCAGTCGCCTGGATTGTTTAAAGAAAATTAAATTTTATCTGTCGTTGTTTATCCAAAGTATGTCCATAATACGTCATGCTAACCAGTACTCTTCCATTTTTTTTGCTTGTTATTATTTCAAGAGCCTTCTAGGTACGTCTTGAATTTTACCTCCAGACATTCAGACAACTACGCCAAGTCGACGATCACCAAGGCTCTTGGGGCTCTTACGGCGTGTGTTTGGTTGCGACTTCAAGAAGACAAAAAAGTGCCGGTGTACCAATACTCTGTCCAAAACATCACTAAAGCACTCGAGTTCTGGATAGGCTATCAAACTCTAAGATTTTACATAAATGGAGAAGACAGGTCAGTGTAACATAGTAGGAATCCAAGTCTTGTACGTTTTTGTTTGCTTACATTAGTAGCGATTTTCAGATGAATTTTGAAAGAGGTAATCCGTGGATTGCTTTAATGGTTTGGTGTTTCTACGCTTTTACAATGATTTAAACAGGTTTAGGAGTATTTTCGGCCACACAGGAACAAAGTCAAAACTCGATTCAGTCATATTCTCACGCAAGCAAGTGGCGATAGCGTTTTCTCGCACTGTTGAGTGATTTCTTCTTCAAAGTAATACCAAACGCAAAATACTTTTGGTGTTGATGACTCGACTCTAGACTCGTGAGATGTCCGGTTGCTGAGGATTTATTGGATTCACTTCACAGATACACAAAATTGTTGATCGATTGATTGACTGATGTTTGAACAAAGAGAACTATTGCCTTAAGTAGCCGAGAAAGAATAACTTATGGTAGAACACAAAGAACTGAAAACGTGGGAGTAAATTAAACAAAGGAATCAGATGGTGACCTTTAAACAAAGAGACCATATGGTAAACATGATACTGAGGCTGTGGACACTATATACGGGCTTACTTGAAGTGAAACTACCACTAAGCTTCTGATTCATTGAAAGTGTTTGTTTACAGGCTCGTGATTGGCGGTATAATTACTCTTTGAAAAATCATTTCAAAACTGCTCACTTTTTTGCTTTTCAAATACACAGCCGAGTGAACGTTGATCCGGGTGACAATTCCTGGCATCATTTCTGTCACACTTGGCGAAGCGACAAGGGGGAGTTGAAGACGTTCGTGGATGGCTCTTTATGGAAAGACCAAGAAAATTTCCAAATCGGGCAAACTATAGCGGCTAATGGAGACTTTAAACTTGGGCAGAAAGAAACTTCAGGAAGTAACAACAGCAACTTCATTGGCATAATGAGTGCGTTCAATTTGTGGGATAAAGTTCTTGCTGGATCTGTTGTGTCGGCCATGAGTAAAGGAAGTGGCTACGAGAGTGGGAATGCCTTAGCATGGAATTCCCTCAAGGATTCTGTTCATGGCCCAGTGATTATTCAGTCTACGGATTTCATCAAGTCGAGAGGTAGAATATTTCAATGCAGCAATTGATTATAATTTTATCCTTACTTATGTATGTATTATGTATGTATTTTTTGTTCTCGTTCTCGTTCTTGATACAATGTATTGTTCTTTATTTAGTTCCAGCGACAGCATTTACTTTGGAATTTCCGGAAAAATCGACGACCAACTTTGCTCGGTTCAGCGGTGCAGTTCCCAGCCTCACGACCGTGACCACGTGCGCATGGGTGAAGCCTACAGGGTCGAGAACAGGAGGGGTCTGGCACTACGCTACTAAAACATATGCTAACGCCATGACCAGCTACATTGAGAGCGCTACCGAGATCAGCTTTTATATTAACGAGTACAAAAGGTACATGCCAAAATCTGAGGCTCTTTCTTGTATCTATGTCTTATGATTATACCCTGGATGCCAGAGGTTTTTCTCTCTCGGAAGCTTCGAACTGCGCGGTCGTGTAGAGCTGGGGGCGAAAAAGGCGGCGGAGGGCTAGGGGCGAAGTGGAGCCAGCTCGGAGCTTCCGAGAGCGAGAAACCTCTGGCATCCAGAGTATTATGATTATAGCCTGGAGAGAAATTAGAGCTAAAGTCAAACAGACGAACAGTTTGATTGCTAATTATGATTGGTTTGCACATTTGCTTTAAAAATGATAATGGCCCCTTGAGCCATTTGCAGGCAAACCAGTGAAATCAATTATTCTAATGTAGGTGCAGCTGCTGGTAAACGTAGAATAACACAGTGACTGTAATCTCCTTTTAAAGCCAAAATAAGTGTTGAAAATTCAATCAGTGGATTGCTACTATTCAACTAAATCTGCAGGCATTTTTTAGCCTTTTTGCTGACAATTATGTAAGGTATAGTAGCATCCATTCGATAATTCAATTTCCAATTTCTTAGAATAGAAATTTCAGAAAGGCAAAAACGAGATAGTAAAACTGTCAAACATTAACTTTTAAATGTCGGCAACAATTTCACCCGACTTCACTTCCACGACAGTGATCGACTTCAATTTTCTCCTTTAGCTTTTCATCAATATATATTATCATACAGGTGAAGAACTTGGCTATTTTGACAGCGTGCTCAGATTAAAGTGTATCAATTCTTAATCCGCGTACACTTAAGTTCTTGAAGTGTTCGGAGAATTTGCGTTCTGAGCTAGATAAGGGTTAGAAAAATGTCTTTTCTTGTTTCAGATCTGTCACTGTGCCGTCGTTAGAACAAGGCTGGTATCAAATCTGTTTCCTATGGCGAAGTTCTGATGGACAGAGCACTGTATATGTCAACGGCGATAATATCACAAGTGAGGTCGGAATGAAAACAGGAGCAACTATTGACGCGGACGGTGTTTTTCTCCTTGGGCAAGAAATGGACTCGACCGAAGGAGGTTTGGACAGCACTCAGTCCTACGTCGGCAAATTGACACACGTGAATATGTGGTCAAGGGAACTGACCGATAATGTGCTCAAAGCCATGGCAACCGGATGTAGTGCGTTTGAGGGTAACATTGTGTATTGGAGTGACTTCAGGAATGATGTCAGAGGAGACACCATCGTTCATAAATCATGTGATTGCATTCTTCCAAGTAAGTGATGATAAAACGCCACAGGCTTGAGCGAAACAGCTCAGGTAGAGCAGTTATATACTAGCTAACATTTTCATAATTTATTTCTTATGTCAATTTTTGTCTTTTACCGTTTTTTTTTTTTTTATTTTATTTTGTTTAGTTTTTCAATTTTCATAAAAAAGTCATAGGTATATATAGTACGTATTCCTTATAAGGCACAACCGGACGAGCAAATACCTGGCCCTGATGAGCAAATACATTGCCCCAATGAGCAAATACGCAACCTTGAATAATAATTAGCCGTAAATTGAATTGATGCGAGTGAGAAATACATATACATATACGAAAATTACGGCCTAACCCTGGCCATAACCCTAATCCTAACCCTAAACCTAACCCTAACTCTAACCCTAACCCTAACCCTAACCCTAACCTTAAATCTAAGTCTAAACTATAATCCAAACACTGTTTATCCAGTTGCAAAGTTACGGCTAATTATTATTCAAGGTTGCGTATTTGCTCATTGGGGCAATGTATTTGCTCATCAGGGCCAGGTATTTGCTCGTCCGGTTGTTCCATATATGGAATACATACTATAAATACAGATAAAAAAAGTTGACTTGACAATAATTCTTTTTATTAGTAATGACTTAAAGAAAGTTAAGTAACTATAAACTGTGTATATTTTCTATAATTTATATAGTTTTCAAACAAGATACATTTGCATAAGTGGTTGACATTCATTTGTACATTATATAAATAGAAGATATTACAAGGCGGCGCGAAAATATGAATATTATTTTTGAGTGGTAAAAACATATTTTACGAACGAGTGCTGCGGGCCGAGTTTTACGCGAGAATGCACAAACAACCGTGCAATAGCGGTAAATAATGACATTAATGTCTTTACAGGTGAGGATATGGAAAATACGCCACTCGGGTCTCGGATGTAGTTTCGTATGGATTTTACGCATGGTATATATTCCAGTAAAACACTCGTGTCTATATAATAAACATTCATACTGTTGCTCTTCTTTTAATTTTTGAACTCGTAGGTTATACCACACTAACGAGAAGAGATGAGTACTGTGCTTATTTGAAGAAATCACCATTACTTCGAGCGATTTTTGACAGAAATGTAGGTTCCACTGGGAAAATGTGGCGATGTTATGGCTCTACCTCGTGGAAGCAGAACGGCCAAGGGTTGTATGAGTACGACGTGTTTACAAGCAGTCCTGAATATTATACCAGATCTGCACAGATAACCGCAATCACAGATTAAGTTGGATTTTGATTCTGTCGGAAGTATGATAGTCAAGTATTTGCCTTGGTTATAGAGCATTTATGAATCTTGTATACCAAGCATGGCGTCAGTTTGAAAAGCGTTTTAGCATCCCCAGTCAACAGACATCGCAAACTAATACGTTTACATAGCCTTATTTGTGAGTCAGCGGTCATTGGGAATGAACAAAACTCGCTGCGTTCAAGTTCAGATTTTATATAGTTCAGCGTAAACACTCGTAAAAAGAAGTCCCTCAAGACTTAAAGTGCACATAAGCCCAAAAATGATATCTTTGCAATCGATTCTACATAAAGTAAATAGTTGACTGTTAGAATATTTCTGCGTTTCAACATTGCGCCTATGAGTTATAGAGGTTTATATTTCGAATATTGTAATGACGTGATGTCAAAGGAGTATAATTCCATGTTATTTCTTTCTCTTCGTAATTGGAACTGTTTTCAGATTCAAACAAAATATTTGGTAAAATCATTTATACAAAATTCAAATATAAGATGGACGTTGGTAAGATGTCACTTATGTCCACCAACAAGATTTTGTATAATAAATTGTTCCTTCTTTGACGTCACGTCATTACCATATTCAAAATATAAACCTTTATAACTCAAAGGCGCAGCGTTAAAAAGCAGACTTATTCTAATAATCGACATGTTTCCTTCGTGTAGATTCGATTGTAAAGATATCAATTTTGAGCTTATATGCACTTTAAGCCAAGAAACTAAGGATTCTACAATCGGCTCTAAATTATTTCAATTGACTATAATTTAAATATTTATAGGTTAGTGCAATGCACTTTCTATAGCTTACATAAGTTGTGCAACAAGAAAAAACGGGGCTTGCATATGTTGTAAAATTTTAACTCGAGTTGATCGAGACTGAAGCATGGCGACACACACTGATTAAGGTGAAGCACAAATTTTGAGAATTTTGTCGGTGTCGATTTAACACAATCTCACAAGCTCGAAGCTTTTTATTCTGCGGATGACGTTCATCTTTTGGTCGATATAAATATTTAAATTAGTGATCTCTCACTCATTTTTTGAGCTGTCGTCTTTGTTATTTTGGTGTGATATTGTCCCAGAGGTTCGCACCAAACATCATTCACACACTTTCCTCAATGGTTAGGGTAGTACTATATAATACCAAACAACAACATGCAACAGCAATTTTATTATTTGAAAGATGGTATACAACGTAAAAGGGCGAATGTCGTCAAATTTCTGCATATATAATTTTATCCTGTATGCGCTACAGGGCTAAGCAAACGGCACTAACATAGTTAGATGGGCTGTCCGGCACACTAGTGGACTTATTGCTTTTAAGCCAACTTAGACTAATAGGATGTAACTGGTTGCTTGCATTTACCCTGCAAACACAACTTTCGACCATGATTCTTGGTGAAGTGGGGGGCTCGCAGGGAAGTTGGAATTGAGGTTGAGATTGGCAAGGAACGGTTATCGCACGTCAACATCAGACTCCAGTCTGACCATTATCGACACAATGGTCAAGTATGGGTACTTGCATTTCGACGTAATGCAATACTGGACAAAAACACTAAATGGATTAACTCATTTTGCAACCGAGTGAAAGTGGGATTGATGTAATTGTCGTGAAGTTCACTGTTCAACAATTCTGCATAAGCCGTAAATATATATTTAGGACGCGTTTGATTGGATCTATTCCGAAATAGGATTAGCGATACTGATTGATAAAATGCTTTTTCTTTGGAGCTGAATTATGTCGAGATGTATTGGAATCTGTTCGAAATGCCAGCGTGAAGGTTTTGAAAACAATCTCGAAAAATGTTTTCCCAAACTACAAGCAAAACTTTGGATCATTTTAGTTATTCCTATTCCGGAATACGGTCAATCGAACAGTAAGCACCCTTTGTAACAAATAAATACATAATATTCCGATAAGATAATTGTTTTTCTTTTCGAAAACATTGTGCATTCGCTATTAATTTAGCTAATTATTTATCAAGAACAATGTTACCTTGTATATTAAGTTGTGAATAAATGATGGTACTAATAAGCCCTCCTGTGTCCTTGATTTTACAAAGTCAACATTTTCTGTTTTGTGAGCTTTTTCGGGCTTCTTTTTGTCGTCTTTTTACTTTTGTTTCGGTTTTGTTTTGAATAGGCTTTAAAGTCCCTGTTACACGATGCAAGTTTTACTGCAACTTGCCACACAGCGCTGAGGACAACAGAGCATTATTATTTTGGAAGTTCTAGGGTAAGTCCTTTGTAATGAGTAGTGACTTTCTTTACCACGGTTCAAATTACCTTGTTTAAAAACCAGCCCCTTGCGTTGCCAGTCATGGCAAGAAACATTCTTGCCTCGTGAAAGTGTAGACTCTTAAATTTACAACTGTAGATTTAGTTTGTTACCGGCGAGAGTAATTGCAGAGAAAATTGCGCATGAGTACAGTATAACAAGCAAATTTTCGATCACTGTGTTGCAAGTTGCAATGAAGGGTGTTGACGCGCTAGCTGTTTTAATTTACTCGGGGCAGCAGAGCGAGTGTGCTAATATAAAGTGCAAAAATTTTAATGTAGCAAAGAAGCCGCAATGAAGGATCAAGGGTGCATACACGTAAGCCTACTCCAGGTCCTAAAGTCGCCATAATTTGTAGCGACTTAAAGCAACTTGATGCGACTTAAGGAAATCCAGCTATTTTTACCCGAGCGACTGATGGCGACTAAAGGCAACTTGAAAAAATCCAACCGGCCTAATTTTTTCTTTCATTGATTTAAGGCGACTTTTAAGGCGATTTAAGACAATTTAAGGCAACTTAAAAGGCAATTTAAGGCGACCAATTGGCACCTTTGGTACCCGGAGTAGGCCTACACGTCGATGGAACATTACGAGTGACATTTCCATAAATATTTGTCATTGACCCTATTACCCTCCAGTCCACCATCCCTGAATCGGGAAAAATGCGATTACATCGCAATGCCATTAACATACGGTACTCAGATATTAGCGAAAGGCGGAATTCAAATGCAGTTATCTCACCACGGAATGACTCGGAATCATTAAAACCGCCTTCGTACTCGCTTTGCGACTGGCCCAGGATAAATTTCCCCGTTGTGCTAATCATCCCATAGTCCTTTGCGAGCCCTGTTGTGGTTCCAAATAGGGTGGCGTTTATGAACAGGAACCACCTTCCCGCCATTGGTCTCCATTTTACGCACATATTGTGCCACAGATTGTCGTTCACTTGCACAGATGAAATCTGACTAATGGGACAACAAGTTCAATTAGTTTCATGAAAGCTGCAGCACTTTTTTGCTATCCAGTTCAGGAGCAGTCAGCTCTTTGCAACAAGATGTCACGCGACACATGAACATATTGCACCTCTGATTATCATTGATGGTTGCTTGTAACTGAGAAAGAGTACAGAAATTAGCCATGGTTCTTGTCTTATCCTAAAATCACCCGCTCCCCGTGACATTTGATTCGCACGGATACTAACTGTCAGAAAATTAATATAACTGTAGAAAATTTGCTAGTCAAAATTAAGGCTTTGCTTGTACGGACTATCATATATAAAAACTTTTGAGCGATCCAATTTCCTGAATATTTTCAAGCCAAAACACAATTTTTATTTCCATTTCTGTGGATATAACTTTTTTAGTTGTCTTTTACATGGGCAACTATACTGTGTCTTTGTGCGACCAAACGGCCTGTTGACTAACTCAGTACGTCACAGCACAATCCGATATTTTCCAGGAACATTCAGACATAAATAAAAGTATAGATACCTTTTCTGTCCGTGTATTGCCAGCTCGTAGATGCCACTTGGTCGCAAGCGAAAAGCCACCTCTTCAGGCGAGTCGTTCGTCGCGTAGGAGAAAAGCGCCATGGTTCCCAGGTGGTTGGTCTTCAGCCAAAGACAGAACGAAAATCGTTTCATGGTCTCAAAAGGCTTATTGTTTGCGTCAAAAGATGCGAAATCCGATGAGCTCTGACGAGGAAATGCCAAACTGAAGTTGTCTGCATTGGCTGAAAATATCACATTCTATTAATTATATATCATTAAGTCGTAGGATGGTTAGTGTCAACTGAAGGATATGTATGTGCCACTAAATACTACTATGACTTGTATCAATGAAAATGCATCATATAAAAATACATGGATCCCTGAGCGACTCGTGTCATTGGCAACGATACTGCATGTTATAATATTTCTCCTGAACTTCTTAGCCGGCTTATGGGAACTCATTTCTAATAAGTTTCACGAATCTGTTATTAACACATTCAATAGACATGCTTAAATTCGCTGAAATGTCATATTTGTTTCCCAGTAAAAAAAGAAGACAGTAAGATTGACCTGATCCGCGAAAAAGCCCGGGGAAGAAAATTATAGATGTGCGCAGCGCACCAAGTGAGACAAAACAGACGAAATTAGATAATGTCCGAATTTGATTTATGGTACAGAGTTCATGGTAGATCTTGTCGCTTTCAGTTTTCAAGTTATCTGATTGTCATACCTATCCAGTGCTCGCAGTTATGACCATAGGAACCATCAACACACACACATTTGTAAGTATCATCAATGATCTTGCACAAACCTCCGTGCAAACATGGAAGTGAATCACAAGCTGTGGGCTATAGGAACAAATTTAATCAGTCAATCACGAGATGAATAATACATATTGATAATGTATTAAGATGTGAACTAAAATATAAGATATATGAGAAGATTAAGGGCGCGTTCTTTTGGGGCTATATTCCGTCTATTCCTAAACGTGTTCTTTTGGGACCTCTTCTGACTCCGGAATGAGCGGAATAGTGCGTATTCTGCCCATTCTGTTCCCGATAGCAGAATGGACGGAATAGCGGTTTATTCGGAATAGACAGTAACCGTGTTCTTTTGGAAATTTTTGGCCGTATTGGGTCACGTCAGCTATTCTGTTTTCGGAATAGCGCAAAATCTGTTCTTCTGGGAGCTGGTGTTCTGTGTATTCTGTTATTCTAATCCCGCACTGGTTTAAAGAGGGCGATTTTGCAAAATAATCATTATAAGATCCAGTCAACAGCAGAAACAGAAACACACATCAAGTAAACACGCACAAGTGTGAAGAAACGTTCAAGTACAGGCAGATAATAATAAAAACCCAAGCACAGACAGATTTAGGCAACAAACCTCTGGCACGGAATCATGGTATATGAATCCACTTTTCTTTTGCAAATCCACTGGCCTCGTAGTTTTTGATTGGTCATTCAGCTCACACAGGTGGGTATTGTGGTAGCTTGGGTTTTCTTCAAAGTTGTACGACAGGCAGGATCGCAGAGCCAGGCACTCAAAGGAGCAATCAAGATTAGATTCAGTGCGTTTTGTGGCAATCACGTGACCGATAAGAGAGTAGCCTGGAACACAAGGTAATTTGAATTGTTGCGGTGAATTCTATGTTCAGCAGATAGTAAGCGTTTATGTCTAGAGTTTCTATTGTTATTTTCTAGTAACTGCGCGTGAATCAGGACACGAATTATTAACTTTGTAGTTTGTTCAACAGACAAGTAACCCTTTTACTTTAGCGGCAGGTTTCAGTGGTAAATCAATGTACTGATAATCTCAAAATATAGAATTGAATACAAAATCGGATCGTTAACCCCAATGTTTTTATATTAAAGCAGCTACATAGCTTGTACCGTAACATGAGAAAATACGACCCAGCACAGAGTTAGTGCTTGTAGAAGAGCCAGGTATTCTGCATAATCTTGGATTTTGTTGCAAAAGGGTGTTTTTAATATTTTCGTACTTCTGAATCAAATTAAAGATATAATTAATGATGCCAGTGTGCCCAAAGCGAACGTGTGACTGAATTTAAATGAAGAACAACCACTGTAGTACACGGCTCACACTCCTTGTTTTGTGATAAATTGTTACCTTTCTTTGGTGAATGTTATTCTTTCCGAGCACTTTGCTGGTTTTATTGTTTTCTGTGACTTTCAATTATATGAATTGAAAGTAGAACTATAGTAAGCATAAATAATTCAAGTAGTTTATGGTGGTAAAATACAATTCATAACGTGCGCTCGTACAGTACTAAGTAGAAATCAGTCTCGAACTTTTAAAGTTCCTGATATTTTGTTTATAAATAAGAGATTGCTTCACATGTTTTATACACTATCCGTAATATGTTTCTGTGTAGTGTCAAGCACTGAAATAGTGCTCACTAGAAAATAACGCCAACCGTGTGGAATTCCTTTTCCATGTAAAGTGTTTCACTGACTGAAAAGCCATATGGTTTGGACTTTGTCGTTTTTTTTTTCTCTCTAGCTCCGTGTATAAAAGTGAAAATAAATGTTCCACGATAATGGACTGAACAAACAGCGTTTGATGCAGACAGTATAAAATATGTATATATAAGAAATGTCAGTACAGTGCCTGCGGTCAAAAAAAAAAGGTCCTAATAACACAGAAAAACGAATAATAATAAAAATGGCATATATATATATATAATTATTGTCTCTGCGCTTTTTGCAGATATTAATGCTGACGTCTTATTGCTTTTCCTCGCCGGCCACTCTTTGCTTTGTATTGCCAACTTTCTCTGCAGCTAAATTTGTTGAACCACAGTGAAAATCAGCACCCGGCCCTAATATTTGCCGCTTTCTTGTAGGGACAAAACTCAATGTTTGCATGTTCCCTTTCTCGGTACATTTTAAATCAATCTATAATGAACTGTTCCATACCTTTAACCCCCTCAAATATCCCGTGTTTGGAAGAATCCTCTCGGACAATTTTGCCAAACATGCACCGCAACAAGAACAAAAATAGAGGGAGTACATTCATCGTAACACAGTTGTTTGATGTCCGCGCATAAACCCGTTAACAACGAAAAACAAATTGGAAAAGCTTCAAGGGTTTAATTATTAATGCAAATCTGAAAACGAATATCTGAAGTTTTGTTTTCCAATTTGGCACCTGGTTGACACCAGTGCATGCAAATTTCGCTGTTCTGGTTTGAGTTTAGTTTCTTTTCGTAGCCGGGAAAAAGAAGACTGTTGAAAATAACTGTCAAACATAAACAAGGCAGTATTCAGGCCAAGACAACTTGTTTTGCGGTGTTGGCGGTGTGGTAATAATGCCCAATAATTGGAAAACAATTCAGTGGCGTTTTCTCAGCTTATTTGCAGGACTAAGTTGTAGGACAAAGGCAAATATTTATTGGTGAACAAAACCAAGCAAGGCAAAATTAAGCTCAATGCAAAATTTTCTGATATCATGTAACAGCCGACAATTTAGCGAATCATGGCTTCTGTATACCTCTGAGGAGTTTGTTTAGCCGGACAATCTTTACGATTTGGATTTTTTTTTTTTTTTTGGTTTCACTTTAGTTAATTTTTGTATTGAAAAATCAACTTCCATCTCGGCATGAATTTATTGGTTTATTTTTTGCCAGTTCAAAATTAAGTGTTTCGGTTGCTTCCAATTATGTCACAATTATGTCTGACTTTAGATTAATAATTTCAGCCGAGTGACACAATTAAAACTCGAATGATAATGATCTTTGTACCCATGAAGCAGTCCGCACGGAGCCAAGACAGTCTCTTAGGGTGCGTTTCTTTAACGGATCTATGATCCGAAGTATTCAATTTTGGATATGATCCAGTGAATCCGTCCTAAGTGTGGATCACATGGATTCATTGTCCGGATTTGGATTTTAGTAAAGAAACAGATTATCTGTTTTTGGATTTTTGATCCGGATTTGGATTCCTAAAAAGAAACACACCCTAAGACCCATCTTCAACGAGATCTTTGAACATGATGACTTCAGCTGACTTCAAGCTCTCACGGTTTGTGAGAGCTGAAAACCAAGTATGAGTTCGACTTAATAATATCCCGCATCAGATAGTGAGGGTGACGCTGTCAGTCGGACAACGACGGTTAGATCAAAACAAGGGATATTCTGTTGAGAAAAGAGGGGAGGGGTGTGGTTTTCACACAGAGACGACCCACAATTCCTGTCGCGCTTCGCGTTCAAGAACCAACATGGCGGCTAAAGTGATGCTTTGCTCAATGTGAGCCGACACACGGCTTGAGTCTTGCGAAATTTAGCAATGGAGGATGACATAAAGGAAGGATTCCTTTGCCCTATGTGTATGAAAGACTTGGGTACCGCCGCAAATCTCCAAAGCCATTTTGAAGAATGCCATTCAGACGACAAAGCTGGCTTGCGCCAAATACGGGGAATGTTTGGGAAGGCAAAGCGAAAAATCATGGAGAAGATAGAGACGACTGATCAAAGTGATGGCAATAGAAATATCCAAGGGCTTGGAGGAATGTCGGAAGAAGAGATTGTACCTAAGGGCATCGATCCTTTTCTTTGGGCCGATCAGGAATTTGGTGAGATGAGACAGTCGTTCAGCATAAAAATAGCATGTATTTAAAGATACGTTCGAAGCACTAGTTGGTGAAATTCAGTGATGAATGAGAATATGTAAATACTGATGTATTGTAGTGAACGCATTTTGAGTGGGACCTATAAATTATATAGTGATGTGAGAATATTAAATTCAAGTCTCATGATTATAGTAAATTCCAAGTCGTATATATATTATGTTTTTGCAGTTACTGTAGCGCGAGTCCTTCGATATTGGGTTTTGGTTTAATTCCTAATTTTTTTGCATATTTTGTGTGATTGATGTGTGTTGGGAGAAAATGATTGTCTACATGCAGTAAATTATCCTTCAATAATAAGCTATTTATAGAAACTATCAATTGGGAGATAAGTATTTCTGAACCCCTGGTTTAATAACCCTGGTTTACACCAAGTGTAGTATTTGTTATGCATGGTGACAGTGCATCAACCTGATGCTGAGCATACATACTGCAGGTAAATAATGAACTGCACCTGTAGCTGCCCCTGTAGTTGACATTTTGACATGTTCATGGTTTTAGGTGCCAGTAGAAGCAAGTTTAGAATGTACCGTGAAATACGTGATGCAGAGATTGACAGATTTGTTGTGGAGACAAATAAACTTTTAATTAGACTTGAAAAGGTAGGTGTTACTCATACATTCTATTGTCCATGCTTTAGTCTGTACTCACATTGACATATTTTTAGGTCCACATTGAATTTTCTTACTGGAAAATTAATAAATTTCCACTGGTTTGCCGTGGTGTGGACTCTTATTTACCACGATTTACATCATGACATGGTCAAAATGTTGTGGACTCACGAGGCGCTTCGCCGAGTGAGTCCACAACTAATTTTGACCATGTTATGACATAAATCGTGGTAAATAAGAGTCCACATTCATTCATTCATTTTTTTTTTTTTTAATTTTTTTTGCACTATTTTTCTTTTTTCTTTTACAGATAAGTAGGAACATGTTACACACACAAAAAAAGAGAGAAAATAGACACTATTGTTAGATATGTTTAGATGGATGTACACCATGGCAAACCAGTGGAAATTTGTTTTTTACCACAACATTTAGAAATATACAGGAAACTTTAGTTGTATTTTGCTGCAAAATGTGAGATGCTGGCGTCAGCATTGTTGTCTGGACTCTTATTTACCACAGTAAATTGACCAATCAGAGAGCGAGAAACTAGTGTGTTGTGGTAAAAATATACTATTGCCAGTATTACTAGTGTTTTGAATGTGACCATGATTTTTCTTTACTGGCATGTGTATCCTGTTTCTGTGGCAATATTGAGCTTAGTTGAAAGCTGCTACCCTGTAAGGAGAACCCCTTTAATCTTCCCCACTGGAAACATAGGAAGAAGAAGGCTTTGCCAACAAGCTCAACTTTATTTGTTGAGCATGCATGGGCCTTGTTTCACAGAACACAAAAACAGTCAGCAGTTTACCCAACTGCAGATGTGGGGCAGCTCAGACTTGTGTGACCAGTTTACTGAGACAAAGAGACTGGTTTGACTCATGTGGAAGAGCAGCTCACACATGCTCAACAAAGGAAGTTGACGTTGTTGGCAGTCTTGGATGTTTACTCAGAAGCTATGTTTGTGGGGTAGAATGCTTTAGATTTCTATTCCTGAATTGCCATATCAGATTCAGGAATGGGAAGATGGATTGCCATTTCTTAATCAAAAGAGTATTACTTCACTCATTAGAATTTTGCTAAAGGTTCCACTGTACTATGAAGTGTGATGGTTTGTATCTATGATATTAACAGGTATACCACCAATTACAGGTAAATTTATAATGTGCTCTGGGTTCTGTTGCAGCTACTTAGGTCCGGGGTGCACACAATAGATTCACCAATGCAAAGAAATACAAGTCGGAAATGTGAGTGAATTTATATACAGTTGAGTATCACATAATAATAATAAAAATACTAATTATTAGTATAATAATAATGATGATATTAATAATAATAATAATAATAATAATAATAATAATAATAATAATAATAATAATACTGTATATAAATAATAAGTGAAGGTGACAGCAATATCATTCTAAGTCATGATTTTGACCAATTTTATATTTATAACAGTATAATACTACTAACAATAGGTACCACACTATTAAATTAACTATGAATGTTGCAGCTAATAATCAGACATTACAATTCACATCAAGTCACATATCATGTTTCTTTTGAATACAACTATCTTCTCTAGCTCTAGAAAGAAGTTTAGTACCATGGATTGCTGATAGCGACGTTAGATTTTGTCCATTCTGCAAGAAGCAATTTAATGTGGCCAGAAGACGACACCACTGTCGCTTGTGCGGGGGGATTATGTGTGGGAAGTGTTCAGTTTATGTTGGAGTCCAATTTTCAGGTGAGTCAAATTATTATTCTGGTATGCAGTGGTCGTACATGTACTAAAAATATGGTGTTCATGAGCCACAGCGCTTTACACGCCTTCATATCCCTACAGACTCATTCCCTGACTTTGCAGTGGCTCAGACCTCTGGCATCAATTTCACAACCACTTGTTTGATTATTGGAGTGAACTGAGATGTCTTATATTGTTGTTACCCTTCTCAGTCTCGGTACTGAAGATGGATAAATCTCGAGATTTGCCAAGGCGAGGGAAAAGTGTATCCAAGGATGACTCAGATGAAGCTGGTATTCGTTCTTGTCAAGCCTGTATGGATCGACTGCAAAGGTGAGGGTAAACATGTGCAATAGTGATAATGAACAGAAGAAACTGTCAAAATGTCAGTCATGGTCTGAGCTTTGATTCTCTCAACCACACTCTAGACCTTCTTCCTTGAAGTTGTGAACATATTCTTTTTCACAGATATGATCGACAAGAAAAAGAGAAACAAACAAAACCTACCATTGTACTTTTGTATGAGGTAAATTTCCTGTCTGTCTGTCTGTCTGCTTGTGTTTTTTTTTTGTGTGGTGCATTATATTCTGCTTACTGTATTTTCTGTTTGTCTTGTTATTTCCCTTTTTTTATGCTTACTCAATTTCTGTCTTTTTTGTATATATGACTGTTTGTTTGTTTGTTTGTTTGTTTGTTTTTTTTTTGTTTAGAAACTGAAATTTCACATGGCTGAAGCTGAGTCACTTCACCCTGTCTACAGCAAAATGGCCAATTCAATAAGGTACTGTAAGCCCTCATTCAGTTACATCTGTATTAGTTTTTACAGTACAGTCATGTTAGACAATGAAATGGACAGACTAATATGGCCCTTAACAGTAATAGTACAAGGGTACAAACATAATTATGCTTTGTTCAGGCGGCACAAGAGTTTTGATCAGAAAAGTCAGATTCTAGTATTGGAAGACAAAAGTGTTCGAAACACTGTGGTCTATACCCAAAAGTAAACACATGTACTTTAAGGGACAGTGTTGCAATATATAATTATTGTTGCACTAGTGAGACTTATTTTCCTCTTATCTACTATGTGTATTATTTTATAGTTTGGGTGATGCTCAGTATGACTATGAAGAAACAATGCAGGTCAGAGTGAAGCTGATCAAAATTTATGAGGTTGTAGATGTGATAAGGTAAGATGTTCAAACTGTTTGTTTTGGACAAAAAGTACCATGTACATGTGGATTGTTAGTGAAAGGTCAATTTGATTTTCTTGAACATACTTTTTTCCATTCTGTTTGCCCACTTGCCTCGCTGACATTACTTATTTACTGTACTCACACTTCTTTTTGTTCAAAAGCTAATTAATTGTATCAAAATCATGTTTGTCTTGGTCAAAGCAAAAAGATTGTCTCACTTGGGAAAGATGCTGAGAAAGAACCAAGTGCCCAAGCATTCAAGTTACAAAAAGGGATCAGAGCTTTTGCCACTGGCTACCTACAGGAAAACATGTTTACCCTACCTAACCTGCCACCAAAAGACAAGATAAAAAAATTACAAGAAGACAGAGCGATGAGCTTAGCACGCCGAGCTGCTGATGAAAAGGCTGAACGAGAACAAGCAATGCAGCAGCGGCTTGAAGCTACAAAGTTACAGCACAGGCGGCAGGGCAGTGGCAACTTCAGGCAGGAAACTTCAGAAAAACCCACAAGCCAAGCAAACATTTCTGTTCAGCAATTGGCCCATGGAGGCTGGGGACCAGTCCCCATAGCCAATAGCTCTTCCCCAGATCCCATGCTACAGCAGATGGAGATTATAAGGAATTATGTGAAGCAAGCACGGCAGGAAAACAGGCTTGATGAGGTAGAAATGCTGGAACGCAATTTGATGGAACTTGAAGAAGAGTATATCAAGCAACAGCAGGCTAGATAGTAATATTGTTTGCAGCTTTTGTACAATGTTTTATGTAATATTCTGAATAACAATCATATTAGATAGTATTTACATTTTTGTACCCAACTGTACAAATGGGGTAATAATTATGTAGGCTTGGTAGAATCTCATGATAATATTAAGTTGATATTAAATTGATGGTTTCCAACCAGCCCCTGGAGATTCAAGAATAGTACAATTTGGCAACATTGGAGCTACTTTCAGTGTAGAGTGGTTTTTAGATTAATTTTGTAAAACCTAAACTAAATTATACCTCAGGCTTTTAACCAAGAAGAAACTAAAGTACAGTGTAATTTGCATTTGGTTTGAGGAAGACACCAATAATCAGTGTGAGGTGTTTGTGCAAGAAGATTGCAACCAGGTTTTCCTTTGTTCTAGTTTGCCTAGAATGTTGCCACAAAACAATATTGTTGTCTGGACCAGTCCAAAAACTTATAA
The DNA here is from genome assembly GCA_964036295.1 of Plumapathes pennacea. NCBI lineage: Eukaryota > Metazoa > Cnidaria > Anthozoa > Antipatharia > Myriopathidae > Plumapathes > Plumapathes pennacea. The sequence goes on along the minus strand of OZ038465.1, from coordinate 2,841,924 downwards.
ATATATAGCAAGACCAAAGCAATCACACAATATTTTGTTTCGACAGTCATCTGAAAACAGCTCTATATTATGTATACTGTTCATGTAAGGGTACAAACAAAATATACAGTATATTTTTATTTTAGAACTGGCAGGATGGACCAGTCCTAGGTAAAATTGAATAGTTCATTGTTAGTCACAGGCTGTAACTTCACAGTAATTCATGACCTCAAGGTTTTTTGAAAACATAATTTTTTATAATAAGTTACATTTAAGAACTTTTTTTATTATCATTTCTAGAGGCCCATTGCAGAAACATGTCTACTTCTATTTTCAGTTATGTGTTTGAGTAATATTATCTAAAATTGATAATGGATACATCCTGCACTTGTGATACAGGAACAGTGTATCTGGTTATTTTGTGAGTAACAGGATTTTTAAAATTTACATTTGACACTGGTTATGTAGAATTATGCAGTAATATGTTATAGGTCAGATATGGATAATTTGTGTACAGATGTAGTATTGTACATTGACTTGAATGCTTTGTGGAGGCAAGCCTTTATTTACCCTCAGTAAAGGTTTGGCACAACAATGCATACAATGTTGTGCACACATGGTTTGGTATGTTGTTTTTATTTGTATCATCACTGTCAAACACTTGAGAATTTCTTTATAAATGCATTTTTTTCCTGGTTATCTGTAGCGACAGAAAGCTTAATGTTACACAACAGACAAGTGACAACACCATCAAGAAGCTTAGAGTTTATTGAGATAAAAAGGCACTGCAAATTTAATGGAGAAAGAGTTACTTTACAAATGACAAGTAAATGAATTAGAGCAAGGATGACTACATAAATACAGACACACTTAATGTCTAATTACCATTATTTTTATACTTTGATGTAATATGCCGATGACAAAGTTGGAGCTGATCACAGCTTCTGGGAGTAAAGAAAGATCAGGATTTCAAATGTATATCAGCTATCACTCCCCAGCTTTCTCTTGCCAAGGTTTAGGTTTCTTCACATCTGGTCTGGGAACCAATGATGGACAAGGAACTTGGCCTGGTTTCATACAAATGCAGTAACAGTGGCCATGTTTGCCAAAATTAGCAGGGTTCCTGCGGCCAGGGTATTTAGGCTGCCTTCGGTTTTGCATCTCACTAAGAAAAGTAATAATATTCATGATTTAATGTCTGACTGTAATCAGTTCAATCAAAATAAGATGATTTTGCAACAGGTAGAGTATACAGTAAATATCCAGTTTCATTTGTACTAATCAAAAGTCAGTTGTAAAATTTAAAATTTTATTGTACTCTGTACTCTGCCCACTCACCCCCCCCCCCCAAAAAAAACAAAACAACAACAACAACAAAAACAAAACAAAACAAAAACAAAGAAACAAATGAAGGTATGTGGAGATACAGAGATACAGCGAAGAACTAGTCAAGGAGTCAAGTGTGTAATATGTTCCTACAGGCAGAATGCTATAGTAAAGACAAAGCATCTTTGATTTGGTAACATTCAATGGTTACATGAATTTTAAGAACAAGAAAACTTCAACAACACAAATATCTAAATATTATAACATTTGGCATGTGTGGACATTCTGTACAATCAGTGTGTATTAATATTGCACTTGCAGTTTGTGATGACTAACATCCCCATCCAGTACTGTATGTCTGTACCTGTCAGTTGCTCCAGCAACCTTTCCAAATATATCCAGGATTTCAGGTCCTGTCTTGTCCTCAACATCGATCATTACCTTTCTTCCATCACCTAAAGAAGAGTTTAAGTTGTGAACTGAAGTTCTGTTCAGACCCTCGGTGTTGGCCTAAAACTAAAGTATCCAACTAAAAGAATGTGAATATCCATACCATAAAATAAGTTTAAATTCCCATGTGGCATCTTGTTTTTCATGGTGAGAAACTGTACTGCTCTGTTCTTGAACTGCAACTGCGGCAGATCCTTGTAGATGAAATTCCTAAAGCAGACAGAAGTGTAGAAAAAAAGTCTTATCCCTAACCTGTATCTTGGGTGCTAACATTGTACTACTAACTATACAGTGGTAAACACTGTACTTTATTATATAGACACGAGTGTTTTACTGGAAAATATACCGTGTGTAAAATCCATACAAACTACATGTACATCCGGGACCAGAGTGGCGTATTTTCCATATCCTCACTAGTGAGGATATCGTTGGCATCATTTCCCACTTTTGCATGGTTGTTTGTGCAATTTCTCATAAAACACTCGTGTCTAATATAATAAAAAGAAAACTACATGGCGGCTTGAAGATATGGATTTTATTTTCTCGTGGTAAAAACAATATTTTACTCACTCGCGAAGTGCTCGTTCGTAAAATATTGTTTTTACCACTCGAAAATAAAATTCATATCTTTGCGCCGCCGTGTAATATCCTCTATGTGTGTATATACAGATACTGTACAAAAACCTCAAAATAATTTCATGCAGGATACACTGTCAGCACAGCTCTGCCCCAACACGGCCCCATAAGCTGTATAAGCTTTAACCTTCACTGTGTTTAAATAAAAGATGTTGTTGTTGTTGTTGTTGTTGTTGTTAACAGGGAAAAGAGCCTGGGGATCAGGAAATCTAGGGGTGCGTTTCTTTAATAGATCCATTATCCAAAGTATCCAATTTTGGATATGATCCAGTGAATCCGTCCCCAGTATGGATCACATGGATTCATTATCTGGATTTGGATTTTAGAAAGAAACAGAGAATCTGTTTTTGGATTTGTGATCCGGATTTGGATTCCTAAAAAGAAACACACCCTAGGGTTTGCCATAATTGACACCTGTTTGTTTTACGACAGTAGTATGCGGTTATATAGGAGAGATGTGTCTGTGTGTGAACTTCTATTCATAAGCTAAGATCTGCAGAAGTGGGTAAAATTTGAAAATGCATGTACTGCTTTAATGTGGTACGGTAGCACTCTGCAATTTAGAAGAGAGCAAAACACCTTTTTGCTAGTGCAACCCACACCCCAAGTGAATCCATGCAACCCGGGGCCGGCCCCATACGTTAGAAATCCGTGGTTATCATTAATAGCCAATCACACTGTTTGTGTTCTTTTCAATTTGCTTGAGTAAAACTTTGCCTAAAGTATTATCACAGTCTCAAGAAGTTCGTGAGAGTTTCATTTTATGAAGCCACCTCACCTGAGACCTCGACTTTCTGCTTTGTGAGTATAGTTCAGCACGACAGACTTAATGTCGCTCTTGATAATAAGTCTCCCTCCCGAGAGAAACTCAAAAGTTCGACGAAAGGGAAATCGTCCCTTCGGCATCGTGCTTTTATTTGCGGCGCTCTGGATTGTCACCACGCATCCGCCATGCTTGAATCCACTGTACTATGCAGTCAGTGGCTTTTTGCGGAAACCGCTGATCATGAACAACCGGCTCAACAACACGACGCGGGAATATTAAAATGGCGGGTAACTCAATCTCTGAATTTTAAATTTAAAATATCGGACAATGTTAATTCACTGGAAGAGGCCATGCAACTTATCCAAGAGTTCGAAACAAAAGCAACTTCAAAGTTCAGTTGTTTTAAAGCTGACAAGGATTCGGAGCTATTGGTAAGTCCCATCACATGATTTGACTTGTTGTATCTCGATCGACATTAAATTTTCTTTAACAGTTTTAAGAGCCTCAGGTACAGGCTATTAACTGTGTGAAATGGTTACAGATCACACCGTTAAATCCCACAAGATTTTCTGGCAAGATCCCCGGGACGTGAAAGGATTCAAATTGCAATTTACTGGCGTTCCTTTTTTAATTCTTGGGACAAAGGTTTATGACTGCCAAACACGGCGTGGTTAGGGACGTCCAGATCAAGAGGAGGAAGAAAGATCGTGAAGCGGTAATTCTCATCCAAAATTAAATCGAATATATTCAGACAAAATTAAAACCATCATTAGTAGCTGTAAAAATGTGCGTGGACATCTTCATGTTTTTTCTTCAAGATCTAGTAGAACTAACAGTGTAATCACAGGCAACCCAGGCTCAGGGGGCCTGGAAACGAGAAGTGACATAATCGAAGCTAATGCGAGATAAAGAAAGGCAAATGTTTCAGCATTCGGCCAGTCATTTTCTCGCTCTCGCAAAATACACCGATAAAGCGACTTAAAAATAAAAGGTGATCCTTACTGGGGTGAATCAGCGACACGTTGGCCGTACGAACCAGATCTGGTTTGTCTTTCGATCAAAACAATAGTCATATCCCACACGTACTGTCTGAACAGCATGTCCTCGAACCTAAGATTAGAGATTATTCACAATTTTGAATTATGTCAAAATTATCATATATCGACAATCCTACGTTACTGCACTACGGTAAAATACTGGTGTCTAAACATCGCAACGGTTGACAAAATGGCGGCTGAATATCAAATCAGTGATGCACCAGTCAATGTAAATCCCCCCCCCCCCCCCCCCCCCCAACCCGGGAATAGCGGGGATATGGGGGGGATTTAGCGGGGCAAAAAACGACTTTTGATCATTAGAAGTGCTCCGGTTACCGGGGACGTGGATGAGATTTACAGCGGGGACCTGGAGATGACTGTACGTTGGGAGATTGGAACGAGAATGTCTCAAAGAATGAAACATGGCGACGGAGGAAATGAAGAAGGTAAAATCCTTGAGTTATTGGCCTGAAATTAAACCATCCGTGTTCTGTCGAGTCATAGTTTGGTGCACTGCAGCAATAAGAACGTGATTATTTGCATATTTGTGTTTTCATTCTTGCAATAGGTGCATATTTTAATATTTTGTTTGCTCGAGTAGCCATGTGGAAATTCCACATGTATATTCAGAATAAAAACACAGAATGTTTATCTGGCGTTGCAGATCCTTTTACAGCTTGGTGACAGACGCCAAGTGGTTGAAGTCCAGCATTTCAAGTCTCTTGAGGACCTAAATCAATATACAAAAGCTCATTTTGACGTTTCTCAAAATAGGCGAATATATTTTCAAAGATTCGAGAGCGATTGGAACGAATATGTAGAAATATCTGATCTACATGATTTAAACAACAAGGACAAGATGATTGCTATTCTCAGTGTCAACGTGAAGAGTACAGACGGCGACTCGGGCGGCGACGCAACTGCACAGGTATTCAAATTATAAATAAATACTATACTCATATTGACTTGATGTTAGTTTACATATTTTGAAGTTGCTCACGTTGAGCACAAAATAGAGGCTGCTTTTGAAATAATATTTAAATGATATTATCTCTTATAAATTGACAAGCCTAAGAGACAAAATGTGCTTCTCTATACCGACGATGATGAATAAAACATAAGACGGCATACTGTAATCCTTGATAAATTAGCAATTGAGTGATGTCCTTATGATCTGCAGGCTGTGACAACAGGACAGTGCGAAGTAATAAACTTGTTTGTACAAGGGGCACAAAAGCCATGGTATTTCGACTTTTTTTAGTGTGTTTTAAACTGTTGTCCACTAATTTACATGTAAGTTATCAGGTTTTGCTCTCATGCCTACTCAGTAGGCACATGTACTTTTTAGATATCTATTTTTTAGTTATATGGCAGTGGCCGTTTACTTATAACCCAAAAAACCGCATCCAACCTCGTGTGCTTTTTGTTCATGCATCCAACTGACAAGTGTGCCAAAACTGGCTTGACTGCATTTTTCACACCTTTCATTCCATCATGCACAGAAGCCATTTGTGAGAAGACTCCGACAAAGATGGATGTGTTTGCGAGAAGAGATTTGTAAACCAAAAATGGCATAGCAAGCGAAAGTCAGGCTTTCTGGTGAGTCTTACTAAGTTGAAACTTGCAACATACAAATGAATGAAACGAACTTACGCTTAGCTTTATGCCTGTCTTTGAAACATTCCAGGTTATTTAATACATTTCTCTCTTTTCTCGCATAGCTTTCACACCACGCAGCTTTCAGGACAGTGGAAAAGAGGCATGGCACATGGACTTGACTCAAAGTTTACAAGGATTATTTGGCTGGAGATGGCTTCAAGCGGAAGATGAATGTAGAAATGTATTGAACAGAAAACCATAAGCTCTGATATGTTATTCTACAGTCATGTATGATGTTACTTACTTTGTCTTTGAAAGAGGTGTTCTAAACATTCTCAGTGAGTCCTATTCTCTCAAAGACTTTATTTTAAATAAATAAATGGGAGGGCACTTTTGAATTTTATATTTTATACTTAGTGTTTGCTGCACTATGTTGGGCAAAAACCTAATTTGCTGTCTGTCACATACGTGTGAACAGCTTGCTTTTTTTATTAGATAGATTTAATCCGAAGTGCCAAAATTTTCAGGTCTGTTACGATATTATGCAGAAAAATCCCAAATGATAAGTTGTGCAAACAATACAGATATTGGCTGCTGAAAACAATGATGTCTAATCAGTTTGGTTGACAAAGAATTATTGCTTTGCCTGTGTTTTTATTTTTCAGGTGTCAACTTTTTTGCTGTTGTTTTTCTAAAACGTTCTCGATTGGCACTGCCACAAATTTAGTGTAGCGCAAGTTGTGCCCTCTGGCCTTCCACCAGAAGTGATGTGCAACTCTCTTCTTTTTTTCTTTTTTTTCAGTTCTTACTGAGGCACAACTTCTAAATGAAAAATGGCTCAAGAAAGATAAGTAAAGTGTTTTAGATTTTTTACCATTCGGTCATACCACAAGCATCCTGGGCCTCAGCAAATTTAGGTTAGGAATGCTTATTCAAAGGGCGAGCTTGTTTGAGGGGAGGCCCTTATTAAATTTTCCCTAGTCATTTACTTTTGCAATGCGTATCATTTGCTTATGAACAACAAAGCAGTTCGTATAGATCTATTAATAACAACATACTTTAAGTATAAAACATCGATTTTGATTTTCGATGGTGCTAATTTACCATCAGTGCAAAAACGACAAAGTCTGTAAAGGGGAGGAGGCACTTATTTAAAATTTTGGCCAAGAGGGGGAGGGGGGGGGGGGGGTTGTCATCTATTAGAGTGGGGCACTTATTTGAAGATCTTCGGTATGACCATTTGTTAGAACCTTGTGCAATTTGTCACAGTGGTTGATCCGGTCCAGTCTCTCTTATGAGAGAGCACTTTTCTGAAGTCTTCCCAAAATTTATGGTTCACGGCCTGTCGGCAAATTGGATGCAGTTTTGAATTTCACAAATTGCAAAGCATTATTGACGTTATTCGAGCAGATTTTGCTTGAATGGTGGGGGTTAGTCTTTCTGTCTGTCTGTCTTTCTATCTGTCTGTTTGTCTATCTGTGATCGAGTAATCATCAAAGCTTTTCCAAGCGCAACGGTCGAGGACATAGCCGATCACATCAAGCCGACGGGGGCTGGGGGGCTAAACTCTATTGAGATTTCTTGTGATGCAGATTTTAATGCTTTTGGATGTAATGTTAGGGGTTTCCTACTCTCCGTCCCTCTCGAACACAGTTTACGGTCGTTCGTGTATGTGCATTATCATAATAAACATAAAATCAGTCGGAACACTGTGCCTTTTGCAAATTTTTACCTATTGATATCACCAAGGGAAGAAAACATTTTGACTACTTCTTGCAAATAGTAGGTTGACCAACCGAAATATATACGTGACTAGGGGGTGTTGGGGTAATATCGTCAAGCCAGGCGTGACCTTTTTATACGCAAAATTCTTCAAGAACTTGCTCCAAGGACAGCAAGAGCGATCACACCTTCGAGTTCTTCACGAGCATATTAAGCATTTAACTGTATTGAAGTTATTAGGTTCGTGCGTGATTCGTGTGAACCATTAGTTGCCGCAAGAATATCTGGCAAAAAATAGAAAGAAAGAAACAATTCGCGTAAACTTTCATTTAGTATTTGGACAAAGTAACAGAACAAGTTTCATTGTTTTATCAAACCCACAATTGTGCCGATTGCGGTCTGCTCCTCGTTTATGAGATGTATCTTCGCTTTTAAGCCCGTATTAAGTCTCCCTACACAAAACCAAGAAGCCTGACATTTCATTGTTTATCAACTTTTTGCTACTGATGCACTGCTTGAGCGTGCCAATCTTCTCGAGGATTAATCAGTTTACTACGAACAGGAACATGCACCTTTAATGAATGGAAAGAAAAAAGTCCTTACAGTACAAAATAGATATTACCTAGTATAGATAATTAAAGCAATATAATGTAAACTGCCACTTGATAATAATGCCAAGGAAAGGCACCCTCAAGAATCTCTACGCTGTCCAGCGATATGTCGGTGATCGTATTGTATCCGGGCACCAGAACTTCAATTCTTAGCAATTTTTTCAGTGCAGCTTCATGCATTGCTTAGAGGACTCTGAAATTCTGTCATAAAATAGCAACAACATGCAAACATCCACACAGTCATGTACATATTAACACACATGTTTTAAAATAACTGTGAGGGTGAACTGTTAGAAAACTGGTGAATAAAGGTGAACATGTAATCACAAGCCTGCAAACTTTTCAACATCCGTTGAATGCTGGTTGAACAGGTCTAAAAAGCATTCAGCAGCTATATTGCACTCAAGAAATGGTAAAAACTCACGAACAGTTTGATCACAAGGGCCACAATACTTGTGGCTATGGCGATATACAAATGGGAGCATTGTTGCTATTACACATGTCATAAGTGCTGTCAGCAACTGCATGGGTGGACTTTATGGTATTAAAAGGTCTTCGCGACAGTCTGCCTAGCTTTTGTTTAAACTGCTTGTGCATTCCATCTTTGATGGAGTGGAGCCTTCCTAGTCTGCCACTCTTTGAGGAGTACATCTGCTGATTTTTTAAGTAAGTCAAAAAGGGGGCAACTGTTTTTCTGTAACAAATTTATCCCTATTATTCCTGATGATACTTGCAGTAATGATTGTAATACTAATAAACATACTTGGAGTAGCCCTGCCAGCTTCTTCAGTGCCCACTATACAGACCGTGAGCATTAACAATGCAAAATAAAATTCAAAAATATTAAATGACTCTTTCATTGCTTATGAAATGGAACATGCAAGCTACTCTCTGGCTACTCTCTGGGCCATACAATATATTAATTTATTGTGATTTATTTATTGCATATTAATATAATTGTTAATAATTTTTTAGTATTGCTCCTTTGCAAACTCCTGACTCTGTTAATTAAGATGAAGAAGAGGAAGAAGAAGTTAGAATAGGACGAAAAATCCCACACCAGGACTTGAACCTGGGCCTCGACGCTGAAGATAGCGTCGCATCCTAACCACTGGACCATATGGGATTTCAGGTAATGAGAAAGTAAGGTTATTTATTGCCATTACTACCACTATTTAAATATCCCTCCACTAAAATATAGAGCATCATCTCACACAGACATACTTGCAGCTGAAACTGCTCATCGAGGTGGCTTTGTCGCCATTACCATGAGTCATCAACTGAAGAAAAAATATTAAATATGCAAATATAAGTATATAATACACACAAATAGGCACATCAAAAGCACTATGACAAATATATACAGTGACTTTTTTGCTGCGAATAGGGAATATAGAAACACACAAACTAACTGCTTCGCAAACATGTATTTATGTGCATGCATACCCTAGCTATTGTACATTCACCCACACAAGCATAATGTAATTCACAACACTCAGTATAAAATATCAGTTACACAGAAAAAAGATCACATAAAAACATTGCACCTGAAACAGTACTGGAAAAATCTTCAAAGTCTTGCCCATGATCTTTCCTTGGGGCTTCTTTTGGCCCGTTGTACTCACAGTGAGTTTTGTGTGGCCTCCCTGTGACAAGACGTTTGAAAAGTAAAAGGGTTAATGTGTCTGCCCTCCTTATCCGCCATTATTGAAAGATGCAAACGATCCCAGTCCCAGTGCCACGCGCACGACGTAGGATTGTCGATATATGATCATTTTGGCATGATTCACAATTGTGAATAATCTCTAATCTCAGGTTCTAGATAGCCTGCGTAGCTGGCGGTCTCATTCGATGCGGTTGAACGGTGTTCACGGGCGCCATTTTGTACTGATGGCAGAAGGGAGACTGAGGTCAAGTGACTGTAATTTTGTCACTTGACCTCAGTCTCCCTTCTGCCATCAGTACAAAATGGCGCCCGTGAACACCGTTCAACCGCATCGAATGAGACCGCCAGCTACGCAGGCTAGGTTCTAGACCATGTTGGTTTGAATGGGTTCGGCTTATTTCGCTCGGAAACTCTTCGTAAATTAGATTCCAGGTCCTCTCGGAAAAGGTGGTTTTGGCCGATGTGATCTAATGCTGACCATTCCCAGGTCCATCCGCGTAGAAGATTCAAGATGGCGACTTCTGGAGGCAAGAAGGTTGTTGCGGCAGCCCATAGAGTCCTGGACAGACAGGCGTGGGGACATAGAAGGGGCCGATTTGCTGTTCAGAGAACATTAGAACATCTCAAGAAAGGCAGCGTGGTTTTGAATGAGAATGTCAAAGCCGTAGAGTTGAATTTACCCAGCACAAACCAGGCAGCCAATGTGGGAGCGAGGTTGGGTTTGAGTTCTCTAACATATATATATATACTGCCGTGTCAGTAATTATGCCAAGACGGCACTCCCTGTGGTGTCCTTTTAACATCATGAAACTTTTCTATAGCATTTATATATACATTCGGTGTTAACATAACAGTACATGTTCTGAACCCCAAGCTATAACTGTCTTCTCATTTGTGTTTAGGCGATTTTTGTACGAGAATGTCCCCCAGATGAAATTCACAAATCCACATGTCATGTTCACAAGAACTAAGGATGCATCGAAGGATGCCGACCTTCAAGTAGTGTTTGGTAGGTGTATTCCGAAATACAAGATGCACTGTAGCACATCTAACCATGGACTCAAAAATAATTCCTTCTTTCAATTTCTTGGCCTACATACTGCAACGCTTGAGAAAAGGCCAGCTAAAAACCATGCTCAATGTTTGGTTGACTGTCGAAGATATTGTACCAGGGAGAATACTTGGATTTTTTTTTTTTTTTTTTTTTTTTTTTCTGATTTTCTTTCCTTCCTTCTTTCTTTTTTTCTTTGTTTTTTTTTTCTTTTTTCTTTTCTTTTCTTTTTTTTTCTGCTACTACATGACTGTATTTATACCAATATTGCTTCAATATCATTGATAATAAAACAGTTAATGGAAAGAAGGCTGCAATCTCCACTCTCGAGAAGACACCATCACAGCTTATGGAGGAAGTTATCAAACTAACAGCAGCAGGCGGGTAAGTGTACTGTAAAATAACAGTTTGCAAACCTTATAATCTTTCTTCTCGCCTCATGCATCACCTTCTGTACAAACACAGTAGGCATATGTACACACATTGACTCAGTTCCCCAATAAATATACAGACCCAAGGTGTACATGATGTAGTCATACACATGTCCATGCAGAAGGGTTTGTCAACAAGTTGGGTACTCATAACTTGGTTGACTGATTCATGTTTCTATTTCTTACTCATAATGATCCTGCCAAAAATCTCCAAGACTAAGACTTCTGCTTTATAGAACACCATTGTCTCTTTATTTTTATTTTTATTTAATTTTGTTACATTACAGATGACTTTTGTAGAACTCTTTATGTCAGCTACAGTACAGTACATTGTGAAAGCACACAAATTCACATTATTTGACATATCCCAACAAGGCTGTCTGGTACAGTATAATATACTGACACCAGCTTTATTTTCCAGATTGGAGAACAATGATAGAGAAACCACTTTAACAGAGGACAACAACAGATAACACCCAACTAGTTTATCTGACTTGCAGTTACCAAACATACTCAGACAAGTTACTGAATTTAAGCATCAGTGGACATGTTTATTTTCCCATACAATCATATCATTGTTTTTACATATGGGGGGCCAGTCAGTTTTGTGGTTGTGATGCCCTATTGAAGCAAATACTTTAAAGCCCTGTTGGCCTGATCTGCAATGTTTTGATTGGGGTGAGTCTGGAGTTCCTTCACCTGGCTACAGAGTGTGCCAATAGTTGCTGCTGTGGGAAACTGTGAGACAAAAAAAAAAAAAACAAAAAAACAGAGAGTTCAGCCAGCAGCACAAAATCACACATAGAATAACTGCTACAGTTGTAATAATTACTCTGCTGTTGGGTATTGTTATGTAATGTTGCTAGCATTTAAAGCCATGCCTTACAGTACATTAAACAGACATGTTTTTATTGCCCAGGTGGCCTTGTATTTTGTATACATTTTTATGGAATTGATGTACATGTATGCAATCTTCAGTGTCATGTATATCATACATTATATGTTGTACACAAGCATTATCACATTCACTGTTGCATATCTGATTACAGTTACGCAGTGTTGCAGCACAAAGAAGTGTTTTGGAAGTGTTTAAAAAAGAAAACATCTTGTACTGCACCGACATATTATCTTTTGCAACAACTTTTTGTGATTTTGTGAATTTTCAACGAGAGACATAATTCAATGAAAAAGTGCAGCTATGGATTATTTTTGACAGTTGAGGAGGGGCATTTTCCAATCTTTTACCTCTGAACCAAGCAAGCCTGTGTCATCAGCAGCAGTAGATTTTTGCAAAATACTTTTGCAGTGCATTATGTTAGACAGACATGTCATAGCTCTCAGGGTTAGACCTTCTTCACAGTCTAATTTCAAAAATGCCTGGAGAGATGATAGCACCTGCATGCAACAAATGAAAAAAATGGAGAATAAATAAGATATCAATTGACACCAAGAAAATGTCTATTCTAGTATATTCTAAGTTGTATGCTCTTCGTATCAAGGGGAAACACTTGTTACACAGGCTAGCACATTGTAGAATATACAGTACTACTTATGTGTCCAATATAGTATGCATATTATAGAATCAAAAATCATTTATTGATATGTATACTCACATTAACTTCCATTAGGCTGCTAAAGTTCTGTGGGTTGTCAGACAGGTTGACCAGCAGTTTCAGGGCTTCTTTCTGATAAATAAAAGAAATACTTTTCATAATTTACTAACTGAGAGTAGCTGATACATGATCTCATGCAATACACACAGTAAAAAATAAATAAAAAATAAAATGCCAACTTTCACTTACACTAAAACACAATCATATACCCCACAATAATCCATACAGTATTTTGCTAAAGTTTTTGCCTACCTCCAGCACAAGTTCCAGCTTTTCAGTTCATACAGTGTTCGCAATGGGGTTAAACTAGCCAAGTACATAATTTCCTGGTAAAAACCAGCTTACTGTGGTTTGACTAAATTTGCAATTTCTTGTGATCCATTGTATCCCTATACACAGTTCCCTTGACAACTCAAAATGCAAGACCACAACTACACTATCTCTTGGTACCTGTACAATTGCAGGTGATGATGCAGACTCTAGCAAAGCCACAGTCCTTGGAATTCCTTTTCTTATCTCGCTGTGCCAGGTTGGAGTGACCGCTAAATTGATTAACAGCTGCAGGTATGCAATGGCAGCCTCTTCCCCAATGTCAAGTGGCTCTAGATTGTCCACAACTTCAGGGATACACCTCTTAAAGATAAATAATAATATGTGCAGATACTAACTTGAACATGGTACTAATCTACTGTATGTTAAGGAACAGGTGGGGGTGAATAAAAATATTAAATTAATGACCGGGTCATTTGTCAATCAACATCGCAAGAACTTTCGACGACCACATCGGCGGAGAAAACGTACCTGTATTTCCTTCTGATTCTCATCGTTCATGGCCAAGTTGCCAAGAGCCCGAGCAGCTTTGATCCGTACTTGTTCGCTTGAGCTAGTCACAAGATCCATGACTACTGGCAAACCACCACATTCTCGAATTTTATCCTGGTTTCCTTTAAAAGCAGCAAGGTTAGCGACATCCACTAGAAGCCTCTCTAACGTAGGGTCGTCAACTATGTCGAAAACACCGAGCAAACCGGAAATGGAATTGGCATCCAAAACATATTTGCTGTCGTCATTCGCAGCCCTCGATTTCTTCCGTTTTTGCAGAAAGAAATACGTTACGAAAGCCAGGGAAGATAGTGCAGTAACAGTGAAGATAAAAGCGTTACGAGAAAGCCCCAGCGGCATTTTTTCGCAATCTACTTTTCGAACTGAATATGCAAGCTGTTCATTTTATACTTCATGTAAGAATCGCTGTTGGTTCAAACTTGTTTTCAGTCTTCCTTGCCATGCTGGCCTGGTTCCTCAACTCAAACAAGTCCAGCATGGACATGACACCAGTGTTTGGGTTTATTGACGATGATCACGAGGATTTCGACGTCTCAAAAGAACCAACTTCAGGCTATGAATACTTAAAGAGAGTGCAGTAAGATTTGATTTTATTCAAATTTATAGAGCAACCCTGTTTCCTGTCTGACAGACAGCCCTTGATCTCTGGGCTACTGCATATCTGCATCTTTGTCTTATGCTCACATAAGTTTTATATCTTAGTCAATGAAAGTACAAACCATCAATAATTAGCCTGTTATGATAAATATACAGGATTGAATATTTATCACATCAGTGACCTTCAGAACAGATATAAAATGTGCATTTTTGTCACTACATGTAGATGGGAAGCGATGCAGTGTCCAGATGTTGTGGTGGCTGATGTGGACAGAAGTACATTCTTAGGCAAGCAGACAACTGGTGCAAATGTGGTAAGGACTTACATGTTAATGATCAAAGTATAAGGAAATTACCAAGAGATTGGATATGGCAACCAAAACATGACTTGTGGTTGTCCCTGGGACTTGAAAACCCTTGCTTACTGACTCACATTAATTTATATTTTGCAATCTTATGGCCATATTTATACACAATTATACACATGTGGTTGCCACCAGTATAATATATGTGTATAATATGCTCAGCTGTGCATGACTTTCTTGACACAGGTATGGCATCATATCCCAGCATCATGCGATCACGCATGCCAACAACCACAGGGGTGGGGGGTGGGGGGCTCCCATAAAAAGGACGGGGATGCTCGTCGGGAATTTTTGCTTTGACCCCTAAGAGGCTAAAATGGGTACCAAATTATGTTGATTATAAGCTTCTACATTGATAACAGTTTTCTCTAGTAGTGTAAAAAATCCATTTGACAGACATCTGATCCTGAAATGATACCCACGTCAAATAAAAATGTCAGCGTTTGGATGAGCTGTACCAAAGCCCATTATTTTGACCCCTAAGAGGTACGACGAGCTTCTCCATCCCTTTTTATATGGGATTCCTCCCCCCTCTTCTTCCTGGCCATATTATACACATGAAAGCAATACTCTGTATTGACTGTACAGTATTTCATCTACCACAAGGTGTTTTAAGTCAAATTCATAGTAGAATTAATTGCCTTTATTACACGACTTCACATTTTCGAGTGCAAATACGGGCCAAAACGAGTGCAAAGATGGGAGCGTATTGCACTCGTCAGGAACCAGATCAACTGGTTTATTAGCTTACGTGATCAGTTTTCGCAAGCAAAGTTTACGAACGCGTCATTTTTTTGTTCCATTTTGCACGCGGCGAGAATGTTTGCCCCGCTTCGTTTGTCGTGTAATAAACAACTTATTACACAAAAAGTTGTGCAATACGGCTGTATTTTTACGAGCCAGTTTTATTTTTTCTCGCCTGAAGCAGGCTCGAAAAAATAAAACCGACTCGTAAAAATATTTCGCCGTATTACACTCCTTCCCGTGTAATAACCTCTTTTTAATATTGTCCTCCAGGGACCAAGCTGCTTACCAGCTCCAGAAGGATTTGCAGCATCTTTAGAGTGGCAGGAGCAGCAGACAGCAGATTTTGCTGATATTAGACAGGTATAAGGTGTATTTTGTATTTAATACATAAGTACTGACATTGTAAACTATATATAGCAATTTCACTTCATGATAAATGAAAGGTGTTTATGATGTGTTGTACTGTCTCTATGTGTTGTACAGTGTCTTGATGTGTCGTTTTTTGCATTTCTGAACTTTCCATTAACAAGTCCTAATGTCTCTTGGAAGCTCATATAAATCACAACATGTGGATGTACTGTATGCTGATTGTGCAGAAAAAGTGAAAAGAAACCAGAACAAAGATTTTATCTTTAACTTTTCAGGGCTTGGTTAGGCATCGTTTAAAGACAACTAGAGACAGTCAAAAGCCTACTGAATTGGTGAGTGCCACTTCTTTGCAAAAAAGAACGTTTCTTGTTTTTAATTCAGGGTAGGATTCCCTGAATGTGTAATGTACTGTATCAATGAGGTCACAGGGTACTCTTGTCCCTACTTTCCATTTTTTGTTGGCTGAGTCAAGTTTGGATCGTTAGGTTTTCAACAGAGCAACAGTTAGAACAGTATGCTGTAATATGATCATTTCAACACACACACAGCTTACCTGACAAAACAAGTAGTCTGTACTGCATAACATAAATCATTCTCTCGTGTGTTTGTTGTTGTCAGCCGAAACGAGGTGATGAAATTGGTTGGTGTGTATTTAGCCTTGGAACTCAGGTGGCGTTACAAGTACAAGAAAAGTAAGTCACACATCCTGTTAGACCAACATACTTCTTTCTCATTCACGTGAAAATGAAATGCGCTATATAAACTAGTTCCTTTACTAGTCATGCAGAATGTGTTACAATATTATTTTGTCTAGTATACTAGGATTGATTGATTTGATGTTGTTGTTGTTGTTTTCAGAAGAGTACTCAGTCAATCTAAACCAGATAAACAGGCATCAGACTTGGAGCTTATGCCTACTGAGGTACTGCCTTGTAAAGTGACGTTGAGCTCTGTACAGCTATGATCCTTTATCTAAACACTGTCGAACAAAACTGAATGACGGCAGGATTGATAGCTGACTTGCTAGACGTACGAGACACTGTCTTAACTTCCGACTAGCTGGATCAATTGCCACTGACGGACCGAACGAACAAACAGCGAGAACGGCGACGGACGGACGAATCATCGACTGAGCTTGCGTGAACAAACGAACGAATGTTGGAGTGACCGAGAGACTAAATGGTTGGATAATATGTGAACAAGTTGAACTGTCGGTAAGTGGTCGGTAGACGACTTACCGACCACATACCGACCACGTTACCGACCACTTACCGACTAGTTCAACTTGTTCTAAATGGTTGACTTACTTACAGTGTATCGAGAGACTAAATGGGAAAACCCGTTTCTTGAGAAATCTACAAATGTTAACTTGTTCTTTGTGTTTCATGACTTACAATAATCTTCTCTACAAAGGGTTCTCCTCCTCTACTCAGTATTGTCGCATTCGTGAGTCAGGTACGTATGTAACAAGGAAGTGCAGTAATATTTCTCTGTAGCTTATTTGTGCTCATGTCTTGGAATGTGTCAATCACAGATGGTTTTGAGAAACCTTGTCTGTTTTGTTTGTTTGTTTTCCTTTAACAGCTAACGCTTGATTATTGTTAAACGATGCAAAAGGCTCTCCTCTTTTTGATTATTAAAAACCCATCCGATCGGTACTGACTTAACGAGTAGCCCGTTGCTTTACCAGACCACAATTCTGAAGCTTCTTCAGTACCACATCAGTTGGCTTGATGACATAGGATTTTCACACAGGCAGGTAAGTCAACGTACAACCTACACAATCAGTTTACATCGTAGTTTATTTTAGTAGTGAGGAAGAAAGACGATGGAGGGCGGGCAGTTGAAGGAGACAAGAGATGGAAGATAGATAAAAGGCGAGAGGATGGAATGGACATAGAGGATCGAAGGTGGTAGAAGATTGCTACAGTAAGTAACGATATGGTAAAATCTATGGAAAACACAATGTAGCAAATTGCCGAATAAATTACAGGAAGGCGTACAAAAGAAATACAGTTATAAACTAACTAGAAATACGATATTCGCAAAGGTCCCACGCCCAAGTAATCGATTATGCATGACATTGCTTAGAGCTCTCATGTACTGTATGCTTACACCACACATTTCAATATATTAGCATTTACATGATATTAGCATGTGTTCCATTCTGGGGGACACTCATCATAATTTTGGGTGGGGTGTGCCACCTGGACTTGAAAACCCTTACCCTATTTCAGACCAAAATATCTGATTTACTATACCCTATTTCAGACCCATACTCCATTTTCAGACCTATTTTTGAGACTTTTTTCTTTTGCAACAGTTTCCACCTGTTTTTTCTTCCATTTGTCATGCATTGTCTGCGGTGACACATTTCTATATATGCTATTCCAGGCCAAAAACACAGGCCAAAATCGATACCCTATTTCAGACCAAAAAGGCAAACTCTATACCCTATTTCAGACTAAAAATGTTTGAAAACAATACCCTTTGGGGTGGCACATACCTATATGGCATATATATGAGTACTCCCCCCCCCCCCCCCCCCCACCACCAGGGTCCCATTGCTGTTTGAAGAGTACAGTAGTTTCATTATATAATATGTAGGATGGTCTTGAAAGAAGGAAGTTCGCACGATATTATTCATCATCCCATGTCCATTTCACAGTAATTTATTTTGTCTCATAAGAAAGTATACAGAGTCAGTTTTAGCACCACATTCATAGGTGAAATATATAGATACTTCTCAAGTAGGTTACAATATATTTCTCAGAAGTTCTCAATTGTTGCAAGTGTTGCCTAGTGCATGTACAAACACACAAAATCCCATGCCAGAGAAATATAGCCCTAGCCCGATACTCTCCCCTGTACTCTACTGTGAGTGAAAATGTAAAAATGCATTATAAATATACAATAATTCTACAGAATATTAGACAAATGAGAGTCAGGTTTGCACATTATCCACCACAAGTACTGTAAGATACTGTGAGACACGAGAAGGGCATCAGTTTAATACTGTACTGACATTCTTGTCTTTAAAAAGTCTCATTTCCCATGCCAGTGGGTATAAACTAACTATTCCTAATCACAGAAAGATACTTTTTCCAGTTGGACTTAGTGAACTTCATGTTTGTCTTGATATTTAGGAACCTATGGGAAACAAAACAAGCATCAAAGTATAATTAGGAATGCATTGTAAAATGTGTTCTGTGGCATGAGATAGGTGGGTGGGTGGGAAAGCTAATTGTGGATATTATGTGGATGTAAATTATAATATCTCACCAGAAATTAATGTCATGCAGCTGCATTGGAAAAAAAAACTTGTTCAAAAGAAAACTTATTAAATTATAATTATCACCAAATCTACCTAGGAAAAGGAAGAAATTAATAGTAAGTAGTAAGTATGTAGTAAAGTACTGGCTTAAGTAAAATGATACTAACTGTGGTAAATGCAAATTGACTCTTCTGGCATATAAATTAGAATATATATCTTTGCAAATTGATTGTTGACCTTGAGTCACTGATTGGGGCATTGACTCATCATCTAATTTGAAATTGTTTAGATCATGGCAATTTTTTTCTGCCCACACCCAGCTACTAAATACAGTTAATCTCTTGTGAACATTAATTTATATACAGTAATGTTGTATAGTACAGCTAAACAGCTAAATAATTCAAAAAAGCAAAAGGAAATGCAGCAATAAATTACACTTAGTACTTATACAGTACATGATAACAGTAGCTGGGCAGTTAAAAAATTGCATGTTCAAACCAAAACTCACAAGTTCTTGAAATACGAAAGGTTTTACGATTTTTTACTCCAGTGTGTTCAAAACTTTGACTGAGCACTGCAGGTATAATTTCACAGAGGACAAATATTTTGATCTGTTCTTTGATAGACTGAAATGGTTTACTCTAATCAAATGCACAGAAACACCAAGATTCTTCTGTGTGAGGGATATGTTGTGATTTTGTCTGAGCAAGTTGTCAAGTGGCAAAATAACCTCTGCATTGTATGCGACACTGGAAGTTGATTTAAATGTCGAGACTCAAACGGTCAAAACAATTTTCTGTCGTGAAAATGTATAGCATTGCAACAACCAAGTTTTACCGCGGTCACAAAATGTTCGATAAACTCGAAGCAATGCAGAAGGAACGAATTGAGTGACGTGAACAAAGTAAATTTACGTGTCTTACCTTCCCCTTGGAGCTATCAGCCGCCCTTCAAGCACTATTTTCTGTCTTGAATTGTTTCTCGGGCCTTGCTCTTGATCATAACTTGCTTTTAAGTGCCAGTAACCCTGTTAGGCAGTTCAAATGGTTTATAAAAGCTCGATCCAAGAAGGTAAATGCGAGTCAGCTGTGAACGGTCGACCGATTATCTCAGCTATAAATCAACCGCTAGTGTGTCTCCGATCGGATTTTTCGTCTTGTTTCTCGGTGTACCGTTGTTCGCTTGTCTTGTCATCGCCTTTGAAGGCCATCGTGTTAGTACAGTACCTTCCCAGATGTACATATTTGAAATTAATAGCCAAAGCCAGAGGCTTATATTGCATAGGCTGGAGGAAAGTCTATAGTGAAAAAGAGTGATGGTCTGTTGCTTCGCAACGGACTCCCAAAAGACCCTGCGGCGCGGGTGGTAGGTCGTCCCGCGAACAACATTCAAATCGCAAAAAAGCCTTCGTGTTGGGCCGGGAGAGGAAAGAACCTGGGAACGAGGTACTCTGTTTCGAGGTTCTACCCGGCATTCCCCGCGGTGCGGGTTGGTCGCACCGCGAACAACATTCAAACCGCAAAAAAGCCTACGTGTTCGGCCGGGAAAGGGAAGAGCCTGGGAACGAAGTTGAAGGTTTTACCCAGCAATCCCCGCTGCGCGTGGACATCGCGCCGCGCAGCGGCGACGTGATTCTGTTCCGAGGTTCTTCCCAGCAAACCCCGCTGCGCGGGGAGGTCGCCCCGTGAACGACATTCAAAAACGATATGTGTTCAGATTAGTACCCACGCAAGGCGTGGGAATGACAGGAAAATGATGGTGGAACTTTTCTTGTTTATCAATAATAACTTTCGTTTGTTTGGCATCACTCTATAGGGCCAGTGGTTCTATGCTTTGCTGGCGTGCCTTGAGAAGCCCCTACCTCCGGATACATCAGCTCTCCTACGTACATTAGCAAGACAGTGCGCTGCTCTCCGCGCCTCACTGGTAACGACTCAGTTTGGTTCCAACGTGACCCTCAGACATTGGTCCCAATATCTCATGGTTCGCGCGCAACCAAGCTTGACAGCCCACGCCAATATGATAATTGTGGGACGAGCAACCCACACGTAAACGTTGTTTGCAAAACTGTTTTGAAACTCAAAGATAATTGTTCTAAGGGCCTGAATACATCCCGGTATGGCTGTGAATTGACACGAAGAACAATTGCGCGCTTTCACGAGAACCGGGTCAGGGTTAGTGTACATATGTTTAAACAGTGATGTATATTATATTTACGCAGGAATCACCAGAAAGTGAACTACTAGCACCTTTGAACCTCATCATTGTGCTTGTATCAAGGTAAGGAGCTGATGCAAAACAATTGACTCTGCAACATACGAACACGAGCCCAAATGCGTTTTAGCGTTATTTTCACATAGGAATATTTATTTTGTTCCTAATATTGACCAATACCAATGCTGTTGATACCTTTGTTAACATATTAGTTTTGTCTTTGTTTAGGTACTTTGGCCAATCGGACCTCGCAGACCATGGCTGAAGACGTCTACTCTATCATTATATGTCATGTAAGTACTCTTGCAAATAAAACATTAAGTTTGCTCTGTTCCTTTTTTATTACCATCATGATGTCCAGATCGATGTCAACAGTCTCAACAGAATAGTAAAATAATGTAGGCCTCAGTTTATACTTTCAACCGTAACGTATGCTGAAGGTTTTGACCTACAGTGTACGCAACTCAGTGCCTCTTGGTCCTCTCAAACAAAATACTTTCTTTGTATGATCGATTGAAATACTGTAAGCGACTTTTGCAAAACTTAGATCCGATTTATTAACTGCAATATAATTGCTAAAAGTAATAAATTATGACGAATATTGTAAGGTCCGTTGTGAGGTATCATTCTGATAGACGTTGGTCTTCTTAAAAACCACCTTGTTTCCTATTTGATTCGTGCAGGCGTGATTGGCGATCAAATCCCATATCTTGATCTTCATCGAGGTTTCCAAGAGCTTCAAGATCAGCAGTGGTTACTCCTTGAAGATGGTATTTTCCTTTCATTGACTGCGGTAACAATCTTTTCTGACACGCGTCTTTAGATAAATCGTCATATTCATCGTCACTGGAAGTTTCATCTCCTTCTCTTGAAATCTTCTTGGTTATGTAGTTTACTAACTTCCTTCCTCGCTCGCTTCTATTGGCCTTGTACTTCTTGTACTCCCGACTTTGAGTGACGTCGTGTGGGACATTTTCTTTGGGATCCCCATGGTGTGGTCTAAGTGTGTCCCAGTTGTCCAGAGTTGGACAGGCGCATGCTCCAAGACATCCGTTTGGGCAGTATAGGGTCTCCTCTTCGGGTGGATCCTGTAAATCGCGAAATTATAAAGAAATAAAAAAGAAATCAGCTATCGTAAAGGGAATCGTCCCGAATATCGTATTTCATCAACGCCCTGACTTCGGGTTCGATAAGAAAATCGACTGCCTCTCTTGTACAATGGAATGCTAGTACTTAATACGAGAACTAGTTTAGACTGCGTCAGCGTTATGGTAAAACGTATGAGAAATAAACTAGAATATGTTGATATGGGAAAACTAAACGCCGTTCAGGAAGTTTAAGCTAACGTTTTGGGCGTTGCAAGCCCAGTGCAGAAAAATTGCTGGACCTACAAATAAAATCTGGATCACTCAGTGAGTACATGCTAACAGCTAGACTTTGTTTTTATGTTATATTTTTTGCCTTTAGCTTGCACTGTTGGTGTACATCTACACTTTAATAATTTACCTCAGAATCTTCTTGTGGTGTCTTTCGGACTGCGTTCAAACACTCTAAGCAACAGGTACTTCGAGCATAAGCGATGCCTGCTATCACCATCGCGATCACCACGAAAGCATACACGATGATCACAGGAATTAAGTCATCCATTTCGCCTGAAAACTACCGTAAGCTCGCAAGTAGTTGAAAATAATTTTTCTTATTATGACGTCACCATGTGCGAACCAACGTAATTTTGTACTGCGCGCGCGCTTAGGGTTCACTGTTGACCGTGTTCCGTAAACGGATATTGTTGGGCCTGGGCAACAAAGAAATTATTGTCAAAACTTAAAACAACCCCGGAAAGGAAACGGATGATGTACGCTGACCCGACTAGGAATCAACGGTTGCAGTTATCGTGCATATTAGATTTTTTTTTCTCTGTAGCGTACTTTCAGGATAGTTTGTCTATGATACTCTCGTGCAGGAATTGCGAAATTTGGCCATATTTTCTTATGAGTTTTCAACCGGTTTCCGTTTCACTGAAACGGAATGGTCCGCACGAGATACCAAATCCCTTGCCGTTGTGCTTCGTTTGATCGCTTCCTGACTGTGGCCGCAGCGGTGATTTGCTAGCTCTTCCGCCGTAGAACAAAATTTTCGAATCTCACGGACGGGTGTAAATCTGTAAGATGGTGGATGAAGTCAACAGCGTAATAAGACTGGACATGATGTGCTTCGCTCCCAGCTTACCAATCCCTTCTCAACTTTTCTCTGGTCTTTCTTTTCTCTCTCGGCACTGTCGACGCAGCCACGCATCTTCCTCGTTCCCAGTTGCTGGACAATTTTTATTGCACTGGGTGGTTTTAATTGTAAAGACAATTTTAATTTCTTTAGAAATTTGACATTTGCGGCTTCTCTATGGAGGTGTCTTCACAGCGTGCTAAATAATGCTAAATTGGACTTACTTTCTTCACGTACACTAAGATTAGTCAGACTTATCCGCTACAAGATATATAATCGCACCAGCATGACCCAGTACTAGTAGTCAAGCCACACAACAAGTTTACAGCTTGCGAAGGCAAAACAAGTCAGTAATTAATTCCTGCATGTTTTAATTGCCAACGAGCAGCCGAGCGAAGACGCGAGGCTGCGAGGCGGCAGCATCATAGAGCCGTGCACGAGAGAAGGGGGAAAATCTCGAATGGAGCGTAGCCACTTAGAATGACGTAATGTTTTTCTGCAATTGTTTCAAGTTAGCCAATTAAAATACGAGTTGTTTTGTTCTGCTTGTTTTCTGAGCCAATGGGAGCGGGAGATGCGGAGATTTTATCCAATTGTAGCGCTTCTTCTTTGGTGTTGTGCTGGAGCATTTTTGGCCAGCGAAAGTCTCGTCGTGACGAGTTTTGCGGAGTCCTGTCAGAGTAGCGACGTTGTTCTACTTCGGGTGAGCAAAAGGACAGTAAAACAGTCTTGTGTTCTTGGACTTGTTGTGTTCCTCTTCTAACGCTTTACGTTAGTGCACTTCAGCGAATTGTTTGTCAAGAACCAGCGTGTTCTAAATCGAGCGAGCGTGCTCAAAGTCGGCCAGCGAGCCGTGTTGAAAGTTCAACGTGCCAACATCAGGCCAGCGTGCCATTCAATACACAAGCAATACGAAACAAAAAACATTTGAAAAGCGAAAAATACAAACGAATCGACCAGCGAGTCATTTTTCATTTTGCTTTTAATTTTGTTACTGTTCCAGAGAGTTGCGCTCGTTGGCAATTAGCGAGAGCTATTCCTAGTATATATACTTCATGAAACGCCCTACGGAGCACACAAGGGCTCAATAGCCTGGAACGCATTGTTAGAGCACTACAACGACGACAGAGAAAGAAGCCTACAGAGTGAGTTCAACTGTGCAATGGGGTTTCCATGGGGTCGATGGGATACGTGTCACGTGCTTTCGGCCAGCGCGAAGAATCGAGATTTTTTCGTTGGGCGATGTTCCAAATCTGCGCCATTTTGAATAATTACTATAAGCGCTCTGTGTCGCACGAGTAGCTCTGAATGATTACACTGAGGTCTATGAAAGGCAAAGACAAGCAAGAATTCCACAGAAAAATGAAACTCGACTCGCGATTGCCGTATTTCAGTTTCTGCGTTGATGAAAATATACTCAATATGCAACCGACACTTTACTTATGTTCCAGATACTTATCTGGAAGAAATATACGGCTTTGTGGAGACATAGGTATCGCGGTGATTCAATCGCAAGCCATAGGATGGTCGAATTGTGAAACTCGTGTGCAACTCAACTTATTTCTTCCGACGAAGGTATAAGTGTGATCTAAAATCACACTTGACCATGTCTTACAATTTTCGTATATCTTCAAAGAATTAAAGTAAAATAAAAAGAAAGAAAGAAAAAGTTTTGGTTTAATATTGCTTGGCCGGGCCCGGACCGCACGGTCTTCGTGCTGCTCACTTCCGGTTTCAGACGAAACCCACGAACTTTTCGAGATCGTTATAGGGAAAAGGATTTTAGAACAAAAACAACTCCAAGCAAAGAGAAGTCGAACGCAACTGACTAATCTCTGATTGCTACTAGTTATTATTAAATGTCACGAATTTGCTCGTGCGCCACGTATTCACGGCTAATTATTATTCAAGGTTGCGTATTTGCTCATTGGGGCAATGCATTTGCTCACCAGGGCCAGGTATTTGCTCGTCCGGTTGTTCCATATATGGAATACGTACTATAAATACAGATTTAGTTTTAAGGGCGACTAAACACTGTATTCTCATAATTATTTTAGCGTTATGATTAGATTGGAATAGGTCATAAATTAGTTTATACAATCTTACCATAGATTAGTTTTTCTACTATTTTATCATTTTACACGACCCCACAAGTGGCAACGCTTAAATCTTATCGTGTATAAATAAAAGACTTGCATATTGTATATATTTTATTGAGATCACGTACGGTCTACCGGTAACAATACCTCGGATGTACATTTTTTACCTCATTTTACTTGCTTACATCACAATCTAAACAGTGGAGTACAATTCACATCATTCATGTGCAAGCCCTTTTATTCTAGCCTGCGCCGCATCCGAACTAAACCCCGGTATAGTCCGTCTGCGCAACAGCGACAGATTCCTTGTTCTGGACCCCCACCGAAGTACCAGGATTATTTATAGTCGATCGTATTTGGCTGTTATCCATTCTCATTGTTACACGATTTCTGATTGCTCAACAAGAGCAGCCTTAATGTTTTACCGAAATGTTGACTCAATCTTTTCTTCGAAGTCAAGTGCTACACGCAAAGGAAGGAGAAAAAGAATGGTGTGTGTTATACTTTTGCGTTGAAAAAAACAGTCGATTTTTGCGTGACGCTGTACGTATTTCCCACGGTCGGCACATCAAATTAATTCATACTGTCTGCCAAGCACGTTCTCAAAATTTAATACTTCAATTTTGAAGTTGGTCTGCCGCCG